>CM066031.1:1101055238-1101676905 GCA_033557465.1 Ichthyophis bannanicus
GTCTGCTTGATTTACTACTATTACTGCTACTACTATTAATCATTTCTATAGCGCTACATATACCTGTAGAAAGACTGTCCCTGCTCGTCAGAGCTTACAATCTAAACAAGACAGACAATACAATAGTTGAAACTAGGGGTACAGATAGAGAGGTAAGAAGACATATGGAGAACAAAGAATGAGGATCCAAAAGCATCCTCAAAGAAGTATGTTTTTAGCATGGATTTGAAAATGGGCAGAGATGGAGCTTGACATATAGACCCAGGTAGTTTGTTCCAGGCATAAGGAGCAGCAAGGTAAAAGGATCGAAGTTTGGAGTTGGCAGAGGAAGAAAAGAGCATAGAAAAAAATAAGCCAAGAGCGAAGCTCATAAGGAGGAGTGTAGGGAGAGAGGAGAGAGGAAAGGTAGTGAGGAGCAGTAGACCATTTGTAGGTCAGAAGGAGAAGTTTGAATTGGATACAGAAATGGAAGGGGGGCCAATTAAGTGACTTGAGAAGAGGGGTTATATGAGTATGGGGGGAGGTGGGGGTGGTGGAAGATTAGGTGCGAAGCTCAGTTCTGAACAGATTGGAGGGAGAGAGATGACTCAGGGAGACCAGCAAGAAAGAGATTACAATAGCCTAGACGAGAGGTGACTAAAGAGGGAATAAGTGTCTTAGTAGTGTGTTCAGAAAGGAAGGGCCTAATTCCGCTAATCTTATAGAAAAAGAAACGACAAGTTTTAGTAATAAGTTGGATGTGAGTGGAGAAAGAGAGGAAGGAGTCAAATATGACCTCAAGGTTGCGGACTGAAGAAACGAAGTAGAAGAGTGCTGTTTACAGAGATAAAGAAAGGAGAGAGGAGAGTTTAGGGGGGAAAATAAAAAGTTCCGTTTTGGCCATGTTCAATTTCAAACGGCGATGAGGCATCTGGGCAGCGATGTCATAGGCAGGCAGAGATTCAGGGCCGGAGTGTTGGAGAAATATCAGGTGTAGAGAGAGAGATCTGAGAATCATCAGCATAAAAATGGTACTGAAAACCATGGGAGGAGATGAGAGCACCAAGAGATTCGGTATAGAGAGAGAAAAAGGAGAAAACACAGAACAGATCATTGGGTACACCAACTGAGAGTGGGATAGCAGTAGAAGAGGAACCAACAGAACAAACACTGAAAGAGCGATAAGAGAGAAGAAAAGAACCAGGACAGCACAAAGCCCCTAAAACCAAGTGAGGACAATGTGTCAAGGAGAAGGTGGTGGTTGATGGTGTCAAAAAGCAGCAGAAAGGTCAGGAAGAATGAGAACTGAATAAAGGCCTTTGGATTTAGCCAGGAACAAGTCGCTGGAGACTTCGGCAAGAGCTGTTTCAGTAGACTATAAGGGACAAAAGCCAGATTGTAGAAGGTCAAGAAGGGCATGAGAGGAGAGAAATTCAAGGCAATGGCGATGAACTGCACATTCAAGAAGCTTAGAAATGAAGGGAAGAAAATCCACAATACTACCTTTTAATTTTCAAAAGGGAGACTATGATAAAATGAGGAAAATAGTTAAGAAAAAACTAAAAGGAGCAATTGCAAAGCATCCCCAGAGGTGAAGTTAGATTGATTGTGGTTTTGGATAAAAGAAAGGACTGTTTATAAATGTTTATGTACTAACAATCTGAAACAACTACTGAAGGCTGTTTACAATACAAATAAAACAATAAAAGAAAAAATCAAGTTTGGTGTAGTTTACATCAAACTTGGGTGTAGTTTAAAAATACTACCTTGGAAGCCCAGACCAGCTGTATTCCACGCTTTAAGAAAAGTGGAAGGAAGTCCAAAAAACTACCAGCATAGTTTAAAGGTGAGGTCAGAGAGGCGGCTGTTGCTAAAAAAGCATCTTTCAGGAAATGGAAAAAAGGAGCCAAATGCCGAAAACTGGAAACAACATAAGCACTGGCAAGTTAGATGCAAGGCATTGATAAGGCAGGTAAAGAGAGAATTTGAGAAGAAGCTTGCTGTGGAAGCAAAAACGTGTAGTAAAGACTTTTTCAAGTACATTTGTAGCAAAATAAACTGTGGGAGAGTCAGTTGGACCATTAGATGATAGAGGGGTAAAAGGGGCATTAAAAGGGGACAAGGCCATAGTGGAGAGACTGAATGACTTCTTTGCTTCGGTCTTTACTGAGGACGATGTAGGAATGTTACCCATGACTGAAATGGTATTTAAAGGAGATGCTGCGGAAGAATTGAAAGAAATAGCGATACACCAGGAAGAAGTATTACAACTATTTGATAAACTGAAGAGTAACAAGTCACCTGGACCAGATGGTATACATCCAAGGGTGTTGAAAGAACTGAAATATGAGATTGCAGACCTACTATTAGTAATCTGTGAACTATCATTAAAATAATCTTTAATACCTGAAGATTGGAGGATGGCCAATGTAACGCCAATTTTTAAAAAGGGTTCCAGGGGTGATCTGGGGAAACTGCAGACCGGTGAGCCTGACGTCGGTACCGGGAAAAATGATGGAAACCATCATAAAGAACAAAAATACTGAACATATAGATAGTCATGGCTTAATGGGAAACAGCCAACATGGCTTTAGCCAAGGAAGGTCTTGTCTTACTAATCTGTTATGTTTTTTTGAAGGTGTGAATAAACAGATACATTATATCAACTGATTCACCTTTGTTTATCTGGACTTTCAAAAAGCCTTTGACAAGGTCCCTCATGAGAGACCTTTTGGCAAAATTAAAAAGTCATGGGATAGGAGGCAGTGTACTATTGTGGATCAGGAACTGGTTAAAAGATAGAAAGCAGAGGGTAGGGATAAATGGCCAATTTTCCCAATGGAGAAAGGTGAATAGTGGAGTACCCCAGGGATCTGTGCTGGGTCTGCTGCTTTTTAACATATTCATAAATGACCTGGAAATGAGAATAACGAGTGAGGTTATCAAATTTGCAGATGACACAAAACTATTCAAAGTTCTTAAAATCCATGAGGATTGTGGAAAATGGCAAGAGGATCTTGATAAATTGGAAGATGGATATCCAAATGGTAGATGAAATTTAATGTGGACAAGTGCAAAGTTATGCACCTAGGAAAAAAAACCCAAACTGGTTACACGATGCAAGATTCCACATTAGGAACCATCACCCAGGAAAAAGATATAGGCGTCATCGTGGATAACATGTTAAAATCCTCCGCCCAATGTGCAGTGGCAGCCAAGAGAGCAAATAGTATGCTAGGTATCATAAGGAAAGGAATAGAGAATAAAACAAAGGATATTATAATGCCTCTGTATCGTTCCATGGTGCAACTGCACCTTGAATATTGTGTGCAGTTCTGGTCACCGTATCTTAAAAAGGATATAGCATTATTAGAAAAGGTACAGAGAAGAGCCACCAAAATGGTAAAGGGGATGGAAGGATACCCCTATGAAGAGAGGCTAAAAAGGTTAGGACTCTTCAATCTGGAAAAGAGACGGCTGAGGGGATATATGATAGAGGTCTATAAATTAATGAACAGAGTGGGATGGGTAAATGTAGATCGATTGTTTACATCAACAGAATATAAAAAAGACAAAGGGACATGCAATGAAGCTACAGGGTAACCTATTTAAGACTAATAAGAGAAAATATTTTTTCATTCAGCGTGTAATCAAACTCTGGAATTTGTTACCGGAGGATGTAGTAAAAGCTTTTAGTGTAGCCGAGTTTAAAAAAGGCTTGGGCAAGTTCCTGGAGGAAAGGTCCATAAAACATTATTAAAGTGGACCCAGAAAATCCACTTCTTGCCCCAGTACAAGCATTGTGGAACCTGTGTCTTTTGGGGAAACTGCTAGGTACTTGTGACCTAGATAGGCCACTGTTGGAAACAGGACACTGGGCTTGATAGACCTTGGTCTGACCCAGTATGTCATATCTTATGTTCTTAAGGGAAGAAGGGAGCTGGGACGATAATTAGAAGGACACGTAGGGTCAAATGAAGATTTTTTGAGGAGAGGTGTGACCACAGCATGCTTTGAATGCTGCTGGGACAGTTGCAGCGGAGAGCGGTAGATTGAGAATATGAGAGATGGAAGGGATGACAGAGGAGAAGATGAAGTTAAGGAGATGGTTGTGGATGGGATCCGAGGAGCAGGTAGTGAGTTTAGAGGAGGAGAGAATGTGAGTGGTTTTTCAGAGATCTTAGGACGAAAGGATAGCAGAAACTGAGGGGAAGAGTTGATAATTGAAGAGGGAATTAAACTGATCTTTTGGGAATTTGTGGATTTAGATACCTCTTTACAAACCAGCAGTAAAGCAGTATGCTAATGTGTGTGTTTTTACAGCAAGTTATTTTTCCTTAGGATTTAGTAGATTGTAGCATGTGAGTAGTGCAATTTATTGAATTCTGCAGTGGTACACAGAATGCGCATTGCTGGTACCATCTCTATGCTATTTGAGGAAGTATTACATCATGAGCAAACATCTTCCCACATTTCAGAGGCGCTCTTCATGACCTTCCTGAAACAGATGCAAGTTTGGTTCTTGGCACAGGCCACCACAGGTTTCAAAGGATCAGTCATATCCCTTTACAGAAACACCATTCCTCTGCTAAAAATGTGTACAGATGGTGCCATTTTGAATGATGGCACTGTTGGGGCAACTTGGAAATCACTCCTTCCCCCAGGGTGATCTAGAACCTTGGTATTTAAGATAAGAGGGTGGTTTCTGGGGGGGGGGGGGGGGGGGGAGCATTGTGGACATTTTTTGATGGGAGGGTGGGATTTCCGCAAGAGGAACTAACCATTTGACAGTTGTTGATGGCCTGTGCCAGGAGAGTGGGTGATAGTGTGGCAGCCGGATGGGACTCTGTTCAGGGGGGAAGGGAGGATGTTTTGGAGTAAGGGCAGGCTGGTTTCATTCAGGGCTTAAGCTTTTTTAAAGGTCACACTGGTGGAAGCTGGAGGAGGTCCATGTGATATAGGTAGGTTTGGATCTCTAGGAACAAGCAGGAATGAGTCTTCACATATGGGTACGTCGGTACCGACGGAGCCTGCACAGGAACGCTGCCCAGCTTCCAATCAGAAAGCTTTTGGCAGCATCCCTCGCTCCTGCGCGCTGACTTCCCGCCTTCTCCAGAGCCTCTCTTCAGTTTTTGTTTTTCCGCGGAGCCGGCAGGACGTTCTCCTGTCACCGCAGAAACTTTTCTTTTTACTACTTTAATTACTTTAGTTTGTGTTTTCTTGTGGTCGCGGCTGTATTCCCCGCTGCCACCGGTATCGCCGGTGGATTTTTGACTAAATTCTGAGAAACTTTTTCTTCAGTTTTTTGCCTTAACTTGTTGGGCCTACCAGGCCTCTTCATTATGGAGCCTTCTTTTCCTAAGAAGTGCTTTCGATGTGGAAACACCTGTTTCTTTTTAGACACCAATAGTTTGTGTCTCAACTGTGTGGGTCCTGACCCTTTTTCCCCTGACTTGTCAGGGGATAATTTTGTGAGGAAACCTTCAGTTTTTAGAGTTTCCCTCGATACCGTTTTTTCCTCGGCAGTGAGGGTACCTGGTTTCTCCACTTCACAGGATCAGGTAACCCACAAACAGTCTGTTAAGACTAGTCAGTGCTTGAGTGGTATGTCCCATGCCCAGCATGGTGACGGCTCCGGCATTACCCTCAAGAACCCATTGGCATTACCCCTGCGGGAGTCTTCGGGCTCCAAAGCGTTAAAGGGGTTTCAGGTTGTTCCTGGGGCTCACCCCTCACAGAACATACCTGAGCCATGCTCGGGGGTGGTATCCGCTTCGAGCGGTACCGAGCCTCCGGCATCGGCACCGGTGTCGAGTGTTCCACTCTTCACCAGGGATCGTCATCGGGCATCCTCGGTACCTTCGGGACCGATCGATACGCACCGGATTGACTTCCCTCGATCCCAGTCCTGTAAGGTGCGGGTATCCGCTTCGAGCAGTACCGATACCCCGGCATCGGCTTCGGTGTCGAGTGTTCCACTCTTCACCAGGAATCATCCTCTACCATCTTCGGCGCCCTTGGGGCCGGTCAATACGATACCGATGGACATTTCCATATCTCAGCCATGCTCCGGGACGGTACCGGCGTCGATCGGTTCCGATACCCTGGCATCGGCATCGAGGTGGACCGCCTTACCCTTTGCAAGGGGTGGTCATCGGGTATCCTCGGTACCGTCGGTACCGATCGATGTAACCCAGGCTGCCTTAGTGGTATCGGCGTCGAACCCTCGCGACATGCATCGATAGCCTCGCTTTCTTCGATGCCGAGTCTTGAACCGATATCTAGTCTCGAGGACTGGGTACCGACGCGTCCCGGAACCGACTCCTGTCGTTTCCAGATAGGCAGTTCCGAAGATCCTAGCCATAACTCTCTCATGCTCTCGGTACCACTGCAGCAGTCCCCGATGGCAACTTCAACTGCTGGTCCTGTATCAGTATCGATGTCGATGTCTGTTCTTGCACCAATTCCACCGATGCCTAGTTTGGAACCGATACCTGGCATTGATGCAGTACCCACTGCCTCTAAGTTAACATGCCAGTATCCCTGTCCATCTACTAGGTTTCTTTCTTCACACCACTGTACGTCCTCTGGTGCTCAGCCTCTTTCTTTAGCCTTACCAGGGATGGTTCCCATAGGAGATCAGTCTTTTCAGGCTTTTCTCCTGGATATGGCAACCTTTCTTAATATCTCTATCCCTGGTTGTGATGCTACTCATGGCTCACCGGCACAAATGGAAAATTATGATGCTTCCTTTACATCCTGCTCTGCAGGATCTCCTTCTGAGGGTCTGGAAATCGCCCTTACGACTTCCTCTAGTTTCTACAACCACTGAGGTTCGGTACCGGGTGCCACCCTCTCCAGGGTTTCAAAAGCCTCAACTTTCTCATCGTTCCCTTGTAGTGGAATCAGCACTACGGAAAGTTAAGAGCAAGAAGAAGCATTCTTCTTATCCGCCAGGTCGTTCTTCAAGAACACTCGATGCTTTTGGTCGTCAGGCCTTCCAAACCTCTATGCTGGCCTCCAGAATTCTTTCATATATTTTTCACATGAGTCTAACACTCCAGGAAGTCACAGAGAAATTGTCTCTTTTGACCCCTTTTTTACCAGAGCCCAAGGCTACTGATTATTCCTTGCTCGTCAATCACAGCCGGAATATATCCTGGTTCCTGTCTCGTGCTTCTATAGACTCTTTTGAGTCCGTTAGCAGATCCTCTGCTATTGCCATTGCAGCACGTCGCAGAGCCTGGCTTGAAGCTTCAGACTTGAGCAGATGGGCACAAACTATACTGGCTCATTCTCCTTGTACAGGAGAAGGTCTCTTCAATAAGGAGGCTTTACGTCAGGTTGCTCAATGCTCCACTGACTCTCCTTCCACTAAAGACCAATCTAAGCCACCTCCTTCTTCAAGGGGTAGGAAATGTCCTACCAAACCTTCTTTCCCTAAGAAAAGAAAGTTTCATTCATCTCCTGCCCATCATTTGGCTGTACCTAAACAAGGGACGCCTCAGCCTAGCCTGAAGTCCTCCAGCTCTGGCCAGTCTCAGCATTCCCAGCAACCATAGGGGCCGGGAATTGTAATCTACAGTTCACTTCTACCCATTAGAAGTTTATTCACTGTGCTCCTCTTTTTCAGTGTACTAACCTGTCGGAAAATCTTTGTTCAGGGACTACAAACTTCTCCTCTTCTTACTCTCTAGAAGAGCAGTTGCAACTATCCCCTGATAGTTCTATCCCAACTGAACATTTTTTCCTTCAGTTGACTTACCCTATGGGTATGTCACCCTCCAATTACTTACTCTACCCTCTCAACCGGGTTTTTTCCCTGACTGAGGGGTACCATGCTGAAAAGCTTCTCTAGCAAGCTCGTTCCTCAGACAAGGAGAGGGGATATCTCCTCTTTTTTCTTGTCTGTTTTTCTTTATTGGACACAGGACAATCTCTCTGCTGTTTCCGTCAGCAGCTGTGCCTGCAGGAGTTACAGTAATTGTATTACTGGTACTTTTTCCAAGTTCCAGTCCCTTGTTCAAAATGTTGTCTAGCCTCAGTAGTGATTCCAAGCTATTCGTCATCTATCTTGGATCCTCCTACTCCTTTAGGCTTTCTCACATTATTCTAACCATCTCCTCTCCTAGGATATGGCAACACACCTGACTTCAGTCAGTTTGTCTCATATCTCTCCTGCACAATGCTCTCTGCAGTCTTCAGAGAAGCTTTCTACTATGAGGGCCTTGCTATAGAGCATTGACCTTGTCTCTGAAGCTTCTCTATTAGTAGGGAAAAGCTTATAAACCCTTCCCATGCCTGTGAGGGTTCTCCACACCCTCTAGCCTGGGGTGTTAACACGAGATATCAGTTCTTCTACGTGAAAATCCAAGGCTGATGTTTACGCATGCTACCTCTGGGTCCCTCCAGTAGGTCCCTCTGGTATCTTCTCTGCGTTTCTGCACATCTGCCATGTCAGTGTTCTGTGGAACTCCGCCTTGTTCCTTACAGATTCATATGATCATCTGTTCTCACGCAAACATCACGGTTATCTGGTTGGATTGCCTTCCTGCATCCCTCAATCCACGGAAATAGATTCTCTATACATATCCCAAGTGGGTTCACCCTCTTGTAGAGCGCAGAATCTTTTTCTTTTATATTCCCCATGTACAATTATGGGGCTGGGTGGTAGACATGTATCTTCAACCTGTTGTCTTGTATGTAGCATCTCCATATATGTCTACATACCTATATCATTACTCTGGTGGTGCAAAACCATGCCCCACAAATGTATCTATATTTAGGTATATTATATATATCTATATATATATCTATATATCTATATATATCTATATATCTATATATATATATATATATATATTTTGATACATTTCTCCACCCATATCCTAATATACACTTCTGGAGATATGTATATATATATATGTATATATATATATATATATATATTCCATCAACATATATATATCTGTATATATATGTGTCTGTTGGGGGGCTTCTTAAGGGTTGATATGTCTTACACACTATCACCCTTACTGTCTATACTAAATGTTTTACCTCCTAGAGGTTTTAGACAGTCTATCGCCCTACTTCGCATACCATATTACGATGCAGAAACTGTTAGGCACCAATAACCACTATGGTACTAACATCTTCCATTTTTTCTTTAAGTCCTTGAAGCATCAAGCTTCAATAGTTTTCCTATCTCTCGCCAGCTAGGAAAAACAGTGTACATCTTTATCTTTGAGTACACAGCTGTTCTTCTTGGGAATAGGGGTTTTCCAGTCCCCCTCTTCCCGCCAGGACTGGGCTAGTTCTCCAACTCCGTCAGTCCTTCTTCCTTTAGTCCTCAATGTTAATGACCTTATGCCTAAAGGAGTTTTCAGCTTTTCCCCATAAAGCTTTCTATTGAAGACCTGACGTCTAATCCTACCCAGTTGACACCTGGATCGTCTACTACCTCCAGGTCTGGACCTTCATCCTCACTGCTGGGAGGTCACCTTGAAGATTCCGCCACTGCTTATCCAGTAGACTCCATCATGCTTTCTACTTCGTACAATACAGTAGGTAAGCTGCATATTTTGAGTGTACATTAAATGTGTTTTAATGCTACTCATCATATATGCCAAGGACTCCTGTAGTCTGTAGGACCCTCTAGTCCTTGGCTATGCTGTTTCTTTCCTCACAGCTCCTTTATTGTCAACTCCTACCCTCCATCCCACATCGGATGCCGGGGATTCCTGGAAACAAAATGCACCCCTGCTCCAGGCTCCTGCATTTTTATGGGATCTCCCCCTGGCATCTCCAGCTAGGGAGTCCCCATATGTGAAGACTCATTCCTGCTTGTTCCTAGAGATAGCACAGTTACTTACCTGTAGCAGGTGATCTCTGGGAACAGCAGGAATTAGTCTTCACAACCCTCCCACCTCCCCTAGGAGTTGCATCTCTTTATCTTCTTCTTCCTTTTCTCTTTCGCCTTTGTCTCAGCTTTGAAACTCAACTGAAGAGAGGCTCTGGAGAAAGCGGGAAGTCAGCGCGCAGGCGCGAGGGATGCTGCCAAAAGCTTTCTGATTGGAAGCTGGGCAGCGTTCCCGTGCAGGCTCCGTCGGTACCGACGTACCCATATGTGAAGACTAATTCCTGCTGTTCCCAGAGATCACCTGTTACAGGTAAGTAACTGTGCTTTAATGTTTCATGAATTAATATGTTAGTGAAGTTTATCACAATTTCTGTTACTCCTTTTTCATATTAGTGAGCTTGAATGCAGTTCCATGTTATGCAACTCATTAATAATGCGAGGAAGATTAACTTTGCTTCGTAATATCTAGTTCCATATTGTCCTGCTATACCAGTCCAGACAAGTGGGTTGTATTCCCCTACCAGCAGATTGGTGGAGACAAAGAACGTATGAAAAGCCCAGGTTTCAATGACATCACTCCTATGCCTCTATTCCCCTCAGCCACCAAAGGTCCCTTCAGTATTTCTTTGCCTTCAGCAGATAGTGGATGGATTTTCTCCTCTCTGTACAAAATCCTGAAGATTGAGAGGAAAAGAGATTGTTTAAAAGCTGGTGAATGACTACCTTGTATACAGAAAGGTGACTCTCTCACTTTAACGCATCGTTGGAGGCTCCACTAGATTCAGGTCTTTTTGGTAGCCATAGGAGGAGGGAAAATTGGTTCAGTTCTGCCCTTATCATGATAAGGGCCTATTGAGCAGCAACAAATAGGAAGGATTTGGAAGAATCTGGAAGAGTACAGCAACCTCTCACAACCTCCATGGCCCCTCCCTCCCTCCTCTTCCCCCCCCCCCCCTGCTCTCCTCTTCCCCCCCCCCCCTGCTCTCCTCTTCGCCCCCTGCTCTCTCCCGAAGATTGCAAAGGGCTCTTGGTTTCAGGGGAGAAGAGCTGAGCCCAGCACGGATCCTACACCTGGGATCTCAGAGGGTGAGTACCAAGGCTTGTTGAGGGCTCCCAGTTCCGTCTCTGAGGGATGCAATTCGGGGTGGACTGCTAAAAACCATTGGCGCTGTGTATGGGTTTCCTGCTGTTTTCTGCATGCATTAGTAACGTTTTTGCCTATTGTGCACCTGGTGGTCGTGCGGTCCTAACACGCATTCTGCCCAAGTGGCTCCAACGTGTGTCCCTTCCCTAGCGCCTTTAATGCGAGTAACATAAAAGCGCAGTTAATGCACGCTTTCAGGCCAATGCCGCCTTAGCGCACACTCTTGTGATACTTACCCTAACTCTTTCTTCTTCTACAAAACGTTGTTTGACCTGTGGCAGGCAAGGAGCCTCACCCTTGATCACTGTTCCCTCTAAGCTGTGCGCGTGTGTGCGCGCACATACCTCGCCGAGCGAGCGCACATACTTTACAACAGAGCGCACAAAAATTACGGTTCTGATTCTGATAGAAAACAACACAGACGTCTTAAAATTTAAAAGTTGTTGTGCATTTACGGTTTTCACAAGTTCTACAATATTTTCTAGTGCAATCAATGTGGTGTACATACTGTATTCTGCCGTGTAGTCAAATTTTTTTTTTTTGAAATTTAAAGTTTTTTATTGCACACATCAAAATAAACAGTGCAGTACATTACAATTAATACCTTACCCCAGAACACAGTCACCTACCACCCCTCCCCCTACTGCCTTTCAGCGGCGTTCAGGGAGGAGGGCCTTACATAAATAATCTCACAGTAACATTAACAATCAAAACAGACCAGGACCTATATACTAAATAGGTCTCCCCATATACACAGAGACTTCATCTAGTATGGGTGCAACCGCCATCGCCTCGTATGAGGTATAGGCGATTCTTGGGTATCACAGCCGAACAATATCAAAAATACACAGCTCCACCACCCTGTAGGTGGGGTAAGGTATAGCATTAATTTTACACCCCATAACTTTGTATTATACCCAAAGACCAGTGAACACAGTCCCCGCACTGTCTAACTTAAATACAAACATTTTCCCCCCTAATGACCCCCCCCTAATGACCCCCCTCCCTCCCTCCCCAGGATCTCTTACCATCGACCATTACCCTACGGAGCGCTCCTCCCACTGAATATATTTCCCCCAGGTATTAGAGAAACTCTGTAAACTTCTTTTTTTTAGTGCTGTGAGCTTACTCATCAGGAAAATATTCCCCACCACGGCCTGGTATTCCCCCATCCCCGGGATACTAGACTGTTTCCACCTCCTGGCAATCAAAATGCGTAGTGCCACACAGCATAAATTTAAGAAGCCACTCTCAGCCTTATTTAACCCCTCAGATTGCAGCCCCAACAAGGCCACAGCCGGATGGGGAGTAATCACCTTCCCTAGAATCTCACTCACCCAGCCAAACACCACTCCCCACATCGCAAACAACTCCTCGCATTGCCACCAAATATGCAGGTAAGTGCCACACTCTCCACATTGTCTCCAGCATTTCCCATCCGGGAGATGATACATAGATTGTATCCTCTCCGGCGTCAAATGCCATCTATACAAGAGTTTATAGTTGTTCTCCAACAGGTGAGCCGCCAGCAGACCCTTATATCTATTCTTAAAAATTTGCTCCCATTGTGCCTCCTCCCAACAGTCACCTAAATCTTTCTCCCACTGTTTCTGAAAACTCTCCTTCCCCCCGTCCATGGCCATGAGGTTATATAACTGCGTTACCACTCTCTTGGTCTGGCCCATGAGACCCATCACCTCAATGCCATTGGGGTCCCTGGCCAGGTCAGGTAGTATTTTATGCCGGACGTAAGGACTAATTTGATTGTATTGATACTCCTCGGCGCCCTCTAATTGGAACTGGTCCGCCAGGGATTTAAAATCTATGAGTCTTTTACCTTCTAACAACTGCCCCACCCTTATTAAACCTTTCTCCTCCCATTTGCTAAACCCCGAACCCCCCAGACCCGGATAAAACTCTGGATTCCCCCTAATGGGCACCATTCTCGATTTCCCTGCCCTACCCAACCAGGACTTCTGCCACTTATTCCATAATTCCACCGTCCGTCTAGTATAGGGGTTCCGAACAGGGTACCCCCTTCTCTGCTCCCTCAGTAGCCACATCCACTCACCCAACTTCCGCACCCTAACTCCTCCTCCTCCATTTGAACCCACTCTTTCACCTCCTCCCCCCACCATTCTGCTATGGCCCCTAATTGCGAGGCTTCCAAGTAGCGCCTGAGGTCTGGTACGGCCATCCCCCCCTTCTCTTTACGTTTCGTCAAAATCCGCCACGCAACTCGGCGATGTTTTCCCCCACCAACAAACTGCATAAGGGTTCTCTGCCACCGCTCCACAGATTTCTTCCCTACCCATATAGGCAAAGCCCTGAAGAGGTACAGCCACTGCGTCAACACCACCATTTTCACAGCCGCAATCCTCCCCAACCACGAGAGCCCCCTACTCTGCCATTCCTCCAGTTCCCTTCGTATCTTTCGTTCCAATCTACCAAAGTTAGCCCCAAATAAATCCACGGCATTCAGGGTTAAATAAATTCCCAAATACTTAATACCGTTTCTTGCCCACTTATAAGGAAAACGTTCCCGCAACAACTCCTGGGTCTCCCGATCCACTGAGATATTAAGAAGTTCCGATTTGGAGGCATTAACTTTAAAGCCTGAACACTCCCCAAACTCCCGCAATATGCTATCTAACGCCTCCAGGGATTCCATTGGTCTTGTCAGTATAAGGAGAAGATCATCGGCAAAAAGTGATATTTTACTTTCCACTCTCCGCCCTGAAACCCCATAAACCTCCTTGCTCTCTCGTATAAACTGGGCCAGAGGTTCCATAGACAGAACAAACAAAATTGGGGATAGAGGACAGCCCTGTCGAGTTCCTCGAAATAACCCAAAAGCTGAAGTATACTCCCCATTGATGCGGAGTTTAGCCAATGGTCGGTCATAAATGGCTTTCACCCACTCCAAGTAAGCCCCCCCCCCCATCCCCAACCTCTCCAAAACTTTAAACAAATAGGGCCAATATACTCTGTCGAATGCTTTTTCTGCATCGATAGCTAACAAGACCAATGGTTCCGTCTTCCTTTTCCCCTACCATAACGCATTCAAAACTCTTCTGATATTATCCCCTGCTTGGCGCCCAGGAACAAACCCCGCCTGATTTTCATGGACCAACCGGGGCAAAAAGACCAGGAGTCTATTGGCCAAAATTTTAGTGAAAATCTTAAAATCAGCCCCCAAAAGCGAGATAGGCCGGTATGAGCCGCACAAGTTGGGATCCTTACCTTCCTTCGGCAGGATAATTATGCCCGCCGTTCGCATAGTCGCTGGGATCCTCCCCCCTTCCGCAAAGGAATTATACAGCCTCGCTAACGGTTCGCACAATACCTCTACAAACGTTTTATAAAACTTATTTGAAAAACCATCAAGACCCGGGGCCTTCGAGACCGGCAAGGACTTAATAACATCCGCCACTTCACGCTCCTCAGTGGGTCTAGAAAGCAGCTCAGAATCTTTCACCCCCAGACTCGGTAAATTGACCTGTAAAAATCTATCTAAATGCGCCTGTGGGCAGGTCCCCTCCACCGAGTATAACTGTTTGTAAAATTCCACAAACCTATCTTGGATTTGTTTCCCTCCCCGCACTTCTCGTCCGTGGGCATCCCGGAATTTTGTTATAAAATTCCTAGTCTGCAACTGCTTCAGCCTACGAGCCAGCATGCACGAGGGTTTGTTGCCCCATTTAAAGAACTGTTGCTTCAATTTCTCCTGAACAAATTTAATCTCCTCCAACTCTAATTCACCTAAATCTCGGTTACACTTCCTAAGCTCCTGCTCCTGCTGTCCCGTCAATTGACCTAGCTTCTGTATGGACTCCAGATTCCAAATCTGCATCCGAAGAGACTCTTTTTTCCCCTCCTTCATCCTCTTCAAGTAAGAGCCAATAGAAATCAGCTCACCTCTCACTACCGCCTTCAAACACTCCCAAATCGACTCAATCTTGCACTCAGCGGTGTCATTAAGCGCCAAATAGTCTTTTATCCCCTGTGCCACTCTCTGCACCACCCCCGGGTCGTCCAATAAGGACTCATTCAACAACCAGCCACCCCCCGTCCTCCCCTGATGCCCTACGCGCACTTCAATCCACATGGGCTCATGGTCAGATAAGGTTCTTTCCCCTATCTCACATCTCACTACCTCCTGCAGCATTGGACGAGAAACCCAAATCATATCCAATCGTGAGAATGAGTGGTGGACTGGGGAATAGAATGTGTAATCTTTTTCCCGTCCCTTCAGCTCTCTCCAGGTGTCAGCCACCCCAAGAGTTTTACCCATCACCTTTAACATTTGCCTGTATCTAGCATTCCCATCTACATGCCCCGAAGAGTTATCCAGCTTGGGGGTTAATGGTCAGGTTAAAATCACCACCCATAATCACCTGTCCTTCAGCAAATTGGTCTATAACGGAATTCAACTCCTGGTAGAAGGGCCCCTGCGCACCATTTGGGCCATAAAGATTCACAAGGGTGATAACCTGTTCATACAGTTTAATCTTAAGAAGAATGTACCTTCCTCCCCTATCCTGCTTAATATCGCACACAGCGTGTGGGATAGCCCCCCTTATCATGATACCCCCCCCCCTTACGCAACTCTAACCTGTTGGAGGAGAACCACTGACCCCAAAAAAATTTTTTTTGCCATTCGCCACTCTTCCTGTTTCTTCAAGTGCGTTTCCTGCAGGAAGATTATATCCCCCCGCAGTCTCTCTATCTCCTTAAATACTCGCTGCCTCTTAACCGGTGCATTCAGCCCACGCACATTCATCGTAAGCACCCGGATTTTATCCATCAGACACATTACCCCCTCCCCCTCCACTTCCACACCCCTAACCCTGGTAAGAGATCCCCTTCCTGACCCCCCCTCCCCCAGCAGCCCCCCAACCCCCAGCACCCCCTCCCCCTCCCCCCCCTTTCCCGGACCATCATACTGATCAACACGAGGCATGACGTACCAGCCACCCAGCACCATCAAACAAATATAACACATAACCTATGTCACACACAGCCTGACATTAACTCTTGTACCCCTTCCTACTAATCATAAGCACAGCAGGCCAGTCCTTCATCCACACTCATCAGTTCTGGGTGAGCTCCTCTGCTGCCGACGCAGCTGTTTATCTCCTCTTTGCGCTGTCTGCCAACCCCCAGTTCGTTCCGAAGGCCGGGATACTCTCGCAGGCTCCACCGCCGGCAGACCCGGGACGTCTACCCATCCCGCTTGCTTAAGCACCCTTGCCGCCTCCTCTGGAGATTTTACGTGGGATGACACACCGCCAATAGTAAACTGAAGTCCGAAAGGGAAGGTCCATTTATATTTAACCTGCTGTTCCTGCAGCCATTTCGTTATGGGGGCTATTTCCCTCCGTTTCCGTATGGTGATGGCTGAGAGGTCCGCATAGATCTCCACCCGATGGTTCTCCCACTTCAATTCAGGAAGTCTCCTAGTTATCTCCATAATAGTGTTCTTGGTGGAATATTCATGAAAGCAGGCCACAATATCACGAGGCCTGCCCTCTCTCCGCGGACCCAAAGCTCTGGGAGCATGCTCAAGTTTCAAGCACCGCGTGCTATCGGGCCCCTCTGTCTGTTCCAAAATCTGTTTGCTAAGCTGCTCCACCAGGCATATGCAATCTTCTTTATCCTGGCTTTCAGGCACTCCTCGAACTCGAATGTTGGCCCTCCGGGACCAGTTCTCCAAGTCTGCAACCTTAGCCCACAACTCCTCCTGTTCCCCATCCAAGGTCTCCAACTTCTCTTGTATGCCATGAACCACAGTGTCTTGGGCCTCCATCTTGTTTTCCACCTCCTCCAGGCGGTTTCCCACTTCTCTCAGCTCCCCCTTTAAATCCTCCAGCCAGATTTGTACATCCGCTTGGAAATTAGCAAAATCTTGCTGAAGCGTGCCAAACCACGATTTCAGTCCACCTCTCAGACTCTCAATTTCACTCGCCTGAGCTGGTTCCGCACTTGTAGGGGATTTCGCCACCTCCTCGACTGTCGCACCTGGCGCCGCCATTTTGCTCCTCAGCGCAGTGCTCCCCGTACCTCCTTTGTAAGCAAATGCTTTCAGCTCCGCCGCCCCTTTCTTCATCGCGGCTCTATTCCGCTCCTCTTCACCGACTCCTCCACCAAAGCCCAGGACATTCCTGCTGTTGATAAGCTTATTGTGTGCCAATTATACTCCCGTGCTGTCGGAGCTCTGCTCTTACGCTCCCGCTCGGGCCGGTGACGTTATTTCCTCCCCCCGTGTAGTCAAATTTTAAAGTATATAACTCGGAGTGTCGTTATGTGGCGCACAAAAATTTAACCTTCCTTCAAAAGCTGCACAGCTGATATTTTATGCGCACACAGCCTACAGAAAATTAGAGAGAACATTGCCCTTGATTCTGGATTGTCTTTCCTGTATGACAGCTTATGAATCACCCCTTTCTAGTTGGGGGGGGATGCGGTTAGTCCACTCTTACCCTACATCTGGTCAGGAGATGAAAGATGGTGCTATGGGTAAGGATATTCAGCTGGCCGGAGACTCCGGCAGCCATGCTGTGAGCTGCTCATCATCCTCTAGGGGATCTGTGGCAGCTATGCCCCAGGTGTTGGGGAGCCTTATCTGAGAGGAGAGCTTCCGGATCCCGGATTCAGCACCGTACCTAGCCCTTTGTGAGCGGTGCACCCGCACAGGGTGCAAAAGGATTAGGGGCTCATGTCGGGCTGCCATCCCCGCCCCCCGCATTGCCCTGCCGCTGCTGCCACTTTTTTGTTTTCTTGGAGGTAGCGGCGGCAGCAGCAGCAGTGAGGTAGACTTGCGTTTGTAGGCAGGTTGGGTCCCTCCTTCCCTTCTCTGATGTAAGTTGCATCAGAGGGAGGGAGGGGCTAGGCCAGCCAAACCACTGAGTTGCAAAGACCCGCGTTTGAATGGCTGGCTTGGTCCCTCCCTCCCTCTGATGCAACCTACATCAGAGAATAGAAGAAGGGACCCGACCTGCCTACAAATGCGGGTCTGCCTCACTGTTGCTGTTGCCGCCTCCGAGAAAATAAAAAAGAGGTGATGGCGGCAGGGCAATGCGGGGGGTGGGGGAGGAAACCGGCGGGGGAGGAGGCATGCCAGAAGAAGAAATAGCACAGTGCGCAATTATGGCTTGGTATGACCCTGTCCAGATTGTCCTCCCTGGAATTCTTTTCCTTTTTGCTACAGGCCTGGTCCTTCTGGCATGGAAGTTCAGACCCTGCGGCCTCTGGGTGCCCCTGGACACAGTCCTGTACCAGGCAGGCTGAAAGTAGAAGCCTTTCTAGTGGTTACCTTTGGCTAAGCGTCCCCAGCATGGGGCGCTTCCTGGAGATAGGGAACAGTTGGGAGCTATCCGGGATGCCGACTATGCCTTGGATTCAGATGAGTTGGTCCTAGGCTCTGATGTGGATGAGAAAGTGCTCTCACCTTCAGAAAGTTCCGCCTATTCTGGAACTTGCGGCATTGATTATCAGGGTCTCACCCACCTTGAACTTGATTGATGCTTCTGCATGGAGCAGGAGCCAAAGGTACACCTGATCCTTCAAGGGATCTGGAAATCCATTGCTGACTTCCCGTTCCTGGAAGTGATCAAGGATATGATCTGGTCTAAGTGGGACTCTCCCCCTGACTCTCAACCTAAAGGGTTAAGGGTGTATAAGATCTACGCTTTCTCGGAGGAGGAGCGCGGGGAGTAGTTTGACATTCCCAAGGTGAATGCGCAAGTCATGGTGGTTACCAGACGGACCACCATTCCTGTGGAAGGCAAGATGTATTCTTTGCTGAGGAACCAGTTTGCCGTGGCGGCAGTTATTTTATAGCTGAAGGAGTATGCATCAGCCTGACATCTGGAGCTCCACTCCAGTAGATTCAGTCTCTTTGCCTGATAATACTAGCTCTCTTTTGGAGTCTGCTATGCCCTTCCTTATGACGCCATGTATGACCTGGTACATTTGGCAGCAAGGGATGGTGCCCTGACGATAGTGTCATGGCATTGGATTTGGCACCAGCACAGGGCAGCGGACACATTCTCCAAAACCTGGTTGACTCAACTGGTCTTTAAAGGGAAACTTCTATTGGAATTGATCTGGCGATGATGGTGAAAAACCTAGGTGAGAAAAAATCTTACCTCCACCTGGAAGACAGGTCTCTTGCTCATCAGCCTCTGTCTGACCACCAAGGGTGCACTGGCCAGATTTCTGGGGGTCTCAAGACTATCATCATTACCAACCTGGAAACTCTTCTTCCCCTCTGCTTCAGGGCCTCAGGCTCGTTCTCAGTCTTTTCATGGATCACTTGGGCCCAGGGACTCTGTCCCCTTCAGAGGAGGACCTTCCCATGCTATGCAATGAAGATTTGGGGGCCCATTCCCTGATGTCTCCAGTGGGCAGCAGGCTTCGCCTCTTCGTTCAGGAATGGGCTTGGTTTACCAAGGATCCTGGAATGTAAAGAACCGATTCCTGATGCCTTCATCATTTCCCCTTGTGGGTCTGCGATCAAGGGTGCCGCGATGCGGACCACCTTGGACAAGTTGCTAAGCCTAAGGGCGGTGGTGCCCCTGTTGAGCGGGGCAAGGACAGATACTCCATCTATTTTGTGGTACCAAAGAAGGACAGTTCCTTCCGTCCATTCTAGACCTCAAGGGGGTCAACGAGCACTTTGTGTTCCCCCCCCTTAAGATATCACGGGCTGGCATAATGTCATTAGCACAGCTCGTGATACAACTCAAGGCCTCTGTGGTTTTGTGTGTCCTTTCTAAGCTCTCCGCTTCAGGGTCTATCGTGGCTAGATGGGCCAAAGCTACTCTGTCATGCCAGGGCTTCAAAACATTTATGTGATAAACTTGCTGGCGGCCTCTTCTATTCTCAACCAGATAGGACACTGGCCCTACGGGCTTCACTACCTTATAAGGCCCCTTCCACTGGCTCTCGAATTTTGGAGCGGGACTGGCCACCATGACAATGACCTTCTCCCCCACTGCCAACTGGCACTGCCTCGTGCCCCGATCGTAGTAGGTTTTCTGCTTTGTTTGGCTATTCTTTAAATTCCCTTTCGCGACCTGGGAGGCGTGGTGTAATCTGCCCTTCAGGTCTCTTAAAAATTCGGGCACTCCCACTTTTACATCGGGCTCTACCCATTGTTCCCGTAAAATATCTAGAACGCCACGAGGGGATCGGCCATACATTAATTCATACGGCGCTGTCCCTAGGGATGCTTGTTTTCTCTCCCTGCAGGCATAAAGGACAAATGGGAGCACTGTGTCCCAATTAGCTATATTGCCTTCTAAACTACGTCGTAGCATTCTCTTTAGAGTTTGATTTTGCCTCTCTACTAGTCCATTCGTTTGGGGATGGTAAGCGAAGGTCTTAATGTGCCGAATCCCGAACGCGTCCCACACCTGGGCTAGATATCTCGACATAAAGTTGCTCCCTCTATCTATAAGCACTTCACGTGGGAATCCTATTTCGCAGAACAATTTTATCAGCTCTCCCGCCACTGCTTTCGCTGATATGGTACGGAGGGATACTACATGTTCATATTATCACTGCTTTTATATTTCTTGTTTGTTAAACCGCTTTGATTGTTTGATAAGGCGGTATAAAAATATCATTAAATAAATAAATAAATATAGCCCAGGGAAATCTTGTTGCGTGGTCCACTACTACCAATATATATTGGAACCCACGGGGTGTCTTTGTTAGCGGTCCTACAATGTCCATAGCTATTCTATGGATGGGCTCCGAAATCAACGGTGGGGGTACCATAGACACCTCCCTTGGATGAGCCGCAGAAACACGTTGGCATGCCGGACAAGCTTCACAAAATTTGGCCGTTTCTTTGAAAACCCCTGGCCAATAAAAACAGGCCAAAATTTGGTCTAGGGTACCTTGTATACCCTTATGACCCCCAACTGGGTGGTCATGTGCCAGCCTTAGAACTAAAGTTTTAAATGTTGCGGGCACTACTAATTGCTTACGTTCAGTTCCTGTATGGGGATCCCGGCTTTCCCTGTAGAGTATCCCTGTGTCTAAAAGGAATCTAGGTAGGATGTCCCTTCCGCTCTGGTCATACTTAAATGCCTGGGTCAGAGCGGGATCGGCCTGTTGCTCCTTGGGAAACGTGGGGAATTTGTTAACTAGTTCCGCCGGTACCTATGGCAAGCCTTGTCCGGCCTGCGCTTCCGCCCTATGCCGGGAGCGAGACCGCCTCTCCCTACCCTTCTCTCCTTTTCCCTTTTTGCTCTATCTATGTACTTATCTATCTTATCTTAGCTATCAAGTCCTCATGCGAGGGAAGATCTTGTACAGGTTCTTCTAGGGATTCCTCATCACTTTCTAGGACCTTCAACTGGGCCCTCGTGGAGACCATGGCTTCTTTTGAAAGCAGGCCCTGTTCCAGGCCCCTATGAAATTGTGGCCAGTCTCTCCCCAGTACTAGATTATGGGGCAGCCTGGGTACCACAGCTATGGGGATTGCTCTGCTTACGCCTAAGCCTTTCACTTGAAGCTTATAGACTGGATATAGGGAGATGCCTCCATGGATACATCTAATTTTTACATTACTTACAGGCTGAATTGCTACGTCCTTACTCCTGGCCTCAATTTGTCGCCAGAGCGCTTTAGACAGTATGCTCTGTTCGGCACCTGAGTCTAAGAGCGCGGTGGTTACAATTCCCTGTACTTCCACTGAGAGTAAAAATCCTTCTCTGACTTTCCGGGGGTTCTCCGCTATTAGTGCTGTCTTCACATAACATTCTCGTTGGAAATGGCCCTCTTTACCACACTTGAAACATTTCTTTTTGGTAACATGGCCTTTCAACATTGGCATATACATTTTCAGAGATTCATTATTCAACCCCATCTTCCTTTCTGATACACCGCATACTGCAACCCTGGAAGCCCTGCCACCTTCATGTGCACTTAACTCTGCCTCCATGAAACGCTCAGAAAGCAATATGGCCTCTTGTGGGGTTTTGCAGTTTTGGAGTATAAGAAAGGTGTGAATTTCTCGGGGTACAGCAGCCATGTATTGCTCCATCACAAGGCTATCTAGAATTGACTCCACTGATTTTCCTTCAGGAGTCAGCCATTTGTTCACTAGGGTACGGACTCTTTGACATATAGGGCCTTAGGAGTCTCGCCTGGTTTTAATCTTACAGCCCTTAGTAGGCGATGATAAACTAGAGGTGTTAGCCCCAGCCTCTCTCTAACCGCCTTTTTAAGCTCGTCATAGTTACTGGCGAGCACAGGTGGCATGCACGGTATGCGGCTAAAGCCTCCCCAGTAAGGGATGCAGCGAGGCGCATGGCCCAATGCTCTTTAGGCCAGCCACTGAGGTGAGCCACCCGTTCGAAACCTTCAAGGAAATTGTCAATGTTGTCCCTATCTGTGAGCTGTCCAAAATTGAAAGTCCCACCAGCTTGCAAACCAAGCATAACCGAAGAAGCTGGTGTACTGGAACCGGGAGGTGTTGCTGCTGGTCCGGTCTGCTTTTTCTGCTCCGCCAGCCATGCCTCCAGCATCTCAAGAAGTGGTTTCTGTTGAGCTTGCATCTGCGCAGCACTTCTCTCCTGCACCTGTAATGACAAGTCTGTCTGTCGCTCGAATTGATGTGCCATCCATTTTAACACGTCCTGAGCCTCGAGAGTCATCTTGGAATCCTGTAAGAAGAAAACACACAGATCCAAGTGCGATATCACCAAAAAAAAAAAAATTTCTTCACATTTTTTTTTTCAGAAGCTAGGCTTGCACACTTGCTCTGGTATCCTAACCAGCCCCGGCTAGGTACCCGTTACCTGGCTTAGGTGAAGCTTCGCGCTTAACACCAATGAAGGTCTTGTAGTCTTCTTTGCACTGCTGTTTCACTTCCTGGACGCTCCTCAGCTTGGCTCCACAGCGAAGTTACTTTTCCAGCAGGTATCCTGATGATGTTCCTTTTGCGCATGCGTGAAATCCTTAATACTACGCCACTTGCGATGCTTCCGCTTGGGCCCAAGAGCTTAAAAGCAGGAAACAGCCTTATGTTGTCCACTTTTGAATAAAGCTTCCCTTGTTGTCACCAGAGGTATCCTGGGACTTGTAGTTAGTTTATTCTTTAAGGACAAATTGTAGTTGTGAGTCGGTGGTTCAAGGCAGCAAGAAAATTTATTTTGTGGGGATTTCCAGGGCATTTAAGCTCAATACACAAACAAGGCAAAAAGGATGCTTCTCCAACATAAAGGATAAATCAGGTAACAGAGAATAACGTAACAAAAACCTCTTTTCACTGTTCAGCTGTTCTTATTCCCACAAGCTTACACCGAGGACTGCCTCGTTTGGTCATTCAACAGAAATACAGATAAACTTGCAACAGCTGTGGTTTTCTTTTCTCAAAGCAAACTTCTTCTAAGCACTGCTTCTTAGCTTCAGAAGGCAATTAAGCTTAGTAAAACACAGTATTAGCTTTCCTTAATTCTAAGCAGGTACTGCACTTATTCTCTATATTATTTCACAGTCTCTCAGCTCAGTTCACCAATGCAGACTCTTCTTTTAAACACAATGAGCAATCCATTGGTACAGGTTCACCCTCAGAGCTTGGCAGACAGGAATCTATTTGCATTCCTTCTATGGCATGGGAATATATGGTATTTCTATCAAAGTTACATCCTCTCCCAGACTTTCTCTCCTTTAAAAATTCCTGGAACTGATTCCACAGCAATTCAGCTTGTAAAGGCATAGTTGTATTAGGGGAGTGAACTTTTCCCTCAGCAAACAACTCTCTCAGTGCTTCTAGCTTTGAAGACTCAGCTGTTCTGCTTTTATCAGGGCTATGACTTTTCCCATATGTAAAACTTTCCACCCACCTCTTAGCAGTAGACGGTGAGGGCTCTGCTTCCTGGATCTTAGCAATAGCAAACTGTTTCTCTGTTGATTTCTCAGCTCTGAAACTGCTGGCTTCACCTTGGGAATGGTTCCTCAGACAAGCGCTGATTTCTTTCTTCCTGGGATCCTCCAGGCTCTGAAATTCAGCCTCCTTATGTCCTTCTCCATTCCCTCTTGGGTAGCTGCTTTCTTGGGAGTTTTCTTCTTTCTTTCTCCTCCAGCTATGCTCAGCCTTGCTCTCTCTGTTGTCCTTTGCCTTCCTCCTTCCCTCCTTCTGCTGTGCTCGTGGTTTTAAGAACTGTTGACTGCTAGGCACTCCCTGTTCTCTGCACCTGTGTGACCAATCATCAGGCAAGCTTGTCTCCACCCCTGAGCTAGGGCGTGGCCTGACCTTAGCAGGGAGCTGGTTATCTCCAGGAACAAGCAGGAATGAGTCTTCACATATGGGTACGTCGGTACCGACGGAGCCTGCGCGGGAACGCTCCCCAGCTTCCCAAAAAGGAAAGCTTTTGGGAGCATCCCACAGCGCCTGCGCGCTGCCTTCCCGCCTTTCCTAACCGCCTCTCCCCAGTTTTTCTTTGCCGCGGAGCCAGCAGGTCGTGTTGCTGTCACCGCTGAAGAAGTTCTTTGTTTTATTTTATTTCTTTGGTCGCGCGTCTGCCTTCCCCGACGTCGGACCGGTACCGCCGGTCTTTCTTTCTTTTCTTATAAAAAAAAAAAAGAACATATTTTTCCCTCACTTAGTGTGTTTTTCCTCTTTTGGGCCTTAGGCCTCACAAAGAATTTTTCCTCATGGAAAAACCTGCCTCCGGGTTTAAAAAATGCACTAAGTGCAGCGGTACTATTTCTGTTACCGACACCCATGAATGGTGTCTTAAATGTTTGGGTCCTGACCACTGTTCCCTCTAAGCTGTGCGCGTGTGCGCGCGCACACACCTTGCCGAGCGAGCGCACATACTTTATAACAGAGCGCACAAAAATTACGGTTCTGATTCTGATAGAAAACACAGATGTCTTAAAATTTAAAAGTTGTTGTGTATTTACGGTTTTCACAAGTTCTACAATATTTTCTAGTGCAATCAATGTGGTGTACATACTGTATTCTGACGTGTAGTCAAATTTTAAAGTATATAACTCCGAGTGTCGTTATGTGGCGCACAAAAATTTAACCTTCCTTCAAAGGTTGCACAGCTGATATTTTATGCGCACACAGCCTACAGAAAATTAGAGGGAACATTGGTCCTGACCACTCCATTTTGGATTGTTCGTCCTGCTCCTTGATGTCTAAACGAGGTTTACAGAACCGAGCAGCCAAGCTCCATGTGCTGTTTCCCTCTGATGCAGCTTCAGTGGCATCGACATCTTCCAGGGCTGCTTCTTCCTCCCATGGATCTCAGGTAACCAAACATAAATCCAGCCGGTCCTCGAAGGGTAGATCTCCTTCCAAGCATCGAGATGCCTCCGGGCTTGCCCTCGAGGATCCTGCATCGGCAAAACAACCCCGGCGGGAAGCTCCGGCTTCCAAAGCTCCACCTATGGGGTTACAGGTTGACATCGATGGCACGGCCTCGACCGATCACCTGTTAGAATGCTCTGGGGTACCGGCGCAACCTTCCGGTACCGAATTCTAGGCATTCATGGCGTCGATGGATCAGAATGTCCTATCCATGCAGCAGGCTATCACGGCCTTTATTCAAGCTGCGACGCCGCTGATACCACAACAAACTCTGTTGTCGGTATCAGCTCCGGTACCGGCACCAGTGCTGGTACCGGTACCGACTGCATCGACATCGACCAGGATGCCGACTGCAGCGGTTCCCTGTCCAGGGATGCCCATTGGTACCGAACCGGTACCGATGACGCCCGATGTCGATACCGCTCGATACGCGTATCGAGCTTTAGAAGAGCACCCTGACAGGCGATACTTTGATTCCTCTGAAGATTCTGATGCATCGGAGGAGTCTGCTGAAGTATCCATAGCCCTCCCTGAAGAGCCTTCTTCTCCAAAAAGAAGAATGTCTCCTCCAGAGGACTTGTCCTTTCAAGACTTCATAAGAGAAGTGGCTAAAGGACTTTCTATTTCAGTAACCTCTGAATCAGAGCCTAGAGCTAAAAAATTGGATATTTTAGATTATTCTAAGGCTCCTAAGGAGGCAGTCACCTTGCCATTTCATGAGATTCTTTATGATCACATGATTGACTTATGGGAGACTCCTCTCACTACCTCTACTCATTCTCGTAGATTGGACACTATGTACCGTGTCCCTCCTTGTCCTGGTTTTCATAAAACACAACTTCCTCACCATTCTATTGTGGTGCAGTCAGCTATGAAAAGGATAAAGAGTGCAAAAAGACACTCCTCTGCTCCTCCAGGAAGAGAATGCAGGACCTTGGATGCTTTTGGTAGGAAAATCTTCCAAGCCAGTATGCTCATTGCCAGAATCAACTCCTATAGTCTTTATATGGGGATGTTTCTGAAAGACGTTTCAGATAAACTGCACACTTTCCTCCCTTTTCTTCCACAGGATAAAAGGGAAGAATTCCTTATTTGGCTTAAGCATACTAAAGATATTTCAAAGTTTTCCAACTGTGTAGCTTTTGACTCCTTTGAAGGTGCCAACAGAGCTTCGGCCATTGCCATAGCTGCTCGCAGAATTGCTTGGCTCCAGGCTTCTGATCTAGAATCTTGGGTCCAGGATGGCTTAGGAAATCTTCCCTGTACAGGTGAAAACCTGTTTGGCAACGAATGGCAAATAAAAGCCACTCAAATGGATGCAGAAAATTCTGCTTTGGATAGACTTTCAAAGTCAACCTCCATTCCTGCCAAGAAAAAACCTTTCAAGAAGTCTTTTTTCAAAAAAGGCAGATTCCATCCTGCTTCTGGCCAACAATCATCTACAGGTCACTTTGCTGCTAAACGTCAGCAACCTAAACAGGCCAGGCCTAAGCCTACAGGGGCTGCTGCAACTCAGCAGACCCAGCCTCCTCAGGGCTTTTGACTTCATGCTAGAGAACTTAGCCTTTCTGGCTCTAAAACAGCCAGAGCCTCTCACCATTCCAGGAAGGTTAGCTCATTTTGCTCCCAGATGGGAGCAAATTACAGCAGAGCAGTGGACCCTCTCCATCATAAGGGAGGGCTACAAACTTCATTTCTCAAACCTTCCTCCTCACACCATGGTGAGACACTTCAATTCTCCAACATCTCTTCTCGACCTTCTAGGTCACGAGGTGGCTACCCTTCTTGCCCAAGGGGCAATAGAAGAAGTACCTCTTCTTCAACAAGGGTCAGGGTTTTACTCCCCCTATTTTCTGATCCCAAAGAAAACAGGGGGCTACAGACCCATATTAGATATCAGGGAATTGAACAAATTTCTATGCAAGGAGAAATTCAAGATGCTTTCTCTGGGCACTCTCCTTCCATACCTTCAGAGTCAGGATTGGCTTTGTTCTCTAGATCTCAAGGATGCGTACACACATGTCCTCATCCATCCTTCTCACAGAAGGTTCCTCCGTTTTCTTTTCCAAGGAAAGCATTACCAATACAGGGTGCTTCCTTTCGGTCTGGCCTCTGCTCCAAGAGTGTTCACCAAATGCATGACAGTAGTAGCTGCATTTCTACTGTCACCCACCAGCTTCCCCAGAGGCCAGCGACATGGGAACTCCAGTGGGGAAGTACTCTAGTACTAATCTACTGAAGAGGGCTTTAAACTAGATTCGTTGGGGATGGGTGAAGAAAGCCCCAAGGTAAGTGAAAGCCCCCAGGTAGGTGATACATTAAATACCTTTATGGAAATGGGTAACATATGGAAAGCAGTGTGTATTAATGCCCGTAGCATGGGAAATAAGATCCCTGAAGTTGAAGCTTTGATGGGAGTGGCTGACTTGGATTTAGTGGCAGTTACAGAAACATGGTTCACAGAAAACCATGACTGGGATTTAACTATACCTGGCTATACTTTATTCAGAAAGGGCAGGGTAGGAAGAAGGGGAGGAGGAGTGGCACTATATGTAAAAACTACTATTAAAGCTTTGGAATTACAGAGCTTAAAAGGGAGAGAGGAGGCATTGTGGGTTAAACTAGAAAGAGGGAAAGAGAAATCTATTTGCATTGGTGTGATATACAGACCTCCCTCACAAGAGGAAGAGGTGGACAGAGAGTTAATTAAAGACATACGCAGCATTGCTAGGAAAGGGGAAGTGCTACTGCTAGGAGATTTCAATATGCCAGATGTTGATTGGCACATTCCTGCTGCAGTATCATCTAGAAGTAAGGAGACCCTGGATTCTCTACAGGGAGAACTATTCAGGCAATTGGTAACAGACCCCACACGTGAAGGGGCCATACTGGACTTGGTGCTTACCAATGGTGAAAGTGTTTTTGATGTTGTAGTGGGAGATCATTTTGCATCCAGTGATCACCAGATGGTGTGGTTCAGTATTAGGACTAGGGCTGTTAGAATCCATTCCAAGGTGAAGATCTTAGACTTTAGGAAGACTAACTTTGCGAAGATGGGCCAATACCTCAGGGAGTCGTTAGTGGGATGGGAACAGCTGGGGGATGTAGAAAAACAGTGGGCAAAACTGAAAGGGGGTATTTTAAAGGCAACCAACCTTTTTGTTAAAATGGTAAATAAAGGCAAAAGGAACAGGAGACCGCTATGGTTTTTGAAGGAAGTAGCTGAAAAAGTGAAGAAAAAGAGGGAGGCCTTCATGAAATACAAGAGATCACAGAGAGAGGAAGACAGGCATCTGTATTTGGAAAAACTTAGAGAAGCTAGCAAAGTAGTCAAGAAGGCAAAGATTCAAAAGGAGGAGGAAATAGCCAATGCAATAAAATGGGGGGATAAGACATTTTTCAGATATATTAGTGAGAAGAGGAAGGGCAAAAGTGGTATTGTCAGACTCAAGGGTGCAGGGGGGGAATATGTAGAAGCTGATAAGGATAAAGCGGAATTGCTTAACAAATATTTTTGTTCTGTGTTCACAGATGAAGAACCAGGAGCAGGACCTCAGAAAACACCCACAAATAAGAACAGAAGCGAGGGACATCTTGAACAATTTTCAGAACACTGTGTTCGTGAGAAACTAGCTCAACTTAAAGTAGACAAAGCGATGGGACCGGATGGGATACACCCTAGAATACTGAGGGAACTTGGGGACGTTCTAGCAACTCCACTGACTGGCCTTTTCAATGCCTCGTTGGAGTCGGGAGTGGTGCCAAAGGACTGGAGAGAGGCTCATGTGGTGCCTTTACACAAAAGCGGAAGTAAGGATGTGGTTGAAAACTACAGGCCGGTTAGTTTAACTTCGGTGGTGAGTAAATTATTGGAAACGCTGCTGAAAGAGAAAATAGTGAGGTTTCTGGAGTCCGGCGGATTACAGGATCCGAGGCAGCATGGATTCACCAGAGGCAGGTCTTGTCAGACAAATCTGATTGATTTCTTTGACTGGGTGACCAGAGAGTTGGACCGAGGGAGAGCTCTAGATGTGGTGTATTTAGATTTCAGTAAAGCCTTTGACACTGTTCCTCACAGGCGACTTATAAACAAACTGAGCACCCTAGGGATGGACCCTAAAGTTACTGCTTGGGTTAGAAATTGGTTGGGTGGGAGGCGACAAAGAGTACAAGTAAATGGAGCTCACTCTGAGGAGAAGGATGTTACCAGTGGTGTGCCCCAGGGATCTGTCCTTGGTCCGATTCTTTTTAACATCTTTGTTAGTGATATAGCGGAAGGGCTGTCGGGTAAGGTTTGCCTCTTTGCGGATGATACCAAAATCTGCAATAGAGTAGACACCCAGGAAGGTGTAGATAACATGAGGAGGGATCTAGCTAAGCTTGAAGAATGGTCTAGAATTTGGCAGCTGGGATTTAATGTTAAAAAATGTAAGGTCATGCATTTGGGCTGCAGCAATCCAAGGGAGCAATACAGTATAGGAGGTGAAGTACTTTTGTCCACTAAAGAAGAGCGGGACCTAGGCGTGGTTGTGTCTGATGATCTTAAAGTAGCTAAACAGGTAGAAAAGGCGACGGCAAAAGCTAGAAGGATGCTTGGGTGCATACGGAGAGGAATGGCTAGCAGAAAAAAGGAGGTGATAATGCCTCTGTATAAGTCTTTGGTGCGACCTCATTTGGAGTATGGTGTGCAATTCTGGAGACCGCACCTTCAAAAGGATGTGAACAGGATGGAGTCGGTGCAGAGGGTTGCTACTAAAATGATTAATGGGCTTCATTATAAAGCATATGAGGACAGACTTAAGGATCTTAATATGTACACCTTAGAGGAAAGGTGGGATAGAGGTGATATGATTGAGATGTTTAAATACCTCCGTGGCATAAATGTTCAGGGAGAGAGCCTCTTTCAATTGAAAGCAAGTTCTGCTACGAGGGGACATGGGATGAGGGTGAAGGGAGATAGATTCAGGAGTGATATGCGGAAATATTCCTTTACGGAAAGAGTAGTGGATCCGTGGAATAGTCTCCCAGTGGAGGTGGTAGAGATGAGGACAGTAACTGAATTCAAAAAAACATGGGACCAACACAGAGGATCTCTAAAGGTAAAAAGTGGACTGTTGTAGTTGTTATGGAAGGACAGACTAGATGGGCCTTGTGGTCTTTTTCTGTCATCATGTTTCTATGTTTAGTAGCTATAGAGTATTGTGGGAAGGCTTTGCAATGCCTTCTGGAACCTGTGGTTCTAAACACCAGTCAAAGAAATTGTAGTTGCAGACCAAGTGTAAGGTTATAATACAGGATTTTATTTCCCGTCCGGGATTGGATATTTTAGCATTTGAAACAAAGGAAAACAGACCATTCATCTGGCATCAAAATTAAAGAAATGCTGGAACAAAACTTGACTTTAACTTCAGCTTTTGTAACAAACAAAAGGAAAAAGAAAATAGTCCTTTTCACATGTAAAACCTTCTTCCTGTTTTCTTTTAAACAGTTTTCACAGCACTCTAACATAGAGAGGATATGGCATCTGCCATAGTGTGCGTAAAGTCCATATCACTGCCATTCAAAGATTCCTCATAAGGCTCATATTGCATTTCTTCACTGTCGGAATAACTTTCTCCTGGAGTAAAGCTTCCGTTGCAAAGTTCCTCTCTGTAACTCACAGCATTCCCCTCCTCCACTGAACTCGAGGGGAATGGGTAATTACCACATTCACTATAATCACGGTCAAGAGAGCTACACAGTTCCTGGTACGTGCAGGGTAATTCTCTGTATTCTGGACCTCTTCTATTAGGGTTAATACGTCTACCCTCTGGCACTCTCTCTTCCTGGTCTCTCAGCCGAGCCGAGCTCCGTTTGTGTGAAAACCTTTCATTATGTTTCTCTGCTAGCTGCTTCTCTGGTATAAAAGTTTCCTCAGGGTATAAACTATTCCCTGCTTGGTACCTTGTGCTGGGAATTTTGGCTCTCTTTAGCCTGGCCACCGGACTGCCACCTCTGCTCCCTTCATAGCAAGGTTCCTGGGGATTTTGGAGAGCTGTGCCCTGCTTCTCAAAGCAGTCCCTCCTGGATCCCACAGTTCTGTGTTTCCCTCGTGAGGCTTCTCTCCAAAGGTTCCTTTGGCTTCTCTCCTCAGCAACTCTCTCACTGAACGTCCCTTCCACGGCTCTCTTCCTGAACGTTCCCTCAGCAGCTCTGCCACTACCTTCAGGTGAGTGACTTTTAACTGTCTTTCTCGTGGTGTTTGTTTGGGCTCCGCCCCCTACCCAGCTGCCCCTCATTTCCTAATGAGTTCCTATCAAGGCTTGTGTTTGGGCATTCCCTTACACCTCGTGACCCAGCTTGTATCTGTTGCCCGTGGTAACCTTTCTCCACGTGTATTTCTGAGCTGTCAGCTATGTTTTGCTCAGAGTTCCCTATTTCCATGGGCTCTGACAGCGCCACCTCATGACACTACGCACTCTGGGAATATTTGTATTCCCATACCTGGACGACTGGCTCATCCAAGCTCCATCTCAGTCAGAGGCCCAGACTTCCCTGGACTGCACAAGGTGCATTCTGCAGTATCTGGGACTTGTGGTAAACCTCCCAAAGTCCCAGCTCACCCCTACTCAGTCTCTAGAGTTCATAGGGGCCTGGTTAGATACTACCACTGCAAGGGCCTATCTTCCTCAGGCCCGTTGCCTACGCCTAGTGCAGTTAGCCTCCCAGATTCAGTCAAAGAGCCATTTAACTGCCCGGGAGATGCTGTAACTGCTAGGCCACATGGCATCCACAGTGCATGTGGTCCCCTATGCTCGCCTTCACATGAGAGCAGCTCAATGGACGTTGTCCACCCAGTGGACTCAAGCATCAGGGGCTCTGTCAGACAAAATAGCATCCTCCAGGCGCCTCTTTTGGTCTCTCCAGTGGTGGAAGTCCACCCAAAATCTGTTGCTGGGGTCCCTCTTCCAACAGTTGTTGCCCCAGGCAACCCTCACAACAGATGCCTCCCAAACAGGTTGGGGAGCTCATCTGCAAGACCTCTCCACTCAAGGCACTTGGTCTCCACAGGAGACCTCTCTACATATCAACCACTTGGAGCTCCGAGCAGTTTTTCTAGCTCTCAAGGTCTTCCATACCCTGCTCAGCTACAAGACAGTCCTCATTCATACGGACAATCAGGTAGCCATGTTTTACATAAACAAGCAGGGAGGAACTGGCTCTCTGTCGCTTTGCAATGAAGCTTTAAGATTGTGGGCCTTCTCCAGAGAGCATCAAATCCATCTCCTGGCCGTATACCTTCCAGGAATCCAAAACTCTTGGGCAGACAGACTCAGTTGAGTTCTGCTTCCACACGAATGGTCCCTGCACATGGACCAGGTACTCAGGATCTTCCAAGAATGGGGAACCCCGGACATATACCTCTTTGCAAGTCCGTGGAATGCCAAACTTCCCCGGTTCTGTTCCAGAATTCCGTGTCAGGGAGTTCAGGCCAAGGATGCCTTCCTCCTTCACTGGGGTCAAGACTTCCTGTATGCCTTTCCACCCATTCCCTTGATTCCCAAGACTCTGTTCAAGCTCCAGAGGGATCAAGGATCTATGATCCTCATAGCTCCATGCTGGCCACGCCAAGTGTGGTACCCTCTACTTCTGCATCTCTCTCAAGCTCCCTCCCTGGACTTGGGAGCTGCTCCAGACCTTCTGCCCAAGGAGGAGGGGACTTTGTGGCACCCAAACCCCAAGTCCCTTCACCTCAGAGCTTGGTTGCTGAAGGCCTAGACCTTCAAGGTTGGAATCTTTCTCAGCAAGTGAAGGATATCCTCCATGCTTCCAGAAAAACTTCTACTAGACGTTCCTATGCTTTTAAATGGAAAAGGTTTTCCATTTGGTGTACTGAGAAGGGTCTTGACCCTCTAGCACTACCTTTGAATTCTCTATTGGAATATTTCCTGCATCTCTCCAATGCAGGCCTTAAGACGAATTCAGTAAGGGTCCATTTGAGTGCTATTGCAGCATCCCTTAAGCCTATCAATGGACAGCCTATTTCCTCTCATCCTCTTATTGCAAGATTCATGAGAGGCCTAACTTTAACTAAGCCTCCCATTAGACCTCCTCCGGTGGCATGGGACTTAAATCTGGTTCTTGGTCAGCTTATGAAGCCACCTTTTGAACCCTTAGCCACCACCTCCTTGAAATTTCTTTCCTGGAAGGTTATTTTCCTCATTGCAGTCACCTCAGCTCGCCGCATCATTGAACTGCAGGCCTTAGTGGCTAGTCCACCTTATACAAGGTTCCATCATGATAAGGTAGTCCTTAGGACCAATCCACACTTTATGCCTAAAGTGGTCTTACCTTTTCATCTTAATCAAGAGGTGTATTTACCTGTTTTTTTTCCAGGTCCTCATGCATCAAGTGCAGAGAGGAATCTTCATACTCTGGATTGTAAGAGAGCTCTTGCCTTTTACTTACAAAGGACACAGCAACATAGAAAGTCTTCTCAACTCTTTGTTGCTTTTGATCCCTCTCATTTGGGACTTCCAGTCTCTAAGAGGACACTGTCCAATTGGATTGCTCAGTGTATTTCTTTCGCCTACCAGAGTAAGAACCTTTCTCTGGAGGGCCATGTCACAGCTCATAATGTGAGGGCCATGGCCACCTCTATGGCTCATCTAAATTCTATGTCCATCGACCAGATCTGTCGAGCGGCCACCTGGGCCTCGGTTCATACCTTCACAGCCCATTACTGCTTGGACAAGGACTCCCGCCGGGATGCCTTGTTTGGTCAAGCTGTTCTCAAACACCTGTTCCATTCTTAATCAACTCCTGCCCTCCTTCCCGGGATGGATGCCTGAGATCCATAGGAGGAGGTAGAGCCCTTCCCAGGGTCTCATAACCTTGGGGATCTCCCAAGCATCTCTAGCTAGGGAGTCCCCATATGTGAAGACTCATTCCTGCTTGTTCCTGGAGATAGCACAGTTACTTACCTGTAACAAGTGATCTCTGGGAACAGCAGGAATAAGTCTTCACAACCCACCCACCTCCCCTAGGAGTTGTATCTCTCTATCTATCTTTCCTTTCCTCTCTCTCTTTGTCTCAGCTTTAAAACTCGAACTGGGGAGAGGCGGTTAGGAAAGGCGGGAAGGCAGCGCGCAGGCGCTGTGGGATGCTCCCAAAAGCTTTCCTTTTTGCGAAGCTGGGGAGCGTTCCCACGCAGGCTCCGTCGGTACCGACGTACCCATATGTGAAGACTTATTCCTGCTGTTCCCAGAGATCACCTGTTACAGGTAAGTAACTGTGCTTTTTTTCTGATCTGGCTTGCAAGTCTTATGCACAAGTGAACTGTCATTCACTTCAAAGGGGAAACAAGGATTTTCTTCCACTTCCATGTCTTCCTGGGAGCTTTCATCACTACAGTGTGTCCTGCACTTTCGGATGAAAGCTTTGCAATTTGTGATTCAAGCAGTGCATCAAGGGGAATTCTTGATTTCTCTGGATCTGGCCGAGACGTATGTTCATATCCCGACCAGGGCAGATAAGCAGATGTATCTGCATTTTGCTGTACATGGCTCTCGCTATCAATTTGCTGCCCTCCCTTTCATGCTCTCCACCGCCCCAGGAAGTGCTCCAAGGTCATGGCGGTGGTGGCTGTAGTGCCAATGATGGCCAATGTATCTGCCCATCCCTATCTGGACGACTGGCTCATCCGAGCTCATTCCTTGTCAGAAGCGTCTTGGGTGATGTCTTATTCAGAAAAGCCTCAGCGGGGTGATCAATCAGGAAAAGAGCCAGCTTTTATCTTCCCAGTCCTTGGAGTTTCTGGGAGCATGTTTTGACCCTCCAGTAAGCAGAGTTTTACTGCCAGAGGAGAAAGTTGGAAAATTATTGGATTGCCTGGTGCTGTTCTTTGTGCAGCAGGCTCCCAGAGTCTGGGATTATCTTCAGCTCCTCGGATTGATGGCGGCCATCATAGAGATGGTGCTGTAGGTGTGTGCTCACATACAGCCACCCCAGCAGTGCTTGTTGACTCAATGGTCCCTGAGTTCTCAGGAGTTTGAGCGCAGACCTCTGCTCCTGTTGATGGTAAATATCAGCCTGCAGTGGAGGATGCAGCTGTGTCATTTAAAGAGGGGCATACCGCTGGATGATTTCTCCTGAATTCTGCTGATGATGGCTGCCAGTCTTTCGGGCTGGGGATCCCATTGTCAAGACCATATGCCCATGGCTTTTGAAACTGCAGGGAAGCAATGTGGTCTATTAACCACCTCGAGGTGAGGGCATCGGGTTGGCTCTTCTGCATTTCCAGCCCCTGGTGGAGGGCTGGGCGGTTTGAGTGTTTTCAGAGAGTGCCACAATGATGGCTTATGTCAGTCGGCAAGGCAGCACAAAGAACCCCAGAGTGGCTCAGGAGATGGATCTGCTGTTTGCCTGGGTGGAGAAGAACCTCTTACCTTGTCAGCTCAGCGCATTGCCGGTGTGGACAATGTGGAAGTGGACTTCCTTAGCTGGCATTCTCTGCATCCTGGCAAGTAGGATTTGAGTCAGGAGGTGTTTAAGTTGATTCTGCTCCTCTGGGGTCGCCCCGTTCCAGTGCCAAAGTTTGCCACTTCTTCAGTTGCCACACAGAGATGGGGTCCGAGGACGTTGATACCCTATCCCGGCCTTGACCAAATCAACAGCTGCTGTACATGTTTCCTTCATGGCCCCTGGTGGGGCATGTGCTTCAGTATATAGAGTGTCCCCTTGGCAGAATTCTTCTAGTAGCGTTAGATTAGCCACGGAGAGCGTGGTTTGGAGACCTGATGCAACTCCTGCAGGCGCCTTCTCTTCGGCTACCTCCATCTCGGGTGCTATTGTGGTAGGGACCGATCATCCTGAAGGACTTGACTCCCTTCTCGCTTATAGCATGGTTCTTGAAAGGAGACTGCTAGCGTGTAAGGGCTGCTCTCCATCAATAGTCTCTACTTGGTGTGTAGACGAGGTCTACCAAGCTAGTATATGTACAGATATGGTGCCTCTTTGACCACTGGTGTGGCACGCGGCACTTGGCTCCTAAGGTGCCAAGGTGTCTTCCCTGTTGGCCTTTCTGCAAGATGGCCTAGAGAAGAGCTTCTCACATCCCTGAATGTTCAGGTGGCAGCTCTAGCCCATTCTGTGGTCTGGTGGCAGGCAATTCCTTGACCTTGCACCCAGACATCTCATGTTTTCTCCAGGGGATTATCCTCCCCTTTGCTCTGTGATCCCTTCCTGGGATCTGTATTTGGTGTTCAGGGCCTTGATGGCAGCCCTCTTTGAGTTGTTGAAGTGCGCGTCCTTAAAGGATTTGACACTCGACTGGTTTCTTGGTTGCGATTTGTTCTTCAAGGTGGATCTCCGAGCTGTGGTTTCTATCTTGCCAAGATCCTTATTTGTCTTTTTCAAAGGAGGCAGTTTCCATTCGGCCTGTGCTTTCCTTCTTGCCTAAAGTGCTCTCTCCCTTTCACATGAACCAGGTGGTTTGCCTGCCCCCCTCCTCTAAGGAGCAGTGTTGGAGGAAGGATAAGGATCTTTGCTTTGTGGATGTTCGGAGGGTGCTTCTCTGGTACTTGGAGGTTATGAATTCTTTTCATAAGTCAGACCATCTTTTTGTGCTGTTTGCTGGCCCGCACAAGGTTGAAGCAGCACCAAGTCAACTTTGGAGCGTTATATTAAGGAGGCCATTGAATTGGTGTATCTGTTATGGAACTGGCCGGTTCCGGAGGGTTTGCATGCCCATTCTACCTGAGCACAAGCATCCTCATGGGCTGAGCAGAGTTTGGTAGCCCCTTGAGACATTTGTTGGGCAGTAATGTGGGCCTCACTTTCCACTTTTGTCAAGCATTACAACTTGGATGTCCATGCATGGGCGGACACAGCCTTCGGCTCAAGAGTTTTGCGAGCTGCTGTGTCGTCTTCCCAGTGTTGTAGCTTTGGTACATTCCACTTGTCTGGATTAGTCTAGCAGAATGATATGGAAGGTGACATTTTACTTACCAGTTAATGTACTTTCCTTGAGTCCTGCTAGACCAGTCCAAGGCCTGCCCCTGAAACTGTATTGCTCTGTTGTTCTGCTCTGGTACGCTTGGGTCTGCCATGAGTTTTATACTTGGCTTTGCATGCTCATCTTCTACTGACAGCCTTATGTTTCCACCTTCCTATACATAGTTCTCTACTGTTGATTCATTGTTGCCCACATTTGAGGTTGTGTGAAGCTTGCTCTGTATCTCCTATATGCTTTTTCCCTGTGGTGTAGCCATATTTTACCTTAAACCCTGGATTCATGATACATTCCTTGTTCTGTTGTGCACAATTACTGCTAAAAAAACTACACCACTGCTTTCCTATATGAAGGTCGTTGATGCAATAAGAGCAAGTTCTGGTTAGGCTAGCCTGCCAGCTTGTGAATGAAGAGTCTGAGACCTTGGGAAACAGTTGTTGCGGTTTAAATTAAATGTGAAGTCTAGAGTTGATATTGAAAGAAACCATTAGGTATACTGTTGAGATTGAACGCATCCTTTAATAATCTGATTCATACGTTCAGCAAGAGACCTAATATCTGTTAATATTTTATTCTGAGCCTATTTGTTTCCTACATTCAGTCCATTCTAGATTGCCTCTTAAGGACCTGCAGGTCTAGATTGTCGAAGTTGGTTGGTATCTGATATCTATTTTTTGTTTTGGGCATGCATTTTCTTGCTTCCCCACAATTAAGTTGGTCTGATTGGCAGCTGCCTCTAGGCTTAGGTATAGGTAGTTCTCCGTGGACAAGCAGGAATGAATTCTTCATGTATGGGTGATGTCACTGACTGAGCCCCTTGCAGAACGCTCCTCAGCTTCTATTGGAAGCTTTTGGAAGGCTCCACTGCACCTGTTTTCCTCCTATCATGGTGCCATCTTCTCCAGTCTTTGTTTTCCACAGAGTCCCACAGATGTGACTCGGTCATCTGCTGGTAAACATTTCGCTTTTTCCCTTTTAGGGATTTCGTTTTGTTTGTACTCAACTTTCCTGCCTGTCGTCAGAAGCGTTGAGTCCGTCTATCGCAGTTCCGTCTAGGTTCTGGCACTTTTTTCCGGTACTTTTATTTTCTCTTTGTTTTTTTCTGTAGCCCGGCTGAGCCTCTGGTTGCAATCGAGCTGTTTTATCTTGCCAAGGCTATCTTCCTAAACATGTCCTAGAAGCTGGCCAGCAAGTTCAAGAAATGTACCAAATTTGCCCGGACCATCTTGATCATAGACAAGCACAATTGGTACCTCCAGTGTCTGAGTCCCAGTCACAAGCCCTCTTGTAATTTGTGCCTATAGATGACAAGGAGAGGCCTGAAGGGTCAAGAAAAGCAAAGAGAATCCCTCTTTGGACAGAGGTCTAATTCAGCATCTTTGGCATTAGCATTGATGGCCCCCCCTTGGTTCCGCTGAAGATGCATCGACATCGAGAGGTTCCTGGGTTCATTTGGAGCCGAACACCTGTAGTGCCCTGGAGCATTGGCCATCGGCCGGTCTCCACTTGGTATCAAAGAAGACTTTGATTATATCGATATTGAAGAGGAACCCAGTGAAGCCCCTTGAGCATCTGCATCAGAGCCCTTCCCAACACGATGGTGAGAGTGATGGCCATGAATGGCCCTTCAAGATGCCCCGAAGAGAGGAATCGATCTCCATAGTCTTGGAGTGGCATCAACTGTCTCCTGATGATGGACGCCATGTTGATACCCCTGCTGGGAATACTGAAGACATTGGCCGAAGCCTCTCAGGCTCCAAGGCCTTCAGACATGGCAGCCATGGTGGAACAAATGGACTGTTTTAACTGGCCAGCGATGAGTCCTGATATCAAGCCAATCGAGAACCTTTGGAAAGAGTTGAAATCTGCCATTAGTAAAAGGAATTCTGGAATCATTCATGAGCTGGAACAAATCACAGTTGAAGGGTGAGAGAAACTACCAGCAGAAATATATATGAAACTTATAGATGGCTACAAGGAACGTTTGGAGGTTGTCATCATTGCCAAGGGTAGTGCAACCAAATATTAGCGAAGGGTGCCATTAATCCTGTCCAGGTCATATTTTGTTTTCTTCTCAGAAATTGCTATGTTTAAGTTGCACAGATATCTTTTTTTTTGTTGTTGTATACCTTTAAACATGCTGCTAAAATTTTATGATGACATACAGTATGAATATTTCCAATTATTTCTCAAGATATTGTATACTACATCCCTAAAATGCAAGGGTGCCAATAATGTTAACAACAACAGTATCTTTCTGCAGCATCACCAGTCTTTCTTTCTGCAGACCGAATGAAGACTTGTCAGTTCTCCGAGAACAAGCAGGAAGTCAGTCCTCACATATGGGTGGGTGATGTCAGCACCGATGGAGCCCACGCAGAAGTATCTCCCCAGCTTTCAAAGAAAGCCTTTGGGAGATGCACCACTCATGCGTGGTCCATTTCCTGCCCAAGGGTTCTATCTTGCCTCAGTCTCCTTTTTCTGTGGAGCCCATTGGACATTATCCATTTTTCCCCTGAAAAAGTATTTTTTTATTCTTAGGTTTTGTCCGATTTGCTTACTGATTCCTACCCGCCCCCAAGCCAGCTTGCCTCTGCATCATTCCTCTGGTTTGTCTATCCCTTTTTCTCATTTTTTTCATTGAAGTGTTCCTCGATGGGTATTTGCACCCTTTTTCAGCCTAAGGCCTTGGACCCCTGTTGGGAGGCGGGGACCACCTTTTTCGATGGCCTCCAGTGGCTTCGGAAAGTATGATCAGTGTGACAAAATGCTGTCAGTCACTGACCCACATGACTGCTGCCTCCGATGCCTCGGCCCAGAGCATAGTGACTCTGACTTCAAGATCTGCAGAACCATGACCTCAAAAGCCTTAAAGAGCCGCCATCAGCTGCAGGAAAATTTTCTTCAGAGGTCTGCGCCGGAATCTCCAATGACATCACGCTGCAGGGCCCCCTCCAATACCTCAGTGCCCTGCAAAGCCAGAGCCTCCTCGGAGTCCCATAACCATGGTTCCTCCGAGTGAAAATCCCCGGAGGTGGAGCACAAGGAGAAGAAACCCTCGAAGACCATCTCAGAAGATGGATCTGGGAAGAAGGGGAAATCCCACTCTGGGACCTGCAGTCCCAGTATGAGGAGTCTGGGCAGGAGCGGCCTTCCAAGCTGCCCTGTAAGGAGTCATCTACACCTGCCAATTGGCTAGGACCTCCGAGGTCATCCTCATCGAGGACTCCCCCACGACAGTACCAATGCCAAGCCCAAAGTCCTCTGTGCCTGCATCAAAGGCTGTGGAGCCAACTGGTGTGGAGACCAGAATGGCAGCCCTGGAGAGCAGTATATCTGCCCTAGTGGCCATTCAGCGGGCATTTATGTCCGGCTCATCTGGTTCATCCACCCCGACAATGGGACCCTCGACATCGAGGGCTGCCCCAGACGTCGAACTGGTCCTCGAGTGCACTGGCCTCAAGAGAGCTCCCAGCCCTGGACATGGTCCTAATCGCGTTACTTGGGACACCGGTCTTCCCTGGCAAGCACTCAAGACTCAGACCAACAATCCTCCGGAGGTCACGGACCACCGAGAGTGGCCCTCGACTGAGGTGATTGCATGGCATCTGACTTGTACTCAGACTTAGAGTCCAAATGGGAAACCGAGGACAAAGAGTCCCCAGACATGAGGCGACATCGAGACATGTCCTCTGACCTGATGACCCTCTGACCTGATGACCCAATGCTGTTCCCCACCCAAAAACTTCAAGTTCCTTGATTTTTTTGTGGGACATAGCCAATACTCTCACTATCGAGACCGAGACCAAAGAGGACCCGCGCACCGAGGAATTGGAGATACTTCAATACAAGGCACCGCCTAAGGAAACCCTTATGATACTGATGTCCCTGATCCTCGACCGTCTCCTCCTTCTGATGTGCGTCTGTACCAATCGTTAATAGGCATCTTGACGCCATGTACCGGGTACGCTGAAGCTCTGGGTTTCAAAATACCCAGTTTCCCCATAATTCCATGATCATGGAGTCAGCAATGTGCCAGCTTATAAGTCAAAAATCTCATTCCTCAGTCCCACCCAGCAGGGAGGCCCAAATCCTCGATGCCCTCGGCCGGAAACCTTTCGGAGCTCGATGTTAACGTGCTGGATCCAGTCCTACCAGCTCTACATCGGCATGTACCTGAAGGATCTATCAAAGGTGCTTGGTGGATTCTTGGCAGGCCTCGATGGGGAATCCTACAGAGGTTCAAGACCCTGTCCTCGGTGGTAAAAGAATGCTCAAAGTTTTTGTCCTGGGCAGCCTACGATGGCTTCGAGCCATCGGCTAGGGTGGCCGCTCCAGGCATCAGGGCATGAAGCCAGGCATGGCTGCAGTCATCTGACCTGGGACAATGGGTGCAGGATAAACTGATTAATGTCCCCTGTATAGGAGAAAACCTATTCGGGAAGCTCATGGGTAGATAAGGCAGCAGAGATGAAGACCGAGTACGTGATGAGAACCAGGCTGTCAAAGAAGACTTCTGTGCAACCCCGGAAGAAAGCCCTAGGAAAAAGCCCTTCTTCCTGAGGAAGAAAAAGGGGCTTTAGCAGTGCACTGCACTTCCAGGCTTTCTTGGCCCCTCAACAGGGCCACTAACAAAAAGGCCAGGGACATGGTCCCAGAAAGCAAAAGGCCCCAAAGTCCCAGGCACCGGCTCTGGCCCAGCCTGGGGGGAACTTTTGACTGCCTGTGTGCGACCTCCCTTCCCCCAGGGGGTCCTCTGCTGCCCACAGGTGGATAGCCATCACCACCGATACCTGGGTGCTACAAGTGGTCAAGGAGGGCTACCTCCTCCACCTACAGCTGACGCCATCTCCCTACTTCCCAGGAGAGCCTACCAGACTTCTCCTTCACCAGACCCTGCTTCTCACCGAGCTAGCAGGTCTAATCCAGCCAGTCCCAAAACATCTCTGGGGCACAGGCTTCTACTCTGGGTATTTCCTTCTCCCCAAGAAGATAGGGGGCCTCGAGCCCATCCTGGACTTGTGAGAGCTCAACAGGTTTCTGGTCCGGGAGAAATTCAAGATGCTGTCCCTTGGAACATTGCTGCCATTCCTCCAGCAGGGAGATTGTCTCTGCTCCTTAGACCTGAAGGATGCCTACACACGCATCTTAATCCATACCAGCCACAGAAAATACCTTTAGTTTGTGATGGGAGGACAGCACTACCAATACAAGGTGCTGCCCTTTGGTCTGGTCTCATCACCAAGGGTCTTCACAAAATGCCTTGCGGTAGTCACAACCCACCTCTGGCTCCAAGGGGCTTTCATCTTCTCTTACCTGGCTGACTGGCTCATACAAGGGTACAAGGCTGCAGAGGCACAGTGCGCCACCAAGCGCACCATAAACACCCTGCAGCACCTGGGGTTTGTTATAAACTACTCCAAGTCACACCTGTCTCCATCCCAGCACCTAGAGCTTATCGGGGTGCAGCTAGATACTTGCCAGGCAAAAGCCTTCCTCTCTCAGGAGAGGTCAGTATGCCTCAGGGAGTTGGCTGCAGAGGTTTAAATTGATGCCGGACACTATCTGCCCGGTCCTACTTCGCCTCTTGGGGCAAATGGCATCCATGGTTCATTGGGCTGGGCAGCGCATTGTGAAGTCCTCCAGATGCAAGGCTGCTGGTCTCAGGAGGAATCTCGGGTGCAAATCAACCTGTTGAAGTTCCATGCGATATTCCTGGATCTCCAAGCCTTCTGCCACCAGCTACAGCACCTCCCGGTGCTGATCCAGACCGTCAACCAGGCTGCAATGTTCTGTGTGAACAAACAAAGGGGAACCAGGGTCAAATCTCCTCTGCCAGGAGGCAGTAGCCCTCTGCACCTATGCGGTACGCAGGTGTATGTTCCTAAGAGCGGTTTACCTCCCGGGCCAGGACAATGCCCTGACGGACAAACTGAGCAGTCCTCCAGCCGCATGAGTGGTGTCTGGATCCAGCAGTAGCCTCCTGGCTGTTTCACTTCCGGGGCATCCCTTCGATGGACCTGTTTGCCAGCACGGACAACATGCAGTTGCCTTGATTCTGCTCCCGCCATCCACACCCTTCAAGGGTGACAGTGGATGCGTGCCTCAAACTGTGGATAGAAGGCCTCCTATATGCCTTCTCATCGAAACAAATGGTCGCCAAGACCCTATTCAAGATCCAATGCAACAGAGTATTTCTAATGCTGAGAGCTCCCCGGTGTCCTAGGCAGCCCTGTTTCCCACTGCTCCTATCCCTATTGGCTGCGTCGCCACCGATTCTCCGGGGCTGAGCCCCAGGGCTACTTTAACAGGAGCAGGGCTCTCTACTACACCCTAAACTGGGGTCCCTGTCACTCACAGTCTGGCTTCTGAAAGGGTAGTGTTAGCTCCCTTCAACCTCCCACAAGACGTGGAGGAGGTTCTGGCCTTGTGTAAGGCCTTCACAAGAAGGGCGTATGCCTTCAAGTGGCGCCATTTCTCGATATGGTGTGCATAAAAACATGCAAACCTGTTTTCCTGCTCAGTACAAGTAAATACTCCATTACCTGCTTCACCTTTCGCAGGTGGAACTAAAGTCCAACTCGGTCAGAGTACACTTGAGCGCCATCATAGCATATCACCATTTTGTTGCGGGCAAACCCCTCTCTGCTCAGCCCCTGGTGTCCCGATTTCTGTGGGGCCTCATGTTATCCAAACCCCTTGTCTGCTGTCCAATGTGGTGCTCTCGCAGTTCACTAAGCCTCCATTTGAGCATCTGTCTACCTGCCACCTCTGGTAGCTGTCCTGCAAGGTCGCCTTCCTAGTAGCACTCAAATCAGCATTCAGAGTCAGCGAGCTTCAGGTTCTGTTGGTGGAACCACCCTACACAAGGTTCTACAAGAACAAGGTGGTGCTCCGCACACACTTTCTGCTGAAGGTGGTGTCCCCATTCCACCTCAGTCAGTATGTGGTACTCCCCACTTTCTGTCTGAGCCCTCATGCCGGTAGGGTGGAGAACATTCTCCACAATCTGGATTGTAAGAGAGCCCTGTCCCTTTACCTGCAACGGACAGGGCCGCCACAAAGCACCACAGCTTTTTGTATCCAATGACCCCAGCCATCTGGGGCTCCCAGTGACTAAGTGAACTCTGTCCACTTGGGTGGTGGATTGCATTTCCCTTGCCTACAAGCAAGCAAGAATCTCACTGGACCAGAGGGTCATGGCATTCCATATCAGGGCCATGGCTACTTCTGTGACAAATCTGCGTTTCGTCCCCCGTGACGGAAATCTGCCAGGCCGCCACCTGGTCTTCAGTCCATACCTTCGCAGCCCACTACTGCCTGGAGAGGGAGTCCCGACAGGTCAGCGCCTTCGGCCAGGCCGTACTCCATAATCTCTTCTGGGTGTAGGCAACTCCTGCCCTCCAACTCTTTTGTGTTCATGCTGCCGGAGTGCTGGTTCTCTGCCGGACACTTGGGTATTGCGAGAGTCTTTCAATAGGGACTCAGCTACTGCTGGTCATGACTCACCCTTTGCAGGTTGCCGTTGTGTTTTTTTCTTTACAAGTTTATTTATTTATTTATCTGTATTTATATCCCGCTTTTTCACCGGGTCAAAGCGGTCAATTGGGAGATACATTTAACACGAGGGGATATGACACACATACGCTAATACTTACAGGGAACATGGGCAATGGAGGGTTAAGTGGCTTGCCCAAGACCACAAGGAGTGCCTATAGGACTAGAAATCCCAGTCCCTCCGGCCTGAGATTGCTGTCCCCAGGTGGGACTTGAACCCCCGGCCCTCCGGCCTGAAGTACCTTGTCCTAACCACTAGGCCACTCCTCCCAAGTTCTCGGTAGCCTGTATCTGGGGAGTCCCATATGTAAGGACTGACTTCCTGCTTGTTCCCAGAGAAAGCATAGTTACTCACCTGTAACAGGTGTTCTCTGGGGACAGCAGGAATCAGTCCTCACAACCTTCCGTCCTTCGGAGTTCTTTACTGTATTTTATTTGATTCTTGACAGTCTCAGCTATGTCATTAGACGGAGGCAAGATGGCACCCTTGGGCGGGAAGTGGACCAAAGGCTTTCTTTGAAAACTGAGGAGATGCTTCTGCGCAGGCTCTGTCAGTGCCAACATCACCCATATGTGAGGACTGATTCCTGCTGTCCCCGGAGAACACCTGTTACAGGTGAGTAACTATGCTTTCTGACTTCCCCGTCAAGGCTTGTATGTAGTACTGCAGTGTATCTGACCTTTGCAGGGTCCTTTCATGTCACCTGTCAAGTGCTATCTGTTAAGATGGGTTAAGTGGTGAGCAGACTACAGCTGGGTAATAGCAGGATAGCCTCCTTCAGGGCGTATGTATGCCTTTAGTTATTATAGAAACCAAGTTTGCACAGCAGGCGTGCTCTCATTGGGATCTCATTGTTTGGTCTTTGACAGAAGACATTACAAGTTGATATCACCTCAGGTTGCTGCGAAGATCCAGAGACTGGCCTGGTATCTTTTAAGGATGCTTTGAAAGCACTCTGCTCATTGGATTCCTTACTTGGTCTGGAAAGAGAGATACCTTGTCTTTCAATCCCCTAGTCGGGTTTTCTCTGGAGTTGTATTAGGCTTTGCAGAGAGCTAGGAGTTCCTAGCCTGCATCTCTTTGTTGGACATCATTGAAAGTGATTACATTGATGTGACATTCCTGGAGGTTATTGGTCATACCCTGGGCTCCAACTGCCGTTGAGGTTGGTTAGAAAGATATTTCTGTGTCCACACTCACATAGTTTGAGCCAGAGAGTTTGGTGTTTTCTAAAGGTATTCCTTGTCTTCAAGAGGTTCAGGAATTTCCTGTTTCTTTCAGATGATTTGCTGAGGATCTCATTAGGTCCTTCAGACTGTGGCTGTGCTCTAGGTTAGGTTCTTTGAATAGTCTAGGGGGATTGTGCTCATTGCAGAATCCTTCCAGGATTCCTCAAATTACAGTTTCATGGGACCTTCTTCCACTCTAGGAGAAGCATAGTTTTCTCCAGGAACAAGCAGGAAGTCAGTCCTCACTTATGGGTGACATCGGCACCGACGGAGCCTGTGCGGAGCAATTCCCCAGCTTTCAAAGAAAGCTTTTGGAATTGCTACCATGCATGCTTGGTCCTCTTCCCGCCCAATGGTGCCATTTTGCTCAGTCTCCCTTTTTCCACGGAGCCCTTCAGATACACGTCCTCGCCACTCGGAAAATATTTTTCATTCCTCGCCTTTTCAGGCGTATTTTCCTTTTTTCCGGTTGCACCGGTCCTTTACCCGTCCTCCCCTTACACTCTCCGGAGTTTTCGGTCTTAATTTTTTCCTAACTTTTTTCTCTCCAGGCTTCATGCCCTTTTTTTCCCAACCGCTGGCCGCATGGGTCTTCGACCTCGCAGTGGCCGTTTTTGCCCCCATGGCCACCAGGTTCAAGAAATGCGACAGATGCTCTAGGAATATGTCACTTACGGACACTCATGACTGCTGTCTACGGTGTCTGGGAGCCGACCATGACCCAGAGCTCTGTTCGCTCTGTAAGAAAATGTCCTCCAAGGCCCTGCTCAGCTGTAAGCAGAAGTCCGAAGACATTTTCCGGAAGGCCGCCTCGGAGTCCCCAGTGGCGCCCTCGATCATCTCCCCTCCGGTGGGTTCTCCCCCCGCAGCACAGCGTGCCAGACGGTATTCTGACTAGGGGTCCCCCAAGGTAGTTTGACGTAAAAAGAAGACGACCTCGAAGTCTCTGACTGGGGCTCCCAAGAAGCGCGAGCGCTCTTGTGCCTGGTCGCTTAGCCTTCCTCCGCGTTTCCGAGAGTCGGACAAGGAGCGGCCTCGCAAGGTACCCTGCAGAGAAACGGAGGCCTCCAGCGAAGGCGCCCAGTTTCCTGAGAGTCATCCCGGTGAGGACCCCCTCTCCTCCTTGACGCCCGATCCGGTGACCCCGGTATCGGTGTCCCAGGGCCCCATGCCCGCGTGGGAGTCCCATATGCTGGCATTGAAACGCAGCGTTTCTGCATTCATCACTTCCCAGAAGGCGCTCACAGCCAGCTTCGCTGACTTGCATCTGGAGACCACGGGTCCCTCACATGGGACACCAAAATCTGTCCAGGAAACCCCCAAGAGCCATGGGCCTCGTGCAGATCCTCAATGCCGATCTCGCACGCCCTCCCATTCCTTGGAGGCGAGATCATCCAGGGCCTCCGGCTCCAGATCGCTGGCCGTCGGACAGGGCTATCCACCCGGCTCGGATCCCTCCACTGACTTTTCGGACTGGGAATCCGATAGGGACACTTCCCCAGAGTCCCGCGCTCACCCGGGACCTCCCGTCGGATCCTTCGCCGCCTGGTCAACAGCGACACTCACCTCTCAAAGAACCTCTTTTCTGGTGTTTGTCCGCGATATGGCTCGGGCCATCAACCTGGTACCCAGGCTGAGGAAGATCCTCGTGCTGAGGAACTGGATATCCTCCAGTACAAGGCCCCGCCGAGGGAGTCCCTCACAGTGCTGGTACCGCCGATCCTATCTCGGCTATTGCTCCGCATGTGGGAAACCCCGGCCTTGGTCCCTATTGTCAGCAACCGCCTTGACACAATGTACAAGGTGCAGCGCGGCCCAGGCTTCTGCAAGACTCAGCTTCCGCATACCTCGATGATGGTGGAATCAGCTATGAGGAAGCAGAAAAGCCCAAAGTTCCACTCTTCAGTATCACCGAGCCGAGAGTCGAGGGCCCTTGATGCCCTGGGCTGCAAGGCCTATCAAGGATCCATGCTCTCCTGCCACATCCAGGCATACCAATTATACATCGGCATCTTTCTTCACGAGTTGGCGAGGGAACTCGGAGGTTTCTCTGCGGGCCTCGAGGGCGAGCCCCGCGACAGATTCTGCACCCTGCTGAAGTCGGTAGCCGACTGCTCAAAGTATCTCTCCAGAGCCTCCTATGACGGATTCGAGACCTCGGCTCGGGTGTCGGCCGTAGGCATCGGGGCCTGTCGCCAGACCTGGCTCCAATCTTCGGATCTGGGGCAGTGGGTGCAGGAGAAGCTCCTAGACGTGCTCTGCCTCGGGGAGCAACTCTACGGTAAGCCTATGGGCGAGAAGGCTGCGGAGATCGAGATGGAGTACGTCACTAGGACCCGTCTCTCCCACAAGACCTCGTCATTGCCTCGAAAGAAGCAGCCAACTAAGAAGCCTTTCTTCCCCAAGAAAGACCTCCAATACCTCAGCTACCCGCCGTACCCGGCTATCCCTGCGCCATCCACTCTGGTACAGGGAAATCCCAGCCAGGGCCACCGGAAACCAAAGGGTCCGAAGGCCAAGACACCTGCTCCCCACAACCCTCGCAGGGGTTTTGATGCCAGCAGCATGGACGCTCGCCCTCCAGTGGCACAGCAGCCACTAGGGGGATGCCTGTCCTGCTTCACCCCATCGTGGGCACATACCACCTCGGACACCTGGGTCCTCCAGGTCGTCCAGGAGGGCTATCGCCTTCACTTCAACAGACTTCCACTTCCTTTCTCCCCGGCGGAGTCCCTTCGGCTCCTCGAGCACCAGCTCCTACTACACCGGGAACTGCACTTCCTCCTTGCCCAACGGGCAGTCGAGGAGGTCCCTTCCCACCTTCGAGGTCAGGGCTTTTATTCCCGATACTTCCTCGTCCCAAAGAAGACGGGGGATCTGCGGCCTATCCTTGACCTCCGCAGGCTAAACAAGTTTCTGGTGCGGGAGAAATTCAAGATGCTCTCTCTTGGCATGCTGCTGCCCTTCCTCCGGCAGGGCGACTGGCTATGCTCCTTGGATCTAAAGGATGCTTACACCCATATCGTGATTCACCCCCAACACAGGCAGTACCTGCGTTTCAGGGTACAGGGAGAACACTTCCAGTACAAGGTGCTCCCTTTTGGCCTTGCGTCAGGTCTTCACAAAATGCCTAGTCATTGTAGCCGCTCATCTTTGGCGCCAGGGCATGCCGGTATTTCCTTACTTCGATGACTAGCTCGTCACGGGCTCCTCAGTCAAGGAGGCTTGGCAAGCGATGTCACGCACTATCCTCCTCTTGGAGAGCTTGGGCTTCCTGGTCAACTACCCTAAGTCTCATCTCGAGCCAACACAAATCCTTGAGTTCATCGGAGCGCATCTCGATACTCGGCAGGCCAATGCCTCCTTGCTGGTGGATCGCTCCACCCGCCTCCAGACTCTAGCGGCTCACATCTAGAGTGCCTGCCAGGTCACCGCTCGGTCCATGCTGCGTCTACTGGGCCACATAGCCTCAACCGTGCATGTAATTCCTCACTCCCGCCTGCACATGCAGACGGCTCAATGGTGCCTCCGCACCCAATAGTCTCAGTCCCTGGGGCACATCTGGGACCCTGTCAGAGTTCTTCCCGACCTTCGCCTGTCCCTGAACTGGTGGCAGAATCCACACAACCTCTTGCGAGGATCGCCTTTTCAGACCCCGCAGCACGAGGTATTGCTGACCACGCCCACTTCCCTGTCAGGATGGGGAGCCCATTGCGAGTCTCTCTGCATTCAGGGGCAGTGGTCGCCCGAGAAGTCTTGGCAGCAGATAAACTTGCCCGAGCTCCGGGCCATCTGGTGGGCCCTGAAGGCCTTCGAGGACCTCCTCAGCAGGACGTTGGTTCTGGTACAGACCGACAACAGGATAGCGATGTTCTACATCAACAAGGAAGGGGGCACGGGGTCGCGCCCCCTCTAAAAGGAAGCGGTACTCATTTGCTCCTTTGCCACCCGTCGGGGGATGTCCCTCAGGGCGACATACCTCCCAGGTCAGGAGAATGGCCTAGCGGACAGGCTCGGCAGAATTCTTCGCCCCCCATGAGTGGCGCTTGGATCCCAGGGTGGCAGGCTGGCTGTTCCGGCGCTGGGGCACGCCAGCGATGGACCTCTTTACCAGCCCTCAGAACACACAGCTCCCCCGCTTCTGCGGACCAGTGCTGCACCCAAGCAGGGAGGGCCCTGATGCATTCCTCCTGGACTGGTCCTCCAGTCTTCTGTATGCATTCCCTCCATTCCCCCTCATTGCGAGGACCTTGTTCAAGGCTCAAAGGGACGGGGCATTGCTGATTCTCATGGCCCCCTCATGGCCTCAGCAGCCTTGGTTTCCGCTTATGTTCCGGCTGTTGTCGGAGCTGCCGGTTCCCCTGGGCTCTGCCAGGGACTTGCTAATGCAGGAGGAGGGTCGGGTACTGCACCCGAACCTAGACTCCCTATCCCTCACGGCCTGGCGGCTGAAAGGGTCTCTCTAGCCTCTCTGGCTCTCCCAGAGGAGGTTGAGGAAATCCTTGCTTCAAGGAAGGCTTCCACTAGGGCTTACGCCTTTAAGTGGAAGCGATTCTCCGCCTGATGCTCAGGGCACCAGCTCGACTCTTTCTCGTGCCTGGTTCAGTGGGTTATCCAGTACCTCCTCCACCTCTCGAGGGAAGGGCTGAAATCAAACTCTGTCAGAGTTCATTTGGGCGCCATATTGGCCAATCATCTTCCTATCGAGGGAAAACCTCTCTCAGGGCAGCCTCTAATCTCCAGTTTCATGCGGGGCCTTTTACTCTCCAAGCCGCCCAACCGCCCTCCTCCGGTGGAATGGGACTTGAATGTGGTGCTCATGCAACTCACTCGTCCACCTTTCGAGCCAATGGCGACATGTTCGCTCCGGCATTTGTCCTGGAAGGTGGCCTTCCTAGTGGCACTAACCTAGGCCCGCCAAGTCAGTGAGCTTCAGGCGATAAGAACATAAGATATGCCATACTGGGTCAGACCAAGGTCCATCAAGCCCAGTATTCTGTTTCCAACAGTGGCCAATCTAGGTCATATGTACCTAGCAGTTTCCCCAAGGGACACAGGTTCCACAATGCTTGTATTGGTTCAAGCATTGATATCCTGGGTCCCTTCTTAATAATGGTTTATGGACCTTTCCTCCAGGAACTTGTCCAAACTTTTTTAAACCCAGCTACACTAACAGCCTTTACTACATCCTCCGGTAACAAATTCCAGAGTTTGATTACACTTTGAGTGAAAAAATATTTTCTTTTATTAGTCTTAAATAGTTTACCCTGTAGCTTCATTGCATGTCCCCTAGTCTTTCTATATTCTGATAAGGTAAACAATCGATCTACGTTTACCCGCTCCACTCCGTTCATTAATTTATAGACTTCTATCATATCTCCCCTCAGCCGTCTCTTTTCCAGGTTAAAGAGCCCTAACCTTTTTAGCCTTTCTTCATAGGAGTATCCTTCCATCCCTTTTACCATTTTGGTGGCTCTTCTCTGAACCTTTTCTAAAATCGCTATATCCTTTTTAAGATACGGCGACCAGAATTGCACACAATATTCAAGGTGCGGTCTCACCATAGAACGATACAGAGGCATTATATTATCTTTTGTTTTATTTTCCATTCCTTTCCTTATCATACCTAGCATTCTATTTGCTCTCTTGGCCGCCGCTGCACACTGGGCCGAGGGTTTTAACATGGTATCCACAATGACGCCTAAATCGTTTTCCTGGGTGGTGATTCCTAATGTGGAACCTTGCATCGTGTAACCATAGTTTGGGTTGTTCTTCCCTAGGTGTATAACCTTGCACTTGTCCACATTAAATTTCATCTGCCATTTTGATGCCCAGTCTTCCAATTTATCAAGATCCTCTTGCAATTTTCCACAGTCCTCTTGGGTTTTAACAACTTTAAATAGTTTTGTGTCATTTGCAAATTTGATAACCTCACTCGTTATTCCACTTTCCAGGTCATTTATGAATATGTCAAAAAGCAGCGGACCCAGCACTGATCCCTGGGGTACACCACTATTCACCTTTCTCCATTGGGAAAATTGGCCATTTAGCCCTACCCTCTGCTTTCTATCTTTTAACCAGTTCCTGATCCACAATAGTACACTGCCTCCTATCCCATGACTTTAGTTTTGCCAAATGTCTCTCATGAGGGACCTTGTCAAAGGCTTTCTGAAAGTCCAGATACACAAAATCAACCGACTCACCTTTGTCCACCTGATTATTCACTCCTTCAAAAAAACATAACGGATTAGAAAGACAAGATCTTCCTTGTCTAAAGCCATGTCGGCTGTCTCCCATTAGGTCATGACTATCTACATACTGAGTAATTTTATTCTTTATGATGGTTTCTACCATTTTTCCCGGTACTGATGTCAGGCTCATCGGTCTGTAGTTTCCCGGATCACCCCTGGAACCCTTTTTAAAAATTGGTGTTACATTGGCGATCCTCCAATCTTCAGGTATTAGAGATGATTTTAATGATAGTTCACAGATTACTAATAGCAGGTCTGCAATCTCATATTTCAGTTCTTTCAACACCCTTGGATGTATACCATCTGGCCCAGGTGATTTGCTACTCTTCAGTTTATCTAATAGTTGTAATACATCTTCCCGATGTATCGATATTTCCTTCAATTCTTCCGCACCTTTAAATACCACTTCAGTCATGGGTAACATCCCTACATCTTCCTCAGTAAAGACTGAAGCAAAGAATTCATTCAGTCTCTCCGCTATCGCCTTGTCGCCTCTTAGTGCTCCTTTAACCCCTTTATCATCTAATGGACCAACTGACTCTCTCACAGGTTTTTTGCTACGAATGTACTTGAAAAGGTCTTTACTTCGTGTTTTTGCTTCCGCAGCAAGCTTCTTCTCAAATTCTCCCTTTGCCTGACTTATCAATGCCTTGCATTTGACTTGCCAGTGCTTGTGCTGTTTCCAGGTTTTGTCATTTGGCTCTTTTTTCCATTTCCTGAAAGATGCTTATTTGGCAACAACATCCTCTCTGACCTCACCTTTAATCCATGCTGGCAGTTTTTTGGACTTCCTTCCACTTTTCTTAAAGCGTGGAATACAGCTGGTCTGGGCTTCCAAGATAGTATTTTTCAACAACAGCCAAGCCTGATGTACGTCTTTAACCTTTGCAACTGCTCCTTTTAGTTTTTTCTTAAATGTTTTCCTCATTTTATCATAGTCTCCCTTTCGAAAGTTAAAAGGTAGTAATTTCCTTACTATCCCTCCTCCACTAATTAAGTCAAAGGTGATCATGCTATGATCACTATTGCCAAGTGGCCCCAACAACCTTATCTCTTGCACTAGATCTGGTGTTCCAGTAAGAACTAGATCTAATATGGCTTCCCCTCTGGTCGGTTCATGAACCAGCTGCTCCAAGAAGCAGTCATTTATTTCATCTAGGAACTTTATCTCCCTAGCATGTCCTGACGTGACACTGACTCAGTCGATACCGGGGTAGGTGAAATCACCTATTATTATTACTGCGCTGTAACTTTTCTTAGCTTCCTTGATTTCTTTGACCATGTCATCATTCATTTGGTCATTCTGGCCAGGCGCTCGATAGTACACCCCCACTGCCATTGCCTTCCCCTTTTACATGGAATTTCAATCCATATAGATTCTACAGCAGATTTTGTTTCCTGCAAAACTTTAATCTTTTCTGACTCAATGCCCTCTCTAACATAGAGAGCAACCCCTCCACCAATTTGATCAGCTCTATCATTTCGATATAGTTTGTACCCAGGTATCACAGTGTCCCACTGGTTGTCCTCCTTCCACCATGTCTCTGATATTCCAATCATATCTAACTTTTCATTTAGTGCTATATATTCTAACTCTCCTATCTTATTTTTTAGACTTCTAGCATTTGCATACAAGCATTTTAGAGAATGTATTTTATTCATATTAATTTGGCTATTGTTAGACATGGGTAATTTGGGATCTTTAAGCTCTGTCTGCTCCATACTTGAAGGCATTTGGACTACTTTACTCTTTTGTGGAACCTCTCTGCTTTTGGTAGTATCCTTCAAAGATACTTTCTTCCGAACCATCTGCTTTTGGGCGACTGTCGGCTTTCCCCTAATATCTAGTTTAAAAGCTGCTCTATCTCCTTTTTAAAGGTTAATGCCAGCAGCCTGGTTCCATCCCGGTTAAGGTGAAGCCCATCCCTTCGGAAGAGTCCCTCCTTTCCCCAGAATGTTCCCCAGTTCCTAACAAATCCAAAACCCTCATCTCTGCACCATTGTCTCATCCACGCATTGAGACTCCGGAGCTCTGCCTGCCTTTTGGGTCCTGCGCGTGGAACAGGAAGCATTTCGGAGAATGCTACACTGGAAGTTCTGGATTTCAACTTCCTACCTAAAAGCCTAAATTTAGCCTCCAGAACCTCCCTACCACATTTTCCTATGTCATTGGTACCGACATGTACCAAGACAGCAGACTCCTCCCCAGCACTATCTAAGACCTTATCTAGGTGGCCCGTGAGGTCCGCTACCTTCGCACCAGGCAGGCATGTTACCAGACGATCCTCACATCCACCAGTCACCCAGCTATCTACATGCCTAATGATCGAATCACCAACTATAATGGCTGTCCTAACCCTTCCCTCATGGGCACATGACCCTGGAGAAACGTCCTCGGTGCGAGAGGGTTTTACATCACCTGGAGGACAGGTCCTAGTTACAGGATCACTTCCTGCCACACCAGGGTGATGCTCTCCTGTCATGTGACCTCTCTCCTCCATGGCAACAGGGATGCTGGCAGACTGGTGGTGGGACTTCAGGACTATATCCCTGTAGGTCTCGTCTATGTACCTCTCTGTCTGTCGTATGCTTTCCAAGTCTGCTACTTTAGCCTCTAGAGAACGGACTCGTTCCCTGAGAGCAAAGAGCTCCTTGCACCTAGTGCACACGTAAGACCTCTCACCAACTGGGAGAAAATCATACATGTGACATTCAATGCAAAAGACTGGAAAGCCCCCATCCCGCTGCTGGACTGCTGTCTGCATCTTAGTTTTAAGTTTGTGTTTAGATCTAAGTTCTTTACTTACTAAGGGTTGCTATGGATATTTATACTTATAAAACTGTACCTAATACGTGTAATATACCTTGTTCACCTGAAGCTTAACTAATCTCAGGTCCTTAGGAGTAGAAAGGGGGGCTGTTACTTCTGGAGAGAAATCTGAAATTGTGAGTATATACTTCTGGGAATTTTTCTGAAAGGAATTTCTTTTCTTTTAAAGCTAATTAATCTGTGAACCCACTATTTTTTGTTAAATCAGTCAGGGCCTAGTAGCAACAGTTTAAGATTCAATTTAAAACACAGAAGAGAACTTTCTGGTTACCTTTCATACCCAGTAGAGAGCTGTAGTTTAAATTTCATAGTCACTCAGGGCCTAGCATCAGCAAAGTACTTTTAGTTTCAATTTAAAACACAGAAGAGAGCTTTCTGGTTAACTTTAGAATCCAGCAGAGAGCTTGTAGTTTAAATTTCATAGTCACTCAGGGCCTAGCATCAGCAAAGTACTTTTAGTTTCAAATTAAAACACAGAAGAGAGCTTTATGGTTAACTTTAGAATCCAGCAGAGAGCTTGTAGTTTAAATTTCATAGTCACTCAGGGCCTAGCATCAGCAAAGTACTTTTAGTTTCAAATTAAAACACAGAAGAGAGCTTTCTGGTTAACTTTAGAATCTAGCAGAGAGCTTGTAGTTTAAATTTCATAGTCACTCAGGGCCTAGCATCAGCAAAGTACTTTTAGTTTCAAATTAAAACACAGAAGAGAGCTTTCTGGTTAACTTTAGAATCCAGCAGAGAGCTTGTAGTTTAAATTTCATAATAGGTTAGAGCCTAGCAGCAGCAAAGAGCTATAATTTAAATCAAATCAGAATATAGCTTAACTCAGCAGCACAGGACAGGGTACTGTGTAGCAGCCCTCTTTTAATAAGTGTTATATCCCTCCCTCCCTCCCCACAGCCACCCTTCCCTGGGATAATCACAGCTTTATAGGTACTTGCACAACTTAAAAGACAGGAGGTGCTCTCAGGTGAAGCTCATTACCGAAATCAGTCATACACTAAGGACCTGAGATTAATTAAGCTTCAGGTGAACAAGGTATATTAAACTTATTAGGTACAGTTTTAGTGGTATAAATATCCATAGCACCCTTTAGTACGTAAAGAACTTAAAGATCTAAACACAAACTTAAAACTAAGATGCAGACAGCAGTCCAGCAGCGGGATGTGGGCTTTCCAGTCTTTTGCATTGAGTGTCACATGTATGATTTTCTCCCAGCTGGTGAGAGGTATTACGTGTGCACTAGGTGCAAGGAGCTCTTTGCTCTCAGGGAACAAGTCCGTTCTCTAGAGGCTAAAGTAGCAGACTTGGAAAGCATAAGACAGACAGAGAGGTACATAGACGAGACCTACAGGGATATAGTCCTGAAGTCCCACCTCCAGTCTGGCAGCATCCCTGTTGCCATGGAGGAGAGAGGTCACGTGACAGGAGAGCATCACCCTGGTGTGGCAGGAAGTGATCCTGTAACTAGGACCTGTCCTCCAGGTGATGTAAGCCCCTCTCGCACCGAGGAGGTTTCTCCAGGGCCAAGTGCCCATGAGGGAAGGGTTAGGACAGCATTTATAGTTGGTGATTCGATCATTAGGCATGTAGATAACTGGGTGGCTGGTGGACGTGAGGATCGCCTGGTAACATGCCTGCCTGGTGCGAAGGTAGCGGACCTCACGCGCCACCTAGATAAGGTCTTAGATAGTGCTGGGGAGGAGTCTGCTGTCTTGGTACATGTCGGTACCAATGACATAGGAAAATGTGGTAGGGAGGTTCTGGAAGCTAAATTTAGGCTTTTAGGTAGGAAGTTGAAATCCAGAACTTCCAGGGTAGCATTCTCCGAAATGCTTCCCGTTCCACGCGCAGGACCCAAAAGGCAGGCAGAGCTCCAGAGTCTCAATGCGTGGATGAGACAATGGTGCAGAGATGAGGGGTTTGGATTTGTTAGGAACTGGGGAACATTCTGGGGAAAGGAGGGGCTCTTCCTAAGGGATGGGCTTCACCTTAACCGGGATGGAACCAGGCTGCTGGCATTAACCTTTAAAAAGGAGATAGAGCAGCTTTTAAACTAGATAATAGGGGAAAGCCGACAGTCGCCCAAGAGCGCATGGTTTGGAAGAATGTATCCTTGAAGGATACTACAAAAAGCAGAGAGGTTCCAAAAAAGAGTAAAGTAGCCCAAATGCCCTCGAGTATGGAGCAGACAGAGCTTAAAGATCCCAAATTACCCATGTCTACCAATAGCCAAATTAATATGAATAAAATACAGTCTCTAAAATGCTTGTATGCAAATGCTAGAAGTCTAAAAAACAAGATGGGAGAGTTAGAATATATAGCACTAAACGAGAGGTTAGATATGATTGGAATATCAGAGACATGGTGGAAGGAGGACAACCAGTGGGACACTGTGATACCTGGGTGCAAACTATATCGTAATGATAGAGCTGATCAAATTGGTGGAGGGGTTGCGCTCTATGTTAGAGAGGGCATTGAGTCAGAAAGGATTAAAGTTTTGCAAGAAACAAAATTTGCTGTAGAATCTCTATGGATTGAAATTCCATGTAAAAAGGGGAAGGCGATGGCAGTGGGGGTGTACTATCGTCCGCCTGGCCAGAATGAACAAATGGATGATGAAATGCTCAAAGAAATCAAGGAAGCTAGCAAATGTTACAGTGCAGTAATAATAATGGGTGATTTCAATTACCCCGGCATCGACTGGGTCAGTGTCACAGCAGGACATGCTAGGGAGATAAAGTTCCTAGATGAAATAAATGACTGCTTCTTGGAGCAGCTGGTTCATGAACCAACCAGAGGGGAAGCCATATTAGACCTAGTCCTTAGTGGAACACCAGATCTAGTGCAAGAGATAAGGGTGTTGGGGCCACTTGGCAATAGTGATCATAGCATGATTGCCTTTGATTTAATTAGTGGAGGAGGGATAGTAAGGAAATCCACAGTACTACCCTTTAACTTTCGAAAGGGAGACTATGATAAAATGAGGAAAACAGTTAAGAAAAAACTAAAAGGAGCAGTTGCAAAGGTTAAAGACGTACATCAAGCTTGGATGTTGTTGAAAAATACTATCTTGGAAGCCCAGACCAGCTGTATTCCACGCTTTAAGAAAAGTGGAAGGAAGTCCAAAAAACTGCCAGCATGGTTTAAAGGTGAGGTCAGAGAGGCTGTTGCCAAAAAAGCATCTTTCAGGAAATGGAAAAAAGAGCCAAATGACGAAACCTGGAAACAGCACAAGCACTGGCAAGTCAAATGCAAGGCATTGATAAGGCAGGCAAAGAGAGAATTTGAGAAGAAGCTTGCTGCGGAAGCAAAAACACGAAATAAAGACCTTTTCAAGTACATTCGTAGCAAAAAACCTGTGAGAGTCAGTTGGTCCATTAGATGATAAAGGGGTTAAAGGAGCACTAAGAGGCGACAAGGCGATAGCGGAGAGACTGAATGAATTCTTTGCTTCAGTCTTTACTGAGGAAGATGTAGGGATGTTACCCATGACTGAAGTGGCATTTAAAGGTGCGGAAGAATTGAAGGAAATATCGATACATCGGGAAGATGTCTTACAACTATTAGATAAACTGAAGAGTAGCAAATCACCTGGGCCAGATGGTATACATCCAAGGGTGTTGAAAGAACTGAAATATGAGATTGCAGACCTGCTATTAGTAATCTGTGAACTATCATTAAAATCATCTCTAATACCTGAAGATTGGAGGATCGCCAATGTAACACCAGTTTTTAAAAAGGGTTCCAGGGGTGATCCGGGAAACTACAGACCGGTGAGCCTGACGTCAGTACCGGGAAAAATGGTAGAAACCATCATAAAGAATAAAATTACTCAGCATGTAGATAGTCACGACCTAATGGGAGACAGCCAACATGGCTTTAGACAAGGAAGATCTTGTCTTACTAATCTGTTATGTTTTTTTGAAGGAGTGAATAAACAGGTGGACAAAGGTGAGTCGGTTGATATTGTGTATCTGGACTTTCAGAAAGCCTTTGACAAGGTCCCTCATCAGAGACTTTTGGCAAAACTAAAGAGTCATGGGATAGGAGGCAGTGTACTATTGTGGATTAGGAATTGGTTAAAAGATAGAAAGCAGAGGGTAGGGCTAAATGGCCAATTTTCCCAATGGAGAAAGGTGAATAGTGGTGTACCCCAGGGATCTGTGCTGGGTCCGCTGCTTTTTGACATATTCATAAATGACCTGGAAAGTGGAATAACGAGTGAGGTTATCAAATTTGCAGATGACACAAAACTATTTAAAGTTGTTAAAACCCAAGAGGATTGTGAAAAATTGCAAGAGGATCTTGTTAAATTGGAAGACTGGGCATCAAAATGGCAGATGAAATTTAATGTGGACAAGTGCAAGGTTATGCACCTAGGGAAGAACAACCCAAACTATGGTTACACGATGCAAGGTTCCACATTAGGAACCACCACCCAGGAAAATGATTTAGGCGTCATTGTGGATACCATGTTAAAAAACCCTCGGCCCAGTGTGCAGCGGCAGCCAAGAGAGCAAATAGAATGCTAGGTATGATAAGGAAAGGAATGGAAAATAAAACAAAAGATATTATAATGCCTCTATATCGTTCCATGGTGAGACCGCACCTTGAATATTGTGTGCAATTTTGGTCGCCGTATCTTAAAAAGGATATAGCGATTTTAGAAAAGGTTCAGAGAAGAGCCACCAAAATGTTAAAGGGGATGGAAGGATACTCCTATGAGGAAAGGCTAAAAAGGTTAGGGCTCTTTAACCTGGAAAAGAGACGGCTGAGGGGAGATATGATAGAAGTCTATAAGTTAATGAACGGAGTGGAACGGGTAAACGTAGATCGATTGTTTACGTTATTAGAATATAGAAAGACTAGGGGACATGCAATGAAGCTACAGGGTAAACTATTTAAGACTAATAAAAGAAAATATTTTTTCACTCAACGTGTAATCAAACTCTGGAATTTGTTACCGGAGGATGTAGTAAAGGCTGTTAGTGTAGCTGGGTTTAAAAAAGGTTTGGACAAGTTCCTGGAGGAAATGTCCATAAACCATTATTAAGAAGTGACCGAAGATATCAATGCTTGACCCAGTACAAGCATTGTGGAACTTGTGTCTCTTGGGGATACTGCTAGGTACATATGACCTAGATTGCCACTGTTGGAAACAGAATACTGGGCTTGATGGACCTTGGTCTGACCCAGTATGGCATATCTTATGTTCTTAGTGTATGACTGATTTGGATAATGAGCTTCACCTGAGAGCACCTCCTGTCTTTTAAGGTGTGTAAGTACCTATAAAGCTACGATTATCCCAGGGGGGGTGAGGGAGGGATGGAAATAACACTTATTAAAAGAGGGCTGCTACACAGTACCTGTCTTGTGCAAGACAGTACCTGTCTTGTGCTGCTGAGGTAAGCTATATTCTGATTTGATTTAAATTATAGCTGTTAGCTGCTGCTAGGTTCTAACTTCTTATGAAATTTAAACTACAAGCTCTCTGCTGGGTTCTAAATTTAACCAGAAAGCTCATGGCTGGCACCCCCTACAACAGGTTTAATCGGAACAGGGTGGTCCTTCGGACCCATCTGAAATTCTTACTCAAGGTCGTGTCAACGTTTCATCTCAACCAAGAGATAGTGCTCCCGACTTTCCTCCCGAGGCCCTATGTCGACCAGGCATCGGCGACTCTCCACACCCTTGACTGCAAGCAGGCCCTCGCCTTTTATTTGCAACCCACCCAGACTCACCGCAAGTCTGACAGAATTTTCTTGACGTACGATCCCAATAGGCAGGGGCAGGCAGTCACCAAGCGCACCCTCTCTATTTGGGTGGCGGACATCCCTCTGGATCGTCGGGTCACTGCTCATGGGATCTGAGCCAAGGTGGCCTCGGTGGCCTCGCTGTGCTCCATGCCCATGATGGACATCTGTCGTGCGGCAACCTGGTCTTCTACAAACATCTTCGCCGCTCACTACTGCCTGGAGAGGGAGTCCCGCCAGGACAGCGCCTTCGGCCAGGCTGTACTCCGTAATCTGTTCAGGGTATAAGCAACTCCTGCCCTCCGACCCTTCTTCACAGCTACTGAGGGTTTTGCCCCAGGGACCCGAGGACTCTGGTTCCTTCGGGCTTCGGCTTCTGCTTATGGCCTCGCGAGGCATTTTTGGTTACAGGTTCGGTAGCCTGTAGCTAGGGAGTCCCATAAGTGAGGACTGACTTCCTGCTTATTCCTGGAGAAAGCGTAGTTACTCACCTGTATCAGATGTTCTCCAGGGACAGCAGGAATCAGTCCTCACTACCCTTCCGCCTCCCCTGTTGAGTTGCTGTATTTTTGTCCTTCCCTTGCCATCTGCTTGGTAGGGCTCGAGCTAAGGGACCTGACTGAGCAAGATGGCACCCTTGGGCGGGAAGAGGACCACGCATGTGTGGTAGCAATCTCAAAAGCCGACGTCACTCATAAGTGAGGACTTATTCCTGCTGTCCCTGGAGTACAACTGTTACAGGTGAGTAACTATGCTTTTACATTGTAACATAAACTTGGTAATGGAACATTGACAACTTGCATTTTTCCAAGGCAATGGAGGGTTAAGTGACTTGCCCAAGGCCACAAGGAGTGCTAGTGTGAATCGAACCATGATCTCTTGGTTCCCAAGCCAGTGCTCTAACTATTAGGTTACTCCTCTACTCCATTTAATTTCCTTCAGCTTCAGTAAAGGATAATTCCACTGAAAAAGTGTTCCAACACTATTGTGGATCTTTAACTATAGTTTTAAAATGTAATCCTTAAAAGTTATGGGGGGCATATTCATAAGCTGCAGTTAGGCTAAATAAAGTGCCCAGCCATTGCCGCTTTAATTAAAATCAGATATTCAGTGGCAAAACATATCTGGTTTCTGCCACTAAATATCCAGGCTGGCTGGATATCAGAGATACCATCTGGTTTGCAGCAGTATTCAGCTACTAACCAGATAGCGCTGACAGGTTATAGTTTGAATAGCCATTCACTTGTCCTAGCTTTAGCTGCTTGTTATCCAGTTAGTGGTTGAATATTGCCACTTACCGGATAGTGGCTGTCACCACCCCTGCTTTGCCCACAGACCGCTGAGACAGTCTGCCAACTGGCTAAAATGCCTTAAAAATGCCTCCCTTTAGTTTTTGTTGTAAGACAGGTCAGTATTCTGCAAGATGGCCATTATCCACTTTTCTTTGTGTGATTTTCTGCTAGCCTATTCATTTAACTAGAAACACTGAATATCCAGTCCTAATCATAAATGTTTGTTCTTATCATTTCTCCAGTCCAGTCCCGCACCTTTGGGTAGTGTCACTTCACCAGCAGCTTGGAGACTGAGCATATCATGATTTATGACACCAGAGTATACATACTAGTGACACCTCCTACCAGAGCATATCATGATTTATGACACCAGAGTATACATACTAGTGACACCTCCTACCAGAGCCAGTATCTCAGTCTCCAAGCAGTTGGGGTGAGGTGATTCCATAGTAAGACTCAGTAAAGGAATGGATAAGGTTAACTTTAAAAGAAAAAAAAACCTCTGAAAAAAACAGGGGGTTAGAGTAAGCCTTGCTATTGCCTTTCAGGGGGAAAAGAATTGGCTGGCTGATTACAGCTAATTAAATTTTTTTTTTTTTAAAAAGAGCTTGATTAAGCCAAGTTAGAGTGGGGAAGAAGCTGCAGGGACAAGGCCTGGAGGAAGTCCCGACCTCGGGGCTCAATGAAGCAGAAAGCGCCCATGAGAGTGGATTGTTTCTTGGCTCCCCCCTCCTCCCCCAGTTTTGATTGCTGAGCCCACGGAGCATTGATTCGCAGCTGGCAGCAAGCCTGATCTGTGCACTCCTGATGCTGCCGAAGCTCTCCCGGCAGCTAAGCATCAGGTCGGCAGCGCAAGTAGCACATAGTTCCACGCTGACAGGGAGAAAGGAGAAGAACCTCCCAAGCAGTGAGTAGTTACGGGGCCGCAAGAGCAGTCAGTGCATTTGGATAGTGAGTTCCTGCTGCGGCGGGAATGGCAGCCATTTTGTCAACCGTATTTTTTGTTTACTTTTTGTTTTTCTTCTTTTCTCTTTGGGCTTTATGTGCTATTTAGGACCGGGGTTCATTGGGAGCTCTTGCAGGGGTGAATAGCAAACAAACGGACTCCGGGGCACCTTATTTCGCATTTTTCTTTTTTCCCTCAGTTTCCGGTGCGTTTAAAAAAAACCCCAAAACATTGATTAATAAGCACAGTAAGGTAAAGAGAAATGAAGACCTTTTTGATTTTTTTTTTTCTGGCTCTGTAATTTGGAAAAAAAAATAAAAATAAAAATTAGGTGCTCAGAATGTAGAGCCCTTTCTGGGGAAACTGGCAGCGAGCAGCATGTCTCTTAAGAGCATGTGTCTGAAGTGTGGCTCGCTAAGGGGCACACTATTCAGCACAGGGATCTGCAGGACTTGGGATGCAGTGACCTGGTCGGTGGAGGTAGGGCTTCTCGAGGGTAAGGGGAAAAGGATGCTGGAACCCTTGGAGGAAACCGTAGAGTTTTTCTCAGGACACATAAGCTCACAAGACCCTGGGCTCAGGTGCGCACGCTGGGGCGGAGGAGCAGAGCTCAGAAGCCAGGGCTTCAGCTACACAGGGTTCTAAGAAAAAGTTAGAGAGTCTGCTAGGCTTTCCAGACACGTGCCAGGGAAGGAACAGCCGGGCGACTTACTGGGCGCCATCTTGCCAAAGTTTTTTCTCCTCCTGCATAAGGTTTTTTGCTTAAAGCAGAAAGGAGAGGAACCGTGCAACTCGCAAGTAAAAGGGACCAAATGGGCATTGCCTGCCTAGCTCTCAGAGGTCAGGGAGCTGAGTGAGCCTGGACCTATAGTAAATGACGGATGGAAGAACACCCTTAGGATGAACTGGGTTACCTCCAGTCTGAGGAGAAAGAAGATTTTGAAGTGGATATTTAGGAGGAAGAGCTGGTGGCATGGATTACTCACTCCTTAAAGGCTCTTAATATGGACAGAGAGGGACCATTGGAGGAGGAGCCGCTAGAGGATCTGCTTTTTTCATGCTGTCTTCGGCTCGAAAGGTGGACGAGTGATGTTCCAGGATGGATGGACGCGCCGGAGACTGCGTTAAAGGGAATGTGTACGATGGCATGGCTGTACCTGCTTCCTAAAAAGGATAGGGACCTGCTGCAGTCTCCAAAGGTGGTCACAGCGGTCTCAGCAATGACTAAGAAAACTACCATTCCAGTGGAAGGTGTTTCGGCACTCAAGGATGTACAGGACAGAAAGATTGAGACGCTAATCAAGCAGGCTTTGATATCAATGCCCCATCTTTGCAGACATCGGTCTGTGATGCCTTTGTCACAAGGGTGTGCTTGCGATGGGTGCAAGGTATTATTGAGACCATGGGAGGTACTCTGCTGCTTCCAGTAGGAACGGCCAACTTAGAGTCCAGGGCGACTTATTTGGTGGATTCATTTTATGGTTTGATATGAGGCTTGTCCAAGAGCATGGCAGCGATGGTAGCAGCGTGTCACTACCACTCTGGTGGGAGGTGCCACCAGTATGTATACCCTGATGTCATAAATCATTACATGCTCAGTCTCCAAGCTGCTGGTGAGGTGTTATTACCCAAAGGTGTGGGAGTGGACTGGACTCACTCAAGGAATGTCAATTAGCAGGTAAGGCCTAATTTCACCTTAGGACAGTTATTTGGTCCTGTTTAATGATTGAAGCTATTCGGAGAGCACTTATTCTCCAGGACCAAGCAGGAAGTCAGTCCTCACATATGGGTGACGTTGGCGTCAATGGAGCCCCCAAGTGGAGCATTTCCCCAGCTTTCAAAGAAAGCCTATGGGAATGCAGGCACGCATGTGCGATCCCCTTCCCGCCCAAAGGTGCCATCTTGCTCAGTCTTCTTTTTTCCGCGGAGCCCTACGGACGCCTGTCCTTGTCACCCGTGAAAAAAGTTGATTTTTTTTCTGCGTTGGATCGAGTTTTTTCTTCAGTTCGACGTTGGTTCCTTTCCCGCCTGGACTCGGTACACCAGTACCGAGCCCAGATCTCCTTTTTCGGTTTTTGTCCTTAGAGACTGCGTTCGCGCCTTTTTTCTTTTCCCTAGCAGCCCAATTTTTTGATCTTGCAGGGGCCCTTTTTCCCCCGCTGGCTGCCAGTGGCTTTAAGAAGTGTGATCGGTGCAAGAAACTGATGTCTCTCACCGACACACACGACTGCTGCCTCCGGTGCCTGGGGCCAGACCATGATTCTACGGTCTGTAGCCCCTGTGGCAAAATGTCTTCCAAGGCATTACGGAGTCGTCAGCACCAGCGTGAGAGGATCTTCTCCGAATCTGCCTCTGGATGGGTCCGGACTTCGTCAGAGGCCTCGACGTCTTGGGAGTCTGACCCCGAGCATCGTTGGGGCTACTCTGATAGGAAGTCCCCCTCGAGGCAGCACCGAAGGAAGAAGAAGCTTGCGAGGGTGGCATCGGTGGATGCTCTTGGCTCCTCGAGGGCCAGGTCGCATAGCCCCGATCGCCGTCCTGGGTCTTTGGAGTCGGAGAGGCCTGCAAAGCATCCTCGTGTAGAGTCGGAGGCCCCGAGTCACGTGAGTACTGTAGTCCTCGTGGACTCTCCTCCGGGGGAGCCAACGTCGGGCCCAACACCGTCGGGGCCCGAGTCGGAGGCTGCTCGGTCTCCTGAGCTCGGACTCAGGTTGACGGCCTTGGAGAGCAGACTATCTGCCTTCATGGAGCAGCAGCGGGTGCTGATCGCTGGTCTCACCGGCGCATCAGCTCCGACCACCGGGACATCGACGTCCAAGTCAACCCCAGAGGCCGAGCCGGTTCTCGAGACCATGCGATCTCGAGTCGATCCTCGGCCGAGGTCACCCTCGGCCTCCCGTTTGGGACCGAGGTTGTTGACGCCGGTTCCCTCAGTGTCGGGGCGGATGGCGTCGGTGCCCGCCCACTCGGAGCCACTTGATTCCTCCTCGGAGGAATCGGCGTGGGAAACGGAGGAGGAGGAGTCCCCTGACACCTTCCGGACTCGGTGCGTCCCTTCGGACTCACAGGGATCCGCGCCTCGGACGTGGTCCCCCCCCCCCCCCCCCCCGGAGGATACCAGGTTCTCGGATTTCGTAAGGGATATGGCCAAAGCATTGGCATTCCCTGCGGACCCCAAGGAGGAGCCTCGAGCCGAGGAGCTTGAGGCTCTGCAGTATGACTCTCCTCCCAAGGAGGCCTTTACTGTCCCGGTTCCTCCGATGCTGGAGCGGTTGCTCTTCTGCATGTGGGAGTCGCCGGCCTTGATGCCGGTTCTAAGCAAGCAGGTCGATTCCATCTGTCGAGTCCGCAAGAGCCCCGGGTTTCAAAAGGCACAGCTACCGCACCACTCCATGGTTGTGGAATCGGCCATGCATCGCCTGAAGAGTCAGAAGATGCACTCCTTGGTGCCCCCCGGCAGGGAGGCCTGGAACCTGGATGCCCTCGGTAGAAAGTGCTTCCAGGGCTCTATGCTTGCTTGCGGTGTCCAGACCTACCAGCTGTACATGGGCATGTACCTTTGAGACCTGGCAAAGGAAATTTCCGGGTTCTCTGCTGGTCTGTCCGAGGAACCTTTGCAGAGGTTCAAGGCCTTGTCTTTTGGTATTTGGGAGTGCTCGAAGTTTATATCTTGGGCAGCCTTAAATGGATTTGAGGCTATGGCCCGGGTAGCAGGGGCCGGCATCGGTGCACGCTGCCAGGCCTGGCTACAATCCTCGGACCTCAAGCCATGGGTACAGGACAAGTTGGTCGATGTCCCTTGCCGAGGTGAAAACCTCTTTGGCAAGCCCATGACAGAAAAGGCTGCAGAACTCGAGACCGAGACTCTTACCTGGACGAGGCTGTCCAGGAAAACCTCTGCCCCTTCTCAGAAGAAGAAGGGCTCGGGGAAAAAGACCTTTTACCCAAGGAAGACCGCTGCCTACAAAACCTTCCCTCACTACCAGGCCTCTGCAGCTCCCCAGCAGGCCAAGGGGGCAGGGTCATGGGCCCTGTCGGCAGAAGGCCCCCAAGCCTCCTACTCCGGCTCCTGCTCAGCAGGGAGGGTTTTTTTGACTATGCCAGCATAGCCTCTCCTCCTCTCCAGGGCACAGGTCGGCTGACCCTGTACGCAGACAGGTGGCCAGCCATCACAGGGGATACTTGGGTGCTAAGCATCATCGAAAGGGGCTATCTGCTCCACTTCACTCAGATATCCCCCTCCTACGTTCCAGGGGAGCCTCCAAGACCCCCTCTGCACAGAAACTTACTCCTTCGGGATTTGGAAGTCTACTAAAGAACCAGGTGGTGGAACCGGTGCCTCACCACCTGGAAGGGCAAGGCTTCTACTCGAGGGTACTTCCTGGTACCAAAAAGAACAGGAGGCCTCAGACCCATCCTCAACCTGAGAAATCTGAACAAGTTTCTGGAGAGGGAAAAGTTTAAGATGCTTACCCTTGTAATCTTACTGCCCTACCTCCAGCAGGGAGATTGGCTATGCTCCTTAGACCTGAAGGATGCCTATACTCGCATCCTCATCCATCCGTCACAGACAATTCCTCAGATTTGTGATGGGAGGAAAGCACTTCCAGTACAGAGTGCTTCTTTTTGGCCTCACCTCTGCCCCCAGGGTTTTTACAAAATGCCTGGCGGTGGTTGCGGCCTACCTCAGGAACCAGGGGATCTTTGTGTTCCCTTACCTGGTCGACTGGCTTATCAGGGGCCAGTCTCCACAAGAGGCCAGGCAGGCCACCTTCAGGACCATTATCCCTGCTTCAGCACCTGGGGTTCGTCATAAACTTCCCCAAGTCCACTTTAGTCCCCTCACAGGACGTGCAGTTCATAGGGGCAAGATTGGATACCATCCATGCAAAGGCCTATTTGCCTGTGGACAGAGCTCACAGGCTGATAAAGTTGGCCGGCCAGTTTCAGGCAAACTCTCTGGTCTCGGCTCGACACTTCCTCCGGCTCTTAGGTCACATGGCTTCCACAGTGCATGTCACACTGCTTACCCGGCTGCACATGAGGCCGGCTCAGTGGCACCTCAAGGCACAGTGGCTGCAGGCCACAGGGAAATTGTCAGACAGAATAAGGGTGTCCAAACTCTTGGTAGACGCCTTACACTGGTGGAGGCATCTCCCATATCTGGTCAGGGGTCTTCTCTTCCAGGCCTCCCCACACACTCAGGTACTGACAACCGATGCTTCCCTGCAGGGCTGGGGGGCACACTGCCAAGGGGCCTGCACACAGGGCCTGTGGTCTCCTTGGGAGGCCGCCCAGCAGATCAACCTGTTGGAATTGCGGGCCATTCGACTAGCCTTACAGACTTTCTCTTAGATCCTGTCTCACGAGTCTATCCTGATTCAGACGGACAACCAGGTGGCTATGTTCTACGTCAACAAACAGGGAGGCACAGGATCCAGACTTCTGTGCCTGGAAGCACAAGCTCTCTGCTCCTGGGCTGTCAATCAGGGCATGACCCTCAGGGCGGTTTACCTCCCAGACCAGGAAAACTACCTGGCGGACAGGCTAAGCAGACTCCTGCAGCCTCACGAGTGGCAGTTGGATCCTCTGGTGGTTCAACAGATCTTTCTGAAGTGGGGACTTCCGACCATGGATCTTTTTGCCAGTCCGCTGAACAGGCAACTACCCAGGTTCTGTTCCAGGCAACCGCATCCCTCGAGAACAGCGCCAGATGCATTCCTGATCCCCTGGTCAGAGAGCCTGCCGTATGCTTTTCCTCCCACACCTCTGGTGGCCTGGACTCTATTCAAAATCCAGCAGGACCGAGCCACGGTGATCCTGATAGCCCCCAGGTGGCCCAGGCAGCCGTGGTTCCCTCTTCTTCTGCAGTTGGCAGTGGATACTCCACTTCCTCTGGGGTTGCAACCCGACCTTCTGACTCAGGATCAGGGGTCCCTCTTGCATCCCAACCTCAAATCCCTCAATTTGATGGCCTGGCTGCTGAAAGGCTAGTCCTTGCTCCCTTGCTCCTATCAAGGGAGGTGGAAGAGGTGGTGTTGGCCTCCAGGAAGCATTCCACTAGGAAGGCCTATGCTCTGAAGTGGCGTAGGTTCTCTACTTGGTGTTCTCAGCAGCAAGAGGACCCCTTCTCCTGCTCGGTCCAGGTGGTGCTGCAATACCTGCTCCGCCTTTCCAACCTGGGACTTCAGTCCAACTCTGTCTGGGTTCACCTCAGTGCCCTCTCGGCCCACCACTCGCCGGTGGATGGACATTCCCTCTCGGGCCACCCTCTGGTGTCTCGTTTTCTCAGAGGCCTGCTTCTGCTTAAGCCTCCTATTCGTCCACCGGCCACTGAGTGAGATCTCAATGTGGTCTTGCAGCAACTGACTTGTCCACCTTTTGAGCCGATGGCAACCTGCCATTTATGTTTCCTCTCCTGGAAGGTGTTGTTCCTTGTGGCACTCACCTCGGCCAGGCGTGTGAGTGAACTTCAGGCCCTGGTCTCGGATAGGCCGTATACCAGGTTCTATAAGAACAGGGTAGTCTTGAGGACTCATCCTAAGTTCCTTCCCAAGGTAGTGTCCTCCTTCCACCTCAACCAGGAGGTGTTACTGCCGACATTCCTTCCCAGGCCGCACGCCAGTAGGGCAGAAACTGTTCTGCATACCCTGGATTGTAGAAGGGCCCAGTCCTTTTATCTAGAACGTATGCAGGGGCATAGAAGGGCTTCTCAGCTCTTCATTTCCTTTGACCCTAATAAATTGGGGTTGCCTGTCACTAAGTGTACGTTATCCATCTGGGTGGCAGACTGTATCGCCTGGGCGTACAGGGCAGCCAGCCTCTCCCTGGAGGGTCGAGTCACGGCCCACTGGGTCAGGGCGAAAGCCGCATCAGTAGCTCACTTCCGTTCTGTTCCGTTGGCAGACATCTGCCGGGCCGCTACTTGGTCTTCAAGCCAGACTTTTGCGGACCACTACTGCCTTGAGAGGGAGTCCCGTAGGGACAGTGCTTTCGGGCAAGCGGTACTCCGTAATCTCTTTGAGGTTTAGGCAACGCCTACCCTCCGGCCCTGGTGTTGGGCTACCGTCAGGTGTGGTCTCAGAGAAGATTCTCTCACTGTTGCTGAGGCTCTAGAGGGAGCTCTATTTTTCATCTGGGTTCCTGGTAGCCCAGAGCTAGGGAGTCACTCATATGTGAGGACTGACTTCCTGCTTGGTCCTGGAGAAAGAGTAGTTACTCACCTGTAACAGGTGTTCTCCAGGAGCAGCAGGAATCAGTCCTCACAACCCTCCCTCCTCACCTTGGAGTTGCAGTTATATATAGTTCATTTTCTTTTTGTGTTGTATTTTAGCTATGTTACTAGACTGAGCAAGATGGCACCTTTGGGCGGGAAGGGGACCGCGCATGCGTGCCTGCATTCCCAAAGTCTTTCTTTGAAAGCTCGGGAAATGCTCCGCATGGGGGCTCCGTCGACACCGACGTCACCCATATGTGAGGACTGATTCCTGCTGCTCCTGGAGAACACCTGTTACAGGTGAGTAACTACTCTATATCAGCACTATCTGCATAACTTTTGGCACTCATTTTCTTAAATGCATAACTTCAGGCTGTGCATCAAGTAGGTCGGTCAAAGTTATGCATTAGCTGGTCCTGAAATTAAAAAAACAAAAACAAAAAAACAAAGCAGAGCTATCTGCATAATTTTTTTAAAATATTGACTTTAATCTCCGTTTTAATATATGGATGCTTAAAACATTTTCTCTTAAAAAAAAATCAAACTGGCCATAAAATGTTACATTTCAGTTTGTAAAAGTAAAAATTTAAGAAGTAAAATGTAACCGAGAAAAGACTAGGAATATCTGAGAGGAAGGAACAGGTGTATGTGTCTTTACCTGCATTTTATTAATAATTTTGTGTTTTTTCTATCTTTAATTTTAATCATTTAGCCAGGAATGAGTGGCTCCAGATTCTCTGTGGCAAAGACAGTACCTCTTACCAAAGTGGTACAGAATGATACCTACATGGCCCCGGATCCTGCACCTCCACCTCCAGACCCCCGACCGCTTTCCCCTATTCGTTCAAAGGCTTTGACCAACATGTCCCGTACCCTGGTCACCAAAGAGGAACCCCCTGTGTTGCAGCCCATGCCTGCAGAGGTGAGTGGCAGAAAAGGAAGAATCATTCCTTTTCTAAGGAAAACTCACTTTCTTGTATGCATTGGGAAGTAAGTATAGGTAAATAAGGAAATTAATCTGTGTGCATCATTTTTAGGAAGCTCTTTGTTTTTAAATTGTGGCAATCCCAGAACCTATGGATGGTGTTAGGTAAAATAGAAATTTATGCCCACAAGTGAACACATTTTCTGGTTTAGGTAAATAAAAGCATGGGCTGTATTGAAAGATCATTTAGAGAACTAAGCAGATTTATATACTGGTTAGCTTGAATAGGATTCTTTACTGCTAATGGGTATAGTCATTTTGTGTCTGTAGCAAAGCAGCCTGTGTCAGAGTCCCTCGTTTCCACACCAAAGACTTTTTGGCATTGCTGCTCTACCACTCGTAACGCACAGTAAACAGGGTTTTGAAAATTGATTTGCTTGGGGCAAGTGGGTTTTCATTCTGGCAGGCAAAGTTGAATATGGCCAAGAAAAGGTGGCATATTTGGCTCTGATTGGGATCCAGAAGAAGAGGAATTGGTGCAGGGATTTTATTTGAAAGGATTGCATATGGGTACGCGGGAGACAGGGGGGAAATGGAAGGGGAAAAGTGAGAGAGCTGCATTGGGAAGAGGTGTAGGAAAGTGGATAATGAGAGGAATTTAGTGAGGTGCGAATAGGAGGAACAGGTATATGAATACAATCCTTGGCAGATAAGGCATGGATGAATTTTCAGATCCTTTATGTGAAGCTTCTCAATAACAGTGCAGCATTGTCCTACAGAAAAGGCATCTGAGTGCATGGGTCTAAGACTGTGTTCAGCTAGACAGTACTTTCAGCTCACTGGGCAATCAATCACTTTGAATTTTGATGGTGGTCTGCCACTGACAGAGCAAATAAGGTTAAATGACTTATAAATACTGCTATTACTATTACTGAGCATTTATATAGTGCTACAAATGCTCAGTAGTAGCAGTAGTAGTATTTCGAAGTCATTTAACCTTATTTGCTCTGCCAGTGGCAGACCACCATCAAAATTCAAAGTGGTTGATTGCCCAGTGAGCTGAAAGTACTTTCTCCAGGACCAAGCAGGAAGTCAGTCCTCACATATGGGTGACGTCGGCGCCGACGGAGCCCTCGCGGAGCAATTTTCCCCAGCTTTCAAAGAAAGCCTTTGGGAATTGCAGCGCGCATGCGTGGTCGCCTTCCCGCCCAAGGGTGCCATCTTAGCCAGTCTTCTTTTTTCCGCGGAGCCCTACAGACGTACCCGTCGTGTCCCCGCTAAAAAAGTTGATTTTCGTGAGTTTTCTCTCTTTTTTCTCTTCGGTTCGACGCCGGTCGTTTTCCTGCCCGGACTCGCGACGCCGTTGCGAGTCCTTCTCTTATTTTTCGGTTTTTCTGATTTTTGGTCAGTTTCGTTTTCGGTTTTTCGCTGGCAGCCCGGTCCTTTGACCTTGCAGGGGCCCTTTTTCCCCCGATGGCTGCCAGTGGTTTCAAGCGGTGTGGTCAGTGTGACAAAAATATGTCACTCACTGACACACACGATAATTGCCTCTGCTGCCTAGGCCCGGATCATGAAGAAATGATCTGTGGAGCCTGTGGCAAAATGTCCTCCAAAGCGTTGAGGAGTCGGCGGCACCAGCGGGATAGAATCTTCGCTGACCCCAGCCGTACCCGGACCTCGTCGGAGGCCTCGGCATCCAGAGGCTCCAGCTCTGACCATTGCCGAAGCTCCTCCGACAGGGGTTCTCCCTCCGGAGACCATCGACGGAAGACGAAACCCGCGAGGGCGGCGTCGGTGGACGCTCCTGGCTCCGCGAGGGCCAGGTCGCATAGCCCCGACAGCCGTCCCGGGTCTTTGGAGAAGGAGCACCTCCCGAAGCGACCTCGCCTGGAGTCGGAGTTGCCTGCTCGGGTAAGTCCTGTAGTCCTTCTGGACTCGCCTCCGAGAGGTCCGACGTCGGGCCCGACGCCGTCGGGGCCCGAGTCGGGGGCTGCTGGGTCACCTGAGGTCGGACTCAGGATGACGGCCTTGGAGAGCAGACTATCTGCCTTCATGGACCAGCAGCGGGCACTGATCGCTAGCCTCGCTGGCGCCGCTGCCCCGACCGCCGGGACGTCGACGTCTAAGTCGACCCCGGAGACCGAGCCGATCCTCGAGTCCATGCGAACTCGAGTCGATCCTCGGTTGAGGTCACCCTCGGCCTCCCGTTCGGGACCGAGGTCGTCGCCGCCGACTCCCTCGGCGTCGGGGCGGCCGACGCCTCCGCCTGCCCGAGCCGACCCCACCGATTCCTCCTCGGAGTCGGCCTGGGAGTCTGAAGAGGAGGAGTCACCTGATTCCTTTCGGACTCGGTGTGTCCCCTCGGACTCACCTGAGTCCGAACCTCAGAAACAGTCCCCTCCGGAGGATGCCCGGTTCTCGGACTTCGTCAGGGATATGGCCAAGGCTTTGGCCTTCCCTGCGGATCCCGAGGAGGAGCCTCGAGCCGAAGAGCTTGACGCCCTTCAGTACGACTCTCCCGCCCGGGAGCACTTTACTGTACCGGTTCCTCCCATGCTGGAACGACTACTCTTCCGCATGTGGGAGAGTCCGGCCTCGTCGCCGGTATTAAGCAAGCGGGTCGATTCCATCTATCGAGTCCGCAAGAGTCCTGGCTTCCAAAAAGCACAGCTGCCACACCATTCCATGGTAGTGGAATCGGCCATGCATAGGCTTAAGAGCCAAAAGATGCACTCCTCAGTGCCTCCTGGCAGGGAGGCCCGTAACCTGGATGGCCTTGGTAAGAAGTGTTTCCAGGGCTCTATGCTGGCTTGTCGTGTCCAGACCTACCAGCTATACATGGGCATGTATCTCCGAGACCTGGCTAAAGAGATAGCCGGATTCTCCGCTGGACTGTCCGAGGAACCTTTGCGGAGGTTCCTGGCCTTGACAACTGGTATTCGAGAATGCTCCAAATTCATGTCCCGAGCAGCCTATGATGGCTTTGAAGCATTGGCTCGAGTAGCCGCAGCTGGCATCGGTGCCCGCCGACAGGCTTGGCTTCAGTCGTCTGACCTTGAACCTTGGGTGCAGGACAAGTTGGTCGATGTCCCCTGCAGAGGTGAGAACTTCTTTGGCAAGCCCATGGCTGAAAAGGCTGCACAAATCGAGACGGAGACTCTCACCAGGACCAGGCTTTCTAGGAAGACCTCCGCCCCTTCCCAGAAAAAGAAGGGCTCGGGAAAGAAGTCCTTTTACCCGAGAAAGGCGGCTGCCTATAAACACTACCCTCAATATCAGGCCTCCGCAGCTCCCCAACAGGGCCAGCAGGCCAAGGGACGGGGTAACGGGTCCCGTAGGCAGCAAGCCCCCAAGCCTGCACCACCAGCCCCTGCTCAGCAGGGTGGGGGTTTTTGACTTCCTCAGCATAGCCTCTCCCCCTCAGCTGGTTCCTCCCAGCACCGGAGGCCGGCTGGTTCACTTCGCCCATAGGTGGTCCAACATCACTTCAGATGCCTGGGTGCTTCAAGTCGTGCGAGAAGGATATCTTCTCCACTTCCATCAGGTCCCTCCCTCTTATTTTCCGGGAGAACCTCCTCGACTCCCTCTGCACAGGGACTTACTCCTTCAGGAGTTAGCAAGTCTTCTTCAGGAACAGGCTGTGGAACCGGTGCCCCACCACCTGAGAGGTCAAGGCTTTTATTCCAGGTATTTTCTGATACCAAAAAGGACAGGAGGCCTCAGACCCATCCTGGACTTGCGCAACCTCAACAAGTTCCTCGTGCGGGAAAAGTTCAAGATGCTTACCCTTGGAATCCTTCTGCCCTACCTCCAGCAGGGAGATTGGCTATGCTCCTTAGATCTAAAGGATGCCTACACGCACATCCTCATCCACCCAAGCCACCGCCAATACCTAAGGTTTGTGGTGGCAGGAAATCACTACCAGTACAGAGTACTGCCCTTTGGCCTATCCTCCGCACCGCGAGTCTTCACAAAATGTCTCGCGGTGGTGGCGGCCTATCTCCGGCTTCAAGGCCTCTATGTCTTTCCATACCTCGACGACTGGCTCATCAGAGCGTCGTCCTCTCCGGCAGTCACCAATGCCACACACCGCACGGTGACTCTTCTGCAGTACTTGGGCTTTGTCATAAACTTCGCAAAGTCCACTTTGCTCCCCTCACAGGATCTCGAGTTCATCGGCGCAAGACTGCACACTCCTCAGGCTCGAGCTTTCCTGCCTCTCGACAGGGCTCAACGGCTCATGGACCTAGCCGGCCGTTTTCGCAGCCAGTCCCTGGTCTCCGCCAGGCGCTTCCTGAGACTACTCGGCCATATGGCTTCCACCGTCCACGTGACCCCCAATGCTCGCCTGAATATGCGGCCTGCTCAATGGTGCCTTCGCAAGCAGTGGCAACAAGCCACCGGCGGACTAGCCGACTTAGTGCGCATCTCCGGGCCGCTGGCCTCTTCCCTACAGTGGTGGCTTCATCGGCCAAACCTGGTGCTCGGAATGCCGTTTCAGTCGCCTCAGCCGGCTCAAGTGCTGACGACCGATGCTTCCCTCCTGGGTTGGGGAGCACATTGCCAGGGGGCATGTACTCAAGGTCTCTGGACCGCGTGGGAATCTGCTCAACAGATCAACTTCCTGGAGCTCAGAGCAATCCGTCTGGCGCTCAAGGCTTTCTCCCACCTGACTTCTCACCGGTCCGTCCTTGTCCAGACGGACAATCAAGTTGCCATGTTCTACGTGAACAAGCAGGGGGGCACGGGCTCCTTCCTTCTCTGCCGAGAAGCTCAGAAGCTCTGCTCTTGGGCCGTCAGTCACGACATTCTTCTCAAGGCAGTTTATCTCCCAGGCCAAGAGAATTGCCTGGCGGACAAACTCAGCAGGATACTCCAGCCGCACGAGTGGCGTCTGGACCCCTTGGTAGTTCAGAAATTTTTGCTGAAGTGGGGCCTCCCCACGATGGATCTCTTTGCCAGTCCTCTCAACCGGCAACTTCCTCGCTTCTGCTCTCGTCAGCCACATCCCCTTCGGGTAGCGGCAGATGCTTTTCTACTCTCATGGTCGGAAAGCCTTCTCTATGCTTTTCCTCCCATACCGCTAGTCTCTCGAACTCTATTCAAGGTTCTCCGGGACAAAGCTTCCATGATCCTGGTGGCTCCTCGCTGGCCCAGACAGCCGTGGTTTCCACTCCTGTTGCAATTAGCGGTAGAGGATCCGTTCCATCTCGGGTTTCAACCGGATCTCCTAACACAGGATCAGGGGTCTCTGCTACACCCCAACCTCAGGTCTCTCAATCTAATGGCCTGGCGGCTGAAAGGGTAATCCTTGCTCCCCTTCTCCTGCCGGCAGAGGTGGAAGAGGTCGTCCTAGCTTCTCGGCGACCTTCTACCCGCAAATGCTACGCCCTTAAATGGCGTCGCTTTTCCGTTTGGTGTGTACAGCAGTCTCAGGATCCCTTCTCCTGCTCGGTGTCGGTGATCTTGCAGTACCTGCTCTACCTCTCTAATCTGGGACTTAAGTCCAACTCCGTCAAAGTCCACCTCAGTGCTCTTTCAGCGCACCATGTGCCGGTGGACGGCAGACCTCTTTCCAGCGACCCTCTCGTAGCACGGTTTCTCCGAGGTCTCCTTCTACTTAAACCACCTCTGCGCCCGCCAGCACCTGACTGGGATCTGAATGTGGTTTTACAGCGGATCACCTGTCCGCCTTTTGAACCGATGGCTACCTGTTCTCTGCGTTTTCTTTCGTGGAAAACCTTATTCCTGATAGCCCTCACTTCCGCTAGACGCGTAAGTGAATTGCAGGCCCTCGTGTCTGATCCCCCTTTCACTCGGTTCTACAAAAATAGGGTAGTCCTACGGACTCACCCAAAATTTCTTCCAAAAGTTGTCTCCCCTTTTCACATCAATCAGGAGGTGGTACTTCCAACCTTCTTTCCTAGGCCTCACTCCAGCCGAGCTGAAATGGTCCTGCATACCCTGGACTGTAGAAGGGCATTGAACTTCTACCTTGACCGTACGCGGGAGCACCGTAAAGCTGCTCAGCTTTTTGTGTCTTTTGACCCCAATAAATTGGGGCTCCCGGTCTCCAAGCGTACTCTGTCCATTTGGGTTGCTGACTGTATCGCTTGGGCTTATGGGGCAGCCGGACTCTCCTTAGAAAGTCGAGTCACGGCTCATTGTGTTCGGGCGAAGGCTACGTCAGTGGCTTACCTCCGCTCTGTTCCGCTGGCAGACATCTGCCGGGCCGCTACTTGGTCTTCGAGCCAGACTTTTGCGGTCCATTACTGTCTCGAGAGGGAGTCCCGCAGGGACAGTGCTTTCGGACAGGCAGTCCTCCGAAATCTCTTCGAGGTTTGAGCAACTCCTACCCTCCATCCCGGATGGGGGCTACCGGTGGGTGATAATTCAGTGAAGATTCCTTCCTTCTGTGCCGCTGAGCTAGAGGGAGCTCATTTTTGTGCTTAGGGTCTCCGGTAGCCTTAAGCTTGGGAGTCCCATATGTGAGGACTGACTTCCTGCTTGGTCCTGGAGAAAGCGTAGTTACTCACCTGTAACAGGTGTTCTCTAGGAGCAGCAGGAATCAGTCCTCACAACCCTCCCTCCTCCCCGTGGAGTTGCAATCATCTGCTTAAGTATTTTTGCAAATTTTTATGCTGTCTTTTAGCTATGTCATCAGACTGGCTAAGATGGCACCCTTGGGCGGGAAGGCGACCGCGCGCATGCGCGCTGCAATTCCCAAAGGCTTTCTTTGAAAGCTGGGGAAAATTGCTCCGCGAGGGCTCCGTCGGCGCCGACGTCACCCATATGTGAGGACTGATTCCTGCTGCTCCTGGAGAACACCTGTTACAGGTGAGTAACTACGCTATATCTGAACACAGTCTTAGACCCAACCTGCTCTTTTGCTGAGACCATATCCCTATAGACTTCAGTTTGAACATGACCATATCTCTGTAGACTTCAGTTTGAACATGTTGCCCAGTGAAGCTGTCCAGGATTGGATAATCTGTGGAGATAACATGCTCAAGCCTAGAAGGGAGGTAAAATGACTGCTATTACAATGGCAAGCTCTGACAGCAATAGAACAGCACTGAAGCTTAGTCTGAAAGGAAGCTTTTCTCAAGGCCTTGTGGGATGATTGTTTCCTGGAGTGAGAATGGAATTGTTAAATTCCCTCAAGTCAATGTATACTTCTCCGGGAACAAGCAGAAAATCAGCTCTCACATATGGGTGATGGCACTGAAAGCTGGGGAGATGCTTCCACGAGGGCTCAGTCAAAGAAAGCCTTTGGGAGATGCCACCATGCATGTGTGGTCTCCTTCCCGCCCAAGGGTGCCATCTTGCTCAGTCTCCTTTTTTCCACAGAGCCCTTCAGACGTTCGTCTGTCTTGTCCCCGGAAAAAGTTGATTTACGAGTTTCATATTCTCCTCTGGTATTGCACCGATACTCTTCCCGCCTACAGACCTCATTGCCTCGACATCGAGTTCGATCTGTTTTTGTAGTTTGTTCTTTTCCTCGCGTCTTCGCTCCTTTTTTCTTCCACTGGCAGCTTGGAGAGTCTTCGACGTCGCAGGGGTACTTTTTTCCCCTATGGCTACCAGTGGCTTTAAGAAGTGTGATCGGTGCTCCAAAATTATGTCTTTGACTGACACACATGACTGCTGTCTCTGCTGCCTCGGGCCAGACCATGACCCGGCAGCCTGCAGTCTCTGCAAGAGGATGTCCAGTAAGGACCTCGAGAGCTGCCAGCAGCAGCACTATGTTTTTCCCCGAGTCCCCGGTGCCTCTGAAGGCCAGGGCCTCATCTGAGGCCTCGACATCTTGGGCGGAGCTCTCCGAACCCGAGCCTCGTCGTGGGTCCTCAGAAAGGGGGTCTCCCTCGAGGGAACCCAGGAAGAAGAAGAAACCCTCAAAGGCAGCATCCTTGGACGGTTCTGACCAGCCGGGTGCTCCCTGTACCCGGTCCTGCAGCCCAAGACGTTCGTCAGAGGTGTTGGAGAAGGAGCGGACTCCAATGGTCCCCCAGAAGGATCCTACCGTGGACCGGCTTCAGTCCCCAGACACTATCTTCGTTGAGAATTCCCCTTTGGGGGAGCCGACATTGGGCCAGAGTTCCTTGGCGCCCACGTCGAAGGCTGTAGAGCCTTTTGGTCTTGAGTCCACAATAATGGCCCTGGAGCGCAGTTTGTCTGCCTTTATGGACCAACAGCAGGCACTGTTATTCGGCACGACCAGTTCATCCGCCCTGACCACCGGGCCCTCGACATCCAAGATGTCCCCGGAGGCCAATCCGATCCTCGGCCTCTGTCACGATCCAAGTCCTGCTTGACGGGACCGTGGTCATCCCTGGCAAGTTTACCGGCCGCAGGGATCAGGGGCCCTGAGGGCCATGGAGCAGCCCTCCTACGAATCCTCGACGGACTATTCCGAGTGGGAGACGGAGGACGAGGAGTGCCCCGGTCCCCCGATACCCGTTGCCATCGTGACATCCCTTTGGATTCTCCCGTCTTGGAAACTCGGCGGCGGTCCCCGCCCGAGGACATCGGCTTCCTGGACTTTGTCAAGGATATGTCTAAGGCTCTGGAATTCCTGACTGAATCGGAGGAGGACCCTCAGGGTGGATGAGTTGGAGATCCTCTAGTACGAGGTATAAGCATCCTTAGACCTCAAGGATGCTTATACCCACATCCTCATCCACTCCAACCATAGACAGTACCTGCAGTTCGTAGTGGGGGGCAGGTACTTTCAATACATGATGCTCCCCTTCGGCCTAGCCGCTGCCCCAAGAGTCTTCACAAAATGCCTGGCAGTCGTGGCCGCCTTCCTCCGGCTCCAGGGGGTCTTCGTCTTTCCCTACCTGGACGACTGGCTCATAAAGGGAGGCACAGCCTCAGAGGTGCAGCAGGACACTGCCTGCACCTTCAGGTTCTGCAACATTTGGGCGTTGTCATCAACTACCCCAAGTCCCACCTCCTCCCAACACTGTGTCTGGAGTTCATTGGGGCAAGGATCGACACTCTCCAGTCAAAGGCTTTCTTGCTCAGGGACCGAGCCGATTGTCTCAGGTCTCTAGCTTGGGATGTGCAGTACCGTCCCTTGGTGCCCGCTCGGTTTCCCCTATGCCTCCTTGAGCACATGGCCTCCACAGTCCACGTCATCCCAGACGCTCGCCTCCACATGCGGGCTGCGCAGTTGCCCCACTTCTTCTCCCGGCAGGCCCACCACTCCAGGGTGGCAGCAGATGTGTTCCTAGTCTCATGGTCGGAAGGCCTTCCCTCCGACACCGCTGATCGCCAAGACCTTGTTCAGGACCCTCTGACATTGCCTTTTAATTTACCCCCTTGTAGCTTCATGTTATGCCCTCTAGTTTTACAGCTTCCCCGTCTTTGGAAGAGGTTTGTTTGTTAATTATTTCTCTTTAAGTATTTAAAGGTCTGAATCATATCTCCCCTGTCCCTCCTCTCCTCCAGAGTGTACATATTTAGGTCTTCAAGTCTCTTCTCATAAGGCTTCTGACGCAGGCTCCAAATCATTTTGATCGCCTTCCTCTGAACAGTTTCCAGTCTTTTTACATCCTTTGCAAGATATGGTCTCCAGAAGGGAAGCAGCGTGAATGTATTTTTAGTATGAGGATCCATTAATGATTGCATCGGTCTCTATGGGCACAGGGGCTGCACCAGTTGCTGGGGATGCATCTGCATTGAGAGTGCATCGATCACCCCGAACTAGAGCTTTGATATATGCCATTGAACTTGTTCATCCTTCGAATCTCACCTGAAAGAGGAGGAAGGATTTGATCTTGTCTTCATAGGTGTCGAGGACTCATGTTGCTGAGCACTGAGTGGAGGCTGAGATGCAGCAACATCTCACATCATTGGAGCATGATGTTGAGAGCATCGAGGTACTAAGGGAACCAATGTTTTTGAAGCATCCTTGCTCTGTGAGGACTTCTCATCACCCTGTGTGATGGAGGGCACACAGCCGCCTCCAAGTGTCTGAGACCAGTCCACCGATTAATCCCTAGTGTCTCAATAGGGCATTACTAATCTTACATTGACTCTGATTAGGAGCCAGAAGTATTTTCTGAAGAAGATGGCTCAACCAGCTTACCATTGAACCCATTCCCCCCCCCCCTCCCTCTCCCATGAAAGGAGAAAATTCCACCTGGGAACTCTCCTTCATTGATTTTGTTAGGGGAATGGCAGAAGCCATTCCATTTAATCTGAAGATAGAGAAGTTGCTGAGAGCATAAATACTATATATCCTCCAATTCCTTGACCCACCTAAGGAAGCTGTGACAGTGCCCATTCACAGAATCCTCAAGAATGTGCAGGTGAGACTGTAGGAGATTCCCCTTTCTGTACAAACTATTAGTAAGAAGGTTGACACTTATGTGCAATGTCAAGAAAGCTTCCCGATTTGAGAAGCAGCAGCTTCCTCACCTTTCCATAGTAGTCAAATTAGCTTTCGAAAGGGTCAGACGTTTCAAGTCACACTGTGGTGCCCTAGGGAGAGAGGCCTTAGACATTGGAGTCTTTGTGAGGAAGTTTTTTCAGACCATCATGCTTACCTCCTGCATAGCTGCTTAGCTGCGGAAAATGCAGGAGTTTGCAAACTCAATTCAATAGTAGGTAAAGGGATGGAATGCGGAAAATGCATTGTGTGAGCAACCTCTAATATTTGTGAAATAGTAGCTGGGGCCTCTTCAAGGAGTGTTGAAATCCAGAATCTCTCATGGTGCCAAGCCTCAGAAGAAGCTTACTGATGTGCCGTGCTATGAAGAGAATTTCTTCAGAGATAAAATGCAAGAAATTGCAACTTTAATAAAGCAGCATAGTGTCACCCTTAAAGCCCTCCCCAGGTATACTTCTGATCCAACCTCTTCATCTAGGAGATAACAGAGTGGGGGGCAAAGGAGGTCCTATTACTCTTATAGGTATAGGTATCTTCCACCTTCCTGTTCTTTCCAAACAAAGCAAGGCTCTTGCTCTCATCCCCATCAACAGAGAATCCAAAAGACCCAGCCAGCAACTTAGCCAAAACCAAGGGTGGAGTTTTACTGTCTCCATGAGAACATAACCAGTGTTCCAGTGTCCATACTGGACAGCCTCCGGTGGTAGAGCAATTGCAGTTTTAGGCAAACTGCTGGCCCCTTATATCCTTCGGTTGACTGATTAGGATTCCGTCTTCATCTATATGACATTCCTTAGATTGCTCACTGAGAGATCTTGGTTAAGCTCTCTGCATCAGAACATACTAACCAAGGAGCTGTCTTCCCTCTTGGAAACCAACAGAGTTTAACCCGTTCCACCAGGTGAAAGAGGAAAGTATTCCCTGATCACCAAGAATATGGGGGAATTCCATTCCTAGATATAAGGGCTCTGAACAAACATCTTGTCTGAGAGAGGTTTATGGTAGTACCCTAAGTACCCTCATTCATTACCTTCAAAATGGAGACTGGTTTTCTCCAGGAATAAGCAGTAAGTCAGCCCTCCCATATGGGTGACGTCAATGCCGACGGGGCCCTGGCGGAAGCATCTCCCCAGCTTTCAAAGAAAGCCTTTGGGAGATGCCACCACGCATACGTGGTCCCCTTCCTGCCCAAGAGTGCTATTTTGGTCAGTTTCCCTTTTTCCACAGAATTCTACAGACATCTGTCTTGTTCCCCCCCCAGAAAAAAGTTGATTTCTTGTACACTGTTGTACACTTGTCCGGCTCACGCTGGTCCTTTTCCCGCCTTCAAGGCCCGCACCCCAGCATCGGGTCTTGAAACTTCATTTTATTTTTGTTAGGTTCCTCCAGTGCTTTTGTGCCCTTTTCAACCACTGGCCACGCCAAAGGTCTTCGACCTCATGGGGGTCCTTTTTGCCCCAATGGCCACCGGTTTTAAGAAATGTGATCAGTGCTCCAAAAACATGTCTCTCACCGATACTCACAAATGTTGCCTCCCGGTGTCTCTGTGCTGACCACGACCCGAAGGAATACCCCCATGCAAAAAAATGTCCGCCAAGGCCATCCAGAGCCACCGGCTAAAGCAAGATGACATCTTCCACAGGGCAGACTCTACCCCGGTAGCCTCGCACTCAAAGGCCTTGCATGGATCCTCGGAGTCGCGTCGGGCCCCCATGGTTCCAGAGCGGGCTCGCAGACATTCCGAACAAGGGTCCCCAGCGTGAGAATGTAAGAAGAAAAAGAAGACCTTGAGGGCCTCATCCTGGGAGGCGGACAAGCATGGGAAATCCCATGTGTGGTCCTTCAGCCCCCAGCAAGCCTCTGAGGAGTGGGAGCGACCACGGAAGGTACTCAAGACAGAAGTTGAGGCCTCCGGTAACAGACCACAGTTTTCTGAAGTCCATCCTATCGAGGACCCCCTCTCCTCCTCAACACTAGACCCGGTACCCCCCAGTGTCGGTGTCACTGACAGCTACCCCAGATTGGAAAACTTGTAGGTTGGTGTTTGAACGCAGCATTTCTGCATTCATCACGTCCCAACAGGTGTCAATGCCCGGCCCCACTGGTGCTCGTGCCGAGACCACAGGGACCTTGATGCCGAGGACTCCCCGGACCATCAAAGTGATCCCTGAGAGCCAGACACCTCGGGTAGATCCTCGGCAAGGGTCTCTATCTCACTCCTCCTCAGGGGCGAGGTCTTCACAAGCAAGTGCCTCTGACACCGGCCATGCCTTGGCCTCGAAGCATCGAAGACCGGAGTCAACGACGCTCCTGGAGCCATCGGGCTTCGAGTCTTCCTCAGACTACTCAGCTTGGGAGTCTGATGTCGAGACATCGCCGGAGTCCCAGGCCCACCGAGACCCCTCCTTGGATCCGTCTTCACTGGTGGCAAGGTGCCGATCCTCATCTGAGGACACCTCATTCCTCGAGTTTGTCCAGGACATGGCATGAGCTCTCTCCCTCACTATGGAGTCAGAGCAGGATCTCCGTATGGAGGAGCTCGACATCCTCCAGTACGAGGCACCACGTAAAGAGACCCTGACTATCTCGATCCCCTCCATCTTCAACTGGTTCCTTCTCCGGATGTGGGAAGCCCCGGCTTCGGTGCTGATTGTTAGCTGCCGCTTGGATACCATGTACCAGGTCCAGCACGGGTCGGGCTTTTGGAAGACCCAACTCCTTCACACATCCATGGTAGTGGAGTCAGCCATGCGCCGAAAGAAGAGCCCGAAGATGCACTCATCAGTGCCCCTGGGCTGGGAGTCCTGCACCCTTGATACTCTTGGGTGTAAATGCTACCAGGGCTCGATGCTAGCATGCCGCATTCAAACTGACCAACTTTCATCGGCATGTTCCTCAAAGATCTGGCGAAGGAATTCGGAGGCTTCACTGCTGGCCTCTATGGTGACCACCTCTGGTGCTTCCAGATGCTTATGAAGTCTGTCAGAGAGTGCTCAAAGTATTTATCTCGAGCCGCCTATGACAACTTCGAGTCCAGCATGAGGGTGGCTGCCACCAGCATCGGCACTGGCACTCGATGCCAGGCTTGGCTCCGGACATCCAACCCGAGCAATGGGTGCAGGAGAAACTCCTCGATGTCCCATGCCTCAGAGAGCAGCTCGTCGGCAAGCCCATGGAAGATAAAGCTGCCGAGATTGAGACAGAGTACGTGACTCGACTCTTGAGAAAGACTTCTACTCTCCCAAGGAAGAAGCCTCCAGGAAAGAAGCCTCCTTTCCATAGGAAGGGCCAACCCTATTGAGGCTATCCTCCATACCTGGCCACCCAGACTCCTCAGCAGGGTCACCAGGGCAAGGGAGCGGGCCAAGGCACATGCAAGCCCAAGGGCCCCAAGCCCCAGACTCCACCCCCAGCTCAGCCTGGGTCGGGATTTTGATGCCCCCAGCATAGCCTCTCTTCCTTTGGAGGATCAGCTGCCAATGGGGGGGGGGGGGTGTGCCTGGTCCATTTTGCCCACAGGTGAGCTTCCATCACCACCGACTCATGGGCACTTCAGGTAGTCAGGGAAGGTTAACTCCTCCCCCTGGACCAGCTGTCTCCACCCTTCTTTCCTGGGGAGCCTCCTCTGTTTCCCCTGCACTAGGCTCTACTTATGCAAGAACTCGCAGGCCTTTTCAGGGACAGGGCTGTAGAGTTCGTACCACACCACCTGAAGGGAAAGAGTTTTCTCCAGGACCAAGCAGGAAGTCAGTCCTCACATATGGGTGTCATCAGCACCGATGAAGCCCCAGCGGAGCATTTCCCCAGCTTTCTATGAAAGCCTTTGGGAATGCAGGCACGCATGCGCGGTTTCCTTCCCGCCTAAAGGTGCCATCTTACCTCAGTCTCTTTTTTTCCCGTGAAGCCCACCGGACGTGTGTCCTGTTCTCCCGGTTAAAATTAGATTTTTTTGGCGATTTTCGCTATTTTTTCTCCCGGTTCGATGCCGGTTCCCCTCCCGCCGGGTTCGGTACACCGGTATCGAACCCGATTCTTCTTTTTCGGTTTTTGCCCTTCGTGGCTGGCGTTTGCGCCCTTTTTTCCATTTTTCCCTGGAAGGCCGGTCCTTTGACCTCGCGGGGACTCTGTTTTCCCCGATGGCTTCCAGTGGTTTTAAAAAGTGTGATCGGTGTAAGAAACTGATGTCTCTCACCGACACACATGACTGCTGCCTTCGGTGCCTCGGCCCCGACCACGACCCTAAGTCGTGCGGGCAATGTGGAAAGATGTCTTCCAAGGCACTCTGAAGTCGCCAGCAGCAAAAAGAAATGCTTTTCTCGGACTCAGCCTCCGGCCGGGCCCGGACCTCGTCTGAGGCCTCGACATCTCGGGATTCTGATCCCAAGCGCCGTCGAAGCTCCTCGGACAAGGGGTCCCCCGACCGGGAACGCAAGAGGAAGAAGCGGCTCGCGAGGGTGTCGGAGGAGGAGGTCCCTGGCTCCTCGAGGGCCAGGTCTAAGACCCCCGACCGTCTCCCCGGGCCCGTGGAACATGAGAAGCCTGCAAACGTTCCTCGCGTGGAGCCGGAGTCTGCTGGACACGTAAGCCCCGTAGTCCTCGAGGACTCTCCTCCCAGGGAGCCGACGTCGGGCCCGGCGCCGCCGGGGCCCAAGTCGGTGGCTGCTGCGTCTCCCGAGCTGAGTCTCAGGATGACAGCCTTGGAGAGCAGATTGTCTGCCTTCATGGAGCAGCAGCGGGCACTGATGGCCAGCCTGTCTGGCGCATCTGCCCCGACCACCGGGACATCGACTTTGAAGTCGACCCCGGAGACCGAGCCGATACTCGAGTCCATCGTGGCTCGGAGTCGACCTCGGTCGCGGTCTCCCTCGACCTCCCGTTCAGGACCGAGGGCGTCGACGCCGGTGCCGAGGGCGTTGATGCCGGTGCCTCCGGCGTCGGGGCGGGTGTTCCAGGGCCCTGCAGGGTCGGACCCTGACTCCTCCTTGGACGAGTCAGCTTGGGAGACGGAGGACGAGGAGTCTCCTGATACCTTCAAGACTCGGTGCATCCCTTCAGACTCACCACAGTCTGAGCCCCGGAGTAGGTCCCCCCCGGAGGATACTCGGTTCTCGGAGTTCATCCGGGATATGGCCGCTGCCTTGGCTATTCCGGCGGACCCCGAGGAGGAGCCTCGAGCTGAAGAGCTCAAGGCCCTACAGTATAACTCAACTCCGAAGGAGGCCTTTACTGTTCCGGTTCCTCCGATGCTGGAACGGCTCCTCTTCCGTATGTGGGAGGCATCGGTCTCGGTGCCGGTTCTCAGCAAGCGAGTCGATTCGATCTATCGACTCTGGAAGAGCCCTGGTTTTCAAAAGGCACAGCTACCACACCATTCTATGGTTGTGGAATCGGCCATGCATCGTCTGAAGAGCCAGAAGATGCACTCCGCAGTGCCCCCTGGCAGGGAGGCCCAGACCCTCGATGGCGTTGGTAGAAAGTGCTTCCAGGGCTCGATGCTTGCTTGCCGTGTCCAGTCCTACCAGCTGTACATGGGCATGAACTTGCGGGATCTGGCCAAGGAATTGGCCGGGTTCTCTGCTGGTCTCTCTGGGGAACCCTTGCAGAGATTTAAGTCCTTGTCCTCGGGGATTCGGGACTGCTCGAAGTTCATGTCCCGCGCCGCCTACGATGGCTTCGAGGCTTCGGCCCGAGTTGCGGCAGCCGGCATCGCGGCTCGACGCCAGGCATGGCTGCAGTCATCGGACCTCGAGCCATGGGTTCAGGACAAGTTGGTCGATGTCCCTTGCCGAGTTGAAAACCTTTTTGGCAAGCCCATGACCGAGAAGGCCGCTCATCTCGAAACTGAGCACCTCACACGGACAAGGCTGTCGAGGAAGACCTCTGCCCCTTCTCATAAAAAGAAGGGCTCGGGTAAAAAGCCCTTTTACCCGAGGAAGGGCACTGCCTACAAACAGTACCCGCAATATCAGGCTGCCCAAGCTGCCCCCCAGGGTCAGCAAGCCAAGGGCCAGGGTAATGGGCCCCGTAGGCAGAGGACCCCCAATCCTCAGGCCCCTGCTACCACTCAGCAGGGTGGGGGTTTTTGACTCCTTGAGCGTAGCCTCTCCTCCACTGCTCTCCCAACCCTGCACAGGAGGTCGCCTCGCCCTCTTTGCCCACCAGTGGCCCCTTATCACCGGGGACAGTTGGGTGCTGGAGATAGTCCACAAGGGCTATGCCCTCCATTTTCACCAACTGCCTCCACCATATTTTCCAGGGGAGCCTCCAAGGCCTCCCCTGCACACAAACCTTCTTCTACAAGAGCTTCATGGTCTGTTGGTGGACAGGGCGGTGGAGCCTGTGCCTCCCCACTTGCAATGTCACGGTTTCTACTCCAGGTATTTCCTGGTGCCCAAAAGAACTGGTGGCCTTCGACACATTCTGGACCTCAGGAACCTCAACAAGTTCCTAGTGAAGGAGAAGTTCAAGATGCTTACTCTTGGGACACTTCTGCCCTATCTCCAGCAGGGAGATTGGCTATGCTCCTTAGATCTAAAGGATGCGTACACTCACATCCTCATTCATCCAGACCACAGAAAGTACCTCAGGTTCATTATGGGAGGAAACCATTATCAGTACAGAGTGCTGCCTTTCGGTCTCACCTCCACCCCCAGAGTCTTTACAAAGTGCCTAGCAGTGGTGGCGGCCTACCTGAGGAATCAGGGAATCTTTGTCTTCCCCTATCTAGACGACTGGCTCATCAGAGGTCAGACGTGCCAGGAGGCCCAACAAGCCACCCTCAGGACTATTGCTCTTCTACAAAGCCTGGGGTTTGTCATAAACTTCGCAAAGTCCACTTTGCTCCCCTCCCAAAACTTGGAGATCATAGGGGCAAGGCTGGACTCTCTGCTGGCAAAGGCTTTCTTGTCAGTAGACAGGGCCCAAAGGTTGATGGCCTTGGCAAATCAGTTTCTCAGCAGGTCCCTGGTCTCCGCCAGGCTCTGCCTGAAGCTTCTAGGCCACATGGCTTCGACAGTACATGTGACCCCCAATGCCAGGCTCTATATGAGGCCTGCACAGTGGTGCCTTTGGGCTCAGTGGTCACAGGCCACCGGCAGCCTCAGAGACAGGATAAAGGTGTCCAGACCATTTCTGCACTCCCTCACCTGGTGGCTTCACCCACCCAATCTTCTGAAGGGGGGTGCCTTTTCAGATTCCAGGGTACACAGTAGTGGTGACCACGGACGCCTCTCTGCAAGGCTGGGGAGCTCATTGTCTGGGCAAGTGCACCCAGGGCCTGTGGTCTCCCTGGGAAGCTGCACAGCAGATCAATCTCCTCGAATTCAGAGCTATTCGGTTAGCACTCAAAGCTTTCACTCCTATCCTGGCTCACAAATCTGTCCTGATTCAGACAGACAACCAAGTTGCCATGTTTTATGTGAACAAACAGGGCGGAACTGGGTCCAGGATCCTTTGTCGGGAGGCTCAGGACCTTTGTTCTTTTGCCCTCAAGCACAACATGCTCCTCAAGGCTGTGTAGCTTCCAGGCCAGGACAACTACCTGGCAGACAGATTAAGCAGAATACTGCAGCCCCACGAGTGGCAGCTGCATCCTTCAATAGTTCAGAAGATCTTCCTGAAATGGGGTCTCCCTTTGATAGATCTCTTTGCCAGCCCCATGAACAAGCAGCTGCCAAAGTTCTGCTCCAGGCAACCGCATCCTCTGCGGATAGCAGCGGATGCTTTTCTGATATCCTGGTCTCAGGGCCTCCTGTATGCGTTTCCTCCCACGCCCTTGGTGGCCCGAACTCTCTTCAAGATTCTTCAGGACAAAGCCTTGGTCCTACTGGTGGCTCCCAGGTGGCCGAGACAGCCTTGGTTTCCACTTCTGCTTCAACTGGCGGTGGATCCTCCACTACCTCTGGGGTTGCAACCCGACCTTCTCTCACAGGAGCAGGGTTCCCTTCTGCACCCCATTCTCAAAGCTCTCAATTTGATGGCCTGGAGGCTGCAAGGATAGTCTTGGCTCCCTGGGGCCTGCCTCAGGATGTTGAGGAGGTTGTCCTAGCCTCTAGGAAACAGTCCACTAGGAAAACCTATGCTCTCAAATGGAAAAGGTTTTCTGTGTGGTGTCAGCTACGTATAGTTGATCCTTTCTCCTGTACTGTGCCAGTAGTCCTTCAGTACTTACTGCACTTGTCAAATCAAGGCCTTAAATCCAATTCTGTTCGGGTCCACCTCTCAGCTCTAGCAGCTCACCACTCTCTGGTGGAGGGACATTCTCTATCTGGTCACCCCTTGGTGTCCCGCTTTCTTAGGGGCTTGCTTTTGCTCAAGCCTCCCATCCGTCCTCCTGCCCCTGAGTGGGAGCTGAATGTGGTCTTGCAGCAACTAACTCGCCCATCTTTTGAGTCCATGGCTACTTGCCCACTACGCTTCCTCTCCTGGAAGACACTCTTCCTGATAGCCCTTACCTCAGCTAGGCGAGTAAGTGAGCTTCAGGCCCTGGTCTGTGATAGGCCTTACACCAGGATTTACAGGAACAGGGTAGTCCTTAGGACTCATCCCAAGTTCCTCCCTAAGGTTGTCTCCTCTTTCCACCTCAACCAGGAGGTGGTTCTTCCAACATTCTTCCCTAGGCCTCATGCAAGCCAGGCTGAAGCATTCCTGCATACCCTGGATTGTAGGAGGGCCTTATCCTTCTACCTTGACCGTAAGCAGGGGCATAGAAGGGCTACACAGCTCTTCGTCTCCTTTGACCCCAATAAGTTGGGGTTGGCTGTGTCCAAGCATACCTTGTCCATCTGGGTAGCTGACTGTATCACCTGGGCTTATAAGGCGGCTGACCTTCCTTTGCAGGGTCGGATTACGGCCCACCGAGTCAGGGCAATGGTTGCCTCAGTGGCTCATCTCCGCTCTGTGCCCTTGGTAGACATCTGCAGGGCTGCAACTTGGTCTTCAAGCCAGACTTTTGCAGCCCATTACTGCCTGGAGAGGGAGTCCCATAGGGACAGTGCTTTTGGCCAAGCAGTACTCCGGAATCTCTTTGAGGTTTAGGCAACTCCTGCCCTCTGTTGGGCTACCGGTGGAGGTTGTGTCCTTGAAATACCTTTCTTTGCTGCTGAGACTAGAGGGAGTACTCTTGTTCAGCCTGGGTTCCTCGGTAGCTCAGAACCTGGGAGTCACCCATATGTGAGGACTGACTTCCTGCTTGGTCCTGGAGAAAGAGTAGTTACTCACCTGTAACAGGTGTTCTCCAGGAGCAGCAGGAATCAGTCCTCACAACCCTCCCTCCTCCCCTTGGAGTTGCAGTTGTACATAGTTTATTTTTCATTTTTGTGTGCTGTTCTTAGCTATGTCATTTGACTGAGGTAAGATGGCACCTTTAGGCGGGAAGGAAACCGCGTATGCGTGCCTGCATTCCCAAAGGCTTTCATAGAAAGCTGGGGAAATGCTCCGCTGGGGCTTCTTTGGCGCCGATGACACCCATATGTGAGGACTGATTCCTGCTGCTCCTGGAGAACACCTGTTACAGGTGAGTAACTACTCTTTACTCCATATGCGTTCTGGTCCCAAAAAGAACAGGAGGACTAAGGCCCATCCTGGACCTGAGAAAGCAGAACAAATTCCTGGTGTGGGAGAAGTTCAAGATGCTCTCCCTTGGAATATTGCTGCCTTACCTCCAGCAGGGAGATTAGTTATTTATTTATTTAGCTGTATTTATATCCCGCTTTTCACCGGGTCAAAGCGGCGTTACATAAAGGGGGGAGGGGGAATTTACGTGTAGGGGTGGGGCCGTCACCGGGGAGGCTACATTGATGATTTCAAGGTAAGACATAGGACAGACTTTGGACGTAGACAGATTTTTGGACAAGGTTGGGTTAGTATAGTATAAGTTGGGTGATCATGGTGGGTGAGATCAGAGGTTATTTCGCTTTTTGGTGGGCGTCATGTTGAGGTATTCCTGAAACAGGATGGTTTTCAGCTGCTTTCTAAAAGATAGTAAATCGGTGTTATTTCGGAGACAGCTTGGTAGAGAGTTCCATAAGGATGGAGCATACAGTTCAAAGGCTCGATTGCAGATCGAGTTATGCTTCTTGGACGTAAAGGATGCTTATACTCACGTCCTTATCCTTCCTAATCACTGGCAGTACCTAAGATTCATGGTCGGTGGCGACCATTACCAGAACAGGGTACTTCCCTTCGGCCTTGCCTCCGTACCAAGGATCTTCACCAAATGCCTGGCAGTGGTGGCTGCCTATCTTTGTCTCCAGGGGGCCTTCGTCTTCCCTCTCCTAGACGATTGGCTTGTAAAAGGAAACACAGCCTTAGAGACGCTGCAGGCCACAGGCTGCACCATCAAGGTCCTACAACATCTGGGATTCGTGATAAATCACCCAAAATTCCATCTCACCCCAACTCAAGACTTGGAGTTCATAGAGGCACACTTGGACACCCTCAAGGCCATGGCTTTCCTCCCCCTAGGCAGGGCAGATCGCCTCAAGGCCCTGGCGACCAAAGTGCAACGCCGCCATGATTTATGCTTCGCCTCCTCAGCCACATGGCCTCCATAATCCATGTGGTCCCCAACGCCCACCTAGACATGTGGCCAGCTCAATAGTGTCTCCGCTCACAGTGGACCCAGGCCACCGGCAGATTCCGGGACAGGGTCTTGGTGTTCCCATCAGCTGGCAGAGTCCCTCAGTTGGTGGCAGAATCCACGAAACCTGCAGAAGGGCATGCACTTCCAACTCCCGAGCCTCCAGAGGGTCCTCACGATGGATGCTTCCCTGCTGGGCTGGGGTGCCCATTGTGAGGAATTGCACACCCAGGGCATCTAGTTCTTTGAAGAGAGCCAGCAGCAGATCAACTTGCTGGAACTCAGGGCCATCTTCCTTGTGCTCAAGGCCTTCCAGCACCACCTGCAACATCAGTCAGTGCTCATCCAGACGGACAATCAGAGAACAATGTTCTGCCTGAACAAGCAAGGCAGCACAGACTCCTACCACCTCTGCTAGGAGGCAGTAGCCCTCTGCTCATATGCGACCAGGCAAGGTATCCTTGGGGCAGTATACCTCCCAGGCCAGGACAATGCCCTGGCAGACAGGCTGAGCAGGGTCCTCCAACCACACAAATGGCGCCTGGACCTTGGGGTGGCACAGCGACTCTTCAGGTTGTGGGGCACCCTGAACCTCAACCTCTTTGCCAGCCCAACCAACGCTCAGCTACTGCGTTTCTGCTGCCCACAGCCACACCTGGCCTGGATAGTAGTGGATGCCTTCCTCATCTCGTGGTCAGAGGGTCTGTTGTATGCCTTCCCTCCCACCCTCTTCAAGATCCAGCGAGACAAGACTTCCCAGATTCTAGTGGCCCCAAGGTGGCCCAGGCAGCCATGGTTTCTTGTACTGCTTCGTTCCGTGACAGAGTCCCTGGTCCCTTTTGGAAGCTCACTAGGACTTTTAACCCAGGAGGAGGACTTGATCCTCCACTCCAACTTGGGATTCTTGTCCTTCACAGCATGGCTGCTAAATGAGTTGCTTTAGCACCTCTCAACCTCCCCGAGGAGGTGGAAGAGTTGGTCCTGGCCTCTCGCAAGGACTTCATGAGACGGGCCTACACCTTCAAGTGGCACAGGTTCTCCTTATAGTGCATGGAGCAATGCAGTAGTCCAAACTTAAGTCCAACTCCGTCAGGGTGCACCTGAGCGCACTCTCCGCGAACCACCACTCCATAGAGGGCAAGCCTCTTTCCGTGAGCCCCTCATTACCCGATTCATACGGGGCTTACTACTCTCGAAGCCTCCCATCTGTCCGCCCCTGGCGGAATGGAATCTCAATGTGGCCCTGGCGCAGCTTACCAAGCCGCTCTTTGAACCTTTGCCATCCTTTTTGTCTGCTCTAGTTATGTCATCTGACTGACCAAGATGGCACCCTTGGGCGGGAAGGGGACCACGCATGCATAGTGGCATCTCCTAAAGGCTTTCATTGAAAGCTGGGGAGATGCTTCCATGAGGGCTCTGTCAACGTCACCCATATGTGAGGACTGATTCCTGCTGTCCCTGGAGAAAACATGTTACAGGTGAGTAACTACACTTTATTCTCTGGATTTGAAGGATGTGTATACTTGCTTACAAATACATCTCAGTTATAGGAAGCAGAAATAACAAAATTAAGCATCCTAGGGATGGAATGTAAAGTGACTGACTGGATTAGAAATTGGTTGAGTGGGAGGCAACAAAGTATACAGGTAAATGGTGTTCATTCTGAGGAGAGGGATGTTACCAGTGGTATGCTGCAGGGATCTGTTCTTGGTCCATTCTCTGACATTTTTGTTAATGAGGCAGTCTGGTAATGTTTGCATTTTTGCAGATGATACCAAAATCTGCAATAGAGTAGGCACCCAGAAAGGAGTAGGCAACATAAGGAGGGGTCTTGTAAAGCTTGAAGAATGGTTGAAAACTTGGCAGCTGAGATTTAATGCTAAAAAATGCAAGGTCGTGCAATTGGGCTGCAAAAATTCAAGGGAGCAGTACAGTATAGAAGGTGAAGTACTTCTATCCACAAAAGAAGTGTGGGACTTGGTCGGGATTGTTTCTGATGATCTTAAGGTGGCTAAACAGATAGAAAGGCAGCAACAAGAGCCAAAAGAATGCTGGGGTATATAGGCAGAGGAATGGACAGCAGGAAGGAGGAAGTGATAGTGCTTCTGTATAAGTCTTTGGTAATACTTCGTTTGGAGTATTGTGTGCTATTCTGGAGACCACACCTTCAAAAGGATATAAACAGGATGGAGTCTGCAGATGGTGGTTACCAAAATGGTCGGTGGGCTTAGTCATAAGGCATATGTGGACATACTTAAAGATCTCAGTATGTATACTTTGGATGAAAGGTGGGACAGAGGAGATATGATAGAGATGTTTAAATATCTCCATGGCATAAATGCACAGGAGGAAAGTCTCTTTCAATTGAAGGAAAGCTCTGCAACGAGGGGGCTTAGGATGAAGGTGAAATAGGATAGACTTGGGAGTAATGTGTGGAAATATTTCTATCTCCAGGAACAAGCAGGAATGAGTCTTCACATATGGGTATCGTTGGTACCGACGGAGCCTGCGCGGGAACGCTCCCCATCGTCCAAAAGGAAAGCTTTTGGGAGCATCCCACAGCGCCTGCGCGCTGCCTTCCCACCTTTCCCAACCGCCTCTCTCCAGTTCTTCTTTTCCGCGGAGCCAGCAGGTCGTGTTTCCTGTCACCGCTGAAGAATTTCTTATTTTCTTTTATTTTTCTTTAGTCGCGTGTCTGCCTTCTCGATTCCGGACCGGTACCACCGGTCTTTTTTCTTTCTTTTAAAAAAAAAAAAAAACTACTCTTTTCTTACTTCAGTGCATTTTTTCTTCTGGGGCCTTAGGTCTACAGATATATTTTTCCTCATGGAAAAACCTGCCTCCGGGTTTAAAAAGTGCACGAAGTGCAGCAGCACTATTTCTGTCATGGACACCCATGACTGGTGTCTAAAATGTTTAGGTCCTGACCACTCCATTGCGGATTGTGAGTCCTGTTCCATGATGTCTAAGAGAGGGTTACAAAATCGGGCAGCCAAGCTCAGTAACCTGTTTCCCTCCGATGCAGCTTCTGTGGCATCGACGTCTTCCAGGGCTTCTTTTTCATCCCATGGATCTCAGGTAACCAAACTTAAATCTGGCCGGTCCTCAAAGAGTTCATCTCCCTCTAAGTATCGAGATGCCCCCGGGCTTACTCTTGAGGAATCCACACCAGCAAAATTACCCCGGCGGGAGGCTCCGGCTTCCAAAGTTCTACCTATGGGGTCACAGGTTGACATCGATGGCTCGGCCTCGACCGATCACCTGTTACAATGTTCTGGGGTACCGGCGGTCACCACCGGTACCGACATCCAGACATTGGTGGCGTCGATGGATCAGAATATTCTGACCATGCAGCGTGCCATCACGGCATTCATACAAGCTGCGACACCTATGGTACCGCAACAAACCCCGTTGTCGGTACCGGTACCGATTCTGGTACCGGATCCGAAATCTGTTCCGATACCGGTACCGCTTGCATCAACATCAGCATCGACGGCAGCGGTACGCTATCCAGTGATGCCCATCAGTACCGACTCGGTACCGATTACTCCCGATGTCGATACCTCCCGGTACGCGTATCGGGCTCTGCGAGAGCATCCAGACAGTCGATACTTCGATTCCTCTGAAGACTCTGATACATCAGAGGCCTCAATTGAAGCATCGGGGATCCTTCCTCAGGAACCCTCTTCTCCAAAAAGGAGAATGTCTCCTCCTGAAGACTTGTCTTTTCAGGACTTCATTAGGGAGGTGGCCAAAGGCCTGTCCATCTCAGTGGTCTCTGAAACTGAACCTAGAGCCAAAAAATTAGATATCCTACAATATCCTAAGGCTCCTAAAGAGGCAGCCACCTTACCAATACATGAGATTCTTTATGATCACATGTTGGGCATATGGGAGACTCCTCTTTCCACCTCCCCTCATTCCCGAAGGTTGGACACCATGTATCATGTTCCTCCTTGTCCTGGGTTTCATAAGACTCAGCTTCCTCACCACTCCATTGTGGTAGAGTCTGCTATGAAAAAGATCAAGAGTACAAAAAGGCACTCCTCTGCTCCTCCAGGAGGAGAATGCAGAACCCTAGATGCCTTTGGCAGGAAAATCTTCCAGGCCAGTATGCTTGTAGCCAGAATCAACTCCTATAGTCTCTATATGGGGATGTTTCTAAAAGAAGTCACAGATCTGCAAACCTTATCTCCTTTTATGTCAGAAGATAAGAGAGAAGAATATATCACCTGGCTTAGACAGGCACAGGATGTATCCAAGTTTTCCAACTGTGCAGCCTTTGACTCTTTTGAGGGTGCCAGTAGAGCCTCGGCTATTGCCATAGGTGCACGCAGAGTTGCTTGGTTGCAAGCCTCTGATTTGGAATCCTGGGTACAGGATGGTCTAGGTAACCTTCCCTGTACAGGGGAAAACCTCTTTGGCAAAGATTGGCAAGCAAAGGCCAACCAGATGGATGCTGAAAATTCTGCTTTAGATAGACTTTCAAAGTCTACTACTGCTCCTTTTAAAAAGAGGTTGTTCAAAAAGGATCTTTCCCAAAAAAAGGGAAATTTTCTTCTGGTTATGGTCAGGCCTCTTCTCAAGGTCGTTTTGCTACAAAGAGACAGCAACAACCAAAACAGGCCAAGCCTCAGGCTGCGAGGACTGCTACGGCCCAACAGCCTCAGCCTCCTCAGGGCCTTTGACTTTCCACTAGAGAACTTAGCCTTTCTGGCTCTAGAACATCCAGAGCCTCTCACCATCCCAGGAAGGTTAGCTCACTTTGCTCCCAGATGGGAACAAATCACAGCAGAGCAATGGACCCTCTCCATCATACGAGATGGGTACAAGCTTCATTTCTTAAACCTTCCTCCTCACACCATGGTGAAACAGTTCAATTCTACAACATCTCTCCTCAACCTTCTAGGTCAAGAGATTGCTACCCTTCTTGCCCAAGGGGCAATAGAAGAAGTGCCCCTTCTTGCTCAGGGTTCTACTCCCCCTATTTTCTCATTCCAAAGAAAACGGGGGGCTACAGACCCATACTAGATCTCAGAGAATTGAACAAGTTTCTATGCAAGGAGAAATTCAAGATGACTTCTCTCGGAACTCTCCTTCCATACCTCCAGAGTCAGGACTGGCTTTGTTCTCTAGATCTCAAGGATGCGTACACCCATGTTCTCATCCATCCAACACACAGAAGGTTCCTTCGGTTCCTTTACCAAGGAAAGCACTACCAATACAAAGTGGTTCCTTTCGGTCTGGCCTCTGCTCCAAGAGTGTTCACAAAATGCATGGCAGTAGTAGCTGCATTTCTGCGCACTCTAGGAATATTCGTATTTCCATATCTGGATGATTGGCTTATCCGAGCTCCATCCCAGTCAGAGGCCCAGACTTCCCTGGCCTGCACAAGGCGTGTTCTTCAGTATCTGGGACTGGTAATCAACATTCCAAAATCCCATCTCACCCCTACTCAGTCTCTAGAGTTCATAGGGGCCTTACTGGATACCACAACTGCAAGGGCCTATCTTCCCAAGGCCCGTTGCCTACGCTTGGTGTAGTTAGCCTCCCAGATTCAGTTAAAATTCCATTTAACTGCTCGAGAGATGTTACAACTCTTAGGCCACATGGCATCCACGGTGCATGTGGTTCCTTACGCTCGCCTTCACATGAGGGCAGCTCAGTGGACCCTATCTACCCAATGGACCCAGGCATCAGGTTGCCTGTCAGACAAAATAGCAGCCTCCAGTCGCCTCTTTTGGTCCCTCCACTGGTGGAAGTCCACTCAAAATCTGTTGCTGTGGTCCCCCTTTCAACAGGTGTTACCCCAAGCAACCCTTACAACAGATGCCTCTCCAAAGGGTTGGGGAGCTCATCTACAAGATCTCTCGACCCAAGGCATCTGGTCTCCACAGGAGACATCTCTACATATCAACCTCTTAGAACTCAGAGCAATCTTTCTGGCTCTCAGAGTCTTCCACATCCTGCTCAGCTACAAGACAGTCCTCATCCACACGGACAACCAAGTAGCCATGTTCTACATGAACAAGCAGGGAGGGACTGGCTCTCAGTCGCTTTGCAACGAAGCTCTGAGATTGTGGGCCTTCGCCAGAGAGCATCAAATCCATCTCATGGCAGTGTATCTTCCAGGGGTTCAAACTTCTTGGGCAGACAGACTCAGTCGAGTTCTGCTTCCACACGAATGGTCCCTCCATGGGGACCAGATAGCCAGGATTTTTCGGATTTGGGGTACCCCAGACATAGACCTGTTTGCAAGTCTGTGGAATGCCAAACTTCCCCGGTTTTCTTCCAGGATTCCATGTCAGGGAGTTCAGGCCAGGGATGCCTTCCTCCTTCATTGGGGGCAAGCCTTCCTCCTTCATTGGGGGCAAGACTTCCTCTATGCCTTTCCACCTATTCCCCTCATCCCCAAGACTCTGTTCAAGCTTCAGAGAGACAAGGGGTCTATGATCCTCATAGCACCACATTGGCCACGCCAAGTGTGGTACCCTCTACTTCTGCATCTCTCTCAAGCTCCCTCCCTGGACCTGGGGTCTGCTCCAGATCTCCTGTCCCAGGAGGAGGGAACCTTGTGACACCCAAATCCTCAGTCTCTTCATCTCAGGGCCTGGTTGCTGAAGGCCTAGACATTCAGGATTTACACCTTTCTCAGCAAGTGAAGGATATCCTTCATGCTTCCAGAAAGCCTTCCACCAGACGTTCCTATGCTTTTAAATGGAAAAGGTTTTCCATTTGGTGTGCAGAGAAGGGTCTCAACCCTCTTGCAATACCTTTGAATTCTTTACTAGACTATTTGCTGCATTTATCCCATGCAGGCCTTAAAACAAATTTAATCAGAGTCCATTTGAGTGCTATTGCAGCATCCCTTAAGCCTCTCAATGGACAACCTATTTCCTCTCATCCTCTTATAGCAAGATTCATGAGAGGCCTTCTTTTGACTAAACCTCCCATTAGACCTCCTCCAGTGGCATGGGACTTGAATCTGGTTCTTGGCCAGCTTATGAAGCCACCCTTTGAACCCTTAGCCACTACCTCCTTGAAATTCCTTTCCTGGAAGGTTATTTGTCTCATTGCAGTCACCTCAGCTCGCCGTATCAGTGAGTTGCAAGCTTTAGTGGCTAATCCTCCTTATACAAGGTTCCATCATAACAAGGTAGTCCTCAGAACTAATCCACACTTTATGCCTAAAGTGGTCTCACCTTTTCATCTGAACCAGGAGGTGTATTTCCCTGTTTTTTTTTCCAGGACCTCATGCATCAAGTGCAGAGAGGAATCTTCATACCCTGGATTGTAGAAGAGCACTTGCTTTCTACTTACAAAGGACACAGCAACATAGAAAGTCCTCTCAACTTTTTGTTGCTTTTGATCCTTCTCATTTAGGACTTCCAGTCTCTAAGAGAACTCTGTCCAATTGGATTGCTCATTGTATTTCCTTCGCCTACCAGAGTAAGAACCTTTCTCTGGAGGGCCATGTCACAGCTCACAATGTGAGGGCCATGGCAACCTCTATGGCTCATCTAAACTCTGTGTCCATCGACCAAATCTGTCGAGCGGCCACCTGGGCATCGGTTCATACCTTCACAGCCCATTACTGCTTGGACAAGGACTCCCGCCGGGATGCCTTGTTTGGTCAGGCTGTTCTCAAACACCTGTTCCATACCTAATCAACTCCTACCCTCCATCCCTGACTGGATGCCTGAGATTCATGGGTGGAGGTGGAGCCCTTACCAGGGACTCACAATCTGGGTGATCTCCCAGGTATCTCTAGCTGGGGAGTCCCCATATGTGAAGACTCATTTCAGCTTGTTCCTGGAGATAGCACAGTTACTTACCTGTAACAGGTGATCTCTGGGAACAGCAGGAATAAGTCTTCACAACCCACCCACCTCCCCTAGGAGTTATATCTCTCTATCTATCTATCTTTCCTTTCCTCTCTCTCTCTTTGTCTCAGCTTTAAAACTCGAACTGGAGAGAGGCGGTTGGGAAAGGCGGGAAGGCAGCGCGCAGGCGCTGTGGGATGCTCCCAAAAGCTTTCCTTTTGGACGCTGGGGAGCGTTCCCGCGCAGGCTCCGTCAGTACCGACGATACCCATATGTGAAGACTTATTCCTGCTGTTCCCAGAGATCACCTGTTACAGGTAAGTAACTGTGCTTTACGGAACAAGTGGTAGATGAATAGAATAGTCACCCAGTGGAGGTAGTAAAGACAAGGACAGTATCTGAATTCAAGAAAGCATGGAGCTAACACAGGAAGATCTCTAAAAGAAAAAAGGGACTATAATAGTTGGTATAGAAAGGCAGACTGAAGAGGCCATATGGTCTTTTTCTGCCATCATGTTATGAAGTTTCTTGTAATAGGGAAAGATCATTACCAGCATAGCTACTACCTTTTGGCCTTGCATCAGCATATAGTGTCTGCATAAAATGTCTTACAGTGTATCTACACATAATGACATAAAATGTCATTCTGAGTCACACTAAAGGTCCATCAAGCCCAGTAGCTAATCCAGGTCACAAGTACCTGTCAGGTTCCAAAAAGGTATACGGATTCCATGCTGCTAGTCCCAGGGATAAGCAATGGATTTCCCCAGTCCACGTTAATATTGGTTTATGGACTTTTCCTCCAGGAACTCATCCAAAACTCTTTTAAACCCAGCTACAGTAACAACTTTTACTACATTCTTTGGTAACAAATTCCAAAGTTTGATCATGCATTCAATGAAAAAACATTTACTCGTATTACTCTTAAATGTGCCACATCGTAGCTTCATTTCATGTCCCCTAGTCTTTCCACCTTTTTAAGGACTAAACAACTGATCTACATTTACCCATTCCACTCCATTCATTATTTTATAGACCTCTGTCATATCTCCTCTCACCCATCTCTTTTCCAAGTTGAAGAGCCCTTACCTTTTAAACTTCTTCATAGAAATATCCTTCTATCCCCTTTACCATTTTGGTCGCTGTTCTCTGTACCTTTTCCAGTTCTGCTATATCCTTATTAAGATATGGTGACAAGAATTGCACACAGTATTCAAGGTGTGGTCGCACCATGGAGTGATACAGAGGCATAATATTTTTGGTTTTATTCTCCATTCCTTTCCTTATGATTCCTAGAATTCTGTTTGCTTTCTTGGCTGCAACTGCACATTGGGCTGAGGGATTCAATGTATTATCCATGGTGATGCCCAGGTCCTTTTCCTGGGTGGTGATGCCTAAGGTGGAACCTTCCATCATGTAACCGTAGTTTGGTTTGTTCTTCCCTAAGTACATGCTTTGCATGTCCATATTATTTATTTAACCAGTTTCTATACCACCTTATCCTTCAATCAAAGCGGTGGGCAACGGAGGGTTAAGTGGCTTGCCCAAGGCCACAAGGAATGCCTATAGAACTAGAAACCCCAGTCCCTCCAGCCTGAGATTGCTGTCCCCAGGTGGAACTTGAACCTCCGGCCTGAGGTACCTTGTCCTAACCACTAGGCCACTCCTCCCTATATTACATTTCTTCTGCCATTTGGCCACCTAGTCTCCTGATTTTTCAGGTCCTCTTGTAATTTTTCACAATCCTTTTGTGCACTTTTCCCTATCAGTATGATTGGTTGATTAATAGCACATTTCAGGAAGGGGTCTGTTGATCCATGCATATAGCCACCTGGCTGCTAAAGTTATTAGGGTTGGACATAAATTATCCCAAATCCCACTTAAGCTTGTCACCTCAATTGAAGTTCATAGGAGCTCTGCTAGACATAACCTGGACAAAAGAGTTCCTCTACAAGAGAGGATACCCTTTCTGATTTCTGTATTGGAGGAAATTCAAGAGTCAGAAGACATCAATATGGAGCTGTTGAAGATGTTGAAGGCGTGGAGGAGTGGCTTAGTGGTTGGGGCAAGGTAAACCGCACTGATGCAGAATAGCGCGGTATATAAGAGAATGTAAATAAATAAATAAATAATAAATAAATGTTGGACCATGTGTTTTCAACAGTACATGTAACTGCCTTGCTTGTCTCAAGATGAGGCAAGTTCAATGGATGGTGAGTACTCTGGACTCAGAGGCTCAGGGAAGTCATACTACTACTTATCATTTGTATAGTGCTGCAAGGCATACACAGCGCTGTATATGTACAACAAAGAGACAATCCCTGCTCATCCCAGCTTAAAATCTAATTAAGACAGACCACACAACTGGGGAAAAGGGTGATTCAAGGGGGATGGCAAGGTAAAGATTGGTGATAAGCAGGAGAATAAGGCGATCAAGATCCAAACACAGCTTTGAAGAGGTGGGTTTTTAGCCTGGATTTGAATAGGACCAGAGAAGGAGCCTGGTGAACTAACTTGGATATTTGTTCCATGCATATGGAGCAGCAACATGGAATGAACGAAGTCTGGATTTGGCAGTGACAGAGAAGAGCACAGATGAAAGAGATCTACCAGAGGAGCAGAGTTCACAAGAAGGGGTGTAGGGAGTGATAAGAGAGGAAAGGTAGTGAGGAGCTGCAGAATGAATACAACTTATAAGTCAGTAGGAGAAGTTTGAATTGAATGTGTAAATGGATAGGGAGCTAGTCCTGTCATAGCTGCCCTTCAGGAATCAACTATAAACTGAAAGTAGATATAACCCTCCAACCTTACCAAGAGACATTACAAATTCATAACTTCCTGCTATTGCATGCTACACTCAATGGCAACGTAATAAGCTCAAAAATAAACCGGGGTCTCAGACAATTGCAACAACAATCCAAACAGTATTTTCAGAATTGTCTAGGACGTATGTTGCATTTTTGCATCAATGACCTCTCCGGTTGGTGCTTAATTATTGTAGCAATTAAACATGCAGGATAGTTTAAAATATCTCTGAGGTTTTAACTCATTCTTTTATGAGATTTTCAAAAATTCAACTTGTCTTTGAAACATAAATAGTAATGCTTATCTTTTGAGTAGAACAGCGAACTACCCCGACGCCACCGTCAGGTACCGATTTGCATTTCAAATTTTCCTCAGGGGGAGCTGTTAGTTCAAGCCGTGCTGTTCTCAGTTCCTTTTACCCGATATCAAAAGTCGATATGTGCTGTCATGGCTGTCTGCTGGCCTACTGGCTTCCCTTCAGATGCCGCTACAATAATTAAGCACCAACCGGAGAGGTCATTGATGCAAAAATGTAACATACGTCCTAGACAATTCTGAAAATACTGTTTGGATTGTTGTTGCAATTGTCTGAGACCCCGGTTTATTTTTGAGCTTATTACGTTGCCATTGAGTGTAGCATGCAATAGCAGGAAGTTATGAATTTGTAATGTCTCTTGGTAAGGTTGGAGGGTTATATCTACTTTCAGTTTATAGTTGATTAAATTCCCCCTGATGAGAGTGCGACCAAGTTCATTGTGTGAATACCCCTTCAGGAATCAGCAAATGGTCTATTCCAGTCTGGCAGTAGACATTCCCTTCTAAATTTCACTTTTTATTTTATTTGTTATTAACAGGATTTTTTTATACCGCTTTATCATTTCACTCAAAGTGGTTTACATTGTAATTTAATCTTGGTAATTTACATTAAACAGGGACATTGATAACTTGGATTTTTCTGCTGCCATTTCTACCCCATGCAAACAGGAAGTGGAATTGGAGGGGAGGAGAAGCATAAACAGTACCACAGCACTGGAGGTGAAAGTAACTCTGGCGCTTGCTGTACCATTTTAAAAGCATTGCTGTGGCAGTAAGGGGATTGGGGGCTGCAACGTGGAGGGAGGCTGCCAGGAATGAGGTTCGTCTAGGGCACCTCAAATCCTTGCACTGTCCCTGATGGGAGGAGAAGGGGAAAACAAATATTAAATATTAATTAAAAGAAGAAGAAAAATGCATATACAAATATCCCCCTCCCCTCCAAAAAAACAGGCAAAATTGAAAAAAATATATTAATAAATTTCACAGTCTCTTAGAAAAAGTTAGTCACCTAAGTTTTCTATATAATTTTCCAGCCCTGCAGGTCAGATGACTAGATGACTAACAATGCAGGCAGATACAGGGTGGGGTGCTGTGCTTGGAAAGGGGAGAGATTAGACACTGCAGATTTAACTGTGGTTACATAGCGCCCCCATCGTAGAACTCTAAAGGCAGAGGCAAGAAAGAGCTGTTTGACGTGTCCACAAAAATAAAGCAAAAAAAAAGGGCATATAGGAAATTAGGATAGCACAAGGAATTCAAATTGTTACACTTTTTTTTATCCTTGCTACGTCCTGATCCTTATGAGTGCTCTCCAGAAAAAGAAGAGACATTAGTGTCTTTGCTTTTGGAACTGTGAACCAGAATATATGTCACCCAGGTTCTTTTTCTTAAGATCCAACTGTCTTAAATATCCACATATACTATTTATGCTTTGTTTTCAGCCAGCATATAGTCCTTTGGAAGGTACCAAGATGACTGTGAATAACCTCCACCCTCGCGTCACAGAGGAAGATATTTTGGTGAGTGGCAAAAAGTGGGCAAAATTATTAACCTTCCTGGATGCTAGAGTTGCTCAGACTTTCCTTGGAGCATCCACTACTTTCTGGCAGTTCCTTCTTTAGATAGATTGAAGGAAGAGGTGCAGGCTCAAATTCTTAAGGGTCACAAAGCATTAGCATTCACAGCATATACAGTTGTGGTCAACATTATTGGCACCCTTGCAGTTCGTCCCCTTAATGTTCAATATCTCCTAAAAAAAAAAAAAAAAAAAAAAAAAAGTGGCCATTGAAATGGCTTTGGACTATATATGCACACATATTTGACACATAAGAGAAGCAAAAAAAACAAGACCAATTAAAAAAAGGAATAGCAGGAAATAATATAAAAACTGGGACATTGACAGGACATGATTATTGGCACCCTTATAAACAATTCAAATCGGTTTGAACAGAAGAACCACATTCCCACTGCAGTAAAATTAATGTACCTCTGATCAATTGTCGGTACTCACATGACTTGAATCAACTAATAAATGATGGCCCTAATGTTAAAATGGCCACATTCACTCCCTGTTCCATTTTCACAATGGTGAAGATGAGAACTGCCTGAGACCATCAGAAAAGCCATTATCCCCAAACTTCAAAGGGGTACAAGACTGTCTCCAAAGAACTTGGGATTCTTGTGTCTACAGATTGAAATGTTATTAAGAAGTTTTCTGTTCATGGAACTGCCAAGAACCTTCCAGGACGTGGTGGGAAGAGGAAAATTAATCCACATCGTCTTCGAAGGTTAGTGCAAACCTTTTGGAAAAACACAACATACAACATTCAAAGAGCTTAAGGCTGACCTGAGCAATCTGGAGTGGTGGTTTCAACCCACACTATATGTTGCACAGTAAACAAAAAAGAAGGACTTCATGGGCAAAGGAAAAGGAGGACCCCACTGCTCAAAGACAGACATAAAAAGGCACGCCTGATTTTTGCTCAAACCCACCTTGAGAAACCACATTCTTTCTGGGGAACATGTTCTCCAGGACCAAGCAGGAAGTCAGTCCTCACATATGGGTGACTTCGGCGCCGACGGAGCCCCCATGCGGAGCATTTCCCCAGCTTTCACAGAAAGCCTTCGGGACTGCCAGCACGCATGCGCGGTCCCCTTCCCACCCTCCTTGGCAATGTGCACCCCAACCTTGGAGAGAAGCATCGGTTGTCAGCACTTGCGAATGCTGAGGTGCCTGAAAAGGCACCCCTTTTAGCAGATTTGGAAGATGAAGCCACCACTGTAGAGAAGAAGCTAGTAGTGTGGACACCCTTACTTTGTCGGTCAGGTTTCCTGTGGCCTGCAGCCACTGAGTTCTGAGGCCCCACTAAGCTGGCCTCATGTGTAGACGGGCATTTGGAGTTACATGGACCGTGGATGCCATGTGGCCTAAGAGCCTCAGGAATTGTCTGGCGGAGACCAGAGTATTGCTGTGGAATTGGCTGGCCAAGTCTTTCAGTCTGTGGGCCCTGTCTACTGGCAAAAAAGCCTTTGCTTGAAGGGTGTCCAGTCTTGCTCCTATGAACTCCATGTTCTGGGAGGGATGCAAAGCGGACTTTGCGAAGTTTATGACAAACCCCAGATGCTGGAGAAGAGCGACAGTGCGGAGGGTGGCTTGATGGGTCTCCTGTGGAGACTGGCCTCTGATGAGCCAGTCATCCAGGTACGGAAAGACAAAGAGACCTTGAACCCTGAGACAGGCCGCTACCACCGACAGGCATTTGGTGAAAACCCTGGGGGCGGAAGTTAGGCCAAAAGGGAGTACCCTGTACTGGTAATGGTTTCCTCCCACTACAAATCAGAGATCTCCAGGAACAAGCAGGAATAAGTCCTCACATATGGGTACGTCGGTACCGACGGAGCCCGCGCGGGAAAGCTACCCAGCTTCCCAGAAGGAAAGCTTTTGGGGCCTCCCACTGCGCATGCGCGCTGCCTTCCCGCCTTCCTGACCAACTCTCCTCAGTTCTTCTTTTTCCGCGGAGCCAGCAGGTCGTGTTCCTGTCACCGCTGAAGAAGTTGTTATTTTAATTTGTTTCTTTGGCCGCGTGTCTGCCTTCCCCGATTCCGGACCGGTACCGCCGGTCTTTTTTCTTTATTCCTTTAAAAAAAAATATATATATATATCTTATTTTTCCCCACTTGGTGTGTTTGTTCTGTGAGGCCTCTAGGCCTTCACAGAATTCTTCCTCATGGAGAAACAAGCCTCTGGTTTTAACAAATGCACCAAGTGTAGCGGTACTATATCAGTCACAGACACCCATGAATGGTGTCTTAAATGTTTGGGGCCTGACCACTCCATTCCGGATTGCCCATCCTGTTCTTTGATGTCTAAACGTGGATTACAAAACCGGGCAGCCAAGTTTCACATGCTGTTTTCTACAGACACTCCAGCATCGACATCTTCCAGGTCTTCCTCTCCTGATGGATCTCAGGTAACCAAACATTCCTCTGGCAGGTCCTCAAAGGGCAAATCTCCCTCCAAGTATCGAGATGCCCCCAGGCTTGACCCTGAGGACCCTGCCCCAGCCAAACAACCCCGGCGGGAAGCTCTGGCTTCCAAGGCTCCTCCTATGGGGTTACAGGTTGACATCGATGGCACGGCCTCGACCGATCACCTGTTAGACTGCTCTGGGGTACCGGCTCAATCTTCCGGTACCGACATCCAGACAGTCGTGGCGTCTATGGATCATACAGTTCAATCCATGCAGCAGGCCATTATGGCTTTTATTAGAGCTGCGACGCCCTCGGTACCGCAGCCAGCGGTACCGACTCCGGTTCCGGTACCACAACCGATACTGGTACCCAAGGCATCCACATCGACCAGGATACCGGTTCCCGGTTCCGGGGTTTTCCCCGATACCGATCCGGTTCCTTGTACCCCCGATGTCGATACCGGTCGATAGGCTTATCGATCCCTGGAAGCAAACAGACGATACTTCGAGTCTTCTGATGATTCTGATTCATCAGATGACTCTGCTGAAGTATCCCTAACTCTACCTGAAGAGCCCTCTTCTCCAAAGAGGAGAATGTCTCCTCTAGAGGATTTGTCCTTTCAAGACTTCATCATTGAAGTAGCTAAAGGTCTCTCTATTTCAGTAACCTCCGAAAAAGAACCTAGAGCAAAAAAATTAGATATTTTAGGATACTCTAAGGTTCCCAAAGAGGCAGTCACTTTGCCCATTCATGAAATTCTTCAAGAACACATGATGGACTTATGGGCGACTCCTCTCACCCTATCTCCACATTCTCGTCGTTTGGACACCATGTATCGTGTCCCTCCTCCTGGTTTTCAAAAAACTCAGCTCCCTCACCACTCTATTGTGGTGCAGTCAGCTATGAAAAGGATAAAGAGTACCAAAAGACACTCTTCTACTCCTCCAGGGAGAGAATGTAGGACTTTGGATGCTTTTGGTAGAAAAATCTTCCAAGCAAGTATGCTTATTGCCAGAATCAATTCATACAGCCTCTATATGGGCATGTTTCTGAAGGAGATTGCATTGAAAATACGCCATTTTCTCCCCTTTATCCCAGAGGATAGAAAGGAGGAGTTCCTTCTTTTGCTAAAGCATACCCAAGATATTTCAAAGTTCTCCAACAGAGCAGCCTTTGACTCCTTTGAGGGTGCTAGCAGAGCCTCAGGTATTGCCATAGCGGCTCGCAGAATTGCTTGGCTCCAGGCCTCTGACCTAGAACCCTGGGTCCAGGATGGGTTGGGAAATCTGCCCTGTACAGGTGAGAATCTGTTTGGTAAGGAGTGGCAAATCAAAGCCACCCAAATGGATGCAGAAAATGCTGCTTTAGATAAACTTTCTAAGTCTACCTCTGCCCCTGTCAAGAAAATATCTTTCAAGAAGCCTTTCTATAAGAAGGCCAGATTTGCTACAAATACTGGCCAACAATCTTCTGCAGCTCGCTTTGCTCCTAAGCGTCAGCAGCCTAAACAGGCCAGGGCAAAACCTGCAGGGGCTGCTACAGCCCAGCAGTCCCAACCCCCTCAGGGTTTTTGACTTAACTCTAGAGAACTTAACCTTTCTGGCTCTAAAACATCCAGAGCATCTCACCATTCCAGGAAGGTTAACTCATTTTGCTCCCAGATGGGAGCAAATCACATCAAAACAATGGACCCTCTCTATCATCAGAGAGGGCTACAAACTACATTTCTCCAGCCTTCCTCCCCATACCATGGTGAGATGTTTCAATTCTCCCCCATCTCTCCTGAACCTGTTAGGTCAGGAGGTGACCACTCTTCTCGCCCAAAGGGCAATAGAAGAGGTTCCTCTTCTTCAACAGGGGTCAGGGTTTTACTCCCCTTATTTTCTCATTCCCAAGAAAACAGGGGGGTACAGACCTATTCTAGATCTCAGAGAATTGAACAAATTCCTATGCAAGGAGAAATTCAAGATGCTTTCTCTAGGTACTCTCCTTCCATACCTACAGAGTCAGGATTGGCTTTGTTCTCTAGATCTCAAGGATGCGTACACACATATACTCATCCATCCATCCCACAGAAAATTCCTACGGTTTCTGTTCCAGGGAAAACATTTCCAATACAGAGTACTTCCCTTCGGTCTAGCCTCTGCTCCAAGGGTATTTACCAAATGCATGGCAATAGTAGCTGCATTTCTACGAGCCCTGGGAATTTTTGTCTTCCCATACCTGGACGACTGGCTCATCCGAGCTCCATCTCAGTCCGAGGCTCAGACTTCCCTGGATCGCACCAGATGCATTCTGCAGTATCTGGGACTTGTGATCAATCTGCCAAAGTTTCAACTCACCCCTACTCAGTCCCTGGAATTCATAGGGGCCTGGTTGGATACCACCACTGCAAGGGCCTATCTTCCTCAGGCCCGTTGCCAACGTCTAGTGCACTTAGCCTCCCAGACTCAGTCCAGAAGCCACTTGACTGCCAGGGAGATGCTACAACTATTAGGCCACATGGCCTCCACAGTACATGTGGTGCCCTATGCTCGCCTACATATGAGAGCAGCTCAATGGATTTTGTCTACCCAGTGGACTCAAGCATCAGGAGCTCTCTCAGACCAAATAGCAAACTGCAAACGTCTCTTTTGGTCTCTCCAATGGTGGATTTCCACTCAAAATCTGTTGTTGGGGGCCCCCTTTCAACCATTGTTGCCCCAAGCAACCCTCACAACAGATGCCTCCCAAACAGGTTGGGGAGCTCATCTTCAAGATCTCTCCACTCAGGGCACTTGGTCTCCACAGGAGACCACCCTTCATATCAACCACTTGGAACTTCGAGCAATCTTTCTAGCTGTCAGAGTTTTTCATACCCTCCTCAGCAACATGACGGTCTTTATTCATACGGACAATCAAGTAGCCATGTTTTACATAAACAAACAAGGAGGGACTGGCTCTCTGTCGCTTTGCAACGAAGCTCTAAGATTATGGGCCTTCGCCAGAGAGCATCAAATCCATCTCCTGGCAGTATATCTTCCAGGAATCCAAAACTCTTGGGCAGACAGACTCAGTCGAGTTCTGCTTCCACACGAATGGTCCCTACACATGGATCAGGTACTCAGAATCTTCCAGAAATGGGGGACCCCGGACATAGACCTCTTTGCAAGTCCGTGGAATGCCAAACTTCCCCGGTTCTGTTCCAGGATTCCGTGTCAGGGAGTTCAGGCCAAGGATGCCTTCCTCTTTCATTGGGGTCAGGGCTTCCTATATGCCTTTCCACCCATTCCTTTGATTCCCAAGACTCTGTTCAAACCTCAAAGGGATCAAGGGTCCATGATCCTCATAGCTCCACGCTGGCCACGCCAAGTGTGGTACCCTCTACTTCTGCATCTCTCCCAAGCCCCCTCCCTGGACTTGGGAGCAGCTCCAGACCTTCTGTCTCAGGAGGAGGGGACTTTGTGGCACCCAAACCCCAAGTCCCTTCACCTCAGAGCTTGGTTACTGAAGGCCTAGACCTTCAACACTTCAATCTTTCGCAGCAAGTGAAGGATATCCTCCATGCCTCTAGGAAACCTTCCACTAGGCGTTCTTACGCTTTTAAATGGAAAAGATTTTCCATTTGGTGTGCTCAAAAGGGTCTTAACCCTCTAGCACTTCCTTTGAATTCTCTTTTGGAATATCTCCTGCATCTCTGCAATGCAGGACAAAACGAATTCAGTAAGAGTCCATTTGAGTGCTATTGTAGCATGCCTTAAGCCCAACAAAGGACAACCTGTTTCCTCTCATCCTCTTATTGCAAGATTCATGAGAGGCCTAACCTTAACTAAACCTCCCATTCGACCTCCTCCGGTGGCATGGGACTTAAACTTGGTTCTTGGTCAGCTTATGAAGCCACCCTTTGAACCCTTAGCCACTACCTCCTTGAAATTTCTTTCTTGGAAGGTTATTTTTCTTATTGCAGTCACCTCAGCTCGCCGTATCAGTGAACTGCAAGCTCTAGTGGCTAATTTTTATTTATTTATTTATGCTTATTTTCTATACCGCTTTTTCCAAAGATCAAAGGCGGTTTACAGGTAACATTTAGTGAACATGGTTTTACATAGAACATCGGGTTTTTTTTCATAACTAATCCACCTTATACAAGGTTCCATCATGATAAGGTGGTCCTTAGGACCAATCCCCACTTTATGCCTAAAGTGGTCTCCCCTTTTCATCTTAATCAAGAGGTATATTTACCTGTCTTTTTTCCAGCTCCTCATGCATCCAGTGCAGAGAGGACCCTTCATACTCTAGATTGTAAAAGAGCTCTTGCCTTTTACCTCCACAGGACACAGCAACATCGAAAGTCTTCTCAGCTTTTTGTTGCTTTTGATCCTTCTCATTTAGGACTTCCAGTCTCTAAAAGAACACTCTCCAATTGGATTGCTCAGTGTATCTCTTTTGCTTACCAGAGTAAGAACCTTTCTCTGGAGAGCCATGTCACCGCTCACACTGTGAGGGCCATGGCCACCTCTATGGCTCATCTAAACTCTGTCTCCATTGACCAGATCTGTCGAGCAGCCACCTGGGCCTTGGTTCATACCTTTACAGCCCATTACTGTTTGGACAAGGACTCCCGCCGGGATGCCTTGTTTGGTCAGGCTGTCCTCAGACACCTGTTCCATTCTTGAACAACTCCAGCCCACCTTCCCTGAATGGATGCCTGAGATCCATAGGAAGATGAGGAACCTTTCAGGGTCTCATACCCTTGAGGGGCTCTCCTGGGCATCTTAGCTAGGGAGTCCCCATATGTGAGGACTTATTCCTGCTTGTTCCTGGAGATAGCACAGTTACTTACCTGTAACAGGTGATCTCTGGGAACAGCAGGAATTAGTCCTCACAACCCACCCACCTCCCCTAGGAGTTGTATCTCCTCTCTCTCTTTCCTTTCCTCTCTCTATTATCTCAGCTTTAAACTCGAACTGAGGAGAGTTGGTCAGGAAGGCGGGAAGGCAGCGCGCATGCGCAGTGGGAGGCCCCAAAAGCTTTCCTTCTGGGAAGCTGGGGAGCTTTCCCGCGCGGGCTCCGTCGGTACCGACGTACCCATATGTGAGGACTAATTCCTGCTGTTCCCAGAGATCACCTGTTACAGGTAAGTAACTGTGCTATATTGTCTGTGGTCTGGATGAATAAGAATGTGAGTTTAAGCATCCTTTAGGTCCTAAGGAGCATAGCCAATCTCCCTGCTGGAGGTAAGGCAGCAGGATTCCAAGGGTATGCATCTTGAACTTTTCCCTCTCCAGAAACTTGTTGAGATTCCGCAAGTCTAGGATGGGCCTGAGGCCTCCTGTTCTTTTTGGTACCAGAAAGTACCTGGAATAGAAGCCTTGAACTCTCAGGTGGTGAAGCACCAGTTCCACCGCCTGTTCCTTTAGAAGCCAACTCCTGCAGGAGTAAGTTCCTGTGCAGAGGGAGTCTTGGAGGCTCCCCTGGAAAGTAGGAGGGAGGTACCTGGTGGAAGTGGAGGAGATAGCCCCTCTAGACTATGCTTAGCACCCAGGTATCTCTTGTTACGGCTGACCACCTGTGGGCATATAGGGTCAGCCGGCCTCCTGTGCTGTGAGGGGCCAGCTGAGGAGGAGAGGCTATGCCACTGGAGTCAAAACCCCGCTCCCTGCTGTGCAGGAGCCAGCGTTGGTGGCTTGGGGGTTTTCTGCCTACGGGGCCCATGTCCCTGCCCTTTGGCCTGCTGACCCTGCTGGGGAGCTGTGGAGGCCTGAAAATGAGGGTATGATTTGTAGGCAGATGACTTCCTCGGGTAAAAGGTCTTATTTCCCGAGCCCTTCTTCTGAGAAGGGGCAGAGGTTTTCCTGGACAGCCTTGTCCGGGTGAGAGTCTCGGACTCGAGTTCTGCAGCCTTTTCAGCCATGGGCTTGCAGGGGGACATCGACCAACTTGTCCTGAACCCATGGCTCGAGGTCCGATGACTGTAGCCAGGCCTGACGGCGTGCACCGATGCCGGCCGTGGCTACTCGGGCCGAAGCCTCGAAGCCATCATAGGCTGCTCGAGAGATAAACTTCGAGCACTCCCGGATCCCCGGTGACAGGGCTTTAAACCTCTGCAAAGGTTCCTCGGAGAGACCAGCAGAGAACCCGGCAATCTCCTTTGCCAAGTCTCGAAGGTACATGCCCATGTACAGCTGGTAGGTCTGGACACGGCAAGCAAGCATAGAGCCCTGGAAGCACTTTCTACCGAGGGCATCCAGGTTCCGGGCCTCCCGGCCAGGAGGCACCAAGGAGTGCATCTTCTGAGTCTTCAGACGATGCATAGCCGATTCCACAACCATGGAGTGGTGCAGTGGCTGTGCCTTTTGGAACCCGGGGCTCTTGCGGACTCGATAGATGGAATCGACCCGCTTGCTCATAACCGGCGTCGAGGCCAGCGCCTCCCACATGCGGAAGAGCAACCGTTCCAGCATCGGAGGAACCAGTACAGTAAAGGCCTCCTTGCCAGTGAAAAACAGAAAAATTTCACGAACGCTAGTCACGAAGGACAAAAAACGAAAAAAGAAGTCCAGGCTCGATACCGGTGTACCGGCCCGAGGCGGGAAGGGGAAACCAGCGTCGAACCGAGAAAAACACGAAAAATTAACTTTTTTTCACGGGTGAACATGAACCACGTCCGTCGGGCTCCGCGGAAAAAAGAAGACTGAGCAACATGGGAGCATGCACCCAGGGCCTCTGGTCCCCTTGGGAGTCCGCACAGCAGATCAATTTCCTAGAGCTCAGAGCAATCCGCCTAGCCCGCCGGACTTTCTCTCATGTCCTCTCTCAGCAGTCTGTCTTAGTGCAGACGGACAATCAAGTTGCAGTGTTCTATGTGAACAAGAAGGGGGGCACAGGGTTCCAACCTCTCTGTCAGGAAGCACAGGACCTGTGCTCCTGGGCAGTCAGTCATGGCATACTTCTCAAGGCGGTCTATCTCCCTGGACAAGAGAATTACCTGGCAGACAGATTGAGCAGGATTCTGCAGCCAAACGAATGGCAGTTGAATCCTCTGGTTGTTCAAAACATCTTCCTGAGATGGGGTCTTCCCACCATAGATCTCTTTGCCAGTCCACTGAACCGTCAACTGCCCAGGTTCTGCTCCAGGCAACCGCATCCTCTCAGAGTAGCAGCGGATGCCTTTCTCATTCCATGGTCTACAGGCCTCCTATATGCGTTTCCTCCCACGCCTCTAGTGCCCAAGACACTGTTCAAAGTGATCCAGGACAAGGCCTCGGTGATTCTGGTGGCCCCCAGGTGGCCAAGGCAACCCTGGTTCCCACTTCTTTTGCAACTAGCGGTGGACGCTCCTCTTCCTCTGGGGATGCAACCTGATCTCCTGTCCCAGGAGCAGGGATCTCTTACACCCCAACCTCCAGTCCCTCAATCTGATGGCCTGGCTGCTGAGAGGGTAGTTCTAGCACCCTTACTGCTGCCTAGGGAAATGGAAGATGTGGTCTTGGTCTCTAGGAGGCAGTCCACTCGGACGTCTTATGCCCTTAAGTGGTGTAGGTTCTCCACCTGGTGTGCTCAACCATGCCTGGTACCAGTGGTGCTACAGTATTTGCTTCACCTGTCCAACCTAGGCCTAAAATCCAACTCTGTTAGGGTCCATCTCAGTGCTCTCTCAGCACACCATTCACCAGTGGAGGGTCAGTCTCTCTCAAGCCACCCTTTGGTGGCTCGCTTCCTCAGAGGCCTCCTTTTGCTCAAGCCTCCAGTTCGTCCACCTGTCCCTGAGTGGGATTTGAATGTGGTCTTGCCCACCATTTGAGCCTATGGCTACTTGTCCTTTGCGCTTTCTCTCCTGGAAAGCATTGTTTTTGGTAGCTCTTACCTCAGCAAGGCGAGTGAGCGAGCTTCAAGCCTTGGTGTCAGATGCACCATACACTAGGTTCTATAGGAACAGAGTAGTCTTACGGACTCACCCTAAGTTCCTCCCTAAGGTTGTCTCCTCCTTCCACCTCAACCAGGAGGTGGTTCTTCCAACTTTCCTTCCCAGGCCGCATGCCAGCCAGGCAGAGATGGTCTTGCATACCCTGGACTGTAGGAGGGCGTTGTCCTTCTACCTTGACCATACGCAGGGACACCGAAGGGCTGTTCAGCTCTTCGTCTCTTTTGACCCTAATAAGTTGGGGTTACCTGTCTCCAAGCGTACCCTGTCCATTTGGGTAGCAGACTGTATCGCCTTTGCGTACAGGGCAGCCGGCCTCTCGTTGCAGGGTCGAGTCATGGCTCACCGTGTCAGGACGAAGGCTGTGTCAGTGGCTCATCTCCACTCTGTTCCGTTGGCAGACATCTGCAGGGCCGCTACTTGGTCTTCAAGCCAGACTTTTGCGGCCCACTACTGTCTCGAGAGGGAGTCCCGCAGGGACAGTGCTTTCAGACAGGCGGTACTCCGTAATCTCTTTGAGGTATAGGCAACTCCTACCCTCCGGCCCTGGTGTTGGGCTACCGTTCGGGGGCGTTCTCAGAGAAGATTCTTTTCGTACATACTGAGGCTCTAGAGGGAGCTCATTTTTTCAGCTTGGGTCCCCGGTAGCCTTAAGCTGGGGAGTCCCATATGTGAGGACTGACTTCCTGTTTGGTCCTGGAGAAAGAGTAGTTACTCACCTGTAACAGGTGTTCTCCAGGAGCAGCAGGAATCAGTCCTCACAACCCTCCCTCCTCTCCTTGGAGTTGCAGTCATATGATTTATTTTATTTTTTGCTGTCTTTTAGCTATGTCTTCAGACTGAGCAAGATGGCACCTTTGAGCGGGAAGGGGACCGCACATGCGTGCTGGCAGTCCCAAAGGCTTTCTGTGAAAGCTGGGGAAAATGCTCCTCATGGGGGCTCCGTCGGCACCGACGTCACCCATATGTGAGGACTGATTCCTGCTGCTCCTGGAGAACACCTGTTACAGGTGAGCAGGGCCGGATTTACCTTGAGTGAGGCCCTACGCCAACAAAAATTGTGGGCCCCCAGAAAAAATAAAAACGAGATCAACTTACCAAAACAGAAATGGCAATAGATGTATAGAATTGCCTGACATAAAGAGGCAATAGGGACAAAATCAGCATCGGAATTCAAGAAATACATTAAAAAAGACATATTCCAGTTAATAAATTCAAAATAAAAAGTATTTTTCTACCTTCTGTTTGGGCATTTTTTCAGTTGCAATTGCTCCAGTCACTTTCTTCTGGTTTCTTCGTGTCTTCTGCTAGCTATCCATTTGTCCTTTCTTCTCTTTTAGATGTTTTCCATTCTCTCTCTATTTCTGCTTTAACATACTGATTGTTTCCCTTTTGCTCTTTCCCCCAATTCTTTCCTTATTCCTTTATCATACATTTAAATTTCACCCTTCCATTTTCAAGCCCCTCTTACTCGCCCAATACCCAGCCCATCATAGACTTTTCTTCCACACAAAATATTTTTCCCCTCTCCATTCTCATTCCCCATCCATTCTAGTCCTCCCCCAAAATCAGTTCCCTTATAGTTCTAGGCCCACCCAGCATCCACTCCCTTCTAGTCCCATTCTCCCATGCCCCACATCAGCCCATTTCCAGTCCTATTCTAGCTCTTCATCAGCCCATTTCCAGTGCTAGCCTTCACATCACAGGCCATTTCCAGTCCTAGGCCCCCCTCATCTCAGACTATTTCCAGTCCTAGCCCCCACCATCACATCCCATTTGCAGTCCGAGTCCCCCTGCACCATCACAGCCCATTTGCAGTCCTAGTTCCCCCCCCCCACCATCACAGCCCATTTGCAGTCCAAGTTACCCCCCCCCCCATAGCCCTTTTCCGGTCCAGGTCCCCCCCCCCATCACAACCCATTTCCAGTCCAAGTCCCCCCCCCCCATAGCCCTTTTCCGGTCCAGGTCCCCCTCCCCATCACAACCCATTTCCAGTCCATGTCCCCCCCCCCCATAGCCCTTTTACAGTTCAGGTGCCCCCCCCCCCATCACAGCCCATTTCTTTCCAATCCAAGTCCCCCCCCCCCCCCCATAGCCCCTTTCCGGTCCAGGCCCCCCCCCCCCTTCACAACCCATTTCCAGTCCAAGTCCCCCCCCCCAATCACAGCCCATTTCTTTCCAGTCCAAGTCCCCCCCCCCCCATAGCCCTTTTCCGGTCCAGGTCCCCCCCCCCCCCCATCACAACCCATTTCCAGTCCAAGTCCCCCTCCCCTAGGCCTTTTACATTTCCGGTTCCCCCCCCCCCCATCATATCACAGCCCATTTCTTTCCAGTCCAAGTCCCCCCACCCCTAGCCCTTTTCCGGTCCAGGTCCCCCCCCCCCCCCAATCACAGCCCATGCAGTCCTTGGCCCCCCCAACCAGCACCGCGGCTGTCTGAGAGGCTTCAGAGGGAGCCGGGTAAGCTTGCGCGAGGCCCCGGCTCCCTCTGTACAGCCGCCAGCGTGAAGAGCCTTTTCCTTCACGCTGGCGGCTGTATCTGTGAAGCCGCGAATGCTGGGAAAGGTTAAAGGGCATTGCCTTTAACCTTTCCCAGCAATCGCGGCTTTACAGATACAGCCGCCAGCGTGAAGGAAAAGGCTCTTCACGCTGGTGGCTGTACAGAGGGAGCCGGGGCCTCGCGCGAGCTTACCCGGCTCCCTCTGAAGCCCTGCGGTGTGTGGGCCGGCCCCGGGTGGGCCCTTGCCAGCTGTGGGCCCTACGCCATGGCGTATAGGTAAATCCGGCCCTGCAGGTGAGTAACTACTCTTTCTGTGGACAGATGACGCCAAACTTGAATGCAGACCAGCGATACATTTACAGGTGAAGAAATGAAGCTTATAAGGAAAGAAACACCCTTCCTGCAGTTAAAAATAGTGGAGTTCCATAATGTTGTGGGGCTGTTTTGCTGCCTCAGGAGCTGGATGCCCGGAACGTATTATAGGAATCATGATATCAGAGGGCTACCAAGGTATTTTGGGGCGAAATGTGCTACCTAGTGTCAGAAAGCTAGGTCTCGGTCATAGTCATGAGTCCTCCAGCAGGACAATAACGCAAAGCATGCATATAAAAGTACAAAAGAATGGTTAAAAAGGAACAAATGGACTGTTTTAAATTGGCTAGCAATGAGTCCTGATCTCAATCCATTCGAGAACCTTTGGAAAGAGCTGAAATCTGCCATTGGTAAAATGAATTCTGGAAACATTCATGAGCTGGAACAAATCACAGTTGAATGGGAGAAACTACCAGCAGACATATGAAACTTATAAATGGCTACAAGAACTATTTGGAAGCTGTTATCACTGCTAGGAGTGTCATTATTCCTTTTCAGGTCATATTTTGTTGGGTTTTTTCTCAGAAATTACTATGTTTAAGTTGCACAGATATATTTTTTTGTTGTATACCTCTGGACATACTATTAAAATATTATGATGACATATAGTTGGAATATTTCCAATTATTTCTCAGATACCATACACAACATATCTAAAATGCAAGATTGTCAATAATGTTGACCACAACTGTATCATGAGTATTCAACAGGTATATGCCTTCTTGGTATTCACATTGAAGGGCATGTTTATTAAAGGTTAATGCACATTAATGAACATTTAACATGCATTAAGCGTTGCTGCACCTACAGAAATAAAAGGGCAGTGGTGGCACTTAACACATATTAATGTTCATTAATATACATTAACCTTTAGTAAACATGCCCCTGAGCATTCAGAAAACCAAACCCTTTTTGACATTCATATACCTAAGATTACCTATCTGTTTTCAACATTTGTGGTATCTGCTACCCAACCTGCTAGTATAGCACTTAGTTTTGGAGGTTGAGGTGGTGGTAGGGGTGGAGGGCTCACAGCTCTCACACTAGCACTAATGAGAGCTAGCAGAGGTTATAATGGATGAAGCTGCATCCTATCCTTTCCTCTGATCTTACTATATTACGTGAGCAGGGTGGGTAGCAGAAGGAAAGAAGTGAGAGCCATGCTGGCAAAAGACTTGAGGATGGTGACAAGAATATAAAAATGCCCAACAGTGAGGAGAGTTTACATTTCCCAAGCATTTTGAATTGAGTTTAAAAATCTTAGAAATAAGCTATGGAAGAAAATGGGGAAAAAATGGGAAAATTTGGGAAATGATAAATAATTGTTTGACTAGCAATATAGTTCATGGCATATACGTGCTTAAAATATTTTTCTTTTTGAGGGGGGGTTGGGGGTGAGTAGGGTGTAGTTCCTGTCTTTTTTTTGGAGGGGAGAGAGTGAAAAGGGATAAACTGTTATAGTAGCTTTGATTTATGTGTATAATGTTTGTGCCCCTCCCGGAGGTTGTTACCGGGACAGAAATCTGTAGTTGCACAGATGCTTTGATGTTAAAGTTCTCCAGGAACAAGCAGGAAGTCAATCCTCACATATGGGTGATGTCAACGCCGACGGAGCCCGCACGGAGCAAATACCCAGCTTTCAAAGAAAGCTTTTGGGAGTTGCTACCACGCATGCGTGGTCCCCTTCCACCCAAAGGAGCCATCTTGCTTAGTCTTCTTTTTTCCGCGGAGCCCATCAGATGTAGTCTGTCTCTGTCCCGGAAAAAGTTGAATTTTCTTCTTGCCTTTTTGGCTGTTTTTTCTTTCCGGTCTAGCACTGGTACCTTTTCCCGCCCGCCCCCGGTATTGGGTCGGCCCTTTTCTTTCGATTTTTCTTTTTGGACTTTTCCGCCCTTGTTTTTCCCTCGCTGGCAGCCCGAAGGGTCTTTGAACCTTGCTGGGGTCTGTTTTCCCCCCATGGCTACCAGTGGGTTCAAAAAGTGCAATAGGTGCGGGAAGATTATGTCCCTCACTGATACGAGCGACTGCTGCCTCCAGTGTCTTGGCCCGGACCACGACCCAGCGGTCTGTGGCCTCTGCAAAAAGATGTCCTCAAAGGCCTTGAGAAGCCGCCAGCAGCAGCAGCATGGGAAAATTTACTGATTCCACCATGCTTCCGAGAGCCAGTACCTCCTCGGAGGCCTCGACACCTTGGGAGGAGCACTCCGAACTCGAGTGTCATCGAGGGACCTCAGAGAGGAGGTCCCCCTCGAGGGAGCCGAAAAGAAGGAAAAAATCCTTGATGGCTGCGTCTCTGGATGGTTCAGAATGGCCAGGTTCCTCGCAAGGCCGATCGCAGAGCTCAGAGTGCCAGCCCGAGGCGTCTGAGAAGGAGCACCCAGCCAAGCTTCCCGGAAGGAGCCGGCTGCAGACTGGCTTTGGCAAGTGCATTCTATCCTAGTCAAGGACTCCCTTCCGGGGGAACCAGCTTCAGGCCCGAGTATATCGGTGCCCGAGCCGAATGCTGCAGAGCCTCCAAAACTGATGTCCAGGATGGCATCCTTAGAACGCAGGATCACTGCCTTCCTGAAGCAGCAGCGGGCACTAGTATCCGGCACGTCAGGTTCCTCTGCCCAGACCACCGGGTGCTTGATGTCAAAGTCGACCCTGGAGGCCGTGCCGATCCTCAAAGCCCTGCGGGCCAGAGTAGATCCTCGGCCGCCATCCCGCTTGGTCTCCCATTCCTCGGGACCAAGGTCGTCGCCAGCAAGCCAGTGAGTGCCGGGGTGGATGGTGCCAGTCCCCTTGGGGCCCAAGGAATGCCACCCATCTTCCTTGAAGGCCTCCGCTTGGCAGTCCGAAGACAAGGAGTCACCGGACACTCACCTTCACCTAGATGTCCCTTTCGATTCCCCAGTATCAGAACCTCGGAGAAGGTCCCCTCCGGAGGACATGGGTTTTCGGGACTTTGTTCGAGACATGTCCAAGGCCTTGGCTTTCCCAACGGAGTCCGAGGAGGATCCTGGAGCGGATGAACTTGAGATTCTCCAATACGATGCCCCCCCTCAAGAGACCCTCACGGTGCCCATTCCTCCTATCCTGGAATGCCTTATGCTCTGCATGTGGGAGGCACCAGCATCGATGCCGGTGATCAGCAAGCGGCTGGACTTGATGTATCAGATCCTCCGGAGCCCTGGGTTTCAAAAGTCACAACTGCTGCACAGTTCCATGGTGGTGGAATCGGCCATGCATCGACTAAAAGGTCAGACGCACTCCTCGGTGCCACCCAGCAGGGAGGCCCGCATCTTGGATGCCCTCGGCAGGAAATGTTACCAGGGCACAATGCTGAATTGTCGGATCCAGGCCTACCAGCTGTACATGCGCATGTACCTGAGGGACCTGGCGAAGGAGATTGCTGGGTTCTTGGCTGGTCTCTCCGAGGAGCCTTTGCAGTGCTTCAAGGGCCTATCCAGAGCCATCGGTGAATGTGCCAAGTTCATGTCTTGGGCGGCCTACGATGGGTTTGAGTCGGCAGCCAGAGTAGCCGCGGCGGACATCAGTGCATGCCGACAAGCCTGGCTACAGTCGTCAGACCTCGAGCAATGAGTACAAGACAAGTTGGTCGATGTTCCATGCCGAGGGGAGAACCTCTTAGGCAAACCCATGACCAACAAAGCCACCGAACTGGAGACCGAGTTCATGACGAGGACTAGGCTCTCTAAGAAGACCTCTGCCCCTTCCCGAAAGAAGGGCTCGGGTAAAAAGCCCTTTTACCCAAGGAAATCCACTGCTTACTGAAACTAACCCCCTTATCAGGGGCAGCAGGCCAAGGGACAAGGGCATGGCCTGCATAAGCAGAAGGCTCCCAAGCCCCAGACTTCGGCTCTGGCCCAGCCCAGGGGGAGCTTTTGACTCCTGCAGCATGGCCCCTTTCCCAATCGAGGCTTGGCAGCCCACAGGAGGTTGGCTCACCCTGTACGCCCACAGGTGGGGAGCTATCACCACCGAAGCATGGGCATTACAGTTGATCAAGGAGGGTTACCTCCTCCGCCTAGCCGAAGTGCCTCCGCATTATTTCTCCGGAGAGCCCCTTCGGCCTCCCCTTCACCAGGACCTTCTTCTGAAGGAGTTGGCAGGTCTTCTCAAGGACCGAGCGGTGGAACCAGTGCCCCACCATCTCAAGGGCAAGGTGTTCTACTCCAGGTACTTCCTCATGCCAAAGAGGACAGGGGGCCTAAGGCCCATCCTCGACCTGCGCAACCTCAACAGATTCCTGGTGAGGGAGAAGTTCAAGATGCTCGCCCTTGGAACATTGCTGCCTTACCTCCGCCAGGGAGACTGGCTATGCTCCTTAGACCTAAAGGATGCTTATACACACATCCTAATCCACCCGAACCACAGACAATACCTATGTTTTGCGGTGGGGGGGCCATCATTTTCAATACAGGGTGCTTCCCTTCAGCTTCGCCTCGGCTCCCAAGGTATTCACGAAGTGCCTAGTGGTGGTCGCCGCCTTTCTCAGGCTTCAGGGGATCTTTGTCTTCCCCTATCTTGACGACTGACTCATCAGGGGCACCATGGCCCCCGAGGCGCAGCAGGCCACGGCATTCACTATTCAGGTCCTTCAGCACTTTGGTTTCGTTATCAACTATCCCAAGTCCAGCCTTCGCTCGACTCAAGAGCTGGAATTTATTTGGACAAGGATCAATACCCTTCAGTCCAAGGCTTTCCTACCTGTGAGGACTGACTTCCTGCTTGTTCCTGGAGAAAGCGTAGTTACTCACCTGTAACAGTTATTCGCCGGGGACAGCAGGAATCAGTCCTCACAACCCTCCCTCCTCCCCTTGTAGTTGCAGTCCGCCTATCTTTAGTGTTTGTTTGGTTTTTTTATGCCGTCTTTAGCTATGTCATTTGACTGAGCAAGATGGCTCCTTTGGGCGGGAAGGGGACCACACATGTGTGGTAGCAACTCCAAAATGTTTTCTTTGAAAGCTGGGGATTTGCTGTGCACGGGCTCTGTCGGCGTCAATATCACCCATATGCGAGGACTGATTCCTTCTGTCCCTGGAAAACACCTGTTACAGATGAGTAACTACACTTTTCCATATCGTTCTACTAGACTAATCCAGACAAGTGGGTTGTGTTCCCCTACCAGCAGATTGGTGGAGACAAAGAACCAATGAAAAACCCATGTTTCAATGACATCACTCCTATGCCTCTGTTCAGCTCAGCCACCAGAGGTCCCTTCAGTATTTCTTTGTCCAACAGATGAATGGATTTTCTGCTCTCTGAAGAAAATCTGAAGAATTGAGAGGAAAAGCTTGATAGAACGCTTGTGATAGACCTCTTTGAGGGTGATTTTTTCACTTGAATGCAACGTAGGAGGCTCTACTAGACTGTAGTGGTCTCTTTGGTAGCCATAGGAGGAGGGAGAATTGGTTCAGCTCCATGCTATTATGATAAGAGCCTGTTGAGCAGTCACAAATTGGAAGGATCTTGAAGAGTGCAGTAGTCTCACACAACCTCAGCGCACTCTCTGTCCCACCTGCTCTCTCCTGAAGATTGCAGAAGGCTCTCAGAAGTTTGCCTGCCAGCCACCTTAAACGCAGAGCTGCAAAAGCCAGTAAAACAGTTTCATGGGAGTAGAGCTGAGCCTGGCATGGATCCTCTACCTGGGGATCTCAGGGGGTGAGTACCAAGGCTTGACTTTGTCATTGTCCTTGTTAGGGGCTTCCGATTCCATCTGTCTTGGATGCAATTTGGGGTAGATTGCTGATGACCATTGGCGCAGTGTGGGGGTTTCCTCCTGTTTTTTTGTGTGCATTATTAGCGTTTTCTCCTCTTGTGAGCCTGGCAGTCGCACGGTCTATATGTGATTTTCGCCCTATCGGCTCCAACACTCGCTTCTACCCTAGCACATTTAACGCACATTGCAATAAAAGCGCAGTTAACACACGCTGCAAATAAAGCACAGTCAACACGCACCACAGTAAAACCGAAGTTAATACGTACCTTTGGGCTGCTGCAGCCTTAGCATGTGCTGTTGTAATACTTGCCTTAACTCTCTGTCTTCTTCCAGGAAACATTGTTTGACCTTTGGCAAGCGAGGTGCTTCATCTCCGATTTCTGGACTGCTTTTCTTGCATGGCAGTTTCTGAGTCATCCCTGGAGGGCCTATTCCCCCTCTATCAGTCGGGGTATGTGATTAGTCTGGCTTTGCCTGCTTCAGGGCAGAAGGTGACGGATGGCGCCATTGGTAAGGATATTCAGCTAGTCGGAGGCTCTGGCTACCATGCTGCCAGTCACTCTTTATCCTCTAGGGGTCTGTGGCGGCTGTGCCCCTTGATGCTGGGGGATCATTTCTGAGAGAAGGGCTTCTGGACTTCGGATTGTCCTCACCAGAATTCTTTCATTTTTGTAGCAGGCCTGGTCCTTCTGACATGGAAATTCACACCCTGCAAAGTATGGGTGCCCCCAGGCATAGTCTCATGCGGAGTAGGTGGAGAGTGGAAACCCTATTCAGCATCCTCGGCATGGGGCGCCCCCTGGAGATGGGGAACAGCTAGGAGCTGTTTGAGATTTTGACTAGGATTCAGATGGCTCGATACTGGGGCTCTGACATGGATGAAGAAGTACTCTTGCCTTCAGAAGACTGTGAAGAGACAGGAATGATCTACGTGTTCCAGATGGAGGAGCTGGCAGCGTTGATTGCCAGGGTCTCATCCACCTTGAACTTGTATGGATATTTCTGGCACGGAGCAGGAGCCGTAGGTACATCTGCTCCTTCAAGGTGCGTGAAAATCCACTAATGTCTTCCTGTTTCCAGATGTGATCAAGGATATGATCTGGTTGGAGTGGGACTCTCCCAATTCCCCGCCTAAAGGGTTAAGGGTGTGTAAGAAGATCGCCGCTCTACCAGAGAAGGAGTGTGTTGTGTGGTTTGGCATTCCCAAGGTGGCTGAGCATGGCATAGCGGTTACCAGACAGACTACCATCCCTGTGGAAAGCAGATCAGCCTTAATGGATTTTCTAAAATGTAAGGTGGTTTCGTGGTTGAGGAACCAGTTTGCCATGGCGGTGACTGTTCTGCATCAGCTTGACGTTTCGAGCCCTGCTCCAGTGGATTCAGTCTCTTCCATCGGATGGTACTTCCTCTCTTTTGGAATCTGCTACAGCCTTCCTTTCTAATGCCATGTATGACCTGGTACATTTGACAACCATAAGTGATGCCCTCACGGCATTGGATTTGGCTCCGGCACTGGGCAGCAGACACATCTTCCAAAGCCCGGTTGACCCAACTGGTTTTTAAGGGGAAGTTTCTTCTTGAACTCCATTGGAGAAGCTGGTGAAGGACTTGGGCGAGACAAAATCTTACTGCCTTCTGGAAGACGGGTCCAAAAGACCTTTGAAGCAGGCTGGTGCCCCTTCTTGTCAGCCTCTGCCAGTCCACTGAGGGCACCTGGCCGGATTCCCAGCGGTCTCGGGACTCTTGTCATTATTGACCTGGAAAAAAACTTTCTTTCCCTCTGCTTCTGGGCTTCAGGCTTGTTCTCAGTCCTTTCGTGGAGAGCATAGGCCCAGATACTTGGTCTTTTCCAAAAGAGGACCCTCTCAGGCTGTCCAATGAAGGTTTTTGGGGCCCATTCCCTGGTTCCTCCAGTTGGAGGCAGGCTTCGCCTTTTCTTTTCGGAATGGTCCTAGGTTACCAAGGATCGCTGGGTGCTGGAATGCTGGGTTCAGTTTGGCTGTGTCCTGGAATGCAAAGTGCCAATTCCGAATGCCTTCCATCATCTCCCCTTGTGGGTCTGCAATGAAGTGCAGATCACCTTGGGCAAATTGTTGCACCTAAAGGCAGTGATGCTTTTCCCGCCAAATGAGTGGGACAAGGGCAGATATTCCATGTATTTCATGGTGCTCAAAAGAATGGTTCCTTCCGGCCCATTTTAGACTTCAAAAGGGTTGACGAACACTTGTGCGTCCTGCACTTCCAGATGGAAATCCTGCACTCCGTGATTCAAGCAGTGCGCCGAGGGGAGTTCTTGGCTTCTCTGGATCTGGCCAAGGCATATTTTCATAACCCAATCCGATCGGATCAGCAAAAATATCTGTGTTGCCATGCTTGACTCTCATTATCAATTCGCTGTCCTCCATTTTGGGCTTTCCACTGCCCAAAGATGTTCTCCCAGGTCATGGTGGTGGCAGATGCAGCGCTTCAACGCCATGGGATCTGTGTCCATCCGTATCTGGACAACTGGCTCATCTGGGCCCATTCCCTTTCAGAGGTGTCTCAGGGGCATCCCGAGTGGTGTCCTTTTTTGGAAAGCCTCAGCTGGGTAATCAGTCTGGGAAAGAGTCAGCTGTTGCCTTCCCAGTGTTTGGTGTACCAGGGAACACATTTCAACACTCAAGTGGGCAGAGGTTTGCTGCCAGAGGAGAAGGTCAAAAGGCTGCTAGATTACCTGGCACTGTTCTTTGCGCAGCAGGCTCCCAGAGTCTGTGATTATCTTCAACTCCTCTGATTGATGGCGGCGACCATGGAGATAGTGAAGTGGGCGCATGCTCACATGCAGCCTCTCCAACAGTCCCTGTTGACTCTCTGGTCCCAGAGTTTTCAGGAGTTTGAGCACAGGCTCCCACTACCAATGATGATGATGAAGGCCAGCCTGTGATGGTGACAGCTGATCTGTCATTTCTGACGACGGATGCCAGTCTCTCAGGCTGGTGAGCCCATTGCCAAGATTGTGCGACCCAGGGCCGTTGGAACTGCAGGGAACTGGCGTTGTCCATCAACCACCTCGAAGCGAGGGCCAGAAGATTAGCTCTCCTGCGTTTCCAGCCCCTGGTTGGCAGTTCGAGTGTTTTCAGACAATGCCATGGCAGTGGTTTATGTCAAGAGGAGTGCTGGGGTAGCTCTGGAGATCGCTCTTCTGTTTGCCTGAGCAGAGAAGAACCTCCTAGCCTTGTCTGCTCAGCACCTTGCCAGAGTGGGCAATGTGGAAATCGATTTCCTCAGCCGGCTCTCTCTGGATCCAGAGAGTGGGAGTTGACTCAGGAAGCATTTCAGTTGATTCTGCGCTGCTGAGGTCATCACGAAATGGAACTAATGGTGACCCACTCCACTGTCAGTTTGCCATTTCTTCAGTCACTACCCAGAGAAGAGATCCGAGGGCATTGATGCCCTGTCCCAGCCTTAGCCAACACAGCACCTACTGTGCGTGTTTCCACCTTGGCGCCTGATGAGGCGTGTGATGCAGCATATAAATCGCTTCCCAGGCAGGATTGTTCTGGTAGCGCTGGATTGGCTGAGGAGAGCATGGTTCGGAAACCTAATGTGACTTCTGCAGACAACTTCTCTTTGGTTGCCCCCATGTTGAAGCCTATTGTGGCAGGGACCAATTGTCCTGGAGGACCCGGTTCCCTTACGGCTTGGCTCTTGAAAGGAGATGGCAAGCATGTCAGGGCTACTCTCTAGTGGCAGTCTCCACTCTGCTCGAAGCTCAGAGGAGGTCTACAAAGCTAGCATATGTGTGGATCTGGTGCCTCTTTGAGCGATGGTGCGGTACTCGGCAGTTGGTTCCTGAAGTGGCCAAAGTGCCCTCTTTTTTGGCCTTTCTACAGGATGGTCTGAAGAAGGGCCTTTCCCATAGCTCCCTGTAAGTTCAATTGGCAGCTTTGGCCTGCTTCCACGGTCCGGTGGCTGGTAAGTCTCTAGCTTTGCACCTGGATGTCTTGCATTTTCTCCAGGGGATTCAGCAAATGCATCCTCCCCTCTGGTCTGTCGTCTATTCCTGTGATCTGTCTCCGCTTCTCAGAGCCCTGATGGTGGTGCCTTTTGAGCCATTGAAGTGTGCTACTTTAAAGGATTTTACACCCAAGATGGTCTTCTTGGTTATGGTTTGTTCCACAAGGCAGATTTCCAAGCTGCAGGCTCTGCCTTGCCGTGATCCTTATCTGTCTTTTTCAAAGGAGGCCGTTTCTATTCGGTCTTGCCTAAGGTGTTTGCTCCCTTTCATGTGAACCAGTTGGTCTGCCTGCCCTTCTTCTCTAAGGAGCAGTGTTGGGGGTTGGATAGGGATCTTTGCCTTGTGGATGTCTGAAGGGTACTTCTCTGATACTTGGAGGTTACAAATTCCTTTTTGTATTGTTTGTTGGTCTATGCAAAGGTGACATGGTGACCAAGTTGACCTTGGTGCGCTGGATTAAGGAGGCCATTGCCTCAGCGTATCTGTTGCGGAACTGGCTGGTTTCATAGGCCCTTTCTGTACAAGCACAAGCGTCCTCATGGGCAGAGCAGAGCTCGGTAACCCCTGCAGACATTTGTCAGACAGCGACGTCGGCATCACTTTCCACTTTTGTCAAGCATTACTGCTTGGATGTCCATGCTTGGACAGACACAGCATTTGGCTCAAGGGATTTTGCAAACTGCTGTGTCTTCTTACCACCCAGTGGAGTTATAGCTTTGGTACATCCCACTTGTCTGGACTGGTCTAGCAGGATGATGTGGAAGGAGACATTTTATTTGTCCGTTAATGCCCTTTCCTTGAGTTCTGCTAGACCAGTCTAGGGCCCATCCCAACTGAAACTGTATTTGCTTTGTTCTTCTGTTGCAGTACCCTTGGGTCTACTTAGATTTTTTTTGCTTGGCTCTGCAGGTTCATCTTCTACTGACATCCTCCTTTTTAAGTTTTCCTGTACATAGTTCTCCACTGTTGATTATTCCTTGTTACCCACGATTGAGGCTGTGTGAGGCTTTATGTTTCTCCCATATGCTTTGGGACAAATACTGAAGGGGAACTCTGGTGGCTGAGCTAATAGAGTCAAGGGAGTAATGTCATTGAAACCTGAGCTTTTCATTGGTTCTTTTCCTCCACCAATGTGCTGGTAGGGGAACACAACCCACTTGTCTAGACTGGTCTAGCATGACTCAAGGAAGAGACATTAACTGGTAAGTAAAATGTCACCTTATGCACTATATTTGAAAATGTTGCAAAATTCTGCATACTTTATTTGACCAAAAGCACAATATAATATGGAAAGCTTTTTTTCTCTCAGAGATGCATCATTTACAAATATGTTTGCACATAATTATGCTATTATAAGTCCCATCCTCCCTCCAATTTGCTCTGTCTCCCCTGACTTGATCCTCCTAGCTTGCTGTCTCCTTCCCCCAGATTCAACCATTGCATCTTTCCGCCTAGCTATCTTATCCTCACAATTAAAAGAAGCAGTAGTATCACCTGTTCTAAAAAAGAAAAAGAGGGGTGATCAAAATTTTGGTGAGAACTTTTGCCCAATCTTAATATTACCTATGTTGGCAAAATTAATGGAAAAGGAACTCTATAGCCAGACTAGTGTTTTTTGGAAGATTATAATTTGCTTGGCTGTAGGAAAAGGAGGTTTTTGGGTGGAAAATGGAATAGGGACCCTGTTGGCAGCTATGATAGACCAAGTATATTTCCATTTGGATAAGGGTTCCTTGGTATTGTTGGTATCTTTAGATATATCAGCACTGTTCAGCCTCATGGAAGCAGAAGTTTTCATTGAATACTGCCAATATGTTGGTTTAAGAGGTTTCACGTTAATGTGGATTGCATTTTTTTGAAAGATGGGAGTTTTTAGAGTGAGTTATGGGAATTACTGATCCAAAAAAAACATTATTAGACTTTGAAAGTACCGCAAGGCTCTCCAGTCTCCCCCACTATTTAATCATCAATCTCTATGGAAATTAGCACGGAAGTATGGTGTTGGGATTTGTGCTTATGCAGACAACATTCAGTTGTTAGGACATACTGAGCACATAGATGCATGCGCGAGCTGGATTTATTCCATGAGGCATGTTCTACATGCCTTCTCCAGGAACAAGCAGGAAATCATTCCTCACATATGGGTGACGTCGGCACCGACGGAGCCTGCACAGAGCATTTCCCCAGCTTTCAAAGAAAGCCTTTGGGAATGCTACCACGCATGCATAGTCCCCTTCCCGCCCAAGGATGCCATCTTGCTCAGTCTCCTTTTTTCCGTGGAGCCCAATGGACGTGGTCCTCTACTCTCCCGTAAAAAGTTCTTTAATTCCTTCCTTTGTCTGGTTTGCGTACCGGTTCCCTTCCTGCCTCGAGGCGGCACCACTGGTGCCGATCTCGGCTTCCTTTTTTTTTCTTTCTCATGTTTCCTCGAGGTTCTACCTCAACCGGCCTTTGCACCATTGTTCGCCCAGGGGTCTTCGATCCTGGCCGAATGTGCTCCCACCATGACTCCCGGTGGGTTCAAGAAATGCAACTGCTGCAGTCAGACTATCTTAATCACTGATACTCACGACTGCTGCATCCACTGCCTGACCATGACAGTTCCACCTGCGACCGGTGCCAGGCCATGACCCCTAAAACCAGTAGGAGGCGGTCTGAGTTGCAAGGGAAGCTATTCCCAAGTCTGGCTCTGCCCCGGCTTCCCCTTTGCCGAGCCCCGAAGCCGGCCCTTCGCAAGAGGTCTGGGTGTCCTTGGAGTCCCACTGCAGCGGCCCCTCCGGTGCGCCCCCGGATTCTCCCATAAAGAAGAAGGTGCCGAAGGAGGTGCCTCCGATCAAACCTGGCAAGGTCCCTCAACGGGACTCAGGTGGCTCCGAGCAGCGCCCTCAGAAAGTCTTGAGACAAGAATCCTCAGCCGGCAGAGACCACGCCAGGACCTGTGAACCTATAGTCCTCCTTGAGGACGCACTCTCCGGAGTGCCGGCATCGGACCCGAGGGCTTTGGTGTACACACCGAGTGCTGCACAGCCATTGGGCCTAGAGAACTGCAAGTCGGCCATGGAGCAGAGCCTCTCCTCTATCTTGGCCTTGCAGTGGGCGTTGATGTCGGGCCCCCCAGCATCATCAGCCACGACACCAGATGTTGAACTTGGCACCGAGTGCAATCAACCTCTGGTAAGTCCTCAGCGTCGATTGAGGTCTTGATCACGCTCCTTGGAGTTCCTGTCCTCTCTGGCAAGTGTCCAGGAGTCCGACCCAAGGTCCTCTGGAGGGACCCAGTTCCTCAGATCTGTCCCTGGGGCTGACGACTCGACGCCCTCGGGCTCCGACTGGGAGACTGAGGACGAGTCCTCCCCGGAGACCTCCCGACACTGGGACATCCCTCCGAGCCATCTCCCCTGGAGCCTCGGCGCCACTCCCCGCCTGAGGACGTGGCCTTTCATGGCTTCGTTTGTGACATGGCCAGGCTCTCTCGATCCAGACGGAATCGGAGGAGGACCTGTGCACCAAGGAGCTCAAGATCCTACAATATGAGTCCCCTCCCAAGGAGACTCTCACGGTGATGGTTCCACTAATCCTCGAGAAATTGCTCCTCCAAATGTGGGAGTCCCCGGCCTTGGTGCCAGTGGCCAGTCGGTGCCTGGACACCATCTATCTCGTCTGGAAGGGCCCTAGGTTCCATAAGCTACAACTCCTCCACAACTCGATGGTGGTTGAGTCCTCCATGCAAAAACTGAAGAGTCAAAAGACCTACTCTTCAGTTCCCCCCAGCAGGGAATCCCAAGCCCTCGACGCCATGGAGCGCAAGTGCTATCAGGGCGCCATGCTAGGGTGCTAAATACAGGCATACGAATTGTACATTGGAATGTACCTTAAGTGCCTGATACAGGAACCGGCAGAGGCTGTCCAAAAAGACCTCGGCTCTTCCAAGGAAAAATATCCTCAGGGAAGAAGCCCTTTTTCCCTGAGGAAAAAGGACTACTTCCAGGCTGGCTACTACTAGCCTTACTCAGGGCAGCCTCACCAGGCATCACAGCCAAAAGGCCAGGGACACGGGCTTAGGAAGCCCAAGGCTCCCAAGCCCCAGATACCAGCTCCCACCCAACCGGGGGAAGCTTTTAACTCCCTGGGCTGGGCCTCCCCTCCTCTGGGAGTCCCACTTCAGCCCACAGGGGGTTGACTGGCCTCTTTTGCCCACAGATGGGCCAGCATCACCACAGACCAGTGAGTTCTGCGGGTGGTGCAGGAAGGGTATTTCCTTCATCTGCAGCAGAACCCTCCAGACTTCTTCCTCGGAGAGCCACCACAACATCTCCTCCACCAGGCCTTGTTTGTCACAGAACTCGCAGGCTTTCTCAGGGACAGGGCGGTGGAACCTGTACCCCAACACCTCTGTGGAAAGGGTTCTATGCAAGGTATTTCCTTGTCCCCAAAATAACAGGGGGCCTCTGGCCCATCCTGGACCTGCGCAAATTGAACAAGTTCCTGGTGAGGGAGAAGTTCAAGATGCTTTCCCTTGGGACACTGCTGCCCTACCTCCGCCAGGGAGACTGGCTCTACTCCTTGGATCTCAAGAATGCTTACACCCACATCCTGATCTACCCCTCCCACAGGCATTACCTGAGATTCATGGTGGGGGGCAGCACTACCAGTACTCCTTATTTGCTGGTTTCAACTAACCCTTGATGGTGTTTGTCTGATGGTATCATGAGCACAATCTACATCAGCACACCATTGGGTTCTTTGGGATTCCATCTTTTTTAATTTGTGTATTATGTAGAGAATATTTGTTTTTATGGCAACAGCTCGTGTTTTATATGTATAGCATATTATTTTCTCTGTTATATATTTATAATGGTATAATTTTATGTTTTCATTTAAGCTTTTATCAATGTTTTATTATTTATTTTTTATTATTTTGCTTTACTTTGAGGCTCGCACCTCCTGAGGAAGGCTGAGTTGGCTGAAACGTGCTGGGGTTTTAATAAAGTCTGTTGATCACCATCCACTGCACCTGCTTTTTTGTCTCTTCCACTTCATTGAGGGCATTGACTTCCTTTCATGGGTCTCAGGTTTCTTCAAAGTCCAAACATAAAAGTAAGTCAAAGTCTCTGGCCACTCCTAAGTCATCAGCATCGGCATTGAAGATCAATACCGTGACCAGAGAGAAGTCCCAGCATAAGCATTGAGACTCCCCTAGAGGGGCTACTGATGCAGACCGGCTGGACAGACAGCCCTGACATGAGGATCTGTCCTCCAAAGCACAAGAGGGGCTACGGGGTGCACCCAAGGAATTGGCCTCCGGAGAGCTGCCGGTTCCATGTTCTGGGATGATGGCTCAGAGCCTTGTGGGTGATTCCACCTAGACCGATCATCTCCCTAGACCAGTGCATGCTGGCTCTTGAGAGGAGTTTGGCGGCACTCCTGGCAACCTTGGTACCGAAAACATCGAGAGCTCCAGGAGTGCACGCTTTGGCACCGAGTCTACAGCCAGGTGTATCGTCCCTGATGCTGGCCCTCCAACCGGCATCGACAGATCCCCTGAGGCCAATACCTTCGTTGGAATTGACTGATACCCCTGGTATCCAACAGATTCAAACTGCAATGGCTGTCATTTCCGATACCTTCAAGTATTAGTATTGGCATCGACCCTCGACATCCATAAAGCACCAAGGTCAAACCCAAGACCACAAATACTTTAACTTCTTACCAGACTCTGATTCCATTTCTTCAGAATCTGACGCAGGATCACTTGATTCCTGAAAACTTCCAGACATCCCTTCGGACCCTTCACCGCCTTAGGAACGGTGTCGGGCCCCATCAGAAGATATGTCCTTTCAGGAATTCATACATGACATGACAGCAGGGCTCTCCATCGCAGTAGCCTCAGAAAAGAAACCAAGGGCATAAGAATTGGAGATACTCCAATACCCTCTCACACCTAAAGAGGCAGCTACATTATCGGTGCATCGGATCCTTCAGGAACTTATGCTCTGCATGTGGGAGGCCCCACTCATGGTTCCGCCTGTCATCAAGAGGCTCGATGCCAGATACCGAGTACCAGAGTGCCCAGGCTTCTAAAAACCTCAGCTCTCCCATTACTCAAAGTGGTGGAATCGGTGATGCACCGAATAAAGGGCTGTAAGAACCATTCATCCATGCTGCCTGGCAGAGATTTGAGGATACTCGATGCCTTTGGGCATTGAGGCTTCCAAGCATGCATGTTGGCCTCCAAAATAAACTCCTACATGCTGTACATGGGCATGTTTCTGAAGAATGTCACCAGGAATCTGGAGACTTTCATCCTCCAGCTTCCTGAGGATAAGCTGAGTGCATTCCAGACACTCATTAAGCAAGGCCAAATACTTCTAAGGTTCTTACCAGAGCCTCTTTTGATGCCTTTGAATCAACAAGCAGAGCTTCAGCAGTCTGCGTTGGGGCTCACAGAATGAAGTGGTTACAGGCATCAGATCTCAAGCAATGTGTCCAGGATAAGCTGGCCAATATCCCCTGTACTAGAGAAAACCTTTTTTGGCAAAGATTGGAGGGAAAAAGCAGGAGAGATTGGGACAGATGATCTCACTCTAAAACGCCTTTCCTGGAAAACAGCTGACCCAAGACATCTTTCTTTTCTAAAAAGAAGAGATACTATCCTTCTTACCCACCTTCTGCTGCCTATCAGCCTCAGCATCCTCAGCAGATACAGCAGGGGCTGCGCCAACCCAAAAAAAACCAAGACTCCTAAGCCTCAATCAGCTGCATAACCACAACCTATGCCTTGTTTTTGACTCCATCCTAGAGAGAATTGCCACTCTGCCCCTGCAGGGTCCCTAGCCCCTCTACATTGCAGGCAGACTTTGTCACTATGCCCACAGGTGGCACCTCATAACATCAGAGCAGGGGACACTCCAGATTGTCCAAAGGGGTTATCAGCTTCACTTCGAAACCTTACCCCTCACCAGCTTCACAGGGTATTATCCCACGCAACCCTTTCAGAGCTGTCTCTTAAAAGAAGAGGTGACCACCCTGTTGTCCCAGGATGCCATAGAAAGTGTTCCTCTCCTCAAGAAAGGATGAGCTTCTACTTGCCATATTTTCTCATTCCAAAGAAAACAGGAGGAATCAGGCCCATCTTGGATCTCAGAGACCTAAACAGGTTCATGGTCTAAGAAAAATTCAAAATGATTTCTCTAGGAACTCTTCTTCCATACTTCCAGAGACACAATTGGTTATGTTTTCTAGACCTAAAAGAGGCGTACACACATTTATTGATCTATCCCTTTCACAGACAGTATCTGCACTTCATGTTTCAAGGAAAACATTATTAATACCATGTTCTCCCCATAGGTCTAACTTCTTCCCCAAGAGTCTTCATAAAATGCATGGCAGTGGTTGCTGCCTACCTACACACCTTGGGGATATTCGTCTTCCCTTACTTAGACGATTGGCTGATCAGGGGAGACTCCCTTCAAGAGGTAAGACTCTCCCTTTATCACACCAGCACCTGGGATTTGTGATAAACTTCCCAAAGTCTCACATTGCTCCAGCCCAACGACTGGAGTTCATCAGAGTGCTCTTAGGCATTCAACAGGCCTGAGCTTTCCTCCCACAGGATCCCTGTGCCCGTCTCATTGAGGTGGCAAAAGGGATACAAAAGCAGTGCTGAGCAACAGCTTGAGAGATGCTATGACTATTAGGACACGTGGCTTCCACGGTCCATGTCATCCCCTACACTCGATTACACATGTGACAAATGCAACAGACTCTTTTCTTCTCAGTGGATGCAAGCAAAGGGGCATCTCAGAGACAAGATCCACATTACCTTTCAACTGATCACGTCCCATCACTGATGGTATTTCCCACAAAACCTGCTCGTCTGGTCACCTTTTCAGGTGCCTCCACCTCGATGCACCCTGACAATGGATGCTTCCAAGCTGGGTTAGGGGGTGCTTCTGATCAACATAACCTCACAAGATCTGTGGACATCACAGAAATCTGCCCTGCAGTTCAACCTGCTTCAACTACGGGCACTGACAAATGCACTTTGGGTTTTTCAACCCCAACATTCGTAGCAACCTGTTCTAGTCAGACAGACAACCAAGTTGCCATATTCCTCTGCGAGGAAGTGATTTCCTCTGCGAGGAAGTGCCTGTGGTTCTTTGTCATCTCACACCGCATTCACCTCAGAGCAGTGTATCTCCCGGGCAAACTCAATGTCCTTGCGGACACGCTAAGCCGTATCCTTTGTCCACATGAATGGACCTTGCATTGTTATATGGCTCCTCAGATCTTCCAGACATGGGGAACCTCACTCATAGATATTTTTGCCACTCCACAAAACACACAGCTTCCACTCTTCTGCTTTAGAGTTCCGTCACAGCACCAACAGGCCCCGGATGCCTTCCTTCTCCATACTCTTGATATCCAAGACACTGTCCAAGCTATAGGCCAGCAGAGGCTCGATGATTCTCATAGTCATCTTCTGGCTCCGTCAACTGTGGTTTCCTCTGCTTCTTCACCTTGCACAGACTCAGCCACTCAGCCTGGGATGTGTACCTGACCTCCTCTCTCAGGACCACGGGATGCTCTTCCATCCCAGTCTTCACTCCCTACGCCTGACAGCTTGGCTGCTGATGAGCTAGTGCTTGCCAGTCTCGACCTACCACAAGTGGTCAAGGATGTCCTCCTCGCATCTCGTAAAGATTCCACCAGGCGATCTTATGCCTTCAAATGGCATAGGTTTGCCCCTCTGGTGCTCCCCAAAGGACATTAACCCCTTTTCTTGTCTGGTGGAGTCACTTCTACAATATCCGCTCCACTTATCCTTGACAGGTCTTAAAACAAACTTAGTGAGAGTTCACCTTAGTGCCATTGCGGCCTCTCACAGACCAGTGGATGGACAGGCTATCTCCTCACATCCCTTAGTAGCACGCTTCGTGTGGGGTCTCTTGCTGTCCAAGCCACCCATTAAGCCACCTCTGGTGGCCTGGGATGTGAATGTGATTCTGGCGCAACTTCTAAAACCAACTTTCGAATCTTTAGCCACCACTTTACTGAAGTTCCTATCTTGGAAGGTCATCTTCCTTATTGCCGCATTAGTGAGCTGCAAGGTCTAGTGGCGGATCCCCCGTATACTCGGTTCCACCATGACAAGGTGGTTCTCCTTACCCATCCACACTTCCTTCCAAAGGTGGTTTCTCATTTCCATCTAAACTAGTCAGTAAACCACCTGATTTTCTTTCCTAGACCACATGCGTCTCGGGCTGAAGCAGCGCTACACACTTTAGACTGCAAACAAGCGCTGGCTTACTACTTGGATAGAACTAAAGATCACAGAAGATCCTCTCAGTTATTCATTTCCTTTGATCCTAGTCACCTCGATCTACTGGTGATGAAACATACTCTATCTCCAGGAACAAGCAGGAATGAGTCTTCACATATGGGTACGTCGGTACCAACGGAACCTGCGTGGGAACGCTCCCCAGCATCCAATTAGAAAGCTTTTGGGAGCATCCCACAGCGCCTGCATGCTGCCTTCCCGCCTTTCCCAACTGTCTCTCCTCAGTTGTTCTTTTTCCGCAGAGCCAGCAGGTCGTGTTCCTGTCACCGCAGAAGAATTTCCTTATTTTTTCTTTATTTCTTTTGTGTCGCGTCTACCTTCTTCGATGCTGTACCGGTACCACCGGTCTTTGTTCTTTTCTTCTTGTAAATAAACCCAAAACCCTTTTTCTATTCTTTTTCTTCAGGTGCACTTGAGTTTTGGGCCTTAGGCCCAGAACTTTTTTCACTTAACTATGGAAAAGCCTGCCTCAGGATTTAAAAAGTACACAAAATGTGGTGGTACTATTTCCGTCACCGACACCCATGACTGTTGTCTAAAATGTTTAGGTCCTGACCATTCCATAACAGATTGTGTGTCCTGTTCCATGATGTCTAAGAGAGGTCGGCAGAACTGAGCTGCCAAGCTCAGTACCCTGTGTTTCCCTCTGATGCGGCTTCGGTGGCATCGACGTCTTCCAGGGCTGCTTCTTCCTCACATGGATCTCAGGTAACTAAACATAAATCCAGCCGGTCCTCGAAGGGTAGATCTCCTTCTAAGCATCGCGATGCCTCTGGCCTTGCCCTCGAGGATTCTGCACCGGCAAAGTTACCCCGGCAGGAGGCTTCGGCCTCTACATCATCATCGGGGTTCCGGGATGATCTCGATGGCGTGGCCTCGACAGATCTCCTGGTGCCATGCTCTGGGGTACCCGTGGCTTCCACCGGTACCGACTTCCAGGCATTGGCGGCGTCGATGGATCAGAGGATTCTGTCCATCGAACGCAGTCTGGCGGCTTTCCTTGTGGCATCGACGCCCGTGGTACCGCAACAGACTACTCCACCGGTACCGGCTCTAGCATCGCCATCGGCACCGATCCCGGTACCGGTGGCGTCGACATCGGCATCGGTGTCCGCTATGACGGTACTCTGCCCTCTGAAGCCCTCCGGTACCGATACCCCGGTACCGGTGATTCCCGATACTGATCCCAGTCAGTACGGGTATCGGGCTTTGCAAGAGCATTCGGACAGACGATACTTCGATTCCTCTGAGGATTCTGAAGAGTCTGACGATGCAGTGATGCTTCTTCCACAGGAGGAGTCCTCTCCTAAACGAAGGATGTCTCCTCCAGAGGACTTGTCTTTTCAAGACTTTATCAGAGAGGTGGCTCGGGGCTTCTCTATTACAGTGGCCCCAGAGTCAGAGCCTAGAGCCAAGGAGTTAGATATTTTGCAATATCCTAAAACTCCTAAGGAGGCAGCTACCTTACCTATTCATGAGATTCTATATGATCTCATGTTAAGGATGTGGGAAGCACCTCTAACCACCTCTCCTCATTCTCGCAGGTTGGACACCATGTATCGTGTCCCTCCTTGTCCTGGTTTCCATAAAACTCAACTTCCTCACCACTCTATTGTGGTTGAGTCTGCAATGAGAAAGATTAGAAGTGTCAAAAGACATGCCTCTAATCCTCCAGGACGTGAATGTAGAACCCTGGATGTTTTTGGAAGAAGAGTCTTCCAAGCTTTCATGGTTGCTGCGAGAATTAATTCTTATAGTCTCTACATGGGAATGTTCTTAAAAGAAGTCACTGACCATTTGCAGACTTTAAGTCCTTTTATGTCTGAAGATAAAGGCAAGAATTTCTCACTGGGCTCAAACATGCCCTGGATATCTCCAAATTCTCCAACCGTGCAGCTTTCGACTTCTTTGAATGCATAAGCAGAGCCTCAGCTATTGCCATAGGTGCACGTAGGATTGCTTGGCTCCAAGCATCTGATTTGGAGATCTGGGTTCAAGATGAATTGGGAAATATCCCTTGTACAGGTGAGAACCTGTTTGGCAAGGATTGGCAAGCAAAAGCCAATCAGATGGATGCTGAAAATTCTGCTTTGGATAGACTATCCAAATCCACAGCTGCTCCTGCTAAGAAAAGGTTGTTCAAGAAAACACCTTTTTCTAAAAAGGGAAGATATTATCCTGCTTATAGTCAGCGGGCATCTTCTGCAGCTCAGTTCCCTTCCAAACGCCAGCAATCCTCCAAACAGAGCAAAGCAAAGGCTGCGAGGCCTGCTCCAGCCCAACAATCTCAGCCCCCTCAGGGCCTTTGACTTTCTGCTAGAGAACTTAGCCTTCCTGGCTCTAGAAGGACCAGAGCCCTCCACCATTCCAGGAAAGTTATGTCACTTTGCTCCCAGGTGGGAGCAAATTACAGCAGAGCAGTGGACACTCTCCATCATAAGAGAGGGGTACAAACTTCATTTTTCAAGCTTGCCCCCTCTCACAAGAGTGCACCAGTTCAATTCTCCAACCTCCCTCCTCAGCCTGTTGGAGTAGGAGGTTGCCACTCTTCTAGCCCAGGAGGCAATAGAGGAAGTGCCTTTTCAACAACAGGGCACAGGGTTCTACTCCCCCTATTTTCTTATTCCAAAGAAAACAGGGGGCTTCAGACCCATCTTAGATCTCAGAGAGTTGAACAGATTCCTAGTCAAAGAAAAATTCAAGATGGTTTCTCTAGGAACTCTGCTGCCATACCTTCACAGTCAGGATTGGCTTTGTTCTCTAGATCTCAAGGATGCGTACACTCATGTTCTCATCCATCCAACTCACAGAAGGTTCCTTCGGTTCCTTTTTCAGGAGAAGCACTATCAATACAGAGTGCTCCCTTTTGGTCTGGCCTCTGCACCAAGGGTGTTCACCAAATGCATGGCAGTGGTTGCTGCTTTTCTGCGCACCCTGGGAATATTTGTCTTCCCTTACCTGGACAACTGGCTCATTCGAGCTCCCACTCAATCAGAGGCCAAGACTTCTCTAACCTGCACAATGCGTATCCTTCAGTATTTAGGGCTGGTAATAAACATCCCAAAATCCAATTTGATCCCTACTCAGTCCCTGGAGTTTATAGGGGCGTTGCTGGATACCACAAGGGCAAGGGCCTATCTTCCCCAGGCCCGTTGCCTTCACTTGATGCAGTTAGCTTCTCAAGCAGAGTTGAAACCCCTACTAACTGCTCGAGAGATGTTACAGTTGCTAGGCCACATGGCATCCACCGTTCATGTGGTACCATATGCTCGCCTTCACATGAGAGCAGCTCAATGGACTTTATCCACCCAATGGACCCAGGCATTAGGCTGCTTGTCAGACAAAATAGCAAACACAAGTCGCCTCATTTTGTCCCTCCAGTGGTGGAAGTCCCCTCAAAACCTGTTGCTGGGGGTCCCCCTTTCAACAGCCTCTACCCCAAGCAACTCTTACAACAGATGCTTCTCCAATGGGCTGGGGAGCTCATCTTCAGGACCTCTCCACCCAGGGCATCTGGTCCCCACAGGAGACTTGTCTACATATCAATCTCTTGGAACTCAGAGCAATCTTCCTTGCTCTGCGAGTTTTCCACACCCTGCTCAGCCATAAGACAGTCCTTAGTCACATGGACAATCAGGTAGCCATGTTCTACATAAACAAACAGGGAGGAACTGGCTCTCTGTCGCTTTGCCACGAAGCTATGCGACTGTGGGCCCTTGCCAGAGAGCATCACATTCATCTTCTGGCAGTTTATCTTCCAGGTGTTCAAATCTCTTGGGCAGACAGACTCAGTCGAGTCCTGCTTCCACACGAGTGGTCCCTACATATGGACCAGGTATCCAAGATTTTTCAAATTTGGGGAACCCCGGACATAGACCTCTTTGCAAGTCCGTGGAATGCCAAACTTCCCCAGTTCTGTTCCAGAACTCCGGCTCAGGCAAGGGATGCTTTCCTCCTTCATTGGGGTCAAGACTTCCTGTATGCCTTTCCACCCATTCCCCTAATTCCCAAAACCCTGTTCAAGCTTCAGAGAGACAGAGGCCACATGATTCTCATAGCTCCACATTGGCCACGGCAAGTGTGGTACCCTCTGCTTCTGCATCTCACTCAAGCTCCCTCCCTAGAGTTAGGGTCTTCTCAAGACCTCCTCTCTCAGGAGGACGGAAAGTTGTGGCATCCCAATCCCCAGTCTCTGCATCTCAGGGCTTGGTTGCTGAAGGCCTTGATCTCCAGGATCTTCATCTTTCTCAACAAGTGAAAGATGTTCTTTATGCTTCCAGAAAACCTTCCACTAGACGTTCTTATGCTTTCAAGTGGAAGAGGTTTACCATCTGGTGTTCTGAGAAGGGTCTTAACACCCGTGCCATACCTCTGGAATCGTTGCTGGAGTATCTCCTTCATCTGTCTAATGCAGGCCGTAAAACAAATTCAATAAGAGTCCATTTGAGTGCTATTGCAGCTTCCCTCAAGCCTCTAAATGGACAACCTGTTTCCTCTCATTCTCTTGTAGCAAGGTTCATGAGAGGCCTCCTTTTAACAAAGCCTCCCATTAGACCACCCCCGGTGGCATGGGACTTAAATTTGGTTCTTGGTCAGCTTATGAAGCCACCTTTCAAACCTTTAGCTACCACCTCCTTGAAATACCTTTCTTGGAAGGTTATCTTTCTCATTGCAATCACATCAGCACGCCGCATCGGTGAATTGCAAGCACCTGTAGCTAATCCACCTTATACAAGGTTCCATCATGACAAGGTGGTCCTTAGGACTAATCCACACTTTATGCCTAAGGTGGTCTCGCCTTTACACCTCCACCAGGAGGTCTACCTATCTGTTTTTTTTTCCAGGACCTCATGCATCAAGTGCAGAGAGGAATCTTCATACCCTGGACTGTAAAAGAGCTCTAGCTTTTTACTTACAAAGGACACAGCAACATAGAAAGTCTTCCCAACTCTTTGTTGCCTTTGATCTTTCTCATTTGGGACAACCAGTCTCCAAGAGAACACTTTCTAACTGGATTGCCCATTGTATTTCTTTTGCCTATCAGAGCAAGAACCTTTCTCTGGAGGGCCATGTCACAGCTCACAATGTGAGAGCCATGGCAGCCTCAATGGCTCATCTGAACTCTGTGTCTATCGATGACATCTGTCGAGCAGCTACTTGGGCCTCGGTTCATACCTTCACAGCCCATTACTGCTTGGACAAGGACTCCCGCCGGGATGCCTTGTTTGGTCAGGCTGTTCTTAAACACCTGTTCCATACTTAATCAACTCCTACCCACCATCCCTCATGGGATGCCAGAGATCCAGGTGGGGAAGTGCAGCCCTTTTCAGGGACACACAACTTATGGGCTCTCTCCATGCCATCTAAAGCTAGGGAGTTCCCATATGTGAAGACTCATTCCTTCTTGTTCCTGGAGATAGCACAGTTACTTACCTGTAACAGGTGATCTCTGGGAACAGCAGGAATAAGTCTTTACAACCCACCCACCTCCCCTAGGAGTTGTCTCTCCCTATCTTTCCTTTCCCTCTCTCTCCCTCTTTGTCTCAGCTATAAAGCTCAACTGAGGAGAGACAGTTGGGAAAGGCGGGAAGGCAGCACGCAGGCGCTGTGGGATGCTCCCAAAAGCTTTCTGATTGGACGCTGGGGAGTGTTCCCGTGCAGGCTCCGTCGGTACCGACGTACCCATATGTGAAGACTTATTCCTGCTGTTCCCAGAGATCACCTGTTACAGGTAAGTAACTGTGCTATCTAGATGGATAGTGGATTGCATTTCTTTTGCTTATGCACAAGCAGGACTCTCTTTTGGAGGATCATGTCACAGCTCATAATGTGCGGGCTGTGGCAACCTCCATAGCCAATCTCCTTTCAGTAGCCATTGAGGACATCTGCCAGGCAGCTATCTGGTCCACCATTCATACTTTTGCTGCACATTACTGTCTGACCAGAACACTGTCTTTGGCCAAGATATACTCCAGCAGCTTTTTGGGACTTAAACTCAACACCTACCCTCTGTCCTGGACTTCTACAAGATATCAGACTGTCACTGGGGGAGTAACACCTCCTGAAATTGAGTCAGATGGCCCACACCTATTGCAGACTCTTCGGCTACAGGTTTTTTCCTTAACGGATCATACTAATTCCGACCCCCCCCCCCCCAATACCAGTCTGGTATCTGGGAGCTAGTGAGTTCCATATGTGAAGATTGCATTCCTGCTTGTTCCTGGAGATATTGTAATTACTCATTATCTCCAGGAACAACAGGAATCAGTCTTCGCAACCTGCCCTCCTTCCCTAGGAATTGTAGGGTTCTTTTATTTTTCTTCTTCCTCTCAGCTGCAAACTCAGCTGAGGAGAGGAGTTGGGAAAGCAGACACACAGGCTCAGTGGAGTGCTCCCAAAGTCTTTCCTATTGGACACGGGGGAATGTTCCCACGCGGGCTTCGTCAGTGACTTTCATTCATATGTGAAGACTGATTCCTGCTGATCCTGGAGATCACCTATTACATGCGCTTTCTTCTCAGAGCAACCTCTTTAAAGGTCCCTGGACTGATATTTATTCATAAGACTTCTTGGAGAACTAAGGCATTTAGTGTGGTGGGACCAGAGCGTTGGAAATCCTTACCAGTAATATTAATGGAGAAGATTAATTTTCTGTAGTTTCAGGAAAGTGATCAAAACATGGTTATTCTCTACTGATGAATAAGTTATCTAAAGGAAAGTAAGGTATTTTGGTATGGGTTATTGACTCTTTGAATTAAGGAGGGCTTAGATTATTGGTCTCAGTTTCTTCTCTAATTTTGTCTGACTGTGTTTGTCTTTTGTAAAACATTTTGAATGTCTATCACAAAGATGGTATAAAAAATAAAAGTAATAAAATATAAATACGCCAAGCTTGAACATCTCCATCCTCTGTCTCCCTCAACATTCTCTATGGTCTATCCCTCCTTCAACTCTCTCCTTTCAAGCTTAATACTCCAATGCTTTGTCCATCTCCTAGCAAGATCTCCTCTCTCCCCATACCTAGCTCAGTTCTCTAGTATTCTCCCTGTTTCCCCTTCCCACCCCCTTTTACTTCCAGGCTTCATGCCCACTGCTTCCTCCTGTGTTCTCGTTTGAGACAGCCTCTTTTCTTTAGTGGCCCATGTAGTTGATATTGCCTTGGCCATTTTCTCCTTTCACATACAAGTTTATGCTAACCTCCCCTTTCCTGGCTATGTGGGTTTACCTTGATGCCACTACTTCCAACTTATGAAACCTACACTGCTGACTCATGTAGAATTTTTGGGCATTGAATCTTCATAATTTGTGCAAAATTTCCCCAGGAGTAATTTATTTGTGCTTTCTGCTGGTTTAGTCCTGTTTATGTTCCACCCCAGAGATTAGAGACACATCAAACTGGTAGGGATCATAGGTTCCAATTCCACACACAGGAGACTAAGAATAATAGCAACTAGTTGACTGTTAGCTGCATAGCATATTTATTTTATTTATTTATTTAATCAGTTTTCTATACCGCCTTATCCTTCAATCAAAGCATATGTTAATAGATGTGTTTGGTTTGGTCTCAAAACTCTATCCTAACTTTTGAAACTCGCTGGTACACAACATTGACCTCATGATGCATGAAATAAGCAACCAGGAAGTGCCAGCCTGGGAATTTGAAAGTGTTTGCAGTGCTGGCACAGACACCATACATTGGTTGGCAGCAGACACATGGGCTCCCATCACTCAGATTATGAGGTGGGGGTTGGGAAGGAGTTGCAGGGAAAGGAGACAGGGGTCTGCGAAAGGTGTTAAATCCTGGGGAAGAGGTACTGAAAAGACGTGAGAGAAAATCTAAAATAATAAAATAAATAAATGGAGGGAGAGAGAGTTGGTGGAGGCTAGGGTGAAAGAATGGGAAAGGCAAAGAGATGAGAAGTGACAATAAAATGGAGAAATAAGAGGAGAAGGCAGAGGGAATGAGGTTGGAGGGCTAAGTGAGAGAGATGAAAGATGCAAGAAAAGCTATGGAGGTGTGCGAGGGGATGCCAGTGGAGGAAGAAGAAATGGAAGCTGATAAAGAATGGAGAGTATGAAGGAAAAAGGAGGTGGAGAGTTGGAAATCGAATACCTGATGGCTCCAGTAGTAGTAGAAGAAACTTGTTCATTGTTTCACTATCCCTGCTAAAACATGCACATCTTTTTAAGACCATTCAGAACTACTGTCATGTTCTTCTGACGTTATTCTGCTGATTTAGAAAAAAACTGAAGAAAGTTATACTATGCTGAGTTTTACATTTAAGAATAAACAGTTTTAAACATATGCATCAAATTCTCATTTTTTCCTAACATGTTTATTCCCTCCAAAAACGTGTTCTCCTTTCTTTACATCTCCACCAGTGATGCACTACTGCATACCCCTGTCTCTCGTCTCTCTCCCACACTTGTATAGCTAAGGTTATGGCCTTGTATACTTGGGCCTCTGAAGTGTATCTCAGGGTGCAGCCTGTTCACTGTATCCAGTTTTGCTGCTTGTGAGCAACTGGGGTTACTGTACATAGTAGTGGCACAGATGTTATCATGCTTTGTATCTTCCCTTTCAGGAATTATTTTGTGTTTGTGGTGCTCTGAAGCGAGCTCGACTCATCCAGCCTGGTATCGCAGAGGTAGTATTTGTGAAGAAGGAAGATGCCATCAGTGCATACAAGAAATACAATAACAGATGCTTAGATGGTAAGTCGCCAGGGACAGAGTATGTGGGTATAATAACTAAAGACCACATGTCTTTGCCGAGTCCGACACCAGTGGCCTTTCATGCTCAAACCATATCCAGTATTGATTAAGACACCAAGCTGGGAGTCATAGGGGAACCACTAGGTTCTCAACCCAGTCCTGCCAGCAGTTCAGACAAGTCTCCTTACATCTCAGTGTCTGTGTTTCATCTGTAACGAGGCAATGTTATTACTCCTCTCCCTTTCATCTTGTGGTGCAAGAGCATTGACAATTAGACTTTCCATAACCTAAAGGTGACCATGTGGCTGAAATAGTGTTGAAGTCCTGCTTGGAGAAGAAATAGAAACATAGAAAAATGACGACAGAAAAAGACCACTTCGCCTATCTAGTCTGTCCTTCCATATCAACAACTACAACAGTCCCCTTTTTTCCTTTAGAGATTCTCTGTGCTTGTCCCATGCTTTTTTAAAATCAGATACCGTCCTCATCTCTACCACCTCCACTGGGAGACTATTCCATGGATCCACCACTCTTTCCGTAAAGAAATATTTCTGCATATCACTCCTGAATCTATCCCCCTTCACCCTCATCCCATGTCCCCTCATAGCAGAACTTGCTTTCAATTGAAAGAAGCTCTCCCCCTGTGCATTTATGCCACGGAGGTATTTAAACATCTCAATCATGTCACCTCTATCCCGCCTTTCCTCTAAGGTGTACATATTAAGATCCTTAAGTCTGTCCTCATATGCTTTATAATGAAGACCACTAACCATTTTAATAGCTACCCTCTGTACTGATTCCATCCTGTTTATATCCTTTTGAAGATGCGGTCTCCAGAATTGCACACTATACTCCAAATGAGGTCGCACCAAAGACTTATACAGAGGCACTATCACCTCCTTTTTTTCTGCTAGCCATTCCTTTCTGTATGCACCCAAGCATCCTTCTAGCTTTTGCCGTCACCTTTTCTACCTGTTTAGGTACTTTAAGATCATCAGACACAACCACGCTTAGATCCCGCTCTTCTTTAGTGGACAGAAGTACTTCACCCCTATACTATATTGCTCCCTTGCTGCAGCCCAAATGCATGACCTTACATTTTTTAACATTAAATCCTAGCTGCCAAATTCTAGACCATTCTTGAAGCTTAGCTAGATCCCTCCTCATTTCCAGTTCATACTGCTAGACCAGTCCAGACAAGCGGGTTATGTCCCCCTGCCAGCAGATGTTGGAGACGGAGAAAAAAAACACTCCAGAGCTATGATTGGTTGGGCTCTGGGTGACATAGGAGTGCCCCTAAAGGAGACCTAGTCAGTATTTTCTCTGTCTCCAGCAGATGAAGGTGTTAAACAATCTTGTCTCTTACCTGGATGCACTCAGAGCACACAAGAGGTGTTTCTCTTAGTTTCCCAGATCCCCTCTCTTATAGCTGTATTGCTTTTAAACTATAGTTAGTAACAATACAGCAGGGTCTGAGCTCCTGATCCTTAGATCAGTGGAGCTCCCCATTATAATCAGCTCCTAGCCTCTGCCACAGAGCCTGTGTAGCTGGGGGTGGATCAATCTATCAAATGTTTTGCCATCCAGTCACAGTTATAATTTTTACAGCATCTTTAGAGCATTTCCCTGCAAGCCTCTGTTTCTCTGCAGCACAGTGAGTACCTGCCCTGCAAGCCTGTTTCTCTGCAGCACAATGAGTACCTGCTTGGGTTCCCTCGCAACAATTTTCTTACTTTCGGTTTTTAACGGCATGGGGATCACCGGGTCTGTACTCCTCTCCCCCAGCAATTTTGCTGTGTTTTGAGGTTTTTAGAGCTTAGGAAACTTTTATTTTGCAGTTTTTCTGTGCCAGCGGCCATTTTGAATTGGGAGAAATTTCTCTTCAGCATTTTTTTTGGCGGGAACAGCTCTGGGCAGCCATTTAAAAGCATTTAACATGCTGTGAAGGCACAGGGAGTTTCAAAATCCCTTTTTTTAAAGGTCTTTTCCCTAAGCCTACATTGATTTTTGTTTAAAAAAAAGGTTTAAGCCTCTGCAATGCCTGTTTCTCTGCACAGGGGCATTGTATGTAATAAGAAGCAGAAGGAGTTAATAGATTGCTTGTGTTCCACCTGTATGCTGCATCCAGGAGAATCTTCTTCCAAGTCATACTGCTAGACCAGTCCAGACAAACGGGTTCTCCAGGACCAAGCAGGAAGTCAGTCCTCACATATGGGTGACGTCGGCGCCGACGGAGCCCTCGCGAAGCAATTTTCCCCAGCTTTCAAAGAAAGCCTTTGGGAATTGCAGCGCGCATGCGCGGTCCTCTTCCCGCCCAAGGGTGCCATCTTGCTCAGTCTTCTTTTTTCCGCGGAGCCCTACAGACGTTGCCTGTGAATCCCCGCAGAAAAGTTGATTTTTTTCTCTATTTTCCTCTTTTTTTCTTCGGTTCGACGCCGGTTCTTTTCCCGCCCGGACTCGCAACGTCGGTTGCGAGTCCGTTCCTTATTTTTCGGTTTTTTGTCCTTCGTGACAGATTTCTTTCCTTTTTCCCTGGCAGCCCGGTCATTCGACCTCGCAGGGGCCCTTTTTTCCCTGATGGCTGCCAGCGGCTTTAAAAAGTGTGATCTCTGTAAGAAACTCATGACTTCTGCCTCCGCTGCCTCGGCCCAGATCATGACTCTCTGATCTGTGTGCCTTGCGGCAAAATGTCCTCAAAAGCTTTGAGGAGTTGGCAGCACCAGTGGGAGCGTATCTTCTCTGACTCCGGCCGGGCTCGGACCTCGTCGGAGGCTTCGACGTCTCGGGACTCTGGTCCTGAGCATCGTCGAAGTTCCTCTGAAAGGGGGTCTCCTACCCGGGAACATCATCAGAAGAAGAAACCCGCGAGGGCGGGATCGGTGGACGCTCCTGGTTCCTCGAGGGCCAGGTCGCATAGCCCCGATTCCCGTCCCGGGTCCTCGGAGACGGAGAGGCCGTCAAAACATCCTCGACTCGAGGTGGACTTGCCCGCTCACGTGAGTACTGTTGTCCTCGTTGACTCGCCTCTGAAGGACCCGACGTCGGGCCCGATGCCGTCGGGGCCCGAGTCGGGGGCTGCTGGGTCTCCTGAGCTCGGACTCAGGTTGACGGCCTTGGAGAGCAGTCTGACTGCCTTCTTGGACCAGCAGCGGGTATTGATCGCTGGCCTCGCCGGTGCTTCTACCCTGACCGCCGGGACGTCGACCTCCAAATCGACCCCGGAGACCGAGCCGATCCTCGAGTCCATGAGGGCTCGAGTCGATCCTCGGTCGAGGTCTCCTTCGGCCTCCCATTTGGGACCGAGGTCGTCGACGCCGACTCCCTCGGCGTCGGAGCGGATAGCATCGGTGCCCGCCCGACCGGAGCCGATCGACTCCTCCTCTGAGGAGTCGGCCTGGGAATCTGAGGACGAAGAGTCACCTGGTTCCTTTCGGACTCGGTGTGTCCCTTCGGACTCCCCCGAGTCCGAACCTCGGAGACGGTCCCCCCCGGAGGATACCCGGTTCTCGGACTTCGTGAGGGATATGGCCAAGGCCTTGGCCTTCCCTGCGAATCCCGAGGAGGAGCTTCGAGTCGAAGAACTCGATGCCCTCCAATATGACTCTCCCCCGAAGGAGGCCTTTATTGTACCGGTTCCTCCGATGCTGGAACGACTTCTCTTCCGCATGTGGGAGAGCCCGGCGTCGTCGCCGGTGTTAAGCAAGCGGGTCAATTCCATTTATCGAGTCCGCAAGAGCCCCGGCTTCCAGAAGGCACAACTACCGCACCATTCCATGGTGGTGGAATCGGCCATGCATAGACTAAAGAGTCAAAAAATGCACTCCTCGGTGCCCCCTGGTAGGGAAGCCCGAAGCCTGGATGCCCTCGGTAGGAAGTGCTTCCAGGGCTCTATGCTTGCTTGTCGAGTCCAGACCTACCAGCTCTACATGGGCATGTATCTCCGAGACCTGGCTAAGGAAATAGCCGGGTTCTCTGCTGGTCTCTCCGACGAACCTTTGCAGAGGTTCCAATCCTTGTCTACTGGTATTCGAGAGTGCTCCAAGTTTATCTCTCGAGCAGCCTACGATGGTTTTGAGGCGTCTGCTCGAGTAGCTGCGGCCGGCATCGGTGGACGCCGCCAGGCTTGGCTTCAGACGTCCGACCTCGAGCCCTGGGTACAGGACAAGTTGGTCGATGTCCCCTGCCGAGGTGATAACCTCTATGGCAAGCCCATGGATGAGAAGGCTGCACAAATCGAGACGGAGACTCTCACCAGGACTCGTCTCTCGAGGAAGACCTTTGCCCCTTCTCAAAAGAAGAAGGCCTCGGGGAAAAAGCCCTTTTACCCGAGGAAAGGTGCTGCCTATAAATACTACCCTCAGTATCAGGCCTCAGCAGCTCCCCCACAGGGAAAGCAGGCCAAGGGACGGGGTAATGGGTCCCGTAGGCAGCAAGCCCCCAAGCCTGCACCACCGGCCCCTGCTCAGCAGGGTGGGGATTTTGACTTCCTCGGCATAGCCTCTCCCCCTCAGCTGGTTTCTCTCAGCACAGGAGGCCGGCTGATCCACTTTGCCCAAAGGTGGTCCACCATCACCACAGATACCTGGGTACTTCACATAGTTCAAAAGGGCTATCTTCTTCACTTTCACCAGGTACCTCCCTCCTACTTTCCAGGGGAGCCTCCCAGACTCCCTTTGCACAGGGACTTACTACTTCAGGAGTTAGCAAGTCTTGTTCAGGAACAAGCCGTGGAACCAGTGCCCCACCACCTGAAGGGCCAGGGGTTTTACTCCAGGTACTTCCTGATTCCAAAAAGAACAGGAGGCCTCAGGCCCATCCGGACTTGCGAAACCTCAACAAGTTCCTTGCAAAGGAAAAGTTCAAGATGCTTACCCTTGGAATTCTGCTGCCCTACCTCCAGCAGGGAGACTGGCTATGCTCCTTGGATCTGAAAGATGCATATACTCATATCCTCATTCATCCGGACCACAGGCAATATCTCAGATTTGTTGTAGGAGGAAATCATTACCAGTACAGGGTACTACCCTTTGGCCTATCCTCCGCACCCAGGGTGTTCACCAAGTGCCTCGCTGTGGTGGCGGCTTATCTGAGACTTCAAGGTCTGTTTGTGTTCCCATACCTGGACGACTGGCTCATCAGAGCCCAGTCTTCCGAAGAGGCCACTCACGCCACTCGGCGCACTGTGGCCCTGCTCCAACACTTGGGTTTTGTCATAAACTTCGCAAAGTCCACTTTGCTCCCCTCTCAAAATCTCAAGTTCATCGGCACCCGGTTGGACACACTTCAGGCGCGGGCCTTCCTCCCTCTGGACAGGGCCAGGCGGCTCATGGACCTCGCCGGCCACTTTCACAGCAATGCGCTGGTCCCAGCCAGACATTTTCTGCGACTGCTCGGCCATATGGCTTCCACGGTCCATGTGACACCCAATGCCCGACTGAACATGCGTCCTGCTTAGTGGTGCCTTCGCAATCAATGGCATCAGGCCACAGGGAGCCTAGCGGACTCCGTGCAGATCTCCGACCAGCTGGTCTCTTCTCTACAATGGTGGCTTCATCTGCCCAACCTAGTCCTAGGAGTGACTTTTCAGCCCCCTACGCCTTCTCACGTCCTGACGACCGATGCTTCTCTCCTAGGTTGGGGTGCACATTGCCAGGAGACCTGTACTCAAGGCCTCTGGACTCCTTGGGAGTCTGCTCAACAGATAAACTTCCTAGAGCTCAGAGCCATCCGCCTAGTGCTCAAAGCATTCTCTCACCTGGTTTCTCACCAGTCGGTGATGATACAGACGGACAATCAGGTTGCAATGTTCTACGTGAACAAACAAGGCGGAACAGGCTCCTTCCTTCCCTGTCAGGAGGCACAAAAACGATGCTCTTGGGCTGTCCACCACGGCATCATCCTCAAGGCTGTCTATCTCCCAGGTCAAGAAAATTACCTGGCCGACAAGCTCAGCAGGATCCTCCAGCCACACGAGTGGAGGTTGGACCCGCTGGTGGTTCAGCGGATCTTTCTCAAGTGGGGCCTCCCCACCATGGATCTGTTTGCCAGTCCTCTAAACCGGCAGCTGCCCAGATTCTGCTCTCGTCAGCCACATCCTCTCCGGGTAGCGGCAGATGCTTTTCTAATTCCATGGTCCACCGGCCTCTTGTATGCCTTTCCTCCCATGCCACTGGTGTCTCGGACGCTCTTCAAGGTTCTCCGAGACAAAGCATCGCTGATCCTCGTGGCTCCCCGGTGGCTGAGACAACCTTGGTTCCCGCTTCTGATGCAGCTAGCGGTAGACACTCCTCTTCCACTGGGATTTCAGCCCGACCTCCTGTCGCAGGATCAGGGGACTCTCCTACACCCCAATCTCCGGTCCCTTCATCTGATGGCCTGGCTGCTGAAAGGGTAGTCCTTGCTCCTCTGCAGCTACCTCCGGATGTGGAGGAGGTCGTCTTGGCCTCCAGGCGGCCCTCCACCCGGAAGTCCTACGCTCTCAAGTGGCGTCTGTTCTCCGTCTGGTGTACTCAGCAGTCTCAAGATCCTTTCTCCTGTTCAGCATCAGTGGTCTTGCAGTACTTGCTCTCTCTCTCCAACCTTGGACTTAAGTCCAACTCGGTAAAAGTCCACCTCAGTGCTCTTTCTGCGCATCACCTGCCAGTGGATGGTAGACCTCTTTCCAGCCACCCTCTGGTGGCTCGGTTTCTCAGAGGCCTCCTTCTCCTTAGCCACCTTTGCGCCCACCAGCCCCGGACTGGGATCTTAATGTGGTGTTGCAGCGGATCACCTGTCCGCCTTTTGAGCCTATGGCTACCTGTCCGCTCCGTTTTCTTTCGTGGAAAACCTTGTTCTTGGTAGCCCTCACTTCGGCTAGACGCGTTAGTGAGCTGCAGGCCCTGGTGTCTGATCCTCCGTACACTAGGTTCTACAAGAACCGGGTAGTCCTACGGACTCACCCTAAATTTCTTCCCAAAGTGGTTTCCCCTTTTCACATCAACCAGGAGGTGGTACTTCCGACCTACTTTCCCAGGCCGCACTCCAGCCGAGCTGAAATGGTCCTGCATACCCTGGACTGTAGAAGGGCGTTGACCTTCTACCTTGACCGTACGTGGGAGCACCGAAAGGCTGTTCAGCTCTTCGTGTCTTATGACCCCAACAAGTTGGGGCTCCCTGTCTCCAAGCGTACTCTGTCCATCTGGATTGCGGACTGCATCGCTTGGGCTTACGAGGCTGCGGGCCTCGTGCTGGAAGGTAGAGTCACAGCTCATCGTGTTCGGGCGAAGGCTACGTCAGTAGCTTACCTCCGCTCTGTTCCATTGGCAGACATCTGCCGGGCCGCTACTTGTTCTTCAAGCCAGACTTTTGCAGCCCATTACTGCCTGGAGAGGGAGTCCCGCAGGGACAGTGCTTTCGGACAGGCAGTCCTCCGTAACCTCTTCGAGGTATAGGCAACTCCTACCCTCCGTCCCGGATGTTGGGCTACCGGTTGGAGACTTATTCAGAGAAGATTCCTTTCTTCTGTGCTACTGACCTCATTTTTGTGCTTAGGGTCTCCGGTAGCCTTAAGCTTGGGAGTCCCATATGTGAGGACTGACTTCCTGCTTGGTCCTGGAGAAAGCGTAGTTACTCACCTGTAACAGGTGTTCTCCAGGAGCAGCAGGAATCAGTCCACACAACCCTCCCTCCTCCCCTTGGAGTTGCAGTTATATGCTTTCGTTTTTGCTAATTTTTGCTGTCTTTTAGCTATGTCATCTGACTGAGCAAGATGGCACCCTTGGGCGGGAAGAGGACCGCGCATGCGCGCTGCAATTCCCAAAGGCTTTCTTTGAAAGCTGGGGAAAATTGCTCCGCGAGGGCTCCGTCGGCGCCGACGTCACCCATATGTGAGGACTGATTCCTGCTGCTCCTGGAGAACACCTGTTACAGGTGAGTAACTACGCTTTATGCACCCCTGCCAGCAGATCTTGGAGACAGAGAATTCCACCAGAGCTCTGATTGGGTGGAGTCTGGTGATATACAGCTACCCCTAGGGGTCCCTGTCAGTATTTCTCTGTCTCCAGCAGATCTGGATGCTTTTTTGTTTTACTCCTTCAAAATTAATCTGCTTTACATTCTGGGATTTCCTTTGATTTCTTCTGCCCCCTGTTGTTGCCAGATTAATTTCTAGGCACCAGGGAGAGGTTTTCCAGCTGATCCCCTGTTCACAGTGGTGATCGCTGATGAGAAGGCTCCCCAGCACTAGTCCTGTGAGCTAGTTCGCTGGATGATACCCTCCTAAAATCTAGTCCCTGGGGCTAATTTTAGTGGTGAGGCAGCTGACTGAGGTTTGTGCAGCGCTTTGTGGCTTCCCTGCACCATCGGTATTGTGAGTACAGCTTCTGTCTCTCTCCTCTCAGTGCCTGACAGCTTCCTGGCAGCCCGATTTTTGTTGGTGCCGTTTTTGTTAAATTTCAGTGATTTTCTGGTGTGGACAGTGTCCCCCTGCCCTCCCTCCCTCTTTTCTGGGGTTATTTGAATTTTTGGGGGTTTAATTTCTTCTTTTTGACTCCTTTTATTTTGCCGGCGGCCATTTTGAATCACTGAAAACCTCCGTTTTTTGGCGGGAAGCCAGCTTGCTCTACTCTGCATATATTCTTCATGGCAGCTTTCCTACTGCTCGTTTTTCCACAGATTCCTAGCTGGATGCTGGGAGTGTTGTTGTCTTTCCTGTGGTGTTAAAAAAACTATATATAAATAAATAAATAAAAGGAGATTTTTCCTAAGACAGGGACAACAGTTTTCAGCAGAGTGTGAGAGCATCTTTTTTTCCTGTCTTGTACTGAAGGGCAGGATTTATCTTTCATTATGCCTTCTTCGGGCCAACGCTGCCTGGGGTGTCAGAAAAAGCACAAAGACCTCCAGAATCACCTGTGCACTGCTTGCTTGTCTCACCCGGGCGAATCCTCGGCTGCTGTTTTGCCTTCAGACTCTTCAGTTTTTCCTCTACCTGTTGTGGATGGTCAGCTGCCTTCCCTGCTGCCTGTGGAGCCACGGGCAGCCTCTCCCGCAGCCTCTCAGATTTCACTGCTGTCCACTCCGGCAGCCTGGGTCCACAAAAAGAACAGCGCTAGCCACTCAAACGAGCAAAAACAAAGACAGGAAGCGGCAGATTCACACCCAATAACTTTATTAAACCAAAAGAGTGGCCAAAGCCCAACACAGGCCGTGTTTCGTAAATCACTTCATCAGGGGCTATCAGGACACACTAAAAGACAAATTATAAAATTATATCAATAAAATAAAACTAAAAACAATAATTATGCAGAAAAATAGGGTTAAAATAAAAATAAAAAATTATAACATGAATGTGCAATACACATAAAATAAAGGCAGAACTGGACTATATCAATGACCTTAAGTCTTGAAAAAATCGATTAAAATCATAAAAAACCATATACAATCTGAATAAATCTAATACATTAAATTGACCAACCACTCTGTAAATAAAATAACACATAAATTTATATATATACACATATATAAATATATATAAATAATTAAATAAATAAATAATTAAGTATAAACGCTAGTTGGAATACAAAAGAATAATGAAATCACCAACACATTAATAATTATGAGGTACTTGTACAAGCATATACAACAAAAATGTAAAAAACAACTATATACGACTAAGAGATAGGAAGGGATGAGGAGGCTGAAGGAGTAGGTCCGATTAAGAACTAATTGTGTAAATACTGGATAAATCGCATACTGTAAAGGTGGACATTACCTGTGGGTGTGATGTGCATAGACTTCACCAAGCTCAAAAGAGACAATGGAAGTCACTAATATCAGAAAAGCTTCTAGAGAAATAAAAACATAAAACGTACGCCAAATTAGACAATTGCTAAATTGTATAAATTTGAATCTGTACTCTACATTAAAAAGAATAATAACAAATAAAAATATAAATATATTGCTGTTATTTTAAAATATCGAAGGCTATAGATGTTGCCCTCATAAAAATATAAATATATTACTTTATTTTAAAATATAGAAGGTTTTAATTACTGTCCCCATTAAAAGCTCATGATCATAAACATAACCAGTAATAGACCGTACAATAATTGAATAGATAAAATCATCAGTGTGAGAGGCTTGATGAACATAATATAATATGTTTCTGTTATTTTAAAATAACGAAGGCTATAGATATTGCCCCCATAAAAATATAAATATATTTCTTTATTATTAAAATATAGAAGATTTTAGATACTATCCCCATTAAAAGCTCATGAATATAAACATAACCAGTAATAGAACGTGAGAAGCTTGATGAACATAATATAAATATATTTCTGTTATTTTAAAATATCAAAGGCTATAGATGTTGCCCCCATAAAAATATAAATAGATTTCTTTGTTTTAAAATATAGAAGGTTTTAGATACTATCCCCATTAGAGGCTCATGAACATAAACATAACCAATAATAGAACATGCAATAATTGAATAGATAAAAATAATCATTGTGAGAGGCTTGATATATATGAACAAAGGGGGGGGGAGGGGTAATTTAATCCGGGCTGACTTCAAGATTTAAAAGAACATAATATATTTCTCAAAAACAATGTAGAGGACTTATATGGATTGAACAAGTGAGCAAAGAGAAGAAAAACCACACATCAGTTTTTAAAACTGTGATAAAAACCCTTTGAACGCCATAAAACATTATGGGAACATGTTAGAATTAAAAAGGGGGGCCGCCGGGACGTGTTCAAAAGGAGTCCGAATAAACCCATAGAAACATTAAGATCTTTCTTGCCTTTAAAACGTCCAATGAACACCTTGTACCATGTTATCCACTCCGAGATTCAGACACAATGTCCGTGAAACCTTAAGAGTAATACATATTATGTTATTATAACATCGGAAACACCGGGTGCAAGGAGAATCTGATGCAAACGCTAAACCAATGGGCACGTTCCTAAGTATTCAAAACCAAAAGGCATTATAAATTCCTACTAGACGAAAAACTGAACCAGCTACAAATAGCCGTTTGAAGTTAATCGAAATGCCGTAGGACATTAACATATACGCATATGCATGAAGCCAGACCAGACGTGTAAAAGATCATATAGGAAAACTTAAAAAACCTTACATTTAAGAACCAAAAGGTCTGTTAAATAAAAGGCTAAAAATAAAGAACTTCCACCAAAACAGAGGGGAACACAAATCTTAAACTTTTGCCTTAAACAGGATATTTTATGGGCAAGAGACTGCCTATAACATCCAAGTTTAAAAAGGGACTTGATTAAGACACTAAAAATGTAGTAGCAATTGCACACAATAATGCAAAAATTTCTAAAATACAGAGCCTACTATATTGTATATTTTTATAACTGAAAGGATACCGAACCAAAAGACCATCTGTGGAAAGCCGTTTGAAGTTTCTCAAAGAATTGAAAAACGCCGACACATGCGCATTAAAAAGGACCCGAACCGGAAGTGTGAAGATAAAACCTTCAATAAGTTATTAATGAAAACCATTTACTCAACCAAAGTGAAAACACAAGCCTTGATCCGTCACTGGAGTAAAAATGCTTCATGGAATAAAATCCTACCGATAAAATCTTAAATAATTCAAGCACATGCAAATTATGTGTTCAACGCTGGGACATGCTAAAAATACTAAAACCCTTAGCAACATTTGCGAGCAGAGAAATTTTTATATAGTATTGCATAATGAAATCTAATAAATAAACCTTAAGATATCTAAAGCAGGGGAGGGAAAGGAAAGGGGGGGGAAGGGGGGGGCGGGTGGGAGGGAGGAAGGGGAGGGAGAGGGAGAGGGAGAGAGGGGGGGGAAAGGGGAAGAAGGAAAAAGGGGGAACCAGGAAAAGGGGGGGAGGGGGGGAGGAAGGGGAGGGGGGGAGTGAGGGGGAGGAAGGGGAGGGGGGAGTGAGGGGGGAGGAAGGGGAGGGGGGAGGAAGGGGAGGGGGGGAGTGAGGAGGAAGGGGAGGGGGGGAGGAAGGGGAGGGGGGAGGGGGGAGGGGGAGGAAGGGGAGGGGGGGAGTGAGGAGGAAGGGGAGGGGGAGTGAGGGGGGGAGGAAGGGGAGGGGGAGGGGGGAGGGGGGGAGTGAGGGGGGAGTGGGGAGGGGAGGGGAGGGGGGGAGTGAGGGGGGGAGGAAGGGGAGGGGGGGGAAGGGGAGGGGGAGGGGGGGAGTGGGGGGGAGGAAGGGGAGGGGGAGAGTGAGAGTGAGGGGGGGAGTGGGGGGGAGGAAGGGGAGGGGGAGAGTGAGAGGGGGAGGGGGGATTGAGAGGGGGAGGGGGGGATTGAGGGGGGGAGGGGGGGAGTGGGGGGGGAGGAAGGGGAGGGGGGAGGGGGAGAGTGAGGGGGGGAGAGTGAGGGGGGGAGGGGGAGGGGGGGATTGAGGGGGGAGTGGGGGGGAGGAAGGGGAGGGGGGGGAGGGGGGGAGGAAGGGGAGGGGGAGGGGGACAGGGAGGGGGGGGAGGAAGGGGAGGGGGAGGGGGAGAGGGAGGGGGGGGAGGAAGGGGAGGGGGAGAGGGAGGGGGGGGAGGAAGGGGAGGGGGAGAGGGAGGGGGGGAGGGGGGGGGAGGAAGGGGAGAGTGGGGGGGGAGGAAGGGGAGGGGGAGAGTGAGGGGGGAGGGGGAGAGTGAGGGGGGAGGGGGGGAGTGAGGGGGGGAAAGGGGAGGGGGGAAGGAAGGGGAAAGGAAGGGGGGAAAAGGAGGGAGCTTATCTCCCTGGCGTGCCGGTATCCCGGATATCTTGGCCTTTCTCCAGTCCGGAGTGGACAAAGGTTTGGCGCTAGGTTCCTTGCGAGTGCAGGTTGCTGCATTGACTTGTTTTCGTGGGCGCATAGCGGGGCGTTCGCTAGCTTCGCATGCAGACGTGTCTCGCTTCCTTCGCGGGGTTAAGTCTTTAAGGCCTCCGCTGCGTCCGCCGGTGCCTACGTGGGATCTTGCTCTCGTTCTTCGGGCTCTCGTTGCTCCTCCCTTTGAGCCCCTGAAGGCCTGTTCGCTCAAAGATTTGACTCTGAAGACGGTGTTCTTAGTGGCTATTACGTCGGCGCGCCGTATTTCCGAATTGCAGGCTCTCTCCTGTCGTGATCCCTATCTCTCTTTCTCAGCGGAAGGTGTGTCTCTTCGCACTGTTCCTTCTTTTTTGCCAAAGGTGCTGACGCCGTTCCATGTGAACCAGCCTCTCTTCCTACCAGCCTTTTCCAGTGCTCAGTGTGAGAGTAGTCGGTCTCCGTTACGGGCGGTGGACCTTAAGAGAGTGCTTTTCCAATACCTGAAGGTCACGAACTCGTTTCGTACGTCTGATCATCTTTTCGTCCTGTTTGCGGGACCTCGTCGGGGCTCCGCGGCCTCTAAGTCTACAATTTCTAGGTGGCTCCGAGGGGCCATTGAAGCAGCTTACATTCTTCGGGGGAAGCTGGTTCCGGTGGGGCTCCGTGCTCATTCTACTCGTTTGTCTGGACTGGTCTAGCAGTATGACTTGAAAGGTGAAATTTCACTTACCGTTAATTTCCTTTCCTGGAATACTGCTAGACCAGTCCAGAACCCGCCCTGCTGTATGGTGCACTGCTGCTGGCGCTGGGCAGCCGCCGACCGCTGTCCTTCCTTTTCAGTCTGCCTCGCCATGGGCGATCCATGAGTGCGTTGGTGCATGCTGACTTCAGTTCTGGGGAGTCCTTCGGCTCCCTTGTATATAGTTCCTTAGGACCCTGTCAGACGGCTGCCTGGGTGAGAATCTTCACACTCTTGGCAAGTGCATATTTCTATATGATTTGCAAGGTATTGTGGGCAATGTAGTTCATTCACACCAGACACAGCTGCTGACAATAATTTAGTTGTGCTCTTGGGTAAAGCCAATAAGATATTTATTTATGGGGTTATTTCTCCCAACACAGATATGCTTGGTAGCACATAAATTAGGTAACTTGCTTTCAGTGTTAACTTGGAAAAACAAAGTCAAAATCAGGAAAACAACAAATGAAAAGCCACAAAGCAAGAAACAAACTGTTCTTTTCAGGTTAACTTCTGATTACTTCCCACATAGATACAGAAGTGATTCTCTCCTAGCTCACAAGCAATTAGGTAAGGCTTAATTGCTAGCAGTTATCCAGCTGAAACCCCTTTAGCTGGCTTGCTTTCTACTGTGTGGGTCAAATCCTGCTTCAGGAGCTTTTCTGAGTAGATTAAAGAACAAATTTGTATTTCTTTGTGATGGTTGCTGTACTTTATAACAGAAAGTTACCAACGGAGTTTAGATAGAGAGCAGTCCATATAAACAGGATCCTCATCTACTATTATTCCTCCTTGTTCAACAAGCATGGGTTCAATATCATGGATTGGCACAGATGAATCTCTCAATGGAGCATTTTCAGGAGAATACTTGTTCCCCTGCTGTCTTTCAAGGTTATAGCTAGGGCATAGATCAGTGTTCATACCTGAGCTTCCATTGCTGCTAGAGTTCCTCTCTATATAGCCTGGCCAGTATGTAGTCCAGTTCTTATGTCCAGCCTTCCAATCCAGATCCCTGGACACTGGATCTCTCTTCACATACCTTCTGGCACAGGTCTTAGGGTCCCTTCCACGTGCAGCCGTCTCCCTCACAGGTAGCCTCTGGTGATTCCTAGCTCTGCAGCACCATTCCTCTGGCTTTCCCCAGTCCAATGGTGTATGCTGGCCCTTGGAATACCTCCCAGTATACGTACTGCTTTGGACTCTTCTAGACCTCTCAAAGGCTTTTCTCTTCCTTCTTCCAAAGGGTCTCTTTCCCTCTCTGTCCGTCCGGTTTGGCTTCTGCTTCTGATGATCCTTCAGATGAAACTGATGATCAAACTCAAGCTGATTCTCAGGATACTGAGGACAATTCTCTGGATATCCAAGGTGATCATGAAGATGGTCATCTGTAGAATAAACTCTACTCTTATTCTGCTTAGATGAGTGATCCTCCCTAACACAGCGCAGCTGTGCTGAATCAGGCCCTGCCCTTTGAGATGAGTGCTTAGGGATTACCTCATAGCCCTCCTGATTGAACACACGTTTCCTCACTTCAGCTCCTCTAATGGCTGTTGGAAACCTGGTGCATTCTGGGACTGGTAGTCTTTTATGGCAAAAGTCTGTTTTCATATTTCTACCAGAACTGACAGGTTGCTTGTTCAGAGTCACTTCACCTTTTCTATAGCTCCTTCCTGAGCTATGATAAGCTTCTTTATCACAACCCTCGGGGTGCGGTTAAGTTTAAGTTGCTTTTATACGTTACTGACGGGGACCCCTAGGGGTAGCTGTATATCACCAGACTCCACCCAATCAGAGCTCTGGTGGAATTCTCTGTCTCCAAGATCTGCTGGCAGGGGTGCATAACCCGTTTGTCTGGACTGGTCTAGCAGTATTCCAGGAAAGGAAATTAACGGTAAGTGAAATTTCACCTTCCTCCATACCCACTGTGCTGCCAGCTGGGGACATCAGCGCCTTAACTCCTCCCTCCTTAGAACCCCTGCAGCCGGGTCTACCCGCAGAAAGGACTCAGTCAGCTCCCATTTTGCTTCCACAGCTGCTAGAAGCCACAGCAGCTTCGGCTGACAGTGAGTTCCTGACGCTCTTCCGCCAGGCATGGCACCTGTGGCATTCGGATTCTTTTGGAATACCTCCAGCACTCGTCCCGGTAGCAGACAAAGATATGGTGGAGTCTCACAAGCGGTCCCATAAGACCTCAGACCTTAAAGCAGTACGTCCTCCCAGGAACGTTGCAGGTGGCTTGCAGGACACTACGGATATCCAAGAAGACTTTAAATCTTCAGAGGTGAGCCCTGATTCGTCGTAGAAAGAAGATGGGGAATATTCTCTGTCTGATTCTTCGCTGACAGTTCAAGAGGACTCTCAAGATATCAGACTTTTTCGGAAAGAGGAGTTGCTGGCCGACACGCCTGATCCACAGAGTTCCCAAGCTCTGTTGCAGCTGGATCCTATTTTGCAAGGTATTCGTAAACCTTCCAAAGCCTTTTCCTTTCCAGCGGAATTGCAGCAAATGGTAACTTGGGAATGGGACTCTCCAGATTCTCCTTTCCACACCACACGCCATATTGGTCAGTTATATCCTTGGTCTCCTATTGACCTCGACCGTTGGCTGACATATATGAAAGTGGATGCTTTGGTGACCGGGGTCACTAAGCATACAATTATTCTGGTTGAGGGCAGAGCGGCACTCCGAAACCAACAGGACCGTAAGGTCGAGAGCCTACTTAAGACAGCTTTTTTGTCCTCCACTCTTTCCCTACAAGCTGCGGTTTGTGGAGGTTTGGCGGCTCGAGCCTCCCTCCGATGGATTCAGCAGCTTACAGACGAACCAGAGTTGGCGCGTCTCAAATCAGTCGCTGCATTCCTGGCAGATGCCTTTTATGATCTTCTACGACTCTCAGCTCGTTCTGTGGCGGCGGTGGCAGTAGCTAGAAGATGGCTATGGTTGCATCAATGGGCAGCGGATGTTGCCTCTAAGACCAGTCTGTCTAAGTTGCCTTTTAAAGGGAGACTCCTTTTTGGCGAGGATCTTGATAAATTGCTGAAAGATCTGGGAGAGGTGAAGCCACAACGTTTACCTGAGGACAGACCAAAGACATCCTCTCGTCGTGGATCTCGATTCCACGGTTTTCGGTGATTTTCTAAATCTCAGGATTCACGAAGATACCGCGCCTTTAAGCCAGGTGCTTCTTCTGCTTCTGCCCATCACTTTGGACAGAGAGCTCAGTCCTTTCGAGGAGCCCGCAAAGGAATGGACTCGTACTCTAGCCCAGGGAAGTTCCCTGGAGCCTCCCGTTCTTCCTGCTGATGTCCGCCCACTCGAGATCCTTCTGCCTGTAGGGGGACGGTTGACCCTTTTATCTCCAGGAACAAGCAGGAATGAGTCTTCACATATGGGTATGTCGGTACCGACAGAGCCTGCGCGGGAACGCTCCCCAGCGTCCAAAAAGAAAGCCTTTGGGAGCATCCTACACGCATGCGCGCTGCCTTCCCGCCCATTCACTTCCCACCCATTCACTTCCCTCTCATCAGTTTTCCGCGGAGCCGGCAGGACTTATTCCTGTCACCTCAGAAAATTCTTCTTTTTTTATTCTTGTTTTTTTGTGGTCGCGTCTGCCTTCCCTCGACAACACCGGTACCACCGGTGCTTTTCTTTCTTTTTACTAAAAATTTCTTCTTTTTCTAAGGAATTTTTTCCTGTTTAGTGCCTGACGGTTTCTTGGCCACTAGGCCTCTATCCTTTCCATTATGGAAAAGCCAGCCACTATCCTTAAGAAATGCTCAAAGTGTGGCGGTACAAATATATTTGTAGACACTCATACTTTGTGTCTAAAATGTTTAGGTCCTGACCATTGCCCACTAGAGTGTCTCAACTGCAGGAGCTTAAATAGAAGAAGTCTTCAGGATCGAGCACAACTCGATACTCGGTTCACATCAGACTCAATGTCACCAGCCAGAATATCTTCTTTCTCACAGGATCAGGTAACCAAACAAAAGTCTGTTAAGACTAGCCAGTCCTCGAGTGGTAGATCTCCTTCTAAGCATCGAGATGCCTCCGGCGTTGCCCTCGAGGACATTTTGGCAATAAAGCCCCGGCGGAAGTCTTCGGGCTCCAAAACATTAACGGGGCTTCAGGTTGTTCCCGGGGTTCTTACCTCCATGGACATACCTGGGCCATGCTCGGTGGTTGTGGCCGCTTTGGGCGGTACCGACACCCCGGCATCGGCTATGGTGGTGGATGAGATATTCCTCACTGATGAACGTAGTCTAGCAAATCTCTCAGCTACTTCGGTACCGCTAGAGTCGCTGCAGACCGTTCCTCGACTATCGGTATTGGCTTCGGTACCGGTATCGACATCGGCACCGGTGTCGGTACCGTCGATGCTTGTTTCGACAGACTCGCTTCCTTCGATGCCAAGCCTGGAATCGTTCTCTAGCATGGAGGATTCAGTACCGACTCATCTCGGTACCGACCTTGGGCGGTACCGAAGACATCTCTTTAAAGAAAATCCGATGCTTCATCCTTTCAAGTCTTCCAATCCCGATGACTGAGATTAATCCATCAGTACCAAGGCTGAATTTTCAACAATTCCAGCCTTTACCCCTCATTTCAGAGGGTCCTCCTCAGGAGAGATTTCTTTTCAAGCTTTTCTGCTTGACATGGCAAAGTTACTTGCCATTTCTATACCTGGTAAAGAATCTATACCAGGGGATTCAGAAACTCTGCAATTCCCCTGGATTCCAAAGGAGGTGATCATGCTTCCTTTGCATCAGATCTTACAGGATCTACTATTAAGAATGTGGGAAACGCCTTTAACGGTATCCCCACATTCTAAGACACTTGACACTATGTACAAGGTGCCACCTTCTCCAGGTTTTCAAAAGATTCAACTTCCTCATCATTCTATTGTTGTAGAATCAGCAATGAGGCATTCCTCTTATCCGCCAGGTCGTTGAGTCTAAGACTTTAGATGCCTTTGGACGTCGATGCTTCCAGGCATCCATGCTTTCAGCAAGAATTATCTCATATATTTTCTATATGGGATTATCTCTTGAAGAGGTCACAAAGAACTTAAAGCTTTTGTACCCTTTTCTTCAAGAACATAAAAGAGCAGACTATTTCTTATTAGTCAGTCATGCTCAAAATGTCTCTAAGTTCCTTAATCGTGCTTCCCTGGACTGTTTTGAGTCTATTAGCAGAACCTCTGCTATAGCCATAGTGGCATGACGCATGGCCTGGCTCCAAGCTTCAGACTTGGACAAATGGGTACAAGAAAGGCTGAGAAATACTCCTTGTACTGGTAAGAATCTCTTTAACAAGGATGCTTTATTCCAAGCTAATCAGTTAAACACTGATATTGTTGCTTTCAGAGGATTGTCAAAACTTTCCTCTATCCCAGCTAGTAAAAAATCTCCTAACAGACTTTATCCCCCTAGGGGAAAAAAGTTTTATCCATCTTCTACCCATCATGCAGATGTTTCCAAAGAAGGGCAACATCAAACCAGGCTAAGAAAATCAAAACCTCAATAGGCTCAGCAAACCCAGCAGTCGCAGGGTTTCTGATATTTTATTCATTAAATCTCTTTTTCCTGTTTGAGGTTTAGAACCAGTAACCTACTTCTTATCAACTGAAGCATCTACAGTTCATCTCATCCTTACTGAGATATCAGTGATACACTGACTCAATCCTCGACTCTAAGCATGAATCTCTTGCCACAAGAGAAATCCATTCTTTTAGCTCCAAGAGCTATTGAGGACAATCATGCCCTACAGGTAACAGGTTTCTCCTCTCCTTTTTAAAGGAAAAAGAGGAGTAACAACTAACAACAAGGTAGGCTATGCCCTTCACCTTGACAGTTTTCCTCTACGAGGATATCTCATAGTTTTGACTGCAAGGGGGCTTTACCTTTTCAGGGACTTACCAAATTGTAAGTCTTCTCAACTCTGTATTACTTTCTATCCCTCTTAGTCGAGACATTCAGTCTCTAAGAGTGATACTATTCAACTGGAGGGCTTACTTTTTAAGCCCATAGGTTTTTTTTCAATACCTACTCCAGTAAGTGGTTTCCATACAGAGTTTTCTTCCCCTTTGCAATCTTCTCAAATATTTCTTTTAAGACAGCTTATCAGACGGTAATTGAGTTTTACCACTCCTAATTATGTCTGTCGGTCCTTTTCCAATTTATAGGACCTAACTTTTTCTGCTGCCTTAATAACAGATAATTCCAAGAGAGGTTCCACAATCCACTTGGACAATTTATCATTGCAGGCAACCGGCCTGTCTATTATTCTTAGCCATCTTCAATTCTTTTTGGCTCCAACAGAATAGATTAGGTTTCACACTGGCAATTGAACAGCCAGATCTCACCTAAGCAACCTACAACATGCTCTCTGCAATTATACAAAAAAGCTCTGCAACTATGGGCCTTTGCCAGAGAGCGTCAGAGCCATTCCTAGTAGGTAACTTCCAGATGGTTAAAAAGGCTTTGCCCAGTCATGCTCCTACATGACTGTTTTTTTCCTACTCTTACCATCTTCCTTAAAATTTCCTTTTAAGGAAAAGGATTCAGGGCTTAGACCACGTGAAAGCATAAAGAATTGCTCAATTCCCTGGGTTGTTCCACATCTCCAGTGGAACTCTTACAACAGGGATACATTCCTTTTCACTGCAGTCGGTCCTTGTCTAGTGCTTTCCTTCTAATTCCCAATACTTCATTGAAGCTTATGCTGAACAAAGAAGGCATGATACTCATATTGCCCTCATAGAGGGGCAAACATGGTATCCCCTTATATTGCGTCTTCTTCTCCAGCTACTACACTGAAGTTATAGAAGGATCCAGACTTGCTGTCTTAAGACTAAGGATCTCCTCTGCACCCCTTCACGTAGGTCTCCATTCCTGGTTATTCAAAGGCTAGAATTTTTAAAGAAATCTAGACCTCTCCTTATAAGTAAGAACATTCCACTGGTTTCCATGAAACCTTCTCCATGGTTCTTCCACTTATAACCAGAAGGAGATTCTCTATCCATATTCTCAAGCAGGTCTTACCCCTTCTTGTTATTAAGTGAATCTCTATCTATATCCATATATATATATATATATTGTGACGCCTCCGCTTGGGCCCAAGGGCTTACAAGCTGGAAACGGCCTTATGTGTCCTCCTTTGAATAAAGTTCCCTTTGTTGTCACCAGGGTGTTCTGGGACTTGTAGTGATTTTTACTCTTGAAGGACAAATGTAGTTGTGAGTCGGTGGTTGTAAGGTAGCAAGAAAATTTATTGTGGGGATTTCCAGGGCATTCAAGGTTCAGTACACAACCAAGGCAGAAGGATACATCTCCAACATAAAGATTAAATCAGGATAATGAGAATGACGTAACAAAACCTTTTTCACTGTTCAGCTGTTCTGCTTCTCAGACACACTCACACCGAGGACTGCCTCGTGTGGTCAGTTAACAGCAACACAAGTAAACTTATAACAGCTGTGGTTTTTCGTTTGAAAACAAACTTCTTCACAGCTCTGCTTCTTAACCTCAGCAAGTAATAAAACTCAGTGAAACACAGAATTAGCTTTCCTCGGCTCAAAGCAGGAACTGCCCTTATTTCCTATACGGTTTCACAGATTCTCAGTTCCATTCAACACTGCAGAATCTTCTCTTAAAGATAACGAACAGTCCATTGGAATGGGATCACATTCACAATTAGGCAAACAAGAATCTACTTGCATTCCTTCAAAAGCATCAGAGCAAACAGTATCTCTCTCAGGATTATAAGCTTTCTCAAACTTTCTCTCTTTCAAGAACTCCTGGAATTTGTTCCACAGCAATTCAGCTTGTACAGGCACCTTTACATTAGGGGAGTGAACCTTCTCCTCAGAAAACAGCTTTCTTAATGCTTCTAGCTTTGGAGTTTCAAAGGCTGTGCTTTTATCAGGGCTAGGGCTTTTCTCATATGAAAAACTCTCCCCACTTCTTAACAGTAGACAGTGAGGATTCAGCTTCCTGACCTTTAGAACTGGCAAATTGTCTCTCTGCTGAATTATCAGTAATGAAACTGCTGGCTTTACCTTGGGGATGTTTCCTCAGACAAACGCTGATTTCTTTCCTCCTGGGTTCCTCCAGGCTATAAAATGCAACCTCCTTATGTCCTCCTCCAGCCCCTCTGAGGTAGCTGCTTTCCTGGGAGATTTCCTCTGGCTTTCTTCTCCAGCTAAGCACAGCTTCACCTTCTCTCTCTCCTCTGTCACCTTTCCAACTCCAACAGCTGTTCCTGTTCCTTTCTCCACGTCCACGTCTCCTCCGTTCACCTGTGCCTCTGCCTTCTGTTGCTGTATCCGTATCTCCTGCGTCTGTGCCTCCCGTGTTTGTCGTGTGTCTTTTGCTCTGCTCTGCTCATGGTTTTAAACACCCCTGCCTGCTGGGCATTCCCTGTTCTCTGCACCTGTGTGACCAATCAGCAGGGAAGCCTGTCTCCACCCCTGAACTAGGGTGTGGCCTGACTTTAGCAGGGAGCTGACTTTTCCTCTGATCTGGCTTGTAATTCCCCTGCACGTGTGCACTGTCATTCACTTTAAAGGGGAAACCAGGATTTCTTCAAGTTCCCTATCTTCCAGAGAGCTTTCATCACTACAATATATATGACTCTGAAAGATTTATTACTGTCCATATTAACGCTGTTCCAGCATACCATAGGGTTTTAAATGGACAACCAATTTCTATGGTAATTAGAAAATACCTTCTTTTACCGTAACCTTTCCGGTTACATTACATCTGAAGCTCTCCATGTAAAGTCATTATCCTAAGTGACATCACTTAGGGAAGACATTACTGATCTTCAAGAAATTGGAGGCTACACCGCCTACTACAAATGTTTTTTCTTTCATTTGGATAAAGGGGTCTTAAAGACCCATCCTTTTTCTGCAAGGCGTATTTCTACCTTTTCGTCCAAACCAGTCAGATTTATCTCCTCTCTTTCCTAGAGCCTTATTCTGCTCCAAGGACAAAGAGCTTTAAACTTTGGCCTACAGAAGCTTCAGCTTTTCCTCCAAAGTCCAACCTCATTAAACTCCCCCAGTTTTTTCTTCTGGGATTAGTTCTAGTCATTAAGGCTTCTGACCTCTGCCAGTATTGCAAAATTTATTTTCCTCTACTTCACAGTGAGGTAATTTCTTTGAGGAAAATGTACTGGCTCTTAGCAGCAGACCCATACAGTTACACCCAAATATCAATAATTACCTTCTGACCACCTAATCTTTCCTCAACCGCACACTACACTACACTACTCTACACTGTGTATATAGTTGTTCTTATTGCTGTTTTCTGTATATAGTTGCTTCTGTTATCCAGGTTAACTTCCCTGTTATATGTAATGAACAGATAAATGTAACTTGTCTGAAGTTTTTTGTTCCATGTAAACCGCGCTGATATCGAATAGTGCGGTATATAAAAAATGTTAATAAATAAATAAATAATAAATAAATATTAGCCTCAATAAACACTTTTGCAATACTTTTGAGTAAGGTCCACATTAGAAAATTGGAATTCAATATTTGCTAACAATTATGATCTACACAAGGACTCCTCTCAAGACACCTTGTTTAGTCAAGCTGTTCCACAGCACACCCTTTTTAATTCAACTCCTACCCTCCATCCCTTGGATGCCTGAGGTTCTGGGAAATAGCATGGCCCATCCATTAGATTTGCAACATGCTGGGACCTCCTCTAGGTATCTCTAGCTTGGGAGTCCCCATATGTGAAGACTCATTCCTGCTTATTCCTGGAGATAGCACAGTTACTTACCTGTAACAGGTGATCTCTGGGAACAGCAGGAATAAGTCTTCACAACCAACCCACCTTCCCTAGGAGTTGTTCTCTTTCTCTCTAATTTGTCTACTTCCCTCCTTTGGTCTCAGCTACAAACCCAACTGATGAGAGGGAAGTGAATGGGCGGGAAGGCAGCGCACATGTGTGTGGAATGCTCCGAAAGGCTTTCTTTTTTGACGCTGGGGAGCGTTCCCGCGCAGGCTCCGTCGGTACTGACGTACCCATATGTGAAGACTTATTCCTGCTGTTCCCAGAGATCACCTGTTACAGGTAAGTAACTGTGCTTTCTCGACAGTGGGCACTCATAACTTCAGATCGATGGGTCCTCGATATAGTTTCTCACGGCTATTCTCTCGAATGTTGCCGGCCCATTCATGATGCCTTCCTGGTCTCTCCAGGATGCTCGGCGGAAAAACGAGTGGCCATTCAAACTACCGTTCAGAGGCTTCTCTCTTTAAAAGCCATTTGCCCAGTCCCTCCGTTAGAAAGAGGGCTAGGCCGTTATTCCATCTATTTCGTGGTGCCCAAGAAAGATGGCTCTTTTTATCCAATTTTGGACCTCAAAGGCGTAAATCACAGCCTTCGAGTACCTCACTTCTGGATGGAGACCCTACAATCAGTCATTCACTCAGTACACCGGGGAGAGTTTCTATCATCCTTGGATCTCGCGGAATCATATTTTCATATTCCCATTCAAGAAGATCACCAGCGTTTCCTGCGTTTTTCAGTCCTCGGCCAACATTTTTAGTTTCGGGCAGTGCCCTTTGGCCTAGATTCGGCACCTCAAACCTTTTCAAAGGTGATGGTGGTTGTGGCGGCTGCCTTATGCAAGCAGGGAATCAGAGTACACCCGTACTTGAACGATTGGCTCATTCATGCGGACTCCCTTCCAGAAGCTCGCAAAACTGTTTCCACAGTAGTTGCCTTCCCACAGCAGCTCGGTTGGGTGTTCAACCGCCCCAAAGATTGCCTCCATCCGTCTCAAGAGATTGAATTTCTCGGAGCACACTTTGATACCTGTCAAGGGCGTGTATTCCTGACTCAAGCACGTTTCCTAAAGCTGGCTTCTCAGCTCCAAAGTTTTTTGGCTCAAAGAGCCCCCGGACATGGGATTACCTCCAAGTCCTGGGATCCATGGCTGCCACCATCGAGCTCGTGCCTTGGGCAAAGGCTCACATGCGCTGTCTACAGGCCGCTGTACTTTCCAGATGGTCCCCAGTAACAGACTACCAGACCCGTCTCCCGTTACAGCTGCAGGTCCGCCGCAGTCTACAGTGGTGGCTTGCATCTCACAATCTCCTCAAGGGAGTACCGTTGAAAAACCCACGCTGGATCTTGCTGACAACAGACGCCAGTCTGTCCGGATGGGGAGCGCACTGTCGCACTCGCTCAGCACAAGAAACTTGGACGACGCGCAAGGCGCGATGGACGATCAACAGGCTCGAAGCGAGAGCATTTCAATTCGCCTTACTGAAGTTTCAGTGGTTCCTGCAGGGTCAAGCGGTTCGGATCCTATGCAACAGTGTCACTGCAGTGTCCTACCTCAACTGCCAAGGCGGCATCAAGGGCACAGGGGTATTGAAGGAGATATCCCTTCTCTTCCCTTGGGCAGAAAGGAACCTTTAAGCTCTCTCAGCACAGCATATAGCGGGGACCAGCAACGTGAAGGCAGATGTTCTAATCCGACACACTCTCGATCCCGGCGAATGGGAACTGGCCCCACAAGCGTTCCAGACGATAGTTCAGAACTGGGGGCAGCCAAAAGTAGATCTCATGGTGTCAGCCACAAATGCGAAAGTTCTGATCTTCTTCAGTCGCTGGAGGGAACACAAATCTCAAGGCATAGATGCCTTGGCGCAGCCATGGCCAAAACACCAGTTGCTCTATATAGTCCCACCTTGGCCAATGATTGGAAGAGTCCTGCAACGGATCAGGGAACACCAGGGTCCAGTAATCTTAGTGGCCCCGGACTGGCCCGAAGACCATGGTATGCCGATCTCATAAGACTATCTCGAATCCCTCCTCTGCGACTACTAACTCCCTTCGGACTTCTCAGGCAAGGACCTATCTCAATGGAAGATCCAACTCCCTACTTGCTTAGGACTTGGCTCTTGAACGCCATAGATTAGCCCTTAAGGGTTACTCTTCCAAGGTAGTATCGACTCTCCTCACGCTCGCCGTTTGTCTACGTCGTTAGCATATGCTAGGGTGTGGCGAGTGTTTGAGTCCTGGTGTACTCAACATCATCTTTCTCCTTGGAGTACAGAAATTCCAGACATTCTTGCCTTTCTTCAGGAGGGCCTCAACAAAGGCTTAGCTCTTGGCACTCTACGGGTACAGATTTCAGCGCTGACATGTTATAGAGGACCGATTTGCGGTCGTTCTTTTGCGTCCCACTCCGATGTGTCGTGTTTTCTTAAAGGAGTCGAGCTTCTACGCCCTCCGGTCCATCCACTTGTCCCTTCTTGGGACCTTGTTTTGGTACTACAGGCCTTGATGTCTCCACCCTTCGAGCCTCTAAAGGAAGTTTCCTTAACGGTTTTGACACTTAAGACGGTTTTCTTAGTGGCAATAATGTCGGTTCGTCGCATTTCAGAACTACAGGCCCTCTCTTGCAGGGATCCGTACTTGTCATTCTCCGCAGAGGGAGTGTCCCTTCGCACTGTTCCCTCATTCTTGCCTAAGGCGATTACTCCTTTTCATGTCAATCAGCCTCTTTTGTTGCCTGCCTTTTCAAAGGAACAATGTTCCGGACGTTCCAAGAATCTCCGGGCGGTTGATCTCGAAAGGATTCTCCTTCCCTATCTCAGTCACAAATTATTTTCGCAAGACCGACCATCTTTTTGTGCTTTTTGCGGGACCGCGCCGAGGTATGGCAGCTTCAAAATCTACTATCGCCAGATGGATACGCCATACCATCGAATCAACCTATATTCTGCAAAGCAAGCTAGTATTCTGCAAGGCAGGCACATTCGTCTCGAGCTCTAGCCACGTCTTTGGCCGAGCGATCACATGTAGTCCCTTTTGATATTTGTCGAGCGGCAACCTGGTCTTCCTTGTCTACTTTTGTCCAGCATTATCGCCTGGACGTTCAGGCACGTGAAGACAGTCATTTTGGGGCTAGTGTGCTGTCAGCGGCTCTCTGCCCACCCTGGGGTTCATTAGCTTGGATACTTCCCGCTTGTCTGGACTGGTCTAGCAGTATGAAATGGAAGGACAAATTTCACTTACCGTTAATTTCCTTTCCTGGAATACTGCTAAACCAGTCCAGAACCCACCCCATTGTCAGTGTCATGACTGCTGGTGCAGAGGAACTGACATTCTTCTTACTTCAGACATAAACAATTGCATATTCCGGAGAATGTCTACAACAGTGGATCCAGGTTTTTTCTCCAAGGAATGATGTTTGATCCTTCTCCACCCTTCATGGTTCGAGTTGAGGGTTTTAATTGAATTAGTTGTTACCTGTACATTGTTGAGTTGGTTAGTCAGGTTTTCTCCTTATGTTGGTGCTTGTCAAAGGAATACTGACTAGGTCCTCTAGGGGCACTCCTATTTTTATTTATTTATTTAACTGTATTTATATCCCGCTTTTCACCGGGTCAAAGCGGTGGGACATATAACCAGGGGGGGGGGAATCAAATGTGGGGGGGGGGGGGGCATCACCGGGGGTTCAACATTGATGATTTTTGGGTGGACATAGAGACTGACAAGATAGGATAGTTACTGGTTCCTATTCAGAGATGTTCTTGGAATAGGATGGTTTTTAGCTGCTTTTTGAATGATGGGAGATCACCGTTGTTCTTGATGTGGTTTGGTAGAGAGTTCCAGAGGGATGGGGCATATAGTTCAAAAGCTCTGTTGCAGGTCCGTTGAGTTGCTTTGGTTCTTTTGTGGGGGATGGCAACGGAGCTGTTGGAGGATTGTCTGGTTGTTCTGTTGTGGGTTGGGTGAGGCAGTAGGGCGCGGAGTGGGGTGCCCTGTGTTTGGTGGACGGTTTTGTGAGTGAGTAGAAGGATTTTGTACTTAATTCTTGCTTCGATGGGGAGGATATGAAGGTCCCTCAGAATTGGGGTGATGTGGTCTCGTTTCCTTGCATTGTGAATTATTCTCGCCGTGGTGTTTAGGGCAGTTCGGAGGGGATTGGTCTGTGTTGCAGGTAGGCCATGGTAGATTATGTTGCAGTAGTCCAGATGAGGGAGTGTTAAAGCTTGCATTACTGTCCTGAAGTCTTGTGGTTCGAGGAGGGGTCAGAGGCGTTGTACCGTTTTCGCCTTGTGGAATACAGTTCTCGTGGTCTTGTTGATTTGTTGCTTAAGAGTTAGGGCTTGGTCAATGATAATGCCAAGATATCTTATGTGTGGTTGTACTTGAATTTGTGTGGTTCCCATGGTGAGGTGAGTGGGTGGTTTGAAGTCTGGGTCTTTTGTTACTATAAGGGCTTCGGTCTTCTTTATGTTAATGGATAAGTTGTTCTCTTGTAGCCAGTTGGATACGTCGGTGAAGCAGGTTGATAGCTGGTCGTTTGTTGGGTCCGTGGTTGTAATTGGGGCGTAGAGCATTATGTCATCGGCGTATATGTGGAAGTTGACATTGTGAGTGCGTATGACTGAGCAGAGTGGACGGAGGTAGATGTTGAAAAGCATGGCTGATAGTGTGGATCCTTGTGGTACTCCTTGATGTTGCTGAAAGGGGGATGAGGTGGAGGTTTTGGTGCGGATCAGTTGCTGTCGGTCGGTTAGATAGGATCTGAACCATTGGAGTACAGTGCCTTTGATCCCAATTGTTTGGAGTCTGTGGATAAGGGTGTTATGGGAGATGGTGTCAAATGCCGCTGATATATCCAGAAATATTAGGATGTATCCGGAGTGTTTCTCTTGGGTTCCTATGATAAGGGTGTTCATCAGCATGGTCATTAGGGTCTCGACCCCGTGTAATGGTCGGAATCCGTGTTGCTGCGGGTCCAGTATGTTGTTAATGTCTAGATGTTCTTGAAGCTGACGTTGGACTGTCTTCTCAATTATTTTTGCGGTGAGCGGGAGGCTTGCTACTGGCCTGTAGGAGGTGGGGTCTGGAGTGTTTTTTTCTCTGTCTCCAACATCTGCTGGCAGGAGGACATAACCCGCTTGTCTGGACTGGTCTAGCAGTATTCCAGGAAAGGAAATTAACGGTAAGTGAAATTTCTCCATTATCTACACCTTCCTGGGTGTCTACTCTATTGCAGATTTTGGTATCATCCGCAAAGAGGCAAACCTTACCCAAAAGCCCTTCCGCTATATCACTAACAAAGATGTTAAAAAGAATTGGACCAAGGACAGATCCCTGGGGCACACCACTGGTAACTTCCTTCTCCTCAGAGTGAGCTCCATTTACCTGTACTCTTTGTTGCCTCCCACACAACCAATTTCTAACCCAAGCAGTAACTTTAGGGTCCACCCATAGGGTGCTCAGTTTGTTTATAAGTCACCTGTGAGGAACGGTGTCAAAGGCTTTTCTGAAATCTAAATACACCACATCTAGAGCTCTCCCTCGGTCCAACTCCTTTGTCACCCAGTCAAAGAAATCAATCAGATTTGTCTGACAAGATGATCTGTTTAGAATCTGATGTCTGCTGTTTGACAGGGTTAGACTGCATTACAGATCTGCTGTTCCCTAGCCACAGTGGAAAGGCTGGTAGCCACACATTTTGAGTGATTATAAATAGAATTCAATACAATTTCTATGCATATACTGCCCTCCTTAAAAAGAGTGGTTCAGAAAATAATCAAAATAGAATAATGTATCAAAATAACAGAAAATACAAAACACCCTAGCAATCTTCCACCCTGATCACCTCAGTGTGGGCATAGGTAAGCATTCAGTTCAATAGTAGCTCCAATATTATTGAGTATTTTTTGGCCCCTCTACTTTCTATAATTCAAGAGTATGAAGTTGTATATCTCCAGGAACAAGCAGGAATGTAGTCTTCACATATGGGTGACGTGGGAAACCAACGGAGCCCGTGCTGGAACGCTCCCCAGCGTCTAATATGAAAGCTTTTGGGAGCATCCCACTGTACCTGCGTAGCTGCCTTCCCACCTTTCCAGTTCTCCTTCCTCACTTCTTTGTTTTCCACGGAGTCAACAAGAAACAATTCCTGTCACCGCAGAAAATTCATCCTTTCTTATTTTTTGTGGTCACGTCTGCCTTCCTGTTGACGCTGATACCAACCCCCGTTGGTGCATTCTTTCTTTCTTTCTTCAAAAAAAAACACCTTCTTTGAGAGAGAATTATTTCTTTCCATCAGGCATATCGATGCCATCTTAGGCTTAGGCCTTCCCTTTTGTCACTGACAAAATGGAAAAAACATCCAGTGGTTTTAAAAAATGTTCCAAATGTGGCAGTACCATTTTGGCCACAGACACCCATGACTGGTGCCTAAAATGCTTAGGACCAGATCATCAACTGTCAGAATGTCTGTTTTGTAGGAAGATGACAAAGAGAGGCCTACAGAATCAAGCTGCAAAGCTGGGCACCCTCTTTGCCTCCAATGCAGTGTCTTTAGCATCGACGTCATCGAGAGCGTCATCTTCCTCCCAAGGATCTCAGGTATCGAAACCTAAGTCTTCATCGAAGACTGGCCGGCCCTCCAAGGGAAGATCTCCTCCTAAGCATCGAGATGTCTCAGGCGTTGCCCTGGAGGGGGACACATCGGCCAAACAACCCCGGCGGGAGGATCTCCCCTCCAAAGCTTTAGTGGGTCCCAGGATGCTCCTGAGGCCTCCCCCTCTGGAGAGCTTCTGGTGCCATGCTCAATTCCAGTACCGATATCCAAGCATCAGCAAGCTACATGGATCAGCGTATCCTGGCCATCGAGCGGAGCTTAGCAGCCTTAGTAGCGGCCTTGGTACCAGTAAATCCCTTACAGTCGATTCCGCAGGCATCGGTACCGGCTCCAGTTCTGACACAATCTGCATCGACTTCTTTGCCACTTACCACACTACCGCCCATGCCGGCCCTTGAGTCCATTTATGGTATCACAGTTCTGGCACCGCAAACTGAGTCGAGTCCTTCTACCCCACGAGTGGTCTCTCCATGCAGACAAAGTCGCTCACATTTTTCAGATCTGGGGAACCCCAGAGATAGACCTGTTCACGAGGCCTCAGAATGCCAAGCTTCCTCGCTTCTCTTCCAGGACTCCTACACCGGACAGCCAGCAGATGAATGCTTTACAACTCCACTGGGGTCAAGGCTTCCTATATGCCTTCCCTCCCATTCCCAAGACTCTTTTCAAACTCCAGAGAGACAGGGGCTACATGATACTCATAGCCCCACGCTGGCCACGGCAACTATGGTATCCTCTCCTCCGACATCTGTCTCGGGCTCAACCTATAGATCTGGGGTCTGCTCCAGATCTCCTCTTTCAGGAGGAGGGAACGTTGCTCCATCCCAGTACGCAATCCCTCCATCTCACCGCATGGCTGCTGAGGACTTAGCCTTCCAGGACGTTAACCTTTCCCAGGAGGTTAAAGACATTCTCTTGGCTTCTAGAAAGCCATCCACCAAGCGCTCCTACACCTTCAAGTGACATAGATTCGCTATCTGGTGTTCTGAAAGGGATCTTAACCCCTTCTCAGCTCCGGTGGAGGCATTACTTGAGTATCTCTTCCACCTATATTCTTCTTGACTCAAAACCAATTCGGTAAGAGTACACCTAAGTGCAATTGCAGCCCCTCGCATGCCCTTAGATGGCCAGCCCATCTCTTCTCATCCACTTGCGGCATGGGATCTTAATGTTCTTTTAGGACAGCTTCTCAAGCTGCCCTTTGAACCTCTAGCCACTACCTCACTGAAGTTTCTCACGTGAAAGGTCACCTTCCTTATTGCTCTCGCTTCAGCAAGACGCATTAGTGAGCTCCAGGCTTTGGGGCTGACCTTCCTTGTACACGACTCCACCATGATAAGGTAGTCCTTAGAGCTCATCTTCACTTTATGCCAAAGGTGGTCTCACCCTTCCATTTAAACCATTCAGTCTACCTTCCTGTCTTTTTCCCTAGACCTCATTCCTCTAGGGCAGAGGCAACCATTCACATTCTAGATTTCAAACATGCCTTGGCTTTTTATCTCCAGAGAAGAACATATAAGAACATAAGATATGCCATACTGGGTCAGACCAAGGTCCATCAAGCCCAGTATCCTGTTTCCAACAGTGGCCAATCTAGGTCATATGTACCTAGCAGTTTCCCCAAAAGACACAGGTTCCACAATGCTTGTACTGGGTCAAGCATTGATATCCTAGGTCCCTTCTTAATAATGGTTTATGGACCTTTCCTCCAGGAACTTGTCCAAACCTTTTTTAAACCCAGCTACAGACTTCCGGTGACATGGTGGGCTAGGGAAGACGTGTCTTTCTTGGCTCCGGAGCCCACCCTCCCCCCTGCCTCCATAACTTGCCGTTTCAACCTGAATCTCTCTGGTTTCGTGCGGGAGCCTTTCTACTGCCGGTAGGGAGTGTCGCGGCTTGTGCAAGCTCGCCCGGGAAGTTTATGGCGGCGAAATCATCTAAGCGTGAAAAGCCCCGCGGTACAGAAGTTAAGATGGCGGAAGGTGACCATGCGGCCTTGGGCACCATGGTGGAGGACGTGTCCAAGGCTGTGGTTCTTGCCTTGGAAGACCGCCTGGGGGGCCTGGCCACACAGATGGCTGCGGTGGCGCAGGCAGTCTCCGAGTTCAACGGCCGCGTGGAGAGGGCAGAGCAGAGAATTAGCTCCTTGGAGGATGTGCAATCTCGGGCCGAGGCCCGGATCCAGAAGCTGGAGGAGGCTTTGTCAAAACAAACAGACAAGCTCGAAGATCTTGAAAACCGGAGCCGGAGGAACAATTTGCGCTTTATTGGGATTGGAGAATCAGTGTTGGAGAAGGACCTGAGAACCTACATAGAGCAGTGGATACCGGCCAACTTACCGCTGGGGGATGGGCTGGGTGCAATTGTTTTGGAGAGAGCACACCGACTGGGACCCCTTCGGGCTGGAGACAATCGACCCCGGGCGGTCATTGCCCGTTTCCTAAATGCAGCCCAAAAGGAAGAAGAAGTTCTGAGAGCAGCGCGCCAGCAGAGACGAACTAGGGAGAACAACTGCAGAGTCCTCATCTTCCAGGATTATTCTGCCGGTGTTTCGCAGCGCCGGAGGGCCTATAAAGACGTGTGTAGCCGTCTGGTGGAAAAAGGTCTGCGTTTCACGCTGGCTTACCTGGCCCGTTTGCGAGTAGACTGTGAGGGCCGCCAGCGCCTATTTGCATCGCCGGAGGAGGCTATGGCTTTTTGTGATCAACGTGGGTGACACTGGCCACCTTCACAATGAACTTGTAGCCGTAAGGTGAGACTCTGGGGGTTGGTGGCTCGGTCTAGCCGGAGCCCCGGCATAGGGGGCGGGCTGCGGCCTGGAGACGAGATGGAGCTGGATGTCTCTGCATGCCCGGCCTACCACAGCCCATTGGACTGCCATGTGTAGGGACATTGCAAAAGTTGCAACAGTTATTGCCTTTCCGTTCTTTTGTATTCAATGTGTGTAAGTTTTTGTAAGTTTCTGTCAGTTTTTGATACAGTTACTGAGGGAGGTTTATGGCTGGGGTGTGCGCTTGTTAGCTAGGGGAGTTGCTAGTTCTCAATGACTGGAATTGAGAGCGCATGTTAATGGGGGTGGGGGAGCGGGGGGATTCTTTTCTACTCTTAGCCCTGTGGTCCATTGAGTGGGTTGGTAACAAAAGGGAGGGGGGGGACTTCAAACGCACAGGGTCAGTAAAGCACCTCTAAGACTGCCTTCTGCTGGGAGTTTGTCTACCTTAGGGGTTTTAAATGTTCAAGTATTACTTGTGTCAGAACTATCTGGCTGCGTCAGGGTTCGGGGGGTTCTGGTGGGGGGATGGCAGTTCACACCGGGGAGGTATGGATTCTCCACGAGAGTCATTGGGAAGGATTGTTATAGGCGGTGGGGGTGGGGGGGGGACATCGACCTTAAGGGCCCAGTGGTTTGCCATTGCAGTTCATAGGCTGGGTTGGGGAGCGACGGCGGGTAGGCAACGTATGGGATGTTATGGGGGGGAGTGGTACTGCTGATGGCTCGGAGGTGGGGGGGGGTTGGGCTCTGCATGTGCCGGATGTCATGGAGGGGCCTCTTGTTGGGGACCGGGAGATGATAGTGGTTGGAGGGAAGGAGGGATGGGTGCCTGGGGGGGGGGGTGTTTGGGGGAGGGGGGGAGAAAGGGGGGGAGGGGGATGGGCTGCAGTCGTGGTTTGTCATCTATGGGAGGAAGAGGGGTTCGTGTGTGTTGTTGAAATGATGTCTGAGGTGAGTGAATGTGCCTGGGATTGGGTGAGGCAGCTTTGGCTGGAGTGGACGGGGCCCCTAGGCTGGGGGGGGCTTTGTCACCATTTTATACTGGAATTTCCCTGGTTGGCGGGCAGGACTGTGAAGAATAATGGGTAGCACTACTAAGCTTGCTTCTTGGAATGTCTGTGGTCTGGGATCCCCAGTTAAACGATACAAGGTAATGCAACAATTAAAACGTAAGCGTATAGGGGTCATCCTCTTACAGGAAACCCATCTAACGGAGAAAGAACATAGTAAGCTGGGGAAGGGACACATTGCCAAAGTCTACGGGGCTCAGGCTGTGGGGAAAAAGAGAGGAGTGGTAACATTGATCTCTAAAACTGTGGGGTGGGTGGAGGAGAGAGTGGAAGCAGACTCGGAGGGCAGGTTTGTTGTGCTATGGGGGGTCTTAGAAGGTATTAAAGTGGTGTTGTGCAATGTATACGCGCCTAACGTGTATGAGGCCCGGTTTTATCAACGGCTGACCCATTTGCTCGCGGATTCTGTTGGTTATCAAGTTCTCTTGGGGGGAGACTTCAATGCAGTATTGGACGACAACTTGGATAGGTCGGGGAGGTTGGGCTGCTGGGATTTGCGGAGCGCACGGAGAATTCTGGGGTTATGCGAGGCGCGTGGCTTGATCGATGTCTGGCGGGTGGTGCATCCCGGGGACCGCGAGTACACTCATATGTCCAGAAGTCATGGTACCTGGTCTAGAATAGATTACTTTCTGATCTCTGACTCCCTGTTTGGGCAGGTTCTAAGCGTGGATGTGGGGCCAGCCATTATCTCGGACCATGCTATGGTCACCTTGGAGCTGCGTCGGAGGACTCCTCATCGCACTGGGTTGTGGCGATATCCCTTGGAATTGTGTGGTGATGCTCAATTTGAGGGTTTACCTGCGTGACAAATGGGAGGTCTATAAAAGTCTGAACGAGGGGCCGGACATCAATCCTACTTTATTTTGGGAGGCGGGAAAGGCTGTGCTCCGGGGAGAGATTATTAGCTACTTGAGCGCTAAGCGAAAACGGGTGAATCAGCGTATTGTTACGTTGGAGCGCGAAGTTGGAAAGGTGCGCCGGAGGTTGGTTACGGCCGGGAATGCTGGGGACAAGATTCATATGCGGGAGCTGCAAACGGAGTTGGAAGCGCTGTTACACCAGCGAGCCCGAAAGTCGCTGATGTATTATCGGTTTCAACTTTACCAACATGGGAATCGGGCGGGAAGATTGCTGTCCTCTCTGATTAGGCCGGAGGGGGGCCCTAGACATATCGGGGTCATTCGACACCCGGATGGGACCTTGCGGAAGGGTGAGGGAGAGATTGCTGAGATCTTTACTGACTATTTCCAGAAACTGTATGGGGGGGAGGGGGGGAGTGAGGAGGAGGGTCGGGCGTTCTTGGATGGGTGTTCGTTGCCTACTTTAACTGCGGAGAATTTACAGGTTCTGAATCGACCTGTTTCCCCGAACGAGGTTCTTCTGGGTATCAAAACTTTGAAGCGGGGTCGGGCTCCGGGGCTGGACGGGCTCAGGAGTGAGTTCTACAAGATCTTAGGGGACAAGGTTGGGGTTCCCCTGGCGGAGTACTTTGGAGACCTGGTGCAACGTGGTTGTTTTCCCTACGAGGCCAATAAGGCTCTGGTTACTATACTGCCGAAACCGGGGAGGGACCCGTTATTGCCCAGTTCCTATCGGCCCATCTCACTACTGAACGTTGATATTAAAATCTTGGCCAAAATAATGGCTGACCGGTTGGCAGAATTCTTACCTGCATTAGTACACAAGGATCAGGTGGGCTTTGTGAGGGGGCGACATGCCGCGTATAGTCTCCATCGCGTTTTGATCTCCATGTGTGCGGGGCGGACAGCTCGTCGGGGCTCTATGTTAATCAGCTTCGACGCGGAGAAAGCGTTCGATAGGGTCGACTGGGGGTTCCTGTATCAAGTGTTGGGAGGCATGGGATTTTCGGGTTTTTTCGTGGATGTGGTACGGCTTTTGTATGCAGATCCTCGCGGAGCCATTTTGGTTAATGGTACCATGTCGCCTGAGTTCCGAATTGGGAAGGGGACCCGGCAGGGGTGTCCCCTGTCCCCCCTGCTATTTGTTCTAACTCTGGAGCCGTTATTGATTCAAATCAGGTCTAGTGTACGGTTTCAAGGGGTAGCAGTGGGACAGACCGAATTTCGGGTAGCGGCCTTTGCCGATGATTTGCTTCTGCATATTGCAGACCCTCAGAATGGCCTGCCCCAGTTATTGGAATTGATTAGAGCCTACGGGGTGCCCTCGGGTTTCCGCCTCAATCTGGATAAATCTGAGGCCATGTTGATAGGGGAGGCGACGTCTGTTGGGTGGGCGGGTGACTTCCCTCTGAAATGGGCGGAGGGGAAGTTCAGGTACTTGGGTATTCACTTGCCTGCCAAGCTGGATGATCTTTATCAGTTAAATGTTAAAAAAATACTGACGGAGTTGACTCTTAGTGCGGATAAGTGGAGGGATTTGCCCTTGTCTCTGGGTGGTCGCATTGCCTTATATAAGATGGCCTTGTTTCCTAAAATGTTATATGTGCTCCAGACTCTCCCCTTGTGGCTCAAACGATCTGATATTCGGAAAATGGACAGAGTGATTAACCAATTGCTTTGGAGGGGGAGGAGCCCCGGATCTCTTTGGCAGTTTTAAGGCAGCCATGGGATAGAGGGGGTATGGCACTCCCTGATCCTCGGAAATATAATGTTGCATGTCTTTTGCGACATGTGCGGGATTGGATATGGGACCTGGGGGTGTACACTCCGATTGTAATGCTTCAAGAGCTGGTGCGGCCCTGGCATCTGCGGTATTTGCTGCATGTAAAAGCGCTTAAAGGGATTGGACCTGATACCCGCTGTATGCTGGTGGAGCCCATCCGTCTGGCCTGGCGGTTCTTTTGTAAGGTTAAGGGCCTTCAGGCTAATCACTCTCCCTATCTCCCGCTATTAGGGAACGGGGATTTTCTTCCTGGTACGTTTGGGGGTAGCTTTGTTCGCTGGCAGCAGCTTGGTATAGTTAATTTGGAGCATCTGCTTACTGATGAGGGCGGTATGGAATCTATTGCTCTTTTAAGTCATCGTTACTCTCTGGGGGATCGAGATGTGTTCCCCTATGCTCAGATTCGCAGCTATGTCCGCAGTATACCTCCTGGTGCACTGAGAGGGGCGGTTAGCACTGGGATTGAGGAAGGACTGATGGGGGGTGACCTGGGAACAGGAGTGGCTTGGTTACACAAAATGTTGTGGGAATTGGAGCCGCCGCCCTCCTTGGAGGATCTTGCGGAGGCTTGGGCCCGGGACCTGGGGGAGGAGGTAGCAGAGGAGGGGCTTCTGCGTAGTTTGGCCAGCACCCCGAAGCTGAGTGTGTTGGTGCTGCATAGAGATATGCACTACAAGCTGCTGCGACGCTTATACTTTGCGCCATTGCGGGCCTGGAGGGCCGGCATTAGTGCCTCTCATTGCTGCCCCTGGTGTGGGGAGGGTAGGCTACGTTAGGGCATATGTTTTGGCTTTGTGATCGGGTTCAGACCTTCTGGGGGAAGGTTAAAACTTATCTGGCAGGATGTGCGCCCTCGTGTCTTCCCTTCACGGTGCAGAACCTGGTGCTAGACATTTGGGAAGATCTCGGGGAGGTGGGAGTGGGGGAGGTGGTGGGGCAGTGGCTGCGGTTGGTGTTGCTGATTGCACGTGGGTCTATTTTGAAGAGATGGATTGATGCCCGGGGACCTACTTATGGGCTTTGGAGGGGGAGCTTGCATGCGGTGCTGTTGATGGAGAAGCGTCGTGCAAGTGGTCATCCACGGCGATGGCAAAGATTCTTGGAGGGGTGGGGTCCACACTTACAATTCTTACCCAGTGGTACGCGCTCTCGGTTATTGAGTGATGGTTAGTGACCCCTTAGGGGGTTGGTCTTTGCCACCATCTCTCCCCCTTTTTTTCCTTTTTTCCTTTTTTCCCCTTTTTTCTTTTTCCTTTTTTCCTTTTTCCTTTTCCCTTTTCCTTTTTCCTTTCCTTCTCTCTCTTCGTTCCTCGCTTCTCTCCTTACCTTTCTCTTCACTTAAGCCACTTTCTCCTCCTGTTTCCTCTTTCCCTTCCCTCCCCTCTGTCTCTTTCTTGGTCTCACTCTCCTTTCTTTTTGTTCAGTTTTCGGTTTTTCTTTTCTCGTTTCTGACTGTTTTTCCTCTTCCTCCTCTTCCTCCGTGGAGGAAGGATATGCAGACTGCTGCAGCTGGTATGGGGGGGGGTGGGGGGGGCGGGAAGAGAGGAATTGCAGGGGGAACTTTCTTGATATAAAATACTGGGTTGTTGTATGGCGGGGCCTAATCTGTGGAGGGTGCCCGGAGTTGGGGGGATGGGCACTGCTGATCTGTTTCCTCTTTAATTTGCCTCTGTATTTCTGCATCTGATTTTGGTATGGACTGTGTTTATGGAGGTTGATGGTTTGTGTTTGAGTTTCTGTATTGTCAATATGCTATGCCCTTTGCCCTGTCCTGTTATTTATTTGAATTGTCAATAAATACATTCAAACATAAACCCAGCTACACTAACAGCCTTTACTACATCCTCCGGTAACAAATTCCAGAGTTTGATTACACGTTGAGTGAAAAAATATTTTCTTTTATTAGTCTTAAATAGTTTACCCTGTAGCTTCATTGCATGTCCCCTAGTCTTTCTATATTCTGATAAGGTAAACAATCGATCTACGTTTACCCGTTCCACTCCATTCATTAATTTATAGACTTCTATCATATCTCCCCTCAGCCGCCTCTTTTCCATGTTAAAGAGCCCTAACCTTTTTAGCCTTTCTTCATAGGAGTATCCTTCCATCCCCTTTACCATTTTGGTGGCTCTTCTCTGAACCTTTTCTAATAACGCTATATCCGTTTTAAGATACGGCGACCAGAATTGCACACAATATTCAAGGTGCAGTCTCACCATGGAACGATATAGAGGCATTATAATATCTTTTGTTTTATTTTACATTCCTTTCCCTATGATACCTAGCATTCTCCAGGACCAAGCAGGAAGTCAGTCCTCACATATGGGTGACGTCGACGTCGGCGTCGACGGAGCCCCCATGTGGCGCATTTCCCCAGCTTTCAAAGAAAGTCTTTGGGAATGCAGGCACGCAAGCGCGTCCCCTTCCCGCCCAAAGTTGCCATCTTGCTCAGTCTTCTTTTTTCCGCGGAGCCCTACGGACGCCTGTCCTTGTCACCTGTGAAAAAAGTTGATTTTTCTGTGTTGGGTCGAGTTTTTTCTTTGGTTCGACGTCAGTTCCTTTCCCGCCTGGACTCGGTACACCGCTGCCGGGCCCGGATCTCTTTTTTCGTTTTTTGTCCTTAGAGACTGCGTTAGCGCCTTTTTTCTTTTCCCTGGCAGCCCAATTTTTTTATCTTGCAGGGGCCCTTTTTCCCCCGATGGCTGCCAGTGGCCTTAAGAAGTGTGATCGGTGCAAGAAACTGATGTCTCTCACCGACACACACGACTGCTGCCTCCGGTTCCTGGGGCCAGACCATGATTCTACGGTCTGTAGTCCCTGTGGCAAAATGTCTTCCAAGGCATTACGGAGCTGTCAGCACCAGCGTGAGAGGATCTTTTGCGAATCTGCCTCTGGACGGGTCCGGACTTCGTCAAGAGGCCTCAACGTCTCGGGAGTCTGACCCTGAGCATCGTCGGGGCTCCTCTGAAAGGAAGTCCCCCTCGAGGGAGCACCGAAGGAAGAAGAAACCCACGAGGGCGGCATTGGTGGAGGCTCTTGGCTCCTCGAGGGCCAGGTCGCATAGCCCCGATCGCCGTCCCAGGTCCTCGGAGTCGGAGAGGCCTGCAAAGCATCTTCATGTAGAGTCGGAGGCCCCGGGGGAGCCAACGTCGGGCCCAACACCATCGGGGCTCGAGTTGGAGGCTGCTGCGTCTCCTAAGCTCGGACTCAGGTTGACGGCCTTGGAGAGCAGATTGTCTGCCTTCATGGAGCAGCAGCGGGTGCTGATCGCCGGTTTCACCGGCGCATCTGCCCCGACCACCGGGACATTGACGTCCAAGTCGACCCCGGAGGCCGAGCCGATCCTCGAGACCATGCGAACGCGAGTCGATCCTCGGCCGAGGTCACCCTCGGCCTCCCGTTCGGGAGCAAGGTCGTCAACGCCGGTTCCCTCGGCGTCGGGGCGGATGGCGTCGGTGCCCACCCACTCGGAGGAATCGGCGTGGGAAACAGAGGAGGAGGAGTCCCCTGACACTTTTTGGACTCACCGGGTTCCGAGCCTCGGGCAAGGTCCCCTCTGGAGGATACCAGGTTCTCGGATTTCGTGAGGGACATGGCCAAGGCACTGGCATTCCCTGCAGACCCCGAGGAGGAACCTCGAGCCGAGGAGCTTGAGGCTCTGCAGTATGACTCTCCTCTCAAGGAGGCCTTTACTGTCCCGGTTCCTCCTATGCTGGAGCGGTTGCTCTTCCGCATGTGGGAGACTCCAGCCTCGATGCCGGTTCTAAGCAAGTGGGTCGATTCCATCTATCGAGTCCGCAAGAGCCCCGGGTTTCAAAAGGTACAGCTACCGCACCATTCCATGGTTGGGGAATCGGCCATGCATCGCATGAAGAGTCAGAAGATGCACTCCTCGGTGCTTCCTGGCAGGGAAGCCCGGAACCTGGATGCCCTCGGTAGAAAGTGCTTCCAGGGCTCTATGCTTGCTTGCCGTGTCCAGACCTACCAGCTGTACATGGGCATGTACCTTCGAGACCTGGCAAAGGAGATTGCTGGGTTCTCTGCTGGTCTGTCCTAGGAACCTTTGCAGAGGTTCAAGGCCTTGTCTTCTGGTATTCGAGAGTGCTCGAAGTTTATATCTCGAGCAGCCTACGATGGATTTGAGGCTTCGGCCCAGGTAGCAGGGGCCGGCATCGGTGCACGCCGAAAGGCCTGGCTACAATCCTCGGACCTCGAGCCGTGGGTAGAGGACAAGTTGGTCGATGTCCCTTGCCGAGGTGAAAACCTCTTTGGCAAGCCCATGGCCGAAAAGGCTGCAGAACTCGAGACTGAGACTCTTACCGGACAAGGCTGTCCAGAAAAACCTCTGCCCCTTCTCAGAAGAAGAAGGGCTCGGGGAAAAAGACCTTTTATCCAAGGAAGATCGCTGCCTACAAACCGTACCCTCACTACCAGGCCTCTGCAGCTCCCCAACAGGGCCAGCAGGCCAAGGGGCAGTGTCATGGGCCCTGTAGGCAGAAGGCCCCCAAGACTCCTACTCCGGCTCCTGCTCAGCAGGGAGGGGTTTTTTGACTATGTCAGCATAGCCTCTCTTCCTCTCCAGGGCACAGGAGGTCGGCTAACCCTGTACGCAGACAGGCGGCCAGCCATCACAGGGGATACTTGGGTGTTAAGCATTATCAAAAGGGGCTATCTGCTCAACCTCACCCAGATACCCCCCTCCTACTTTCCAGGGGAGCCTCCAAGACCCCCCTCTGCACAGAAACTTACTCCTTCAGGAGTTGGAAGGTCTACTAAGGGACCAGGCGGTGGAACGGGTGCCTCACCACCTGGAAGGGCAAGGCTTCTACTCGAGGTACTTCCTGGTACCAAAAAGAACAGGAGGCCTCAGACCCGTCCTCGACCTGAGAAATCTGAACAAGTTTCTGGAGAGGGAAAAGTTCAAGATGCTTACCCTTGTAATCTTACTGCCCTACCTCCAGCAGGGATATTGGCTATGCTCCTTAGACCTGAAAGATGCTTATACTCACATCCTCATCCATCCAACTCACAGACAATTCCTCAGATTTGTGGTGGGAGGAAAGCTCTTCCAGTACAGAGGTCACATAGCTTCCACAGTTCATGTCACCCCACATGCCCGGCTGCACATGAGGCCGGCTCAGTGGCACCTCAGGGCGCAGTGGCTGCAGACAGAATAAAGGTGTCCAAACTCTTGGTGGACTCCTTACGCTGTTGGAGGCATCTCCCAAATCTGGTCAGGGGTGTTCCTTTTCAGGCCTCCCCACACACTCAGGTACTGACAACCGATACTTCCCTGCAGGGCTGGGGGGCACACTGCCAGGGGCCCTGCAGCCAAGGCCTGTGGTCTCCGTGGGAAGCCGCCCAGCAGATCAACCTGTTGGAATTGAGGGCCATTCGACTAGCCTTACAGACTTTCTCTCAGATCCTGTCTCACCAGTCTGTCCTAGTTCAGACAGACAACCAGGTGGCTATGTTCTACGTCGTCAAGCAGGGAGGCAGAGGATCCAGACTTCTGTGCCTGGAAGCACAGGCTCTTTGCTCCTGGGCTGTCAATCATGGCATGACCCTCAGGGCAGTCTACCTCCCAGGCCAGGAAAACTACCTGGCAGACAGGCTAAGCAGACTCCTGCAGCCTCACGAGTGGCAGTTGGATCCTCTGGTAGTTCAACAGATCTTTCTGAAGTGGGATCTTCCAACCATGGATCTTTTTGCCAGTCCGCTGAACAGGCAACTACCCAGGTTCTGTTCCAGTCAACCACATCCCTTGAGAACAGCGCCAGATGCACTCCTGATCCCCTGGTTAGGGGGCCTGCTGTACGCCTTTCCTCCCACACTTCTGGTGGCCTGGACTCTATTCAAAATCCAGCAGGACCGTGCCACGGTGATCCTGATAAGCCCCCAGGTGGCCCAGGCAGCCGTGGTTCCCTCTTCTTCTACAGTTGGCAGTGGATGCTCCACTTCCTCTGGGGTTGCAACCCGACCTTCTGACTCAGGATCAGGGGTCCCTCTTGCATCCCAACCTCAAATCCCTCAATTTGATGGCCGGGCTGCTGAAAGGCTAGTCCTTGCTCCCTTGCTCCTATCAAGGGAGGTTGAAGAGGTGGTGTTGGCCTCCAGGAAGCATTCCACTAGGAAGGCCTATGCTCTGAAGTGGCATAAGTTCTCTACTTGGTGTTCTCAGCAGCAAGAAGACCCCTTCTCCTGCTCTGTCTAGGTGGTGCTGCAATACCTGCTCCACCTTTCCAACCTAGGACTTCAGTCCAACTCTGTCTGGATTCACCTCAGTGCCCTCTCAGCTCACCACTCGCCGGTGGATGGACGATCTCTCTCAGGCCAACCTCTGGTGTCTCGCTTTCTCAGAGGTTTGCTTCGGCTTAAGCCTCCTATTCGTCCACCGGCTACTGAGTGGGATCTCAATATGGTCTTGCAGCAACTGACTCGCCCACCTTTTGAGCCGATGGCAACCTGCTATTTACGCTTCCTCTCCTGGAAGGTGTTGTTCCTTGTAGCACTCACCTCGGCTAGGCGGGTGAGTGAGCTTCAGGCCCTGGTCTCGGATAGGCCATATACCACGTTCTATAGGAACAGGGTAGTCTTGCGGACTCATCCTAAGTTCCTTCCAAAGGTAGTGTCCTCCTTCCACCTCAACCAGGAGGTGGCACCTCCGACGTTCTTTCCCAGGCTGCACGCCAGTAGGGCCGAAACTGTCTTGCATACCCTGGATTGTAGAAGGGCACTGTCCTTTTACTTGGAGCGTACGCAGGGGCATAGAAGGGCTTGTCAGCTCTTCATTTCCTTTGACCCTAATAAATTGGGGTTGCCCGTCTCTAAGCGAACATTGTCCATCTGGGTGGCAGACAGTATCGCCTGGGCGTACAGGGCAGCCGGCCTCTCCCTGGAGGGTCGAGTCACAGCCCACCGGGTCAGGGCGAAGGCTGCATCAGTAGCTCACTTCCGTTCTGTTCCGATGGCAGACATCTGCCGGGCCGCTACTTGGTCTTCAAGCCAGACTTTTGCGGACTACTACTGCCTCGAGAGGGAGTCCCGTAGAGACAGTGCTTTCGGGCAAGCGGTACTCCGTAATCTCTTTGAGGTTTAGGCAACTCCTACCCTCCGGCGCTGGTGTTGGGCTACCGTTCAGGTGTGGTCTCGGAGAAGATTCTCTCACTGTTGCTGGGGCTCTAGAGGGAGCTCTATTTTTCAGCCTGGGTTCCTGGGAGCCCAGAGCTAGGGAGTCCCCCATATGTAAGGACTGACTTCCTGCTTGGTCCTGGAGAAAGAGTAGTTACTCACCTGTAACAGGTGTTCTCCAGGAGCAGCAGGAATCAGTCCTCACGACCCTCCCTCCTCCCCTTCGAGTTGCAGTTGTATATAGTTCATTTTCTTTTTGTGCTGTCTTTTAGCTATGTCACTGGACTGAGCAAGATGGCACTTTGGGCGGGAAGGGGACCGCGCATGCGTGCCTGCATTCCCAAAGGCTTTCTTTGAAAGCTGGGGAAATGCTCCACATGGGGGCTCCGTCGACACCGACGTCACCCATATGTGAGGACTGATTCCTGCTGCTCCTGGAGAACACCTGTTACAGGTGAGTAACTAATCTTTCTATTTGCTCTCTTGGCCGCCGCTGCACACTGGGCCGAGGGTTTTAACATCTCATCCACAATGACGCCTAAATCTTTTTCCTGGGTGGTGGTTCCTAATGTGGAACCTTGCATCGTGTAACCATAGTTTGGGTTGTTCTTCCCTAGGTGCATAACTTTGCACTTGTCCACATTCAATTTCATCTGCCATTTTGATGCCCAGTCTTCCAGTTTATCAAGATCCTCTTGCAATTATCCACAATCCTCTTGGGTTTTAACAACTTTAAATAGTTTTGTGTCATCTGCAAATTTGATAACCTCACTTGTCATTCCCTTTTCCAGGTCATTTATGAATATGTCAAAAAGCAGCGGACCCAGCACAGATCCCTGGGGTACACCACTATTCACCTTTCTCCATTGGGAAAATTGGCAATTTAGCCCTACCCTCTGCTTTCTATCTTTTTTTTTTATTTTTTTATTTTATGTTTATAAATTTTACAAAATCCAAGCAAAAAAATACATTAACTTGAATGGAAATAAGAAAGCTGGTTTACAAAGATAAACAAGTTATCCAACTAGGAAAATTACATAGGTAAATAAATGATACCAGCCCCTTCTAAAGCCCACTACATAGAAAGGAGAGAACCAAGACATATCATACGATTAAATGCAAGAAATAAACCATGGGAATACAGCCAGAATATTACACTACGCAGTGAATCTATATCACATCAGAGGAACGACGAGCATTAATGAAGGCGAGTAGCTGAGACGGGTCATAGAAAACATACATAGCAGAATTTAATTTAACCAAACATTTTGATGGAAATTTAAGAAAAAACTGGCCCCCTAACAGCAAAACACCAGGGCGTAATAGGAGAAACTCACGTCTGCGCTTCTGAGTAGCTTTAGAAAAATCTGGAAAAACTCTTTGACAAGATCCCTCATCAGAGACTTTTGGCAAAACTAAAGAGTCATGAGATAGGAGGCAGTGTACTATTGTGGATCAGGAACTGGTTAAAAGATAGAAAGCAAAAAGTTAAATATTAGGGTTTTTGCTTTCTATCTTTTAACCAGTTCCTGATCCACAATAGTACACTGCCTCCTATCTCATGACTCTTTAGTTTTGCCAAAAGTCTCTGATGAGGGATCTTGTCAAAGGCTTTCTGAAAGTCCAAATACACTATATCAACCGACTCACCTTTGTCTACCTGTTTATTCACATCTTCAAAAAACCATAACAGATTAGTAAGACAAGATCTTCCTTGTCTAAAGCCATGTTGGCTGTCTCCCATTAAGCCATGACTATCTACATGTTCAGCAATTTTGTTTTTTATGATAGTTTCTACCATTTTTCCCGGTACTGACGTCAGGCTCACCGGTCTGTAGTTTCCCGGATCACCCTTGGAACCACTGTTCCCTCTAAGCTGTGCGCGTTGTCACCCTGCACCCACTCCCTAACCTTGAGGGTTAAGGAGGGATGGGCCTTGTGTAGTTGTGGGGGCCAATGAAAGTCGGGAACAAGACATTTATATTTACAAGGATTTTATTTTCCCCGCTCCTTGATGGACAGGAACAGGTGAGAAGAATAACCAAATCAGGAACAATGCAAATTACAGGCTTTCAATACTGTGCTTCAGCCTAATCTTCACTGAGGAAGCACATTACACCATGTGTCTTCTCTGTGCTGTATTTACAAATACTCCGGTAAGAAATAATACTGTTTTCTCTTGCAATCAGATTACAGTCCAGCTTATTTCAGTGCTTCATAAGCTTTCCTTTCAGTTGCTCAAACAGTATTCACTTCATAAGCTTTTCACACATCTTTGGTTAACATAACCAGAATAAAATGTCAGGTATAATCATTCAAGCTTGGCTCTTGTCAGCTCTATCTATTAGACCAATCGAGCATTCCATCGGCTGGTTAACTTCAATCATGGGAACTGGAGCCGGTGTGGGAAATCCTATCTCAGGATTACTTCCTGCTTGAATGCTAGTCTGTTCTGAAACAGCTCTTCTATTTAGAAATTGTTTGAATTCATTCAAGAGTAGTTCTGCCTGTCTTCTAGCAGGACTACTGGAGAACCTTCTCCTTGCTTGGGCAAGTAATTATCTGCTTCTGGTGAACAAACAATGCTCTCCCTGTTTAGACACTCTGTGCCCGTGGTGGAGTTACCCCTCCCCCACTTATCTCTGTTAGTGAGTGTTGGAATCACACGTTCCTCTGCACGAGCTCTGCTCTTAAAGAATGCTTCAAAGGTAGGACCTTCTGTATCAGTGTAGCCTAATTCTCTTGTAAACAGTTTAGCTGAATTCCTCTCGTCAGCTTGCTTGTTAAAAGCAGGAACTGCTGGCTGAGAAAAGCTTGGCTTAGTTAAAGAGCATTCAGGCTGTAACCAACGTCTCTCACATTGCCTGAAACTATCCTGTACTTTAAAATCAGGACTCCCTCTTTCTGGTTTATAAAACTTGTTAAAGGAATTAAGTGCAGCAGGTACCTTAAAATGAGGCTTGTCAGAAAATGCCTTGTCAGCGTGCCTTTCTCTCCAAGGGTAAATGCTGTCTCCCAACAACCTAGGCTTTACTCCTGGTTCTAAATCAGTTTCCCTTCTGTTGCAGCTGGGCAGTATTTCTGTAGCAGGGTCAAAGGGTTCTGCATTCAAGAGAGCTTCTTGCCTTCCCAATGCCTTTTGCCTTCTCTCTTGTGGATTCAAACCACCTTCATTTCTCATTCCATTTGTAGTGCTCACTTCTCCATTCCTTCTCATCACCGTCCTACTCCTTCTCCTTCTCCTTCCACTGTCTTCCCTCTCTCTGCTTAACAAGGGGCCCCTGCTCTGGGAAGCCCGCCTCCTACTAGGGCGTGCCCAATCCACAGCTCTGGTTCTCTCCTCCCTTGAGGTGAGCTGATTAGTTACCTGTAGGTTATGCTGAGAATGGAAAACCCTGTCTTTTCTTGCAATACCTGAACCAACCAGAGGGTCAGTATCAGTTTCCATGGCTTCTGAAGTTGCCACTGCGTCACAGATCCCCCCCCTTAAGTTATCACGGGCTGTTTTAGGAGAATCCGGACAGCACGCGATACGACTCAGTGCATCCGCGTTCTGGTGGAGTTTTCCCGCACGGTGTTCTACCTGGAACTCGAAAGCTTGTAGTGCCATGAACCACCATGTAAGCCGTGAATTATGGTTGTGCATTTGGTTCAACCACTTCAGGGGTGCGTGGTCTGTAATTAAGGTGAATTTTCTCCCCAGTAAATAGAAACGCAGCGCATCGACAGCCCATTTGATGGCCAAACACTCGCGTTCTAGTGTGGAGTAATTTCGTTCCGGTGGTGTCAGCTTCCTACTCAGGAACAAGACCGGGTGTTCTACCCCTTCATGTCGCTGTGATAATACCGCTCTGAGACCCGTATCGGAAGCGTCTGTTTGCACAATGAACATCTTGGAGAAGTCCACTCCTTTTAGCACTGGTGCTTCACACAGCTGTTTCTTCAGAAGGTTGAACACCCCTTCCGCTTCTGTACTCCATTTTAACTTGTTGGGGGCATTTTTCTTCAACATCTCTGTCAGTGGGGCTGTTTTCTCTGAAAAAATGCGGGATGAATCTCCTATAGTAGCCCACTAGCCCCAAAAAGCTGCGTAACTGCTTTTTGTTAGCAGGTTCTGGGAACGCCTGCACACTGGCGATTTTACTAAGGAGAGGTTTTACCATCCCTCGGCCCACCACGTGACCCAGGTATTTCACCTCTTGTCCCCCAAAGAGGCACTTTGCTGGGTTCAAGGTAAGGCCCGCCTTTCGAATTGACAGAAGTACTGCTTCAATTCTTTGGACATGCTGGGTCCAGGTCTCGCTGTGGATCACCACGTCGTCCATGTAAGCCACAGCATATGCGTGATGAGGCCGTAGGACCATATCCATGAGGCGCTGGCACGTAGCTGCGGCGCCATGCAGGCCAAAGGGCATCCTTCGAAATTGGTAGAGGCCTATAGGAGTGCTGAAGGCGGTTTTCGGCCTAGCCTCTCTCGTAAGGGGGACTTGCCAATACCCCTTAGACATGTCAAGGGTTGTGAGGTACTTGGCTTGCCCTAGGCGGTCGAGCAGCTCCTCAATTCTTGGCATAGGATAAGAGTCGAAGCGATATATCATATTCACTTTTCTAAAATCTATGCAAAAGCGAATCAACCCATCCGGTTTTGGAACCATCACAATTGGGCTGTTCCAAGGGCTCCGGGACTCTTCAATAACCCCCATGGCGAGCATTTCCTTTACTTGCCGGACCACTTCTTTTTTCTTTGCCGCTGGAAGCCTGTAAGGCCGCTGCCTAACCACTTCACCGGGGGTTGTCACTATCTCATGGGCTATTAATTTAGTTTCGCCTGGCAGCGAGCTGAGGACATCTTTATACCGAGATAACACTTGCCTCAACTCCTGCTTTTGTGCCCAAGAAAGTCCTTCATCCAAGCGGGGTTCCGGATTTTGCTGGCAGTCTGTCAGCTGGGGTCCGAGGTCCTCCTCTTCCAGGTCCTCCCTCTCCACTGAAGCCGCCAATCCTTGCAGGCTATTAGTCCCTGTTGACCCGAAGCCTTGCGTTCCACGCGTTGTCGTGGACAGAGCAGGCACCTCTTCCAACGGGGGAATCCCAGTGCGCTCACAAATCAGTTGGGCTACGCGGTCTCCGGTTTTTACTTGGAAGTTAGCTTTTCCAAAATTAAAGAGAAGCACTTTCAGGGAGCCTCGGTAGTCCGGGTCAATTACACCTACCCCTATGTCTATGAAATGTTTAAGTGCTAGGCCTGACCGGGGAGCTAGCCGGCCATAACACCCCACAGGCAGCTCTATCTGCAGGGCCGTATCCACTAGCGCCTTTCCGCCCGCAGGAACAATTACATCCTCTGCACTGCTGAGGTCCAACCCTGCGGCATTAGGCGTGGCTCTCTTGGGTGCTTGAGCACTAGGGGTCATCTTACAATATTTCAAAACAAACCGGGGCCTCTCGGTAGTGCTATCTTTCGGAGTTTCTCCCCCTTTGTTTTTCTTGACCTGAGGCACTAATGGTCGGAGTACCGAATTTACCTTTTGCGTGGCCAGGGCCTGCACTTCCTCAGGGCCTTCTTCTATATGGGAACTCTCTCTCTCCCTTATTCCTTGCACTAGACCCTGATGAAATTGGGGCCAATCTTGGCCTAAGATCATTGAGTGTGGGAGGTGTGGGACAACCGCAAGCGGGATAGTTTTCTGTGCACCTAAGCCTGCTATGTGTAGGTTGTAGATGGGGTAAGAAGATGTTCCCCCGTGAACGCATCTTATCTTTACCTCATCTATGGGGTGTATTATCTCTGGGGCTTCTCTAGCTTCTATGGCCTTCCAGAATTCCTCGGATATCATGCTTAACTCAGCACCCGAGTCCAGCAAAGCTTGAGTGGTTATACCTTGCACGCAGACAGCTAACAGAAAACCTGGTCTGTCCTCCACATACGTATCAGCTACTAAGGCATTCTTTATCAAGCATTGCTTTTGCATATGGCCTACTTGCCCACACTTAAAACATCTCATTTTACCTATAGAATTTTTTCTACCAGGCATGGACATTTTTACTGGATCCTCTTGGATCCTCCGCCGCCTTTCTGATCCGCTACTGCCATATTCAGAGAATGGGGTGCTAGCTCTCTGGGCCATTAACTCTGCCTCTATATATCTCTCTGAGAGAGCAACCGCTTCCTGGGGGTTCTTGCAGTTCTGCAGGATCAGGAAGGTGCGAATCTCCTGTGGCAGTGCTTCCATATATTGTTCTAATATCAAATCATCTAGGATAGATTCCACAGATCTCCCTTCGGGAGTCAACCACTTATACAATAAAGCCCTTATTCGGTGGTATAGGGATTTGGGAGTTTCACTCGGCCCGAGTCTCACATTCCTTAGACGAGTGTGATATACGAGTGGAGTGAGACCCAATCTCTCCCGAATGGCCTTTTTTAACTCCTCAAAGCTTCCAGCTAGGTCTGGAGGCATGGCTCGGTATGCTGCTCTCGCTTCCCCTGTAAGGGATGCAGCTAGCCTTAAGGCCCAATGTTCCCTTGGCCATAAGCTCAGGCGTGCCACCCTCTCAAAACTCTCTAAGTAGTCATCTATGTCATCCTGACTAGTTAAAGGTCCAAAGTTGAACAAAGTCCCTGTCGGCATGTTAACAGATGGTATCATGTTAGCGACTAAGGAACCTGCTTCCGACGCTGGAACAGTGTCCTGCCTCTTTCCTTTCACATACTCTTCCAAAAGAGCTAGAAGCGGTTGTTGCTGCTCCTTTAAAGACGCGTTGGCTCTCTGCTGCGCCTCCAGCGCTAGCTCGGCTTGGCGTTCAGATTGCGTCGCCATCCACTGGATGATGTCCTTTGGATCCATCGCCATCCTTGGGATTCACTGAAATGCAAACAAAAACAAACAGGAACCCAAGTGCGGTATCTCTGACTCTATCTCTGGGGTTTCTCCAGAAACAAACTTTTTTTTCCTCTCTTTTTTTTTTTTTTTCCTCCCCAGCTACCACTAGGGGACACCCTCTGCCTTGGTATCCACACAACCCAGGGTGTGTACCCGTTACCTGGCTTAGGTGTGCAAGCACTTCAGGAAATGGCTCCTGCAGCCCTCTGCGGTCCCTCGTCCTCTGCTGGGCTTCGTCAGCTCTTCAGCCGGGGTCCACTTTGAAGAAGAGGTTCTCTGCAGCTCCTGATGCGGCTCCTTCTGCGCCTGCGCTGAAATCCTCAGTACTACGCCACTTGTCACCCTGCACCCACTCCCTAACCTTGAGGGTTAAGGAGGGATGGGCCTTGTGTAGTTGTGGGGGCCAATGAAAGTCGGGAACAAGACATTTATATTTACAAGGATTTTATTTTCCCCGCTCCTTGATGGACAGGAACAGGTGAGAAGAATAACCAAATCAGGAACAATGCAAATTACAGGCTTTCAATACTGTGCTTCAGCCTAATCTTCACTGAGGAAGCACATTACACCATGTGTCTTCTCTGTGCTGTATTTACAAATACTCCGGTAAGAAATAATACTGTTTTTCTCTTGCAATCAGATTACAGTCCAGCTTATTTCAGTGCTTCATAAGCTTTCCTTTCAGTTGCTCAAACAGTATTCACTTCATAAGCTTTTCACACATCTTTGGTTAACATAACCAGAATAAAATGTCAGGTATAATCATTCAAGCTTGGCTCTTGTCAGCTCTATCTATTAGACCAATCGAGCATTCCATCGGCTGGTTAACTTCAATCATGGGAACTGGAGCCGGTGTGGGAAATCCTATCTCAGGATTACTTCCTGCTTGAATGCTAGTCTGTTCTGAAACAGCTCTTCTATTTAGAAATTGTTTGAATTCATTCAAGAGTAGTTCTGCCTGTCTTCTAGCAGGACTACTGGGAGAACCTTCTCCTTGCTTGGGCAAGTAATTATCTGCTTCTGGTGAACAAACAATGCTCTCCCTGTTTAGACAATCTGTGCCCGTGGTGGAGTTACCCCTCCCCCACTTATCTCTGTTAGTGAGTGTTGGAATCACACGTTCCTCTGCACGAGCTCTGCTCTTAAAGAATGCTTCAAAGGTAGGACCTTCTGTATCAGTGTAGCCTAATTCTCTTGTAAACAGTTTAGCTGAATTCCTCTCGTCAGCTTGCTTGTTAAAAGCAGGAACTGCTGGCTGAGAAAAGCTTGGCTTAGTTAAAGAGCATTCAGGCTGTAACCAACGTCTCTCACATTGCCTGAAACTATCCTGTACTTTAAAATCAGGACTCCCTCTTTCTGGTTTATAAAACTTGTTAAAGGAATTAAGTGCAGCAGGTACCTTAAAATGAGGCTTGTCAGAAAATGCCTTGTCAGTTCTCTCCAAGGGTAAATGCTGTCTCCCAACAACCTAGGCTTTACTCCTGGTTCTAAATCAGTTTCCCTTCTGTTGCAGCTGGGCAGTATTTCTGTAGCAGGGTCAAAGGGTTCTGCATTCAAGAGAGCTTCTTGCCTTCCCAATGCCTTTTGCCTTCTCTCTTGTGGATTCAAACCACCTTCACTTCTCATTCCATTTGTAGTGCTCACTTCTCCATTCCTTCTCATCACCGTCCTACTCCTTCTCCTTCCACTGTCTTCCCTCTCTCTGCTTAACAAGGGGCCCCTGCTCTGGGAAGCCCGCCTCCTACTAGGGCGTGCCCAATCCACAGCTCTGGTTCTCTCCTCCCTTGAGGTGAGCTGATTAGTTACCTGTAGGTTATGCTGAGAATGGAAAACCCTGTCTTTTCTTGCAATACCTGAACCAACCAGAGGGTCAGTATCAGTTTCCATGGCTTCTGAAGTTGCCACTGCGTCACAACGTGTGCGCGCGCACACACACCTTGCTGAGCGAGCGCACATACTTTATAACAGAGCGCACAAAAATTACGGTTCTGATTCTGATAGAAAACAACACAGACATCTTAAAATTGAAAAGTTGTTGTGTATTTCCAGTTTTCACAAGTTCTACAATATTTTCTAGTGCAGTCAGTGTGGTGTACATACTGTATTCTGACATGTAGTCAAATTTTAAAGTATATAACTCCAAGTGTCATTATGTGGCGAACAAAAATTTAACCTTCCTTCAAAAGCTGCACAGCTGATATTTTATGCGCACACAGCCTACAGAAAATTAGAGAGAACATTGCTTGGAACCCTTTTTAAAAATTGGTGTTACGTTTGCCATTCTCCAATCTTCAGGTATTAGAGATGATTTTAATGATAGTTCACAGATTACTAATAGCAGGTCTGCAATCTCATATTTCAGTTCTTTCAACATCCTTGGATGTATATCATCCAGCCCAGGTGATTTGCTACTCTTCAATTTATCTAATAGTTGTAATACATCTTCCCGATGTATCGATATTTCCTTCAATTCTTCCGCACCTTTAAATACCACTTCAGTCATGAATAACATCCCTACATCTTCCTCAGTAAAGACCGAAGCAAAGAATTCATTCAGTCTCTCCGCTATCACCTTGTTGCCTCTTAGTGCCCCTTTAACCCCCTATCATCTAATGGACCAACTGACTCTCTCAGAGAGAACTCTCAAGAGCACAGAAAAGCTTCCCAACTTTATATCTCCTTTGACTCGCGGCACCTGGGGTTGCCAGTATCCAAGCAAACTCTTTCCAGGTGGATAGCAGACTGCATCTCCTTTGCTTATGAAAAGGTAGGACTCTCTCTCGAGGGTCACGTCACTGCAAATAATGTTCGGGCCATGGCTGCCTCTATGGAAAACCTGCGATCTGTAGCGATTGATGTGATATGCAAAGCAGCAACTTGGTCTTCTGTCCACACTTTTGCTGCTCACTATTGCTTGGAAAATGACTCCCGCCGGGATGCCTTGTTTGGCCAAGCTGTTCTCCAGCATCTCTTTCAGACTTAGATCAACTCCTACCCTCTATCCCGGGTTTTGATACCAGACATCCTTGAGGGATACATGACCTCCTTAATTATACCTGTGATTCCACAGCCAACTCTGAGGTCATCTATCTGGCATCTCCAAGCTAGGGCATCCCATATGTGAATACTACATTCCTGCTTGTTCCTGGAGATAGCATAATTTCTCCTGGAACAAACAGGAAGTCATTCCTCACATATGGGTGACATCGGCACCAATGGATCCCGCACAGAGCATTTCCCCAGCTTTCAAAGAAAGCCTTTGGGAATGCTACCATGCATACGTGGCTCCCTTCCCGCCCAAGGGTGCCATCTTGCCCAGTCTCCTTTTTTTCCGTGGAGCCCTTGAGACGTTGTCTGGTTGTCCCCGGAAAAAATTTATATTTTTCTTTTCCCAAGTTTCACACTCGCCTCCGGTGTCGCACCAGTACTCTTCCCGACTACCAACCACGGTACCGTGGCATCGGGTTCTGTTTATTTTTTTAGTCTTTAGTTGTTTTCTTTTTCTGGTGTCTTCGTGCCCTTTTTTCTCCCACTGGCAGCCTGAAGAGTCTTTGACCTTGCAGGGGTACTTTTTTCCACCATGGCTACCAGTGGCTTTAAGAATTGTGATTGGTGCTCCAAAATCATGCCTTTGACCGACACACATGACTACTGTCTTCGCTGCTTCAGGCCAGATCACGACCTGGCAGCCTGTGATCTCTGCAAGAGGATGTCCAGCAAGGCCCTCAAGAGCCGCCAGCAGCAGCAGCACAATACGTTTTTCCCCGAGTCCCCGATGCCTCCGAAGGCCAGGGCCTCATCTGAGGCCTCGACATCGTAGGCAGAACACTCCGAGCCCGAGCCTCGTCATGGGTCCTTGGAAAGGGGTCTCCCTTGAGGGAACCCAGGAAGAAGAAGAAACCCTCGAAGGCAGTGTTCTTGGATGGTTCCGACTGGCTGGGGCCTCCCCGGGCCTGGTCCCGCAGTCCGAGATGCTTATCTAAGGCGTCGGAGAAGGAGCAGCCTGCAAAGGTCCCCCCGGAAGGATCCGACTGCAGACCTGCCTTGATCCCCAGACACTATTCTCGTCGAAGATTCCCCTTCAGGGGAGCCGGCGTTGGGCCAGAGTCCCTCGATGCCCATGCTGAAGGCTGTGGAGCCTTCTGGTCTAGAGTCCAGAATAGCGGCCCTGGAGCGCAGTTTGTCTGCCTTCATGGAGCAGCAGCAGGCGCTGTTGTCCAGCACGACCGGTTCATCCGCCCCGACCACCGGGCCCTCGACAAACAAGACGTCCCTGGAGGCCCAGCCGATCCTCGAGGTCCTTCGGCCTCGAGTCGATCCTCGGCCGCGGTCATGCTCCGAATCCCATTCAACGGGACCATGGTCATCCCTGGTAAGTCTGCCAAGCACCAGTCACAGGGCATCGGGGGCCCCGAGGCCCGCAGAGCATCCCTCCTACGATTCCTTGATGGACTACGAGTGGGAGACTGAGGATAAGGAGTCCCCCGATACCCATCACCTCACCGCTACAACGTCCTTTCTGACTCTTCCATCTCGGAGCCTCGGCAGCGGTTCCTGGACTTTGTCAAGGACATGTCTAAGGCCTTTTCATTTCCAACCAAGTCGGAGGAGACCCTCAGGGGGATGAGTTTGAAATCCTCCCATATGAGGCCTCCCTGCAGGAATCGCTCACGGTGCCCATTCCTCCCATCCTGGAATGGCTCATGCTCTGAATGTTGGAGACACCGGCGTCAGTGTCAGTGAGAAAATGGCTCGACTTGATGTATTGAGTCCACCGGAGCCCGAGCTTCCAGAAGTCACAGCTGCCACATAACTCCATGGTGGTGGAGTCAGCTATGTGTCGGCTGAAAAGCCAGAAGATGCACTTCTCGGTGCCCCCCTGGCAGGGAGGCCCACACCTTGGACGCCCTCGGCAGAAAGTACTATCAGGGCTCAATGTTCATTTGCCACATCCAGACTTATCAGCTGTACATGGGCATGTACCTGAGAGACCTGATGAAGGAACTCGCCAGGTTCTCGGCTGGTTTCTCCGAGGAACCTTTGCAGCGGTTCAAGAACCTGGCCAAGGCAGTCCATGAGTGCTCCAAATTCATGTCGGGTTTGAATCGATGACCAGGGTAGCCACGGCGGGCATCAGTTCAAACCGCCAAGCTTGGCTTCAGTCGTCCGACCTTGAGCAGTGGGTTCAGGACAAATTGGTCAATGTCGCAGGCCAAGGAGAGAACATCTTTGGCAAACCCATGACCAACAAGGCTGCCGAGCTGCAGACCGAGTTCATGACGAGGACCAGGCTCTCTAAGAAGACCGCTGCCCCTCCCTGACGGAAGGGCTTGGGTAAGAAGTCATTATTTCCAGGAACAAGCAGGAATGTAGTCTTCATATATGGGTATCGTCGGTACCGACGGAGCCTGCGTGGGAACGCTCCCCAGCATCCAATAGGAAAGCTTTTGGGAGCATCCCACAGCGCCTGCGTGCTGCCTTCCCGCCTTTCCCAACTGTCCCTCTCCAGTTCTTCATTTTCCGTGGAGCCAACAGGTCACACATCCTGTCACCGCAGAAGATTCCCTTATACTTCTTTTTTGTGGTCGCGTCTGCCTTCCCTCAACGCTATACCAGTACCGCCGGTTCTTCTTCTTTCTTTTCTTTAAAAAAAAACAAAAACTTTTTTCTGGAGTCTTTCCAGTAATTTTCTCTCAGGTGCCACGCGCCATTTTGGGCACTAGGCCCGACTTTTTCCTTCAAAATGGAAAAACCCGTTTCGGGTTTTAAAAAGTGTTCTAAGTGTGGCGGTACCATCTCCGTCACCGACACCCATGAGTGGTGCCTCAAATGTTTAGGTCCTGACCACTCTATTTCTGAGTGTGTTGCCTGTGGGATGATGTCGAAAAGGGGCCGGCAAAACCAAGCTGCTAAACTTAACACCCTTTTTCCCTCCGATGCAGCTTCCGTGGCATCAACGTCTTCCAGGGTTTCATCTTCCTCCCATGTCTCAGGTAACTAAACATAAATCTAGCCGGTCCTCAAAGGGTAGATCTCCTTCTAAACATCGAGATGCCTCTGGCATTGCCCTTGAGGAACTTTCATCGGCAAAATTGCCCCGGCGGGAGGCTTCGGCTTCCAAAGCACTAACAGGGCTCCAGGATGTTCTCGAGGCTTCAACCTCGGCAGAACTACTGGTGCCATGCTCTGGGGTACCGGCTGCTTCATCCGGTACCGATACCCAAGCATCGGCAGCGTCGATAGACCAGAGATTCTTGGCTATTGAACGCAGTCTGGCAGCTCTTCTCCCGGCCTCGATGTCCCTGAAACCGCTTCAGACAGTTCAACCGGTACAGACTCCGGTGCCGGCACCGACTGTATCGACATCGGCAGGTATTCTACCGGGACCAAGTCATGCGGGTCTGTCCGGCATCGACAAGTCGGTACTGGACCACTCCAATGCCGACTTCGATTGGTATCGGTACCGTGCCTTCCACAATCACCCAGATCGGAGATACTTTGAATCCTCGGATGAGTCTGAAGACTCTGAAAGCTCTGCCGATACCAGAGTACTTCTTCCTGAGGATTCCTCTTCTCCTCAGCGTAGGACAGGGGTCGGCAACCCGCGGCTCCGGAGCCGCATGCGGCTCTTTCTCACCTTTGCCGCGGCTCCGGAGCACACTGCCCGCCCGGTATTTATGGCGTTATGGGCTCCCTCCCTTCTTCTGCAGCCGCGGCTCCCTGCCTCTTAGGGAACCGCGGCTGTGCTTTTAAAATCATCTCGGAGCCCTTCCTGTCTTGACGGGCTCCGTGCAGCATTGTCCCGCCTCTAAAGGAAGTTTGGAGGAGGGACAATGCTGCACGGAGCCCGTCAAGACAGGAAGGGCTCCGAGATGATTTTACAAGCACAGCCGCGGTTCCGTCCCAGGCAGGGAGCCGCGGCTGCAGAAGAAGGGAGGGGAGCTGACATGGAGGGAGGGAGCTGATATGGATGGAGGGAGGGGGGCTGACATGGAGGGAGGGAGCAGAGCTGATATGGATGGAGGGAGGGGGGCTGACATGGAGGGAGGGGGGCTGACATGGATGGATGGAGGGAGGGGGGCTGACATGGAGGGAGGAGGGGCTGACATGGAGGGAGGGAGCTGATATGGAGGGATGGAGGGGGCTGACATGGAGGGTGGGAGCTGATATGGTTGGTTGGTGGTTGGGAGCTGACATGGTGGGTGGGAGCTGATATGGAGGGAGGGAGGGAGCTGATATGGATGGAGGGAGGGGGGCTGACATGGAGGGAGGGAGCTGATATGGATGGAGGGAGGGGGGCTGACATGGAGGGAGGGAGCAGATATGGATGGATGGAGGGAGGGGGGCTGACATGGAGGGAGGGAGCAGATATGGATGGATGGAGGGAGGGGGGCTGACATGGAGGGAGGGAGCAGATATGGATGGATGGAGGGAGGGGGGCTCACAGGGAGGGCGGGAGGGCGCTGATATGGATGGAGGGAGGGGCTGACATGGAGGGAGGGAGCAGATATGGATGGATGGATGGAGGGAGGGGGGCTGACATGGAGGGAGAGGGGGGGCTGACATGGAGGGAGGGAGCAGATATGGATGGCTGTAGGGAGGGGGGATGACATGGAGGGAGGGAGCAGATATGGATGGATGGATGGAGGGGCTGACATGGAGGGAGGGAGCAGATATGGATGGAGGGAGGGAGGGGGGCTGACATGGAGGGAGGGAGCAGATATGGAGGGAGGGAGCTGATATGGATGGATGGAGGGAGGGGGGCTGACATGGAGGGATGGAGGGGGCTGACATGGAGGGAGGGAGCTGATATGGATGGATGGAGGGAGGGGGGCAGACAGAGGCAGGGACCTGATCTGCAGGGAGGGAGGCGGCCAGACAAGTAGGGAAGGCCGGGGCTGACATGGAGGGAGGGAGGGAGGTGATATGGATGGAGGGAGGGGCTGACATGGAGGGAGGGAGCAGATATGGATGGATGGAGGGAGGGGGGCTGACATGGAGGGATGGAGGGGGCTGACATGGAGGGATGGAGGGGGCTGACATGGAGGGAGGGAGCTGAGATGGATGGAGGGAGGGGGGCTGACATGGAGGGAGGGAGCTGATATGGATGGAGGGAGGGAGCTGATATGGATGGATGGAGGGAGGGGGGCTGACATGGAGGGAGGGAGCTGATATGGATGGAGGGAGGGGGGCTGACATGGAGGGAGGGAGCAGATATGGATGGATGGAGGGAGGGGGGCTGACATGGAGGGAGGGGGGCTGACATGGAGGGAGTGAGCAGATATGGATGGATGGATGGAGGGAGGGGGCTGACATGGAGGGAGGGAGCTGATATGGATGGATGGAGGGAGGGAGCTGATATGGAAGGAGGGAGCTGATATGGATGGAGGGAGGGGGGCTGACATGGAGGGATGGAGGGGGCTGACATGGAGGGAGGGAGCTGATATGGATGGAGGGAGGGGGGCTGACATGGAGGGATGGAGGGGGCTGACATGGAGGGAGGGAGCTGATATGGATGGAGGGAGGGGGGCTGACATGGAGGGAGGGAGGGGGCTGACATGGAGGGATGGAGGGGGCTGACATGGAGGGAGGGAGCTGATATGGATGGAGGGAGGGGGGCTGACATGGAGGGATGGAGGGGGCTGACATGGAGGGAGGGAGCTGATATGGATGGAGGGAGGGAGGGGGCTGACATGGAGGGATGGAGCACGGGTAAGGGGGTTGAGGGGACGAGCACTGGAAATGAGCTGATTAGGGGAGGCTAGGACTGGTAATGAGCTGATGGGGGGTAGGACTGGTATTGGGCTGATTAGGGGAGGCTAGCACTGGTAATGGGGTTGAGGGGGGATTAGCACTGGAAGGTACTGGGAGTGAGGACTGGAAAGGGGCTGATATTGGGGAGGGTTACTGGGACTGGAAATAGGCTGATGGAAAGAAGTGAAGAAAACGAAAGAAGAGATAAGAAATGGCAGATGGACCATAGACCACAGAAAGAGAGCTAAGAGAAGACAGGAAAGCAGAAGCCTCAGATCGGGACCAGCATGATCAAAGAATAAATTGGTCAGACAACAAAGGTAGAAAAAATAATTTTATTTCATATTAGTGATTTGACTACAAAATCATCATAATTTTGAAATCAAATATTGTTACTTGTTGTTGTGATATTTTCTGGCGTTTTTTTTTTTTTGGTGTGTGAAGGAAGAGGGGTAGTCTTATACGGCGAGTATAGGCCAAACACCTATATTTTAACAGGAAAAGTAGGGGGTCGTATATAGCATTAAGGTAAGAAACAATATATGCAGTGTTAGATTTGTTTTAAATGTCGCAATGGTTTTGCGGCTCCCAGTTTTTTTTTTCCCTTCGGAAACGGGTCCAAGTGGCTCTTTACGTCTTAAAGGTTGCAGACCCCTGGCGTAGGATGTCTCCACCAGAGGATATGTCCTTTCAGGATTTTATCCGAGATGTGGCCCGAGGTCTTTCAATCACAGTGGCTCCTGAAAAAGAGCCTAGGGCAAAGGAATTAGAAATCCTGCAATACCCTAAAGCTCCCAAGGAGGCAGCTACCTTACCTACCTTACCACATCGCCTCACTCTCAAAGACTCAACACCATGTATCAAGTTCCTCCTTGTCCTGGGTTTCAGAAGACTCAATTACCACACCATTCCATGGTGGTGGAATCAGCTATGAGAAGGATAAAGAGTGCAAAAAGGCATGCATCTAATCCTCCAGGACGTGAGTGTAGGACTCTTGATGCCTTTGGACATCGAACCTTCCAGTCTTCCATGCTTTCTGCTAGTATCAGTTCCTATATCTTATATATGGGAATGTTCCTTAAGGAAGTTACAGGAGATTTAGAACTTATGAGCCCTCTCCTTCCTGATGATAAGAGGCAAGATTACCTCGCCCTTGTCAAACATGCCCAGGATGTTTCCAAGTTTGTGAATTGTGTAGCCTTTGACTGCTTTGAGTACATAAGCAGAACCTCTGCCATTGCCATAGGTGCACGTAGGATTGCCTGGCTCCAGGCATCTGACTTGGAAATTTGGGTACAGGATAAACTAGGGAATATTCCTTGCACAGGAGAGAATCTCTTTGGCAAGAATTGGCAGGAAAAAGCTAATGAGATTAGATTCTGACAATATCACTTTGGATAGATTGTCTAAATCTACAGCTGATCCTGCGAGGAAAAAATCCTATAAAAAACCATTCTTCAGTAAGAAGAAGAAGTTGTATCCCTCCTGTACCCAGCAGGGGCATTGTTTAGGTCAGTCTGCCCAAAAGGGACAGCAGCAACAACCTAGACAAAGAAAGACAAAAGCAGCTAAGCCTCAACCGGCTCAGCAGACTCAGCCTCCATAGGGGCTTTGACTCCTATCTAGAGAACTTTGCCTTCCTGGCCATGAATGGCCCAGAGCCTTCCACCATTCCAGGAAGGTTATGTCATTTTGCCCCCAGATGGGGTCAGATAACAGCAGAAAATTGGACTCCGTCTATTGTAAGAGAGGGGTACAAGCTTCATTCTCCAGGACCAAGCAGGAAGTCATTCCTCACATATGGGTGACGTCGATGTCAATGGAGCCCCCATGCAGAGCATTTCCCCAGCTTTCTAAGAAAGCCTTTGGGAATACACCCACGCATGCGCGGTCCTCTTCCCGCCCAAAGGTGCCATCTTGCTCAGTCTTTCTTTTTCCGTGGAGCCCAACGGACGTGAGTCCGTGTCACCCGGAAAAGTTTGATTTTTTTTCTGCGATTTTCGCTCTCTTTTGTCTGGTTCGACGCCGGTTCCCCTTCCCGCCTGGGTTCGGTACGCCGGTATCGACCCGATCTCTATTTTTTGTTTTTTTGCCCTTTGTGGCATGCGTTCGCGCTCTTTTTCTTTTTCCCTGGAGGGCCGGTCTTTTGACCTTGCGGGGGCCCTTTTTTCCCCGATGGCCTCCAGTGGTTTTAAAAAGTGTGATCGTTGTAAGAAGCTCATGTCTCTTACTGACACACACGACTGCTGCCTGCGTTGCCTCGGGCCAGACCATGATCCCAAGGTCTGTGTCCCATGTGGAAAGATGTCCACCAAGGCACTCAGAAGCCGGCAGCATCAGAAGGAGAGAATTTTTTCTGACTCTGCCTCCGGACGAGTCCGGAACTCGTCAGAGGCCTCAACGTCTCGGGAGTCTGACCCCGAGTTTCGTCGGGGTTCCTCTGAAAGGGGATCCCCCAGTCGGGAGCATAAGAGGAAGAGGGCTGCGTCGGAGGATACCCCTGGTTCCTCAAGGGCCAGGTCCCGGACCCCTGACCGCCGCCCCGGGCCTTTGGAGCTGGAGAAGCCGCCTAAGGTGCCTCGTATAGAGCCGGAGTCCATCGAGCACGTTGTCCTGTTGTCCTCGAGGACTCTCCTCCCAGGGAGCTGATGTCGGGCCCGGCGCCGCTGGGTCCCGAGTCGGTGGCTGCTGAGTCTCCTGAGCTTGGACTCAGGCTGACAGCCTTGGAGTGCAGACTGTCTGCCTTCATGGATCAGCAGCGGGTGCTGATGGCCAGCTTGACTGGTGCATCTGCCCCGACCACCGGGACGTCAACGTCTAAGTCGACCCCAGAAACCGAGCCAGTTCTCGAAGCCATGAAGGCCCGAGTTTGGACTCGGTCATGGTCCCTCTCAACCTCCCGTTCGGGACCGAGGGTGTCGACGCCGATGCCCCGGGCGTCGGGGAGGGTGCTAACGGAGCCCGCACGGCCAGAGCCCCTCGACTCTTCCTCGGATGAGTCTGCGTGGGAGACGGAGGATGAGGAGTCCCCCGATACCTTTCGGACTCGGTGTGTCCCTTCGGACTCACCGCAGTCCGAGCCCCGGAGTAGGTCCCCACCGGAGGACACCCGGTTCTCGGAGTTTGTAAGGGACATGGCTAAGGCTTTGGCTGTTCCTGCGGATCCCGAGGAGGAGCCTCGAGCCGAAGAACTCGATGCCCTGCAGTATGACTCTCCCCCGAGGGAGGCCTTTACTGTGCCGGTTCCTACGATGCTGGAACGGCTCCTCTTCCGAATGTGGGAGGCACCGGCCTCGGCGCCAGTTTTGAGCAAGCGGATCGATTCCATGTATCAAGTCCGAAAGAGCCCTGGGTTCCAGAAGGCGCAGCTGCCGCACCATTCTATGGTTGTGGAATCGGCCATGCATCGTCTGAAGAGCCAGAAGATGCACTCCGTGGTGCCCCCCAGTAGGGAGGCCCAAAGCCTGGATGCCATCGGCAGAAAGTGCTTCCAGGGCTCGATGCTTGCTTGCCGTGTCCAGTCCTACCAGCTGTACATGGGCATGTACTTGCGGGACCTGGCTAAGGAAATAGCCGGGTTCTCGGCTGGCCTCTCCGGGGAACCTTTGCAGAGGTTCAAGACCTTGTCCTCGGGGATCCAGGAATGCTCCATATTCATCTCCCAGGCAGCCTACGATGGCTTCGAGGCTTTGGCCTGAGTAGTGGCAGCCGGCATTGGTGCTCGACGCCAGGCATGGCTACAGTCATCGGACCTCGAGCCATGGGTACAGGACAAGATGGTCGATGTCCCATGCCGGGGTGAAAACCTCTTCGGCAAGCCCATGGCCAAAAAGGCCACTGAGCTCGAGACCGAGACTCTGACAAGGACAAGGTTGTCCAGAAAAACGTCTGCCCCTTCTCATAAGAAGAAGGGCTCGGGGAAAAAGACCTTTTACCCGAGGAAGTCATCTGCTTTACAAACCTTTCCCTCACTATCAGGCCTCCCCAGCTCCCCAGCAGGGTCAGCAGGCCAAGGGGCAGGGACATGGGCCCCGTAGGCAGAAAGCCCCCAAGCCTCCAGCTCCTGCTCCTACTCAGCAGGGAGGGGCTTTTGACTCCCACTGCATAGCCTCTCCACCTCTGCTGGCCTATCTCAGCACGGGAGGTCAGTTGGCCCTGTTTGCCCACCAGTGGCTGCTCATCACAGGAGATGCTTGGGTACTGAGCATAGTCCAGAAGGGCTATCTGCTCCATTTCAATCAGGTACCCCCCTCCTACTTTCCAGGGGAGCCTCCAAGGCCTACTCTGCATCAGGAACTCCTTCTCCAGGAACTGCAAGGTCTTCTTCAAGACAGGGCGGTGGAGCCTGTACCTCCCCACCTGCTGGGGCAGGGCTTCTACTCTAGGTACTTTCTTGTGCCAAAGAGAACTGGAGGTCTCCGGCCCATTCTGGACTTGAGAAATCTCAACAAGTTCTTGGAAAAGGAAAAGTTCAAGATGCTTACTCTTGGAACACTGCTGCCCTACCTCCAGCAGGGAGATTGGCTATGCTCCTTAGATCTGAAGGATGCATACACTCACATCCTCATTCATCCAAACCACAGAAAATACCTAAGGTTCGTGGTAGGAGGAAACCATTTTCAGTACAGAGTACTGCCCTTTGGCCTAACCTCCGCCCCACGGGTCTTCACAAAGTGCCTGGCAGTGGTGGCGGCCTACTTGAGAAACCAGGGTATTTTTGCCTTCCTGGATGACTGGCTCATCAGGGGTCAGACTCTCCAGGAAGCCAGGCAAGCCACCCTCCGTACTGTATCTCTCCTTCAGCAACTAGGCTTTGTCATAAACTTCGCAAAGTCCACTTTGCTCCCCTCCCAGAACCTGGAGTTCATAGGAGCACGGTTAGACTCCCTGCACGCAAAAGCTTACTTGCCAGAAGACAGAGCAGGAAGGCTGATGGACTTGGCCAGCTGGTTTCTAGACAACCCACTTGTTTCCGCCAGACTTTGTTTAAGGCTCCTGGGCCACATAGCTTCAACAGTGCATGTGACCCCCAATGCCCGCCTGAATATGAGGCCTGCACAGTGGTGTCTCAGGACTCAGTGGAGGAAGGCTACAGAAACCTAAGAGACAAAGTAAGGGTGTCCAAACCCTTCCTGAACTCCCTGCAGTGGTGGCTACACCCCCCCAACCTTCTACAGGGAATTCCTTTTCAGGTACCTGTTTCCACTGTGGTACTCACAACCGATGCCTCCTTGCAGGGCTGGGGTGCACATTGTCTGGACAAGTGCACACAGGGCCTGTGGTCTCCATGGGAGGCCACGCAACAAATCAACCTGCTGGAACTCCGGGCTATACGCAGCCCTCAAAGCCTTCTCTCACACCCTGGCCCACCAGGCTGTATTGGTGCAGACAGACAACCAGGTGGCGATGTTCTATGTGAACAAACAAGGGGGCATGGGGTCCAGGCTCCTGTGTCAGGAGGCCCAGGCCCTCTGCTCTTTTGCACTTCGACACAGTATGCTACTCAGGGCAGTCTATCTTTCTGGCCACAAAAGTTTCCTGTCCAACACTCAGGCACGAGCCCACGTCAGGAGGAACAACCCAATACAAAAACGTGGATAACTCAGGAGGGAAAAACGATTTTTATTTGAGAAACAAAAGCCACTGGCCCGACACAGGCCGTGTTTCGCTGCCTTCTTCAGGGGCTAATAGTGGACTTAAAAGCTAAAAATACATAAATATACATATTAATGACACTATAATAAATCCATAAAAAATACATAAAAATACATAAATATATATCAGCCTTAGAATGATATCTAATATGTAAATAAATAAACATACATTAAAAAATAAAACACATGTAAAAACGTGTATAGTTAAAATTAAAAATCAGTTGTGTATGCAGAAAATTATATAAAACCATAAATATCATTTATATATAACTCATAAAAATCTTAAATAATTTCAAGTGGAAATAAAACATCTGAAGTTAAAAGTGACACATACCTGCTTTAGTTCTTGAAAATATAACTAATGCTACACCTTATAGGGAGAGGAAGAGAACATGTATAGATTAAAAACATTTAAATAATTAGCCATTAAGATAAAATAAAGGACAAGCGCACATAAATATTTATTTATTTTATTTATTTTACATTTCTTATATACCGCACTATTTACGATCAGCGCGGTTTACATAAAACGAAACAGAATCCGACAATGCACAAGAGTCCGGTCATTACAATGAACAGGAGCAATCAACTTGGATAACGGGGGAAACTATGTACATAAATGGACTACTGAAATTGGTAAACTATGTACACAAAAGGGATACTGAAATTGGTAACTGTCTATAAGTGAGATGAGTTCATTGTGTGTTGTTCGTACCTGGAGGCTGGGGTTCGAGGGAGGCTGTGAGGTATTTAATAAAGAGGAGGTGTTTTAAGGCCTTCCTGAACTGGCTCAAATTGGGGATAGCTCTGATGTGTGGTGGTAAGGAGTTCCAGAGGTTTGGGGCGCTCAGGCTGTAAGCTCTATTTGAAGTTGATATGGCGCATCTTGTCATAGCTTTTGGTATTGCTAGCATGTTAGTTGCAGCCGTTCTTCTTATCCTGTTGGGCATGGGTTGTTGTATGAGGTCACATATTGAAGAGGAGGATAACCCATTGATGGCCTTGAATGTCATCACTAAGATCTTGAAGTTAATCCTGGCTTGGATGGGGAGCCAGTGCAGCTGCATCAGGAGGGGTGTGATGTGCTCTTTCCTTGGTGCTCCTAAAAGGATTCGCGCAGTGCTGTTCATGGCGAGTTGTAAGGGATGTAAGGTTGCTTTAGGGAGACCTTGTAGGATGGCGTTTGCGTAATCAAAATGAGGGATGATGAGGGCTTGGTAGATGGTACGGAAGTCATTCAGCTCGAGTAGAGGGCGTATGTGTCTGAGGGATCTGATCTTGAAGTAGATCGCTCTTACTGTTTTTGCTATGTGCTGCTTCATGTCGAGGTTCTGATCCAGTGTGACTCCGAGGTATCGTATGGCTGATTTTACCTGCAGCTTGGCGTTGTCGACTTCTAAGTGGTTAGGTGGAATAAACTCAAGATTTCTAGAGATAAATAGGACCTCTGTTTTCTTATGTTGGATGCGCAGATTTTGAGAGAGGAGCCATTCGGATACTGCATTGAAACACTTAGTTATTGGGGTTAGGTCTGGGCAATCCAGGGATATTGGCAGGTAAAGTAGGACATCGTCGGCGTAAATCATGCAACTCACATTAAAGTGTCTAATGATGTTACATATGGGTTGGATATAAATGTTAAACATAAGAGACGATAGGGAGGATCCTTGAGGGACTCCTTGACTTTGTAGGAATGGCTCAGATGTGGTTCCATTTGCTCGTACGTGTTGCCATCTTCCAGACAGGTAAGATCTGCACCACTCCAGTGCTGTTTCAGTGATGCCTTTCTCTTTTAGCCGAATCAGGAGGATCTCGTGGCAGACAGAGTCGAAGGCTGCCGCAATATCTAAAAAGATAAGTGCGAAACCTGTACGTGAGTTGTCAATGCCTGAGATTATGGTGTTGAAGAGAGTGGTAAGTAGTGTTTCCACTCCATGTGACTCTCTGAACCCGTGTTGTGATGGATCTAGAGGTGCATAGGTGTCCACATGATCTTGTAGCTGCCTGTATACTATTTTTTCAATGATTTTAGAGAGCATCGGGATACTGGATATGGGTCTGTAAGACTCGACCTTTAGAGGGTCTAATTTGGTGTCCTTAAGCAGCGGTCTAACAGAGGTCTGTTTGAGCATGGATGGGAATGATCCGGTGCTAAATGATAGTTGCATCATTTTGGCTAATATTGGGGCAAGGTCAGATCGCAGATCTTTTATCCAGAATGCTGGACATGGATCTGAATATGAAGTAGAGGTATTTAGGGTAGCAATGGTGTCCTCAATAATTATCTTAGACGGAGTGGTAAAGGTGGATAGATACGTTGCGCATGCTTGAGCATAAGGGGGGTCCGGTATCACCATCTTGTCGGTTCTGCATAGCTTTGATTGCATAAAGTTGGCATAATCCTGAGGGTGTATAGATTCTGTGCGCTCAGGGGTCGGTTCTCTGGCAAGAGATTTGACCAGGTTAAAGAGGTCGTGCGGCTTGTTTAATGAGCGTTTCAGAGTGTAGGTGTGATGTAGTTTCATTTTGTCTGTTACAGCCGTACGATGAGTGTGTAAGAGTTGGATGTATGCTGCTTGATCGCTGCTGGTCCGTGATTTCCTCCAGCGTTTTTCCGATCTTCGTAGGAGAGTTAAAGATGCCTTTAAGTCAGGTGTGAACCAAGGTGCGGAAGGTCTTTTCTTTGAGGCTTTAGTCGTGGGAGGGCGGATTGCGATCGCACTGAGCTTGCTGTTCCATGTGGAAATTAGGACATCCAGGTCTTGTGGGGTATTGTCAAGGAGAGGGTTTATTTCATCCAGGATGCGTTCTTTGTTAAACGGGTGAAAACTTCTGGCATTTGAGGTTGTGATTGTTTGTTCGTTCGTGATGGACCTTTGAGACCTGGTAGGGGTCGGAATTTGGAATGAAATGAGCTTATGATCCGACCATGGAACTGCTGTTAGTGATAACTTGATGTTTTGTACTTGTTGAAGCACCACTTGTGGGGCGAATATCAGATCAAGAATGTTGCCCTTTGTGTGTGTAGGTTCATGAACCAATTGAGTGTATCCTAGGGTATCTAGGGCTTCTGTGAAGGCGGCAGCCTGATTGACCTGTAGGGATGGAAGGTTAAAATCACCTAGTATCCAGCTTGGTCTGTGTGGAACATGGGTATTTGTTGCTATGTTTATGATATTGGATAAGAAGTGTATCAGTGGAGTACACCCAAAGAACCATAATTTTATATTCCCAAGTGCATTAGATTTCGAAAAAGTTGAATTCATAAATATTTACCTTTGGTTTATTATTTTCCAATGCGTGTGAAATAGGAAACCAATCCTATACACTATGCAGCTAATTGGAAACTCAGTAATAGAACAACGTATGCACTAAAAACCATAAAAAAGATTAAATTATATGTGTCCAATTTTAACAAGGCACCTCACTCTCTATTATCTACCAAAGATATAAAATTATAAAAAAGGGGCTAAAAAGTTAAAATAAATACCCATTAAGAGGAAATGTATCTGCAAAAGGAGAAAAAGGGGGACTGAATTCTACCATCAAGTTCCTAAGTCTTTATAAACCAATTGGCCTTCTTTTAAAACAAAAAACAAACAGTAGACAGAGCCGGAGAAATCTTCAGGCAAGCACTTCCATCTATATGTTCCATCAAATTTAAAAACTACACGGGCACGCCGACCTCGGCGCATGTCAGCTAGATAAGCTGAATATATATAAATAAATAAATAAAAATAAATAAAAAAATCATCATAAAATTATAGCCATTAGTGCTTGCAAAAGAGGATCAAAACCAAAGATTGCATCTGCAAATGTATACCACACTAAAGAACGGCACAAATTTCTACTGCTAACATTGCAGTTAACAGTCGGCATACCACTCCCACTCGAAAGTCTTTCTAAAAGAACCGCCCTAAAGTTATAGCTATTAATATTTTCAAAAGAAAATAATTATGCTTTAATTATCAAAGCCAAGGATAACATTTGCAAATATCATACCAAACTGAAATGATAAAAGTTTCTCTTGCTGCCAAAGCTGGCGGTAGTCGACATGTCACTCCCGCTAGGAGGTTTTTCACAAAGAACCTTATCACATCAAAGAAACATTCCATTTCAGCATTAATTATGATTTAGTAAGAGTCTATCAACAATCCATCAGTCTATATAAAAAGAAACACTTACTACTTTTGCATCTTCCAAACCATGCAATTTCCACAAGATCGAAAATCCAAAAAACGCCGGCACATGCGTACTCACTTAAAAATGTGTTTAAAGCAACCTAGTACTGACGTGTACAATTTACATAATAACTTCAACGTCCCATTGCTAGTAACTTAAAAATACTTATTTTTTTTTTTAAATGCTTTAATTGTCAAAGCCAAAGGTTACATTTACAAATTTCGTACCAAACTAAAACAGTAAAGGTTTCTACTGCTGCTAAATCTGGCGGTAGTAAGCATACCGCTCCCGCTAGGAGATCTTTCTCAAAGAACCTTATCAAATCACAAAACATTTCATTTCAGCATTAATTGATGATTTGGTAAGGATCTATCAACATTCTATCTATGTAAAAAGAAACACTTACTACTTTCACATCTTTCACACCATGCGATTTCCACAAGATCGAAACTTCAAAAAAACGCCGGCACATGCGTACTGGTGTGTTTAAAGCAACCTAGTGCTGACGTGTACACCTATCGTAATAACTTAAACGTCCCACTACTAGTAATTTAAAAATACTTGTCTCTTTAAAAATGGAGGCAAGTGACATATTAAAAACTAAACCATGCGACTAAAGATGACGATTCAGACACAACAATTATAAGAGAAATCTCATACCTATTGTAATCCTATCTAGTAAAACTTATCCTATTAATTGTAATGCTATCATATATAATGAAAATGGATAAAGCATACATCCACTAAAAAGCAAAACAAAACAAAATTATGTTCAAACCAAACCAATATTAAAAATACCTTTAAACAAAGATGTTGTTAAAACCAAATAAAAAACTTTTAAAAAAAGGGGGTATCTCCCAAGAAGCAGGGGAACACAACACACAAAGAACGGCTCCGGCATTATAATTAACTATAAAAAGACTGACAAGTCTCGTTCCATATTAAGGCCATCAGGATATAAACTATTCATAGTAAAAATATATCTTTCTTCCAAACGCCGTATTGTTTTATCCACATCACCACCTCTCCAATTTATTTTTAAATTTCTAACCACAAAAAATTTTAAGTCAGAAATTGTATGCATAAATTTCAGCCAATGATTGACCAGGGGTTTATCAATCATTTTCCTTTTTATGCAGCTCCTATGTTCAATAATTCTTTCCCGAACAGGTCGAATAGTCTTACCTACATAAATCTTATTGCAAGGACAAAGAATCACGTAAATAACGTGGCTAGTAAGGCAATTAGAAAAATCATCCAAATAAAAATTTTTTTTATTCACAGGATGAATAAACTGTTTTTTAACCGTTAAAGAATGGACACAGACTGATCATCGACCACATGAAACATGCCCTTTGTATTTAGCAAGATATTTTCGCTCTGTGAGCGCTGAGGGCACCAACATGTTTCTTTTTTTTTAAATTATTTATTTATGCAATTTACAATACATTAGAGAAGAAGCTTAAACAAGCCTTACTCGAGAAACAGGGTTACAACAAGAAAATCACATTTCAATATACAAAATGCTCATATAACAGAAATAACAAAAGTAAAAAATAACAGTGTAAACCCTCTCTAGTCCACAAAAAGGAGTGGGAGCATCACAACAAAAAGAAATTAACATCGAAGCTCAAAAGAAAAGATCATAACCACATATCCAGCTTTACCACTTAACATGAGCACTACGAGGGAGCAGGGGAAGCTTCCAAACGTCTGGAACTAATAAAAGTAACCAATTGGGCAGGGTAAAAAAAAACATAAGAAACTGAACAATACTTGATCAAACATTTACAGGGATGTTTAAGAAAAAATAACCCCCCCAATTGCAAAACACCAGGTCGTAAAAGTAAAACTTCTCTACGACGCTTTTGAGTCTCCCTAGAGAGATCAGGATAAATACGTACCGCTAAGCCCCGGAATAGTATCTTCCTCCTCTTAAAAAAAAGTTTCAATATCCACTCTTTATCAGATGTCAATGCAAATGTTACTAGCAAAGTTGAGGGGTCTTGAGACTCTAAACCAGAATTTTCAATCAAATCTGTAACATTAAGGGAATCCCCTTGCACATTACCATCCCCTAAGTTCCTCACCATAGGAGCACGCTTAGCCTTAGGGATATAATAAGCGTTAACCAAAGGTGGCATAAGATTAGAGGAAACCCCCAACACATCAGAAAGGTACTCTTTAAACATATCCCTAGGAGATACAGATATTAATCTAGGAAAATTAATCACACGAAGATTATTACTATGCGAGAAATTTTCTAATTGTTCCAACTTAGTATGCACAATCAAATCCTTCTTTTGAGAAATATCTACATAATCTTCCAAAAGTTTTACTTTCTGCCGTTCTTCTTCTAGCACCTTAGAAAGATTAGACACCCTCTCCTCCAGAACCGCTACTGTCCCCGAAGTCACATTAACTTTCGTTGATACAAATGTAATCTGCGGTAGCAATACTTCACCAAGAGAAACAACGGCATTCCATATTGACTCCAAAGTAAAAGTCACAGGACGCTGAAGAACGAAGGTTCCATCCGGGGCAACAGTCGGAGCACTCTCCATCCGCCGAGCAGGCTGCAATAGTTCCAAGCGTGTAGAAGGAAGATCTTCCCCTGCACAAAAACCTCCAACAACCAGCGACGTAGTTGACAAAGAACAGGAGGCTCCACTGGCCTCACTTCCAGGCTCCTGCGACACACCTTTCCCTGGGCCATGCAAGGAAATCCCCTCTCCCAATTCACTTGGGGGGGACACCTCCAGGAAGCCTTCCGGCAACAGGCTAGGACGAGGAACCTTCGGCGCTGGGCTTACACCAGGGGAGAGAGATGACACCGAGGATGATACCGAGCTCTCCGACCTCGGTAAATCAACCAGCCGGTTGTCTCCACCTGCAACAGCTGGACCGCGAGGAGCACGAGATACAAAGGCGTCCAAAGGACCCAACACAGCAAGAGGCGTCGAGGTAAGCTGAGGCTGCGAAGGCTCCTGCCCAGCCTTCCCTTTTCGCTTCCTCCCCATGAAGCAATAACGTGCTCACTCAGTGAGGGTTACAATCGCCATCTTGGAACGCCCCCCCCCCTCCACCAACATGTTTCTTACATTTACATTGCGCTTATGTGCTATTGTAAATTTTTGTTCATGAAAAACCTGGTAAAAATTGAATTAAATGCCAATGTTTCCTAATTATTTTTTCAATCTTATATGACTGTTGAGAATATAGCAAAGAACAAACAATCCCTACATCATTCTTTTTATCCTGTTGTTGAAGTAAGGCTTCACGGGCGGTGAGCTTTGCTCTATTATAGGCATTTTTCACATATTGATCAGGATATTGCCTACTTTTAAACCTATCCTTCATAATGCTTGCTTGTTTTTCAAAGTCTTGGCTAAAAGTACTAATCCTGCGTGCCCTTAAAAGCTGGCTAACCGGTAGGTTACGTTTAAGAGCTGGATTGTGAAAGCTTTGATAATGGAGAATTTGATTTCTATCAGTTTGTTTTCTGTAAAGAGTGGTGATGAGGCCTTTATCTGTTTTTTTAATTAATAAATCCAAATATGATATTTGATGTTCATCATAAGTTACTTGAAACCGCAGATTCGTATCACATGAATTAATCCATTTATTAAACTCATTTAATAGGTCGATGGAACCATCCCACAAGATGAAAATGTCATCTATATACCTGATCCAAACTAGAATATTGGATTTATAATGATTATTTTTAATAAAAATTTCTTCAAAGTTAAAAACATGCAAATTTGCTATATCAGGGGCCATTGAGGACCCCATCGCTACCCCTTTGATTTGTTGATAAAATATATCACGAAAACAAAAATAATTCTCGCAAAGAGCCATATGTGTTATTTCCATCAGGAAAAAAGTTGGGATCCGCCTGTACTTGTTCCTATTTATTAAATATTGTTCAATAATATGCAAGGCTTCCTTTTGCGGTACATTTGTAGAAAGTGACTCTATATCCAAAGTAACCAAAAGGGAGTTCGAGCTATAATTTTGTAATGATGAAAGAATCTGTATAACTTGAGTGGAATCTCTTACATAGGACCACATATTTTGAACATAAGGTCGCAAAAGAATGTCCATAAATTTTGAAATTGGTTCCAATAGAGATCCTATCGCGGATACAATAGGCCGCCCAGGAGGTTTTTTTAAACATTTATGCATTTTCGGTAAAATGTATATTGTGGGAGTTATGGGAAATTGTACTGTGAGAAAGGACCTCTCCTTCTCAGTCAAATGACCCAATTCAAAAGCAGTAGCTACTAAACTATCCAAAGATTTCTTTAATGAATCAGTAGGATCTTCTTTTAGACGTCTATAGAACTTTTCATCTTTCAGTTGTCTTTGAATTTCATTAATATATGCCTCTTTGTCCATAATGACAATAGCACCCCCTTTATCCGCCGGCTTAATGATTATTTTATTATTACTTTGTAAAGATTTGATAGCTTCTTTTTCTCCCATAGTTAAATTATGATAGGATGGTTTATCTATATGGGGTAATGATCCCACCTCTTTTAAAACTATTCTTTCAAAGGTAGCAATAGTTGGATCAGAATTAGGAGGAATCCAAGACGACTTCTTTTTTATAAGAGATATATCTATACTCTGGGATTCCTGATTAATAAAGAGATTTTTAATCTTAATCTTCCTAAAAAACTTAAATAAATCTATATGGGCTTCAAAAGGATCATACCTGGTAATTGGAACAAAGGATAGGCCTTTATTTAATAATGACTGTTCATCTAAAGTCAATTTATATGTAGAGATATTAATAACACTACTAGATAAATTTTGTAAATCTGGTTTTAATATCTCCTTTCTACAGATTTCTTTGATTGTCTCCTGCCTCTCCCCCGTCCACGACCCCGACCCCGACCTCGTCCCCTGTAATTGGTCTGGTATCCGTCCGTCCTTTCTTGATCGAAATCCTTGTGCCAGGAGTTGTCCCTTTGAGGATACCGACTGCGGGAAGAAACCCGACCTTCTCCTTTCCAGAGGGCATCCATGTTCAAAAAATTATTATTATTGTTCTGACCACCTTTATTCATGGTTTTCTTTTGTGTAGTGCCTTGTTGTTCATTGTGATTCGTAAAAAGAGATGCCGAAGCATCAGTTGACTCGACTGATACACTTCTAGTGCGCTTTCTTTTTGGTTCTTGTGGACTACTAGAACCATTACCCTTTGTTTGGTCCTTCTTGTCGAACAAAGTGGACCTCTTTTTAAACCATAACCGTTCACCTTCTGTTTTCTTACTCCATGGGTAAACATATCCATACATGTAATCCTCCTCATCCCTTTTAAACTTTTCCATTTTCTTATCTTTCACCTCTTTTTTAAAAGCTACATTATTCCTATCAAAATCCTTATATATTTCTGTAAACTTTTTGTCACAATTCTTCATTGCAGTTAATTTTTCATCTATTTCTGCTTTATACAACTGATTTTTTATTTGCCGTACTAATAAGTAAAATCATAAGATCTAAACTACATTTATTGCTTTAAACATATTTTTAAGCGAGTACGCATGTGCCGGCGTTTTTTGGATTTTCGATCTTGTGGAAATCGCATGGTTTGGAAGATGCAAAAGTAGTAAGTGTTTCTTTTTATATAGACTGATGGATTGTTGATAGACTCTTACTAAATCATAATTAATGCTGAAATGGAATGTTTCTTTGATGTGATAAGGTTCTTTGTGAAAGACCTCCTAGCGGGAGTGACATGTCGACTACCGCCAGCTTTGGCAGCAAGAGAAACTTTTATCATTTCAGTTTGGTATGAAATTTGCAAATGTTATCCTTGGCTTTGATAATTAAAGCATAATTATTTTCTTTTGAAAATATTAATAGCTATAACTTTAGGGCGGTTCTTTTAGAAAGACTTTCGAGCGGGAGTGGTATGCCGACTTAACTGCAATGTTAGCAGTAGAAATTTGTGCCGTTCTTTAGTGTGGTATACATTTGCAGATGCAATCTTTGGTTTTGATCCTCTTTTGCAAGCACTAATGGCTATAATTTTATGATGATTTTTTTATTTATTTTTATTTATTTATTTATATATATTCAGCTTATCTAGCTGACATGCGCCGAGGTCGGCGTGCCCGTGTAGTTTTTAAATTTGATGGAACATATAGATGGAAGTGCTTGCCTGAAGATTTCTCCGGCTCTGTCTACTGTTTGTTTTTTGTTTTAAAAGAAGGCCAATTGGTTTATAAAGACTTAGGAACTTGATGGTAGAATTCAATCCCCCTTTTTCTCCTTTTGCAGATACATTTCCTCTTAATGGGTATTTATTTTAACTTTTTAGCCCCTTTTTTATAATTTTATATCTTTGGTAGATAATAGAGAGTGAGGTGCCTTGTTAAAATTGGACACATATATAATTTAATCCTTTTTATGGTTTTTAGTGCATACGTTGTTCTATTACTGAGTTTCCAATTAGCTGCATAGTGTATAGGATTGGTTTCCTATTTCACACGCATTGGAAAATAATAAACCAAAGGTAAATATTTATGAATTCAACTTTTTCGAAATCTAATGCACTTGGGAATATAAAATTATGGTTCTTTGGGTGTACTCCACTGATACACTTCTTATTTATGTGCGCTTGTCCTTTATTTTATCTTAATGGTCTTTTAAATGTTTAAATGTTTTTAATCTATACATGTTCTCTTCCTCTCCCTATAAGGTGTAGCATTAGTTATATTTTCAAGAACTAAAGCAGGTATGTGTCACTTTTAACTTCAGATGTTTTATTTTCACTTGAAATTATTTAAGATTTTTATGAGTTATATATAAATGATATTTATGGTTTTATATAATTTTCTGCATACACAACTGATTTTTAATTTTAACTATACACGTTTTTACATGTGTTTTATTTTTTAATGTATGTTTATTTACATATTCGATATCATTCTAAGGCTGATATATATTTATGTATTTTTTATGGATTTATTATAGTGTCATTAATATGTATATTTATGTATTTTTAGCTTTTAAGTCCACTATTAGCCCCTGAAGAAGGCAGCGAAACAAGGCCTGTGTCGGGCCAGTGGCTTTTGTTTCTCAAATAAAAATCGTTTTTCCCTCCTGAGTTATCCGCGAAAATTTCCTGGCAGACAGATTGAGCAGGGTTCTACAACCTCACGAATGGCAGCTGCACCCTTTGGTGGTTCAAAACATTTTCCTGAAATGGGGACTTCCATCCATAGACCTCTTTGCCAGTCCCCTGAACCGGCAGATGCCCCAGTTCTGCTCCAGGCAACCGCATCCCACGAGATTCGCAGCGGATGCCTTCCTGATCTCATGGTCCAAGGGCCTTCTGTATGCGTTTCCTCCCACACCCCTGGTGGCCCAAACCTTGTTCAAGATTCTAAGGGACAGGGCCTCGGTCATATTGGTAGCCCCCAGATGGCCGAGGCAGCCCTGGTTCCCGCTTTTGTTACAGCTGGCAGTGGACACCCCACTCCCTCTGGGGTTGCAACCCGATCTTCTTTCTCAGGATCAGGGTTCCCTTCTGCACCCCAATCTCTAAACTCTCAATTTGATGGCCTGGAGGCTGCAAGGGTAGTGCTAGCTCCCTGGGGCCTACCTCAGGAAGTTGAAGAGGTGGTCTTGGCCTCTAGGAAGCAATCCACCAGAAAGACCTACGCCCTGAAGTGGAAACGGTTCTCCTTGTGGTGTGACCAACGCCAGGAGAACCCTTTCGCCTGTCCTGTGCCAGTGGTGCTTCAGTACCTGCTGCACTTGTCTAATCAGGGTCTTAAGTCCAATTCTGTTCGGGTACACCTTTCTGCTCTGGCAGCCCACCACTCACTGGTGGAAGGGCATTCATTATCGGTTCACCCCTTGGTGTCCCACTTCCTCAGAGGCTTGCTCTTGCTAAAGCCTCCTCTCCATCCACCAGCCCCTGAGTGGGAGTTGAATGTGGTCTTGCAGCAGCTTACTCGCCCTCCATTTGAGCCGATGGCTACATGTCCTCTCCGCTTCCTTTCTTGGAAGGCTCTTTTCCTAGTGGCACTGACCTCGGCCAGACGAGTGAGTGAACTTCAAGCCCTGGTCTGTGACAGGCTATACACTCGTTTCTGTAGGAACAGGGTAGTCCTTAGGACTCATCCTAAGTTCCTCCCGAAGGTAATCTCCTCTTTCCACCTCAATCAGGAGGTGGTTCTTCCAACATTCTTCCCTAGGCCCCATGCCAGCCGGGCTGAGGAAGTCCTGCATACCCTGGACTGTAGAAGGGCCTTGTCTTTCTACATTGAGCGTACTAAGGGTCATAGAAGGGCTACTCAGCTCTTCGTCTCCTTTGACCCAAACAACTTGGGGTTGCCTGTCTCCAAGCGTACCTTGTCCATATGGGTGGCGGACTGTATCACCTGGGCTTACAGGGCAGCAGACCTTCCCTTGCAGGGTCGAGTCACAGCCCACCGTGTCCGGGCAATGGCTGCATCAGTAGCTCATCTCCGTTCTGTATCATTGGCAGACATCTGTAGGGCTGCAACTTGGTCCTCAAGCCAGACTTTTGCAGCCCATTACTGCCTGGAGAGGGAGTCCCGTAGGGACAGTGCTTTTGGTCAGGCAGTACTCCGGAACCTCTTTGAGGTTTAGGCAACTCCTGCCCTCCAGCCCTCCTGTTGGGCTACCAGTGGGATCTCTTCTCAGTAAAATTCTTTCCGTGATGCTGAGGCTTCACAGAGGGAGCTCTATTTTTCAGCCTGGGTTCCTGGTAGCCCAGAGCTAGGGAGTCACCCATATGTGAGGACTGACTTTCTGCTTGGTCCTGGAGAAAAGTAGTTACTCACCTGTAACAGGTGTTCTCCAGGAGCAGCAGGAATCAGTCCTCACAACCTTCCCTCCTCCCCTTGGAGTTGCAGTTGTATATAGTTCTTTTCTGTTTTTTGTGCTGTCTTTTAGCTATGTCATCTGACTGAGCAAGATGGCACCTTTGGGCGGGAAGGGGACCGCGCATGCGTGGGTGTATTCCCAAAGGCTTTCTTAGAAAGCTGGGGAAATGCTCCGCATGGGGGCTCCATCGACATCGATGCCTCCCATATATGAGGACTGATACCTGCTGCTCCTGGAGAACACCTGATCTCCAGGAACAAGCAGGAATGAGTCTTCACATATGGGTACGTCGGTACCGACGGAGCTTGCGCGGGAACGCTCCCCAGTGTCCAATCAGAAAGCTTTTGGGAGCATCCCTCAGCGCCTGCGTGCTGCCTTCCCGCCTTTCCAACTGTCTCTCCTCAGTTTTCGTTTTTCCGCGGAGCCGGCAGGACATCGTCCTGTCACCGCAGAAATTTTTTTTCTTTTTTAATTCTTTTATTCTTGTTTTCCTGTGGTCGCGGCTGTCTCCCCGCCTCCACCGGTATCGCCGCTGTTTTTTTCTTTTCTTTTATTCAATCCAGGGAATTTTTTTCCCTCAGTTTCACTTTTAATTTTTTTTGGGCCTTCAGGCCTCTCCATTATGGAGCCGCCTCCTTCTTTTCCTAAGAAGTGCCTTAACTGCGGCAGTACAGTATTGTTTTTAGACTCCAAGTCCTGGTGTCTAAACTGTTTGGGTCCTGTCCATCCGGAGCCATTAGGCTACCATATTAGGAGAAGAGATTTCCCTTTTCGAGTTTTCCTCGATACCGAGTTCCCTTCCAATGGCGGGGCACCGACCAGTTCTTCTTCTCTACAGGATCAGGTAACCCACAAACAGTCTGTTCAGACTAGCCAAACCTTGAGTGGTAGGTCTCATGCACAGCATGATGACGGCTCCGGCCTTTCCCTCAAGGATCCATTGGCTTCAAAACCCCGGCGGGAGTCTTCGGTCTCCAAAGCCTTTCAGGGATTTCAGGTTGTTCCTGAGGTTCACCTCTCACAGAACATACCTGAGCCATGCTCGGTGGTGGCATCCGCTTCGAGCGGTACCGATACCCCGGCATCAGCACTGGTGTTGAGTGATCCACTCTTCCCCAGGGATCGTCATCTTGTTTCCTCGGTACCTTCGGGACCGATCGATACATCCCAGATTGACTTTCCAGTATCTGTATCACCGCCAATACTACCACCGACGTCGGTACCTTCCAGACATGCATCGATAGACTCGCTTCCTTCGATGCCGAGTCTGGAATCGATCTCCAGTCTGGAAGACTGGGTACCGACACGCCTCGGATCCGATGCTTACCGATTCCGGATGCTCTGTACCGAGGATAATTACCAGAGGCCTTCGGTTTCCTCGGTACCACTTGAGCAGCCTCCGATGACTGCTTCGGTGTCGGTATCGTCTTCGATTCCGACACGACTGCCGGTATCGGTGCCGATATCTGCAGCATCGGGGTCAGTTCTTTCCACACCAGAGTCGCTCCTTTCTATACCTAGTTTGGAGTCGATACCTGGCTTGGACGATGCAGTACTGACTGTCTCACGTCATGACCTCCAGTACCAGCATCCATTCCTTAGGCCTGCATTCTCAAGTGCCTACTCCGGTGCCCAGGCTAATTCTTCAGATCTAGCCTGTCCAGGGATGGTTTCTGTTGGAGATCCTTCTTTTCAGAATTTTCTCCTGGACATAGCAACATCCCATGCTATTCCTACCCCTGGCTATGATCCTGCTCAAAGCTCTCTTTGTTCTGGAGAAAAGGAACATATAATGCTTCCTTTACATCATTCTTTGCAGGATCTTCTTCTACGAATGTGGGAAGCACCTTTAACGGTTTCCTCACCTTCTAGAGCAACTGATCTTATATATCAGGTGCCCCCCTCTCCAGGGTTTCAGAAGACTCATCTTCCCCATCATTCCATTGTAGTGGAATCAGCAGTGAGGAAGGTAAAAAGCAAGAAGAAACATTCTTCTTACCCGCCAGGTTGTGAATCTAGAACACTGGATGCCTTTGGACGTCAAACCTTCCAAACATCTATGCTGGCAACAAGGATTCTCTCATATATTTTTTATATGAGTCTATCCCTGCAGGAGGTCACAAAGAAATTATCTCTTTTGACTCCATTTCTATCAGAGCCCAAGGCTGCAGACTTTTCCTTGCTTCTTAGTCATAGCCAAAATATCTCTTGGTTTCTTTCTCGTGCTTCCCTAGACTCTTTTGAGTCTGTTAGCAGAACCTCTGCTATAGCCATAGGGGCACGACGTAGAGCCTGGCTCCAAGCTTCAGACTTAAACAAATGGGCACAACAAAGACTGGGTAATACTCCTTGCACTGGAGAAAATCTCTTCAATAAGGAGTCTTTACATCAGGTTGCTCAGTGCTCCACTGACTTCCCTGTTTCTGAAGGCAATCCTAAGTCTTCTCCTTCCCCAGTAGGTAGGAAATGCCCTACCAACCCTTCTTTCCCTAGGAAAAGAAGGTTTCACTCTTCTCCTGCCCATCATACAGATGTTCCCAAGCAGGGGACACCTCACCCTGGTCTGAAGAATCCAAACTCTAGCCAGGCTGAACAAACCCAGCAACCATAGGTTCCTGAGGGTTACAACCTACAGTTAACTTCTTCTCAGTAGAAGTTTTTTCACTGTTTTTTCTTTCAAAACTCTACACATGGATTCCTTTCCTCAGGACATCCATTTCCTCCTAGATATGCTGAGCTGTCAGGATATTCATGTCTATGGGTCACAGGTTTCTCCTCTTCTTCCTACCAAGAAGAGAAGTTAACAACTATCCCATGATAGTTTTTCTGTTCCAACATGAATTTTTTCCTTCCACAGATTTACCATATGGTAAGTCACCCTTCAGCTCTTATTTTTCTACCCTCTCATCCAGGGTTCCCCCTGAATGAGTGGTACCATATCACTGCAGGGCTTCTCTAGCCTTTCATTCCAGTGTGGAGTTTTTTCTCTCGAATAAATTCCCTTCTTTTCTCTGGGCAGCTCATCAGACAGGGACAGGAATTTCTCCTCTCCTTTTGTCTGTTCTCTCTGTTTTACACAGAAAGATTCTCTCTGCTGTCTTATTCAGCAGCTGCCCATGCAGGAGTTCCAGTGATTGGACTACTGGTACTTTTCCACAAGTTTCCAGTCTGTCTTCCACTACTTTCTGTCTGGCCTTAGTAGTGATTCCAAGATAGTGCTTTCATCTATCTTGGATAATCCTAATCACTTCAGGCTTATCACACTATCTTCTTTTCTTGCCATCTCCACTTTCTTGGATTTGGCAGCATAGTTGACCTACAGCCAGTTTTATTTCCCAATTCTCCTGCATAATGCTCTCTGCAATCTTACAGAGAAGCTTTCTACTATGGGCCCTTGCTAGAGAGCATGGGGTTTTGTCTCTGATGACTATTCTATATGGTTGGGAAAGGCTTCCTCAGTCATTTTCCATGACTGTGAGGGTTCTCCACACCCTGTCATCTCCTGTTATAATACAGGACATAAGCCTTTTCTGCGTGAATGACCAAAGAGTTTTCCAATTCCTGCAGGAATATGCTCTTTTTTCCTTGCAGCTTGTCCTCATGGTATCCTACTCCTCTATGGACAGCACATATTCTACTAGTAACGCATGATACCCCTGTGTCCCTCCAGTGGGTCAACCTGGTATCTCATCCTATGCGTTTTCTGTCCATTTACCATGCCAGAGTTCTACAAGACTCAGGATTTCCTGTGCGGATATCCAGTTTAGTCCTCCACAATCGGGTAATGCCCCTCCTACTGCAGCCTGGAGACTGGACCAATCAAATCTTCTGTAGTACATATCCAGCAGGAGCTCCCAGAAGCCCCCCTAGTGTGTCCAGTCTCTAGCAGCTTGAAGACGTAAAAGTGTGTCCTCCTGGGCACACTGAGTGACTATTGCAGGAGCAACACTTGTTAGTTAGTTGTTTTAGGGTTTGTTTTGGGGCATTTCCTTGCTATTTCTTTGATAGCTAGCTGTATCTTTAAAAGGAGAACAAAAGAAGAAGCCTGTCTCTCTGGAGCACTGCCACAGGAGACTAGGGGGAAGTCAGACCTGTTGGCTCCTGTGTTCCTGCCTAGCCAATTTTTACAGCCCTGGGTGAGCTCCCCCTGGACAGTACGGGGTAAAGCCATACCTGATACAGTAGTGGCTGGCACTGGGAGATGTTGGCTGAATCCTGGTGGTTCCTGAGCTGGTAGGAGATTTTCATTTCATTTCTTCTTGTGTGCAGTGCTCTGTTAGAGCTGCCAGCATTTCTGTAGGCTCTCCTGAGCCCATTTGGCAATTTTTCTTAAATTTGGTCGTTTGCCCTGTATTAGAGGGTCGTTTTAGTTCTTTTCCATATTATTTGGTGGCTTTTGTATTTTCGCACCGTTTTTTACCGCGGGTGAAAAAGTCCGGCGGCCATTTTGGATTTTAAAAGTGTGCTTTTAGAGGCACTTTTGAGCACTTGTGCACAGGTTCCCCTGGCGTTTTTGGGGTTCCTCTTGCTGGCGATTTTGCTCAGGGCACCCCAGGGAGTCTGGGGCATATTTTGTTTCTTGTAAAAAAAAAAAAAAAAAAAAACGTTTTAATTTCAAATCGGGGCTGATTTGCATAGGATTGCCCCTGTGGTGTGGGCTTCCCTGTGACTGTTGTATTCTATCCCGCTGGGCAGAGGTGGCCTTGGGATGGCTTCCCAGCCCCAGTGCGTGATTTGTGGGTCCCGCAGAGCAGCAGGGACTGACTCTGGCATCTGCAGGTGCTGTGCTGCAGTGCCTGCAGAGTTAGAGCAATCTGTGAGTCTCCCGGATCAGCCTACCCCTGGGGATGCTTCTAATTCAGGGGACAGTGTTCTTTCCCCGAGCCTCCCTCAGTCTGGGTCGGTTCCACTGGCCAGCGGGTCGGTGGCTGCGCTCCAGCAGGCGGCTATAGCTGCACCGTCTATGGATTTCTCCCCGGATTTTGTGCTCCTCATGCATCAGGCGTTTCGCTTGAGCAGGTCCGGTCAGTTGCCGGCAGTTTGGCCCCCCTCTATCCCCCCGGGGTCCTCGGGGGCGGCTCAATGCACCTCGCAACCCGGGGGCAAGCGACTTCGGTTGGGGGAACAGGAGCAGGACGCCCTAGGTCTCCTGGATTCCGAGGCAGAGGGCGATCCTGAGACTGAAGCGGAGGAGTTGGAGGATGGGGAGATCCTTGAGCCGGAGGACCAGGCTCGGATCATTCGCGTGTTCCGTAGGGACGAGCTGGTTCCTCTGGTCACGGAGTCCCTGCAGGCGCTTAACCTTTCAGCGGTGCGGCCCATGGAGGAGGAGGGTCTTGAGGATCCTCTAATTCAGACAGTCAGGGATTCCCAGGTGGTTTTTCCCGTTCACCGCGTGGTGGATCATATGATCCAGGCGGAGTGGGAGCACCCGGAATCCGGCTTGAAGGGGATTCGGACCATGACTCGGCTTTATCCCCTTGCCGACAAGGACAGGGACTTGTTCAAGTCCCCCCGGGTGGACGCTGCGGTTTCCGCAGTGACCAAGTAAACCACCATCCCGGTTGAGGGGGCGGCTGCCCTCAAGGACGGTCAGGACAAGAAGATTGATAATTTGCTCAAGCAAACCTTCGATACTGATGCCGTGTCATTGCAGGCCTCTATCTGTGGGGCTTGGGTGGCTCGGTCGTGTCTGCGATGGTCGCAGCATTTGCGCTCGAGCCCCGGGCTAGACCAGCAGGGCCTGTTGGAGGTTTCCCGGCTGGAGTCCGACTCGGCCTATCTGGCGGATCTGTTTTATGATTTAATCCGCACGTTGGCTAACAGTATGGCATCCGCGGTTGCGGCGCGACGGTCCCTCTGGTTGCGCAACTGGGCGGCGGACGGTTCTTCCAAGTCCCGCCTCAGTAAGCTGCCCTTCAAGGGCAGATTGTTATTTGGGGAGGCTCTCGAGAAGTTGGTAAAGGATCTCGGTGAGTCCAAGGGGGGCCGGCTCCCGGAGGATAGGCCAAGGTCCAACAAGTCCTCCCCCTCGGCGAGGGGGTCCTTTCGGGATCAGCGCAGGTTTCGTTCCTCCCGCCTGTGGACTTCGCAGCGGGGCAGGTTTGGAGCCCGTAATCAAGGGTTTCGTACCTTCGGGGAGCCGGCAGAGGCTTCTCCGGAGCCGCCTCTTCCTCGGGCTCTTCTTTTGGGCGCAAGCCACAATGACGCGAGGCAGGCTCTGGAGGGAGGCCCGATTATCGGGGGTCGCTGGCGCGACTTTCTTTCCTCTTGGGCCCAAATCACGTCGGATCGCTGGGTGCTACAAATTATAGGTGAGGGTTACGCTCTGGAATTTGCGTTCCCACTTCCAGATTCATTTGTTCTGTCTCCCAGCAGGGGAGCGCAAAAAACGCGGGACTTCCGCGTGACCCTGGATCGGTTGTTAGCGCTGGGAGCGGTGATCCCGGTTCCTCCTTTGGAAAGAGGCGCCGGGCGATACTCCATCTATTTTGTGGTTCCCAAAAAGGGCGATTCCCTGCGTCCGATTTTGGGGACCTCAGAGGCGTGAATCGCGCGCTCCGGGTGCCGCATTTCCGTATGGAAACCTTGCGGTCAGTCATTGTAGCGGTGCGACAGGGGGAGTTTTTGACGTCCCTCGATCTCACCGAGGCCTATTTGCACATCCCGATACATCCATCTCATCAGCGGTTTCTCCGCTTTGCGTTTCCGTGGGGCCACTTCCAGTTCAGGGCCATGCCGTTCGGCTTGGCTACGGCTCCGCGCACGTTCACAAAGCTGATGGTGGTCGTTGCGGCGGCCTTGCGCAAGGAGGGCATTTTGGTCCATCCATATCTCGACGACTGGTTGATACGGGCAAAATCCAGTCGGGAGTGCCTGCGAGTCACGAGCAGGGTAGTGGCTCTGCTGCGATCTCTCGGCTGGGTGGTGAACGAAAGAAAGAGTTGTCTGCGTTCCTCGCAGGACCTGGAGTATCTGGGAGTGCGCTTCGACACCGCTCGGGGACTGGTGTGTCTCCCCGAGCGCCGCGTCCGGGCGTTGCGGGCTCTTGTCCGACTCTTTCGGGGGATGCCCGCTCCGTCGGCGTGGTGGTACCTACGGCTTCTCGGAACGATGGCGGCGACCTTGGAGGTGGTGCCAATGGCACGGTTCCACATGCGCCCGCTTCAGAGGGCGCTCCTTCGCCGCTGGTCCAACCAGTGCGATTTGACGCTGGGGATTCCCTTGGAGCCTCCTCTGTGGGTTCCCCTCACTACGGATGCGAGCCTAGCCGGCTGGGGAGCTCACTGCGAGGCCCGCTTCACGCAGGGGGTGTGGTCCTCTCGGGAAGCTGCGTGGTCGAGCAACCGTCTCGAGCTTCGGGCGGTCAGGCTAGCCCTGTTGGCCCTGGGGCCTCTGGTCCTGGGTCGGGCGGTCCGCGTCTGGTCGGACAATGCGACCACGGTGGCGTACATCAATCGCCAAGGGGGCACAGGGAGTGTGGCCCTGGAGACAGAGGCGACGGCCTTATTCAGCTGGGTGCAGACTCGCCTGCCGGCGATCTCGGCGGCGCACATAGCGGGCGCAGACAATGTCCAGGCCGACTTCCTCAGCAGAGTGCGGGTGGACCCCGGAGAGTGGGAGTTAAATCCACAGGTGTATGCGCAAATGGTTCGGCGGTGGGGTCCGCCCATCATGGATCTCATGGCGACCTACCAATCGGCCAAGACGAGTCGCTTCTTCAGCAGACGGCGGGAGCGAATGTCCGAAGGACTCGACGCTCTCATTCAGCCGTGGCCGACGTCCGGGCTACTGTATGTCTTCCCTCCTTGGGCGCTGATCGGCCGGGTCGTCCAGCGCATCGAGTGCCTTCAGGGCCGAGTGCTGCTGGTGGCTCCGGTTTGGCCCCGGAGGCCCTGGTATGCCGACCTCGTCCGGCTTCAAGACGGCGTGCCGTGGCGCCTCCCGGCGTTGCCGGACCTTCTCCTTCAGGGCCCCTTGCGGATGCCCCAGGTGGCTCGATTCTCGCTTACGGTTTGGCCATTGAGAGGGCTCGGCTGAAAAAGAAGGGTTATTCGCCCGCGGTGATTTCCTCCTTACTGCGGGCGAGAAAGTCCTCCACTTCTCTCACTTATGTTCGGATTTGGAGGATTTTTGAGGACTGGTGCTCCCGGCGGGGAGTCCGGGCGGCGACGGTCTCTGTGCCCGTCGTGTTAAGCTTCCTCCAGGATGGGTTCGAGAAAGGTCTCGCGGCCAGTTCCCTGAAGGTCAAGCTGGCGGCGATTTCGTGTTATAGAGGCAAGGTCTTGGGCCGCCTTCTTGGTGCTCATGCGGATGTGCGGCGTTTCTTGACCGCCGTTTTCCATTTACGGCCTTCCCGCAGGGCGGTGATTCCTTCGTGGGATTTGAATTTAGTTCTGCGGGCTATGGTTCGGGAACCATTTGAGCCCTTGCGGAGGGCGTCCTTGAAGGATCTCACATTGAAGACGGTGTTCCTGGTTGCCATCTGCTCGGCACGGCGTATTTCGGATCTGCAGGCCCTGTCCTGCCGAGAGCCTTTCTTGTCTTTCTCTACGGAGCGGATTGTGCTCCGTCCGGTTCCTTCCTTTCTGCCAAAGGTGGTGTCTCCCTTTCACTTAAATCAGGCGGTATTTCTGCCAGTGCTTTCGGCGAGCTCGGTCGAGTCGGTGGACAAGGGTCTTCTCCGGCTTGATGTGGGCCGCGCGCTGCGGCGGTATTTGCAGTCTACCGAGTCCTTCGAAAGACTGATCGGCTTTTTGTGCTCTTTGGGGGTACAATAAAAGGGGAGGCGGCGGCTAAGGCCTCCATTGCTCGATGGCTCAAGGAAGCGATCGCGTCCGCGTATCGGTTGCAGCGGCGGCCGGTCCCGGAGGGGCTCCGGGCTCATTCTACTCGGGCTCAGGCGGCCTCTTGGGCGGAGCATAGCCTGGTTCCACCAGCAGAGATTTGTAGGGCGGCCGCCTGGTCGTCTCTGCATGCTTTCAGCAGGCACTATCGCTTGGATGTGTCAGCGGCTCGGGATTCTTGTTTTGGTTCGGCGGTTTTGCGCGCCGGCCTGCAAGGTCCCGCCCGGTCTTAACTGCTCTGTTACATCCCGATTGTGGAGGACTAAACTGGATATCCGCACAGGAAATGGAAATTACACTAACCTGGTAATTGTAGTTCCTGTAGGATCCAGTTTAGTCCTCCTTCCCTCCCGACTATCTGTATGATTTTGCGGCGCGCTGTCCCGAGCGGGTGCCTGTAGGATGGTTTTCGTCCCGTTCGGACTCTGTCGACAGTCGTGCTTATCGCTATGGCTCTTCCCTTTATTTTGGAGTTCAGTCAGCTCCTTAGTTTCGGGGGGAAGCTCGGTGTAAATTTAAAGGCGTCGATGTCGGCGCCGTGCAGTGTCCTGACTTCCTCGTTTGGGGAGGGAGTTGGTTATTCCAGGGGGGGAAGTACATAGTTTAATGATAGCCTAATAATAATCTGATGTGTTGCTTCGTTAAGTTTGCTTTGTTACTAGTACACTGGGGGGCTTCTGGGAGCTCCTGCTGGATATGTACTACAGAAGATTTGATTGGTCCAGTCTCCAGGCTGCAGTAGGAGGGGCATTACCCGATTGTGGAGGACTAAACTGGATCCTACAGGAACTACAATTACCAGGTTAGTGTAATTTCCATTTGCTGTTTACAGACTGATTTTATCCTCTGGTTTTTCACGCAACCATCCTGGTTATTTCACTGGATAGCATTCCTGCACCATCTTAGCCAGGGGGAATAGATTCTCTATATATCTTCTCAAGTAGGTCCACCTTCTTGTTATTAGATGAATCTTTCTCCTTCACATCTCTCATGTGAATGTTCTTATGGGCATATCTCTATCTGCTTAGTTGCAGACATGTATCTTCAGACGTACATATTCATGTATGTATATATCTCTATATACTTCTATAGATACATATGTCTGTAAGCTGGGTGTGCATATCTTATGCCCCTCCAGATCTCACTATAGACATATATATATATAGATATAGACATATATATATATATATACCCCTATATATATATGTGTATCTGTCGAGATGCTTCCTTATAGGTAGATATGTATTTACATACTTATCTTTCTAACTGTCTATGCTTATAAAGGTTTTACCTTCCTAGAGGTTCCAGACAGTGGGCTTGCATATCTTCATACTGTCCCTCAGTATGTCTGAATATTATGCACACAACCACTACTGTGGTACTGACAGCTCCTACTTTAACCCTAGGTTTAGGTATCCCTGAAGCTCCATGCTTCGATATCTTTCCTATCTCTCACCAGCTAGGAAAGACAGGGTGATCTTCAGTAGTTCTGAGGTTTCAGCCCTTCAGACATCTGTCCTCCTTGGGAATACGGGCTTTTTCCCATACCCCTTCTTCCCTCCAGGACTGGGCTATTCTCCAGGACCAAGCAGGAAGTCAGTCCTCACTTATGGGTGACGTCGGCGCCGACGGAGCCCTCGCGGAGCAATTTTCCCCAGCTTTCGCAGAAAGCCTTTGGGAATTGCAGCGCGCATGCGCGGTCCCCTTCCCGCCCAGGGATGCCATCTTGCTCAGTCTCCTTTTTTTCCGCGGAGCCCTACAGACGTAGTTTGTTGTCGCCGCTGAAAAAGTTGATTTCTTTAGTTTATTCTGTTATTTTCTCGGTTCGTGTGTCCTCTTCCCGCCAGGCCTCGCCTAAGGGGCCCGTTCACAGTTTTTATTTTCTTTTTTCTCTCCAACTGGCGTTCCCGCCTGTTTCTCCTTCTTCCCTGGCAGCGCGGTCTTTCGACCTTGCAGGGGCCCTTTTTCCCCCGATGGCTGCCAGCGGGTTTAAAAAGTGTGATCATTGTGTCAAACTCATATCTCTTACTGACACGCATGACTGCTGCCTCCGCTGCCTCGGGCCCGAACATGACCCTATGAGTTGCGGTCCGTGCAGCAAGATGTCCTCGAAGGCGCTAAGGAGTCGGCAGTCGCAAAGGGATAGAATCTTCTCTGACTCCGCGTCCGGTCGGGCCTGGACCTCGTCAGAGGCCTCGACGTCTCGTGGCTCCGGCTCCGAGCATCGTCGGAGTTCTTCTGAGCGGGGGTCCCCCGGCCGGGAACACCGTTGGGAGAAGAGGCCCGCGAGGGTGGCGTCGGAGGACGCTCCTGGTCCCTCGAGGTCCAGGTCGCTCAGCCCTGTCGGATGCCCCGGGTCCTCGGAGAGGGAGAGGCCTGCGAAGCTTCCTCGTCTTGAGATGGAGTCGTCTGGACACGTGAGTGCTATAGTCCTCCTGGACTCTCCCCCGGGAGAACCGACGTCGGACCCGACACCGTCGGGGCCCGAGTCGGCGGCTGCTGGGTCTTCTGAGCTTGGTCTCAGACTGACGACCTTGGAGCGCAGTATCGCTGCCTTTATGGACCAGCAGCGGGCATTGATCACCGGCCTCGCCAGTGCATCTGCCCCGACCACCGGGATGTCGACCCCGGAGGCCGAGTCGATCCTCGAGTTCATACGAGCTTGAGTCGATCCTCGACCTAGGTCTCCCTCGGCTTCCCGTTCGGGACCGAGGTCCTCGACGCCAGCCTCGGCGTCAGGGCGGAGGTCTCCGGCCCCCGCCGCACGGAGCTCAATTCCTCCTCGGAGGAATCGGGCTGGGACACAGAGGAGGACGAGTCACCCAGTTCTTTTCAGACTCGGTGCATCCCCTCCAACTCGCCCGAGTCGGAGCCTCGGAGGCGGTCCCCCCCGGAGGATACCCAGTTCTCAGATTTCGTGAGGGATATGGCCAGGGCTTTGGCCTTCCCCGCGGATCCGGAGGAGGAACCTCGAGCCGAAGAGCTCGAGGCCCTTCAATATGACTCCCCCCCAAAGGAGGCCTTTACTGTACCGGTTCCCCCCGATGCTGGAGCGACTTCTCTTCCGCATGTGGGAGAGCCCGGCCTCGACGCCGGTGTTGAGCAAGCGGGTCGATTCCATGTATCGAGTCCGCAAGAGCCCCAGATTCCAGAAGGCGCAACTACCACACCATTCCATGGTGGTGGAATCGGCCATGCATCGGCTTAAGAGTCAAAAGATGCACTCCTCGGTGCCTCCGGGTAAGGAGGCCCGGAACCTGGATGCCCTCGGTAGAAAGTGCTTCCAGGGCTCTATGCTTGCTTGTTGAGTCCAGACATATCAGCTGTATATGGGCATGTATCTTCGAGACCTGGCGAAAGAAATTGCGGAGTTCTCGGCCGGTCTCTCCGAGGAACCTTTGCAGCGGTTCCAGGCCTTGTCCACAGGGATTCGAGAGTGTTCAAAGTTCATTTCTCGAGCGGCCTACGATGGCTTCGAAGCATCGGCTCGGGTGGCCGGAGCCGGCATCGGGGCTCGCCGCCAGGCGTGGCTTCAGTCATCCGACCTCGAGCCATGGGTGCAGGACAAGTTGGTCGATGTTCCTTGCAGAGGTGAAAACCTCTTCGGCAAACCCATGGCCGAAAAGGCGGCGGAGCTCGAGTCGGAGACCCTCACCAGGACTCGCCTTTCCAGAAATACCTCTGCCCCTTCACAGAAGAAGAAGGGCTCGGGGAAAAAGCCTTTTTACCCGAGGAAGGTGTTTGCTTATAAGCAACACCACCCACAATATCAGGCCTCAGCAACCCCCCGTCAGGGGCAGCAGCCTAAGGGGCAGGGTAACGGATCCCAGAGGCAGAAAGCCCCCAAGCCCGCTACGCAGGCCCCGGCCCAGCAGGGTGGGGTTTTTTGACTATGCCCGCATAGCCTCTCCCCCTCAGGGGCCTTCGCCCAGCACGGGGGGCCGGCTGACCCACTTTGCCCACAGGTGATCAGCCATAACATCCGATTCCTGGGTGCTGCAGGTGGTTCAAAGGGGCTACCTCTTACATTTTCACCAGGTGCCTCCCCCCTACTTTCCAGGGGAGCCTCCCAGACCCCCTCTGCACAGGGACTTACTCCTTCAGGAGCTGCAAGGTCTGCTTCAAGAACGGGCTGTGGAACCAGTGCCCCAACACCTGTGGGGTCACGGGTTTTACTTGAGATACTTCCTGATTCCAAAGAGAACAGGAGGCCTCAGACCCATTCTGGACCTACGCAACCTCAACAAGTTCCCGCAGCGGGAAAAGTTCAAGATGCTTACCCTTGGAACCCTACTGCCCTACCTCCAGCAGGGAGATTGGCTATGCTCCTTGGATCTAAAGGATGCTTATACACACATCCTTATTCATCCGGACCACCGGCAATATCTAAGATTTGTGGTGGCAGGGAATCATTATCAGTACCGCGTACTGCCCTTTGGGCTGTCCTCCGCTCCCAGGGTATTCACGAAGTGCCTGGCAGTGGTGGCAGCCTTCCTGAGGCTTCAAGGCCTCTTCGTCTTTCCATACCTGGACGACTGGCTCATCCGGGCATCGTCTGCTCCAGAGGTTACTCGGGCCACTCAACGCACAGTGGCTCTGCTTCAGCACTTGGGCTTCGTCATAAACTTCGAAAAGTCCGCTTTGCTCCCCTCTCAGGATCTCGAGTTCATAGGGGCATGGCTGGACACTCTGCAGGCTCGTGCCTTCTTGCCTCTGGAACGGGCCAACAGGCTCATAGCTCTAGCTGGCAGGTTCAACAGCATGTCGCCGGTCTCTGCCAGACAGTTCCTGCAGCTGCTCGGGCACATGGCCTCCATGGTCCATGTCACCCCGAATGCCCGTCTACATATGAGACCTGCTCAGTGGAGCCTTTGCACTCAATGGCATCAGGCCACAGGGAGGCTGTCTGACCTGATACAGATTTCCGACCGTCTGGTCTCCTCCATGCAATGGTGGCTTCACCTGCCCAACCTGGTGCTCGGCATGACCTTTCAGTCTCCCCCACCGTCCCGGGTGCTCACGACAGATGCCTCTCTCCTGGGATGGGGGGCGCATTGTCAAGGGACATGCACTCAAGGCCTTTGGACATCTTGGGAAGCCGCCCAGCAGATAAACTTCCTGGAGCTCCGGGCGATCCGCCTAGCTCTGCGGGCCTTCTCTCACCTCACGTTTTGTCAGTCCGTACTGGTGCAGACGGACAATCAGGTTGCAATGTTCTACGTGAACAAACAGGGGGGCACGGGCTCCCTCCTTCTATGCCAGGAGGCTCGGAGACTGTGCTCTTGGGCAGTCGGTCACGACATCCTCCTCAAGGCGGTTTACCTGCCAGGTCAGGACAATTGCCTGGCGGACAAACTGAACCGGATTCTGCAGCCGCACGAATGGAGGTTGAACCCCGCAGTGGTCCAGCAGCTCTTCCGCCAGTGGGGCTCTCCCACCGTGGATCTCTTTGCCAGTCCCCTGAACCGGCAGCTTCCCAGGTTCTGCTCCCGGCACCCGCATCCGCTCAGAGTAGCGCCGGATGCTTTCCTCATCTCGTGGTCCACGGGTCTGCTGTATGCCTTCCCTCCCACACCACTTGTGTCCCGGACATTGTTCAAAGTTGTCCAGGACAGGGCCTCCGTGATCTTGGTAGCTCCCCGGTGGCCGAGACAACCGTGGTTCCCTCTGCTTCTACAGCTAGCAGTGGACACCCCTCTTCCTCTGGGGTTTCGGCCCGATCTCCTGACCCAGGATCAGGGTACTCTTCTGCACCCCAACCTCCGGGCCTTGCACCTGATGGCCTGGCTGGTGAAAGGGTAGTCCTAGCTCCGCTTCTGCTATCCCCGGAGGTGGAAGCCGTCATCCTAGCGTCTCGGCGTCCTTCCACCCGGAAGTCTTACGCCCTTAAATGGCGTCGCTTCTCGGTCTGGTGTTCTCAGCGATCTGAGGACCCCTTCGCCTGTTTAGTATCGGTGGTACTGCAGTATTTGCTTCACCTCTCCGATCTAGGCCTCAAATCCAACTCTGTCAGAGTCCACCTCAGTGCTCTCTCCGCGCACCATTCACCGGTGGAAGGCCAGCCTCTTTCCTCGCACCCCTTGGTGGCGCGTTTTCTTAGAGGCCTCCTTCTGCTTAAACCTCCGTTGCGCCCTCCAGCCCCTGACTGGGACCTCAATGTGGTTCTGCAAAGGCTTACCTGTCTGCCTTTTGAACCCATGGCTACCTGCCCTCTTCGTTTCCTCTCCTGGAAAGCTCTCTTCTTGGTAGCCCTTACTTCCGCGAGGCGCGTAAGTGAGCTACAAGCCCTAGTGTCGGAGCCCCCGTACACTAGGTTCTACAGGAATAGGGTAGTCCTAAGGACCCACCCTAAGTTTCTTCCAAAGGTGGTCTCCCACTTTCACATCAACCAGGAGGTGGTTCTTCCGACCTTCTTTCCCAGGCCGCATACCAGCCGAGCTGAGTCTGTTCTGCATACCCTGGACTGTCGAAGAGCCTTGTCCTTCTACCTTGATCGTACACGAGAGCATAGAAAAGCTGTCCAGCTTTTCGTATCTTTTGACCCCAATCGGTTGGGGGTACCTGTCTCTAAACGTACCCTGTCCATCTGGGTGGCCAACTGTATCGCCTGGGCTTACGGGGCAGCCGGCCTCTCCTTGGAGAGTCGCATCACGGCTCATCGTGTCCGGGCGAAGGCTGCGTCCGTGGCTCATCTTCGCTCTGTTCCATTGGCAGACATCTGCCGGGCCGCTACTTGGTCTACAAGCCAGACCTTTGCGGCTCATTACTGCCTGGAGAGGGAGTCCCGCAGGGACAGTGCTTTCGGTCAGGCAGTCCTTCACAATCTCTTTGAGGTTTAGGCAACTCCTACCCTTCGGCCCTGGTGTTGGGCTACCAGCCGGATTCGTATTCAGAGAAGATTCCTCCCTCTGTACTGTTGAGCTTGGGGGAGCTCTTTAGGCTTGAGGTCTCCGGTAGCCTTAAGCTTGGGAGTCCCATAAGTGAGGACTGACTTCCTGCTTGGTCCTGGAGAAAGAGTAGTTACTCACCTGTAACAGGTGTTCTCCAGGAGCAGCAGGAATCAGTCCTCACTACCCTCCCTCCTCCCCTTGGAGTTGCAGTCATTCTTATTGCATAGCTTTGCTAACTTTTTTTGCTGTCTTTCCGCTATGTCATCAGACTGAGCAAGATGGCATCCCTGGGCGGGAAGGGGACCGCGCATACGCGCTGCAATTCCCAAAGGCTTTCTGCGAAAGCTGGGGAAAATTGCTCCGCGAGGGCTCCGTCGGCGCCGACGTCACCCATAAGTGAGGACTGATTCCTGCTGCTCCTGGAGAACACCTGTTACAGGTGAGTAACTACTCTGTTTGTCCAAATCGGTCAGTCTTCCTCTTTTTCTCCTAAATGTTAATAACTCTGTAGCCAAAATAGTTGTCAGCCTTTTCATAAAGCTTTCCACTAAAGACCTGCCGTTTTTATACTACCCCAGTTGACACCTGGGTCACCTGTCAATTCCAGATTTGGACCTTCACCTTCACTTCCGTAAGGTCACCTTGAAGATTCCTCTATTGCATCTCCAGTAGACTCCATCAGCCTCTCTACTTCCTGCAATCCAGTAGGTGAGGTCCATATTGTGATTGTTCATTCAATATTTTTCATGATAATTATCATACATACCAAGGACTCCTTACCTGTAGTCCTTAGGTTAGCTGTTTTTTCTACAGCTCCTCTCTTTTCAACTCCTACCCACCATCCCTCATGGGATGCCAGAGATCCATGTGTGGGAAATGCAGTCCTGTTCCAGGGACACGCAATTTATGGGATCTCTCCCTGGCATCTAAAGCTGGGGAGTCCCCATATGTGAAGACTCATTCCTGCTTGTTCCTGGAGATAGCACAGTTACTTACCTGTAACAGTTGATCTCTGGGAACAGCAGGAATAAGTCTTCACAACCCACCCACCTCCCCTAGGAGTTGTATCTATCTATCTATCTTCCTTTCCTCTTTCTCTCTCTCTTTCTCTCAGCTATAAAACTCAACTGAGGAGAGACAGTTGGAAAGGCGGGAAGGCAGCATGCAGGCACTGAGGGATGCTCCCAAAAGCTTTCTGATTGGACGCTGGGGAGCGTTCCCGCGCAGGCTCCGTCGGTACTAACGTACCCATATGTGAAGACTTATTCCTGCTGTTCCCAGAGATCACCTGTTACAGGTAAGTAACTGTGCTTTACAGGTGAGTAACTACTCTTTTCCTCAGCATGTCCCCTCCTACAATGGTAAGACAGTTCAATTCTCAGACCTCTCTCAACGACCTGTTAGGTCAAGAAGTCACTGTGCTCCTTGCTCAAGGGGCAATAGGAGAGGTACCCATTCCCCAACGGGGTACAGGGTTTTACTCCCCCTATTTCCTTATTCCAAAGAAAACAGGAGGACACAGACCCATTTTAGACCTCAGAGAATTGAACAAATTCCTGTTCAAAGAGAACTTCAAAATGATTTCTCTAGGAACTCTGCTGCCATACCTTCAGAATCAGGATTGGCTTTGTTCTCTAGATCTCATGGATGCGTACACTGATGTTCTCATCCATCCAACTCACCGAAGGTTCCTTCGCTTTCTGTTTCAAGGGAAGCACTACCAATACAGGGTTCTTCCCTTTGGCCTGGCTTCTGCACCAAGGGTGTTCACAAAATGCATATCTGTGGTGGCAGCATTTTCTCAGCACCCTGGGAATATTCGTCTTCCCTTACTTAGACGACTGGCTCATTCGAGCCCCTTCAGAGCCAGAGGCCAGGGTTGCCCTCTCTCGCACAGTGCGCATCCTTCAGTATTTGGGACTTGTCATAAACTTCCCAAAATCCAACCTTGCTCCCACTCAGTCCCTAGAGTTTATAGGAGCTCTGCTGGATACCAGGCAGGCAAGGGCCTACCTTCCACAGCCCCGCTGCCTTCGCATTGTGCAGTTAGCTTCCCAAGCAGTGCTGAAACCTCACCTCATGCTCGGGAAATGTTACAGTTTCTAGGCCACATAGCATCCACCGTGCATGTGGTTCCTTATGCTCGCCTCCATATGAGGGCAGACCAGTGGACTTTATCCACTCAGTGGACTCAGGCGTCAGGTTGCCTGTCAGACAAAATAGCAAACTCAGATCACCTTATTGTGTTCCTCCAATGGTGGCAATCACCCCAAAACCTTTTGGTGGGGTCTCCTTTTCAGCAACCCCCACCACAAGCCACTCTAACAACAGATGCTTCACAGGTGGGTTGGGGGGCCCACCTGCAAGGCCTCTCTTCCCAGGGTACCTGGACTCCACAGGAGGCCTAATTACACATCAGTCTCATAGAACTCAGAGCAATTTTCCTTGCTCCTTGAGTATTCCACACCCAGCTTAGCTACAAGACAGTCCTAGTTCAAACGAACAATCAAGTAGCCATGTTCTATGTGAACAAGAAGGGTGGAACAGGCTCTCTGTCGCTTTGCAGCGAAGCTTTGCGACTATTGGCTCTCGCCAGAGAGCATCAGATTCATCTCCTTGCGGTGTATCTTCCAGGCATTCAAAATGCTTGGGCAGACAGACTCAGTCGAGTTCTGCTTCCACAAGAATGGTTTCTCCATGCAGACCAGGTGGCAAAAAATTTTCAAATTTGGGGAACCCTGGACATAGACCTCTTTGCAAGTCCGCTGAATGCCAAACTTCCCCGGTTCTGTTCCAGAATTCCGGCTCAGGGTTGTCAGGCCAGGGATGCTTTCCTCCTCCATTGGGGTCAGGACTTCCTGTATGCCTTTCCACCCATTCCCCTAATTCCCAAAACCCTGTTCAAGCTTCAGAGAGACAGAGGTCATATGATCCTCATAGCTCCACGTTGGCCACGGAAAATGTGATACCCTCTGCTCCTACATTTCTCTCAAGCTCCGCCTCTGGAGTTAGGATCTGCTCCAAATCTCCTTTCTCAAGTGGACGGGATGCTGTGGCATCCCAATCCCCAGTCTATGCATCTCAGGGCCTGGTTGCTGAAAGCCTAGAACTTCACGGTCTTAACCTTTCCCAGCAGGTAAAGGATATCCTTTATGCTTCCAGGAAGCCTTCCACAAGACGCTCTTATGCATTTAAGTGGAAAAGGTTTACCATATGGTGCTCGCAGAAGGGTCTTAACCCTCTTGCGATACCTCTGCAATCATTACTGGAGTATCTCCTTCATTTATCAAATGCAGGGCTTAAGACCAATTCAGTGAGAGTTCATTTGAATGCTATTACAGCTTCTTTCAAGCCTCTAAATGGACAACGTATTTCCTCTCATCCTCTCATAGCGAGATTTATGAGAGGCCTTCTTTTAACTAAGCCTCCCATTAAGCCACCACCGGTGGCATGGGACTTAAATCTGGTTCTTGGGCAGCTCATGAAACCGCCTTTTGAACCATTAGCCACTATCTCTTTGAAATTCCTTTCCTGGAAGGTCATCTTTCTTATTGCAATCACATCAGCACGTCGCATCAGTGAATTGCAAGCGTTGGTGGCTGATCCTCCTTATACAAGGTTCCATCATGATAAGGTAGTCCTTAGGACTAATCCACACTTTATGCCAAAGGTGGTGTCTCCTTTTCATTTAAACCAAGCGGTTTATCTTCCTGTATTCTTCCCAAGGCCTCACACCTCAAATGCAGAAAGGAAGCTTCATACTTTGGACTGCAAAAGGGCTTTGGCCATTTACTTGCAAAGGACACAACAACATAGAAAGTCCTCTCAACTCTTTGTTGCTTTTGATCCTAGTCATTTGGGACTTCCATTCTCCAAAAGAACACTTCCAGCTGGATTGCACAGTGTACATCCTTTGTCTATGCGTGTAAAAACCTTCCTCTTGAAGGCCATGTCACAGCTCACAATTTGAGAGCCATGGCAGCCTCTATGGCTCATCTTCACTCTGTGTCTATCGACGACATCTGTCGAGCAGCTACTTGGGCTTCGGTTCATACCTTCACAGCCCATTACTGCTTAGACAAGGACTTCTGCCGGGATGCCTTGTTTGGTCAGGCTGTTCTTCAACACCTGTTCCATACTTAGTCAACTCCTACCCACCATCCCTGGTAGGATGCCAGAGATCCATGGGGGGGAAGTGGAACTTTTTCACAAGGGCACACAACCTCTGGGGCCTTCTCTCTGGCATCTGCAGCTAGGGATTCCCCATATGTGAAGACTACATTCCTGCTTGTTCCTGGAGATAGCATAGTTACTCACCTGTAACAGGTGATCTCCGGGAACAGCAGGAATTTAGTCTTCACAACCCACCCACCTCCCCTAGGAGTTGTAGCTCTCTATCTCTCTCTCTTTGTCTCAGCTTTAAACTCAACTGGAGAGGGACAGTTGGGAAAGGCGGGAAGGCAGCACGCAGGCGCTGTGGGATGCTCCCAAAAGCTTTCCTATTGGACGCTGGGGAGCGTTCCCGCACAGTCTCCGTCGGTACCGACAATACCCATATGTGAAGACTAAATTCCTGCTGTTCCCGGAGATCACCTGTTACAGGTGAGTAACTATGCTTTACTCGAGGAAGGGAACTGCTTACCGAAACTACCTACCTTATCAGGCCTCCCCGGCTCCCCAACAGGGTCAGCAAGCCAAGGAACATGGGCATGGCCCGAGTAACCAGAAGGCTCCAAAGCCCCAGCACTGGCTCTGTCCCAACCAGGGGGAAACTTTTGACTCCTTGAGCATAGCCTCTGTACCCCAAGGAGATCAGCAGCCCGCAGGGGGATGTCTGGCCCTCTATGCCCAGAGGTGGATGTCCATCACCTCCGATTCATGGGCTCTTCAGGTGGTCAGGGAGGGTTACCTCCTCCATCTGACTCGGGCAACTCCCCCTTATTTCCTGGGAGAGCCCCTCCACTGGAACCTTCTTCTGAAGGAGTTGTCAGGTCTTCTCAAGGACAAAGCAGTTGAACCGGTGCCTCACCACCTCAAGGGCAAGGGGCTCTACTTCAGGTACTTCCTGGTGCCAAAGACGACAGGGGGCCTAAGGCCCATCCTCGACCTGCGCAACCTCAACAAATTCCTGATGAGGGAGAAGTTCAAGATGCTCTCCCTTGGAACCTTGCTGCCATACCTCCAGCAGGAAGACTGCTATGCTCCTTAGACCTCCAGGATGCTTATATACACATTCTCATCCATCCCAACCACAGGCAGTTCCTGTGGTTTGTAGTGGGGGGCAGGGAATTTCAGTGCAGGGTGCTCCCCTTCGGCCTAACCTCTGCCCCGAGAGTCTTCACAAAATGCCTGTCAGTCGTGGCCGCCTCCCTCTGGCTCCAGGGGCTTTTCATCTTCCCCTACCTGGACGACTGGCTCATAAAAAGAGGCACAGCCTCAGAGGTGCAGCACGCCACCGCACGCATACTCCAGGTTCTGCGACACCTGTGCTTTGTCATAAACTACCCCAAGTCTCACCTCCTCCCGACAGAGTGTCGAGTTCATCGGGGCAAAGATCGACACTCTTCAGTTAAAGGCTTTCTTGCCCAGGGACCGAGCTGACCATCGCAATTCTCTAGCTTGGGACGTGCAGCACCGTCCCTCGGTGCCCGCCCGGCTTCCCCTGCGCCTCCTCGGGCACATGGCCTCCACTGTCCACGTCCCCCCAGATAACTCGCCTCCACATGAGTCTTCGTGGCCTGCCAATTGGCATACTCCCTGTTCTGGTGGCAGTCACCCTAGCATCTCGAGGCGGGCATGCCTTTTCAGACCCCAAACCCCTTGAGGGTCCTCAGACACTTCCCTGCCTGGCTGGGGAGCCCACTGTGGAGGTCTCCACACCCAGGGCAACTAGTCACCAGAAAGGAGCACCCTGCAGATCAACCTTCTGGAGTTCCGAGCTATATATCTTTATCTTTCTACACTTTATATACCGCCCTTGTCGAGACATTTAGAGCGGTTTACAATACACATGTCTACGCTATAGAAAAATGAAAAGAACGCCACAATAATTGAGGAAAGAAGTAGAAGCAGTAGTATATCAGCAGAGTAAGCCTAGCCTTGAGGGCCTTCAGTCACTACCTCCATCACCAGCCATTTCTGGTCCAGACGGACAACCAGGTGGCAATGTTCCACATGAACAGACAAGGGGTCTTGTACCCTTTGTCAGGAGGCTTTAGCCCTCTGCTCGTACACAGTCCAACAGGGAATCTTCCTGCGGGCAGTGTACCTGCCCAGTCAGGACAACCAGCTGGCTGACAGGCTCAGCAGAGTTCTCCAACCGCACGAGTGGCAGCTGGACCCAAGGGTAGCCAATCGGCTCTTCCATCTCTGGGGAGAACCCATGATGGACCTGTATTTATTTATTTTTATTTATTTAGACAGTTTTGTATACCGCCTTATCCTTCAATCAAAGCGGTCACAACACAATTGGGGGATACATTTAACACACGGGGATATGAGACACATACACTAATACTTACAGGGAACATGGGCAATGGAGGGTTAAGTGGCTTGCCCAAGACCACAAGGAGCAACTGTGGGACTAGAAACCCCAGTCCTTCCGGCCCAAGGTTGCTGTCCTCTAGTGGGATTTGAACCCCCGACCTTCCGGCCTGAAGTACCTTGCCCCAACCACTAGGCTACTCCCCCACTCCAGCCCGGACAACTTTCAGTTGCCCCACTTCTGCTGCTGGCAGGCCCACCCCTCCAGGGTGGCAGCGGACGCGTTCCTGGTCTCATGGTCGTGAGGCCTCGTGTACACCTTCTCTCCTACCCTGTTGATCGCCAAGACCTTGTTCAGGACCCTCTGCGACAGGGCCTCTTTCATCCTGATAGCTCATCGGTGGCCCAGTTAGCCATGGTTCCCACTGCTTCTACAGTTGACAATGGACACCCCCATCCCCTTGGGTACCGCCCCGGGACTCCTGTCTCAGGAGGGAGGCTCTCTCCTGCACCCCACTCTGGGGTTTCCTGTCACTGACAGCGTGGTTGCTGAGAGATTGACTCTGGCCCCCTTCAACATCCTGGAACTGGAGAACATCCTGCTGGCCTCTTGCAAGGCCTCTACTAGGAAGGCTTACGCCCTCAAATGGCGCAGATTCTCTGTTTGAGTCACCAATCATGGGGCTGACCCTTTCTCCTGCCCGGTGACTCTGGTGTTACAGTACCTTCTCCACCTCTCTCAGTCTGGGCTCAAGTCCAAATGCGTCCGGGTGCACCTCAGTGCCCTGGTGGCAAACCACCATCCAGTGGATGGTAAGCCCCTCTCGATCCAGCCATTGATGACCCATTTTCTTCAGGGCCTGCTCTTATCGAAGCCCCCGGTTTGCCCTCCGAAAACCGAATGGAATCTCAACGTGGTGCTGGGGCAGCTTACTCGCCTGCCCTTCGAACCTCTAGCTACCTGCCACCTCCGCTAACTCTATTGGAAGATGACTTTCCTATCACGCTTACCTCCACTCACAGAGTTAGTGAGCTCCAGGCCCTTGTGGCAGAGGCACCCTATGCCAGATTCTACAAGAACAGTGGTGTTTCGCACGCAGCCCAAATTCCTACCGAAGGTAGTGTTGCCCTTCCATCTCAACCAGGAAGTGGTGCTCCCTACCTTCTTTCCAAGACCTCACTCCAGTCGGGTGGAGATGGTCTGCCACACCTTGGATTGTAAGAGGGCTTTGTCCTTCTACATTCAACACACACAGGGCCGCCGCAGCTTTTCATCTCCTATGACCCCAGTAGGCTGGGGGAGGCGGTGACCAAGCTTACGCTGTCTACTTGGGTGGCGGACTGTATCGCCTTTGTGTACGAGCAGGCGAGGCTCCTGCTGGACAGCCGTGTCACGGCGGACCCTGTCAGGGCCATGGCGGCTTCGGTGGTACACTTTTACTCCGTCCCAGTGGAGGACATCTGCCAGGCCACCACCTGGTCTTAGTCCATACCTTCGCAGCCCATTACTGCCTGGAAAGAGAGTCTCGACAGGACAGTACCTTTGGCTAGGCTGTGCTCCGTAACCTTTTGGGGTTTAGGCAACTCCTACCCTCCGACCTTTCTGTGTTCAGGCTACCGGAGTACTGGTTCCATCGGACACAGGGGTCTTACTGTGGTCTGTGTACTCAGGCTAATTGCTGCTGCTTGTGGCTCTCCATGAGGGGGCCCCTATTTTTCCTATGGGCCCCTATTTTTGCTATGGGAGTCCCAAATGTGAGGACTGACTTCCTGCTTGTTCCCAGAGAAAGTATTGTTACTCACCTGTAACTACAGGGACAGCAGGAATTAGTCCTCACAACCCCCCCTCCCCCCCTTGGAGTTGCTCCTTTGCCATCTTGTTTTTGCTGTCTTTTAGCTATGTCATCTGACTGAGCAAGATGGCACCCTTGGGCGGGAAAGGGATCACGCATGCGTGGTGGCATCTCCCCAAGACTTTCTTTGAAAGCTAGGGGGATGCTTCTGCGAGGCTCCATCAGTGCCAACGACACCCATATGTGAGGACTGATTCCTGCTGTCCCCGGAGAACACCTGTTACAGGTGAGTAACTACACTTTTCGTGTCTGTCATGATGTCTTGTTTTGTTGATTTTAGTTTGTATTTTTCAGTTTTATTTTGTAAACTGCCTTGTTGCACTGCTAAGGAAATATAAATTAATAAACTAAACTAAAGTCCCACCCTCCCAAAAAAAACAACCAAAATTACATTTCCTAACATTCCCAGTCACGACTGAAGGGGTATATCAAAGGGGTCCATAACTAGCTTGCTGATACTCCTTGATCAATTCTGATGACATTGACCAACACTGTTGAAGCCCCCAAGTCTTCATTCATAAGAGCCCTTGAGGAATGCTTGACTAAGAGTATGGAGGAGAAGTTCATGGTGATGCTTTCTCTGTGGGAGCTGACAGCTCGGACATTTCTGAAGCAGAAGCATCGAGCCAATTCTTGAAAATCATCATGGAAATTCAAAGGGCCAAGACACTGACCCATGCCTGACCAGTATCAGTATCCAGTGTCTCAGGAGTGGAATGGTCCCGGAAACATTGGAGTTCGTTGATACTTCAACACTTAGAGGAGATCCATAACTCATGCAATGCAGAAGTCAGTCCTTGAAGTACCTCTCTGAGTCTGAAACCGAGCACTCTTGGGTGACTGACTGATTCTGAATACTTCTCAAAGGGGAGGTCTCCAGGACTCCCTTCAGACCTCTCTTCTCCTCATGAGCTGTGCAAATCTCCTCCTGAGGATATGTCCTTTTGTGAGTTTTTTGGGTAAATAGCTGATGCCATTCCATTTAAGTTGGACATAGAGGAGGAACCCAGAGATGAAGAGTTGGAAATCCTCCCTCCAAATTCTCCAGTATACGGATTCCTCCCAAGGAAGTGGTGAGTGTGCCCTACACTGCATCTTTCAGAGGCTGCAGATGAGAATGTGGGAGACTCTTCTCTGTGCCTTCCATCATCAAAAAGGTCGACCATGTATAGCATTCAAAAAGTTTCCAGATTCGAGAAATTCCAGCTTTCACACCACTCTATGGTTTTCATATCCTTTTTTTTAAAGGATCAGACGTTCCAAGTCACACTCTTCAGTGCCCCCAGGGAGAGAGGCTAGGACCCTGGATTCTTTTTGGAGTAAATCTTATCAAGTTGGCATGCTTATATCCTGTGTGGCATTCTACCAGCTCTTTATGGACATGCATTTGCAGAGCACCATGCACAGCCTAGAGATGTTTGCAGAGTTTCTCCCTCCAGAGAAGGTCTTGCAATTCTGCTCCCTAGTGAGACAAGGGAAAGAGAGTAGAAAACACATGGCCCGAGCAACCTATGATATTTTCGATACGGTATCGAGAATCTCCGCAGTGAATATTGGCACCTGGAGATCTTATGGCTCAGAGCATCAGACTTACAGCCCAGCGTGCATGAGCAACTCACTGATGTGCCCTGGAAAGAATATCTTCGGAGGCAAGGTTCAGGAGGGCACTACCATGATCAAGCAGCATAGTGATAACTTGTGAACCAACTGCAGGCCCACTACCAACTCGCTTCTCTTCCAGGAAGTTCCAAAGCAGAGGACAGATAAGGTCCTCTACTTGGACAGATATAGGTACCTTCTCCTCTACACTCTTCCCATTCAAAGCAGGCCTATCATTCCCTGGTTTTGGCAGAAGGCCCAGCTGGCTCTTCAGCCAAAACCAGGGATAGGGTTTTGACTGGATCCTCGAGAATATAGCTGCCTCCTTATTGGAAGGAGGCTTGCCATCTTTGAAGATCTCTGGCCTCCTCATAACCTCCGAAAACTGGATACTTAAAATAGTCTGCTTTGGCTACTGATTACTTCTTTGCAAACGCTCTCCAAATTTTCCCCTGAAATGGTATTTGTCTCAATACCATCAGCTATTACTACAGGAAATCTCCACCCTTTGCATGGCAAACACCATCAGACTGGTGCCACCGGGGCAGGAAGAATAGATGTTTTACTCTAGGTACTAAAAGGTACCAAAGAAAACAGGGGGATTCTGTCCTGTCTACTGTTCCCTCTAAGCTGTGCGCGTGTGCGTGCGCACACACCTCGCCAAGTGAGCACACATACTTTACAACAGAGCGCACAAAAATTACGTTTCTGATTCTGATAGAAAACACAGACGTTCTAAAAAATTGAAAAGTTGTTGTGTATTTATGGTTTTCACAAGTTCTACAATATTTTCTAGTGCAATCAATGTGGTGTACATACTGTATTCTGACGTGTAGTCAAATTTTAAAGTAAGTACCTTTAAAGCATTAAATAACACTGCCCCAGCTACCCTAAATAAACTACTTACTAAAGACATTCCCCAACCCACACATAGAAGAGGCAATGCCAATAAAATAAGGATTCCAAAAGAATTCACAAAGACCAAAAAAACAACCAATAAAAAAGAATTCTCCCTTGCAGCCCCTATAGTCTGGAACTCACTACCTGTTGAAATCTGAGCCTTAACCGACCTTAAAGACCTACGCAAAACCTTAAAAAACGTACCTCTTTATCTCCCACTACGGTCCACTGGCAAATTCCCAACACCAAAATGAAAAGGGATAACTATATAACACATTGAACCTAACACCGCAATGTCTCATGATATTATGACCATGACACTGTCTACGATGCTTATACATATCTACCTTTACTGTTGAACTCACTTTTCTAACTGTACATAGTTAATTGTACATAGTTCTCCAAAGTTTAAAAGTTCATTTGTTAATGTACATAATTTATGCAATGTTCAATGTAAAAACAGAAATGTTATCCTGTTTCCTTGACTGTTATATGTAAACCCCACCTGATCACTGGAAGGTTGCGGTATATAAAAGCTTGTTAAATAAATAAATAAAATATAACTCCGAGTGTCGTTATGTGGCGCACAAAAATTTAACCTTCCTTCAAAAGCTGCACAGCTGATATGTTATGCGCAAACAGCCTACAGAAAATTAGAGGGAACATTGGTCCTGTCCTTGATCTGAAAGGTCTGAACATATTTCTCGTACAGAAAAAGTTCAGTCACAGGAAGTATCTCAAATCTTTCATAGGGAAAGACCACTTCTAGTACTGTGTCTTCTCTTTGGCCTCACATCCGCTCCTCAGGTTTTCACCAAATGCCTCGCTGTCATCGTAGTGTTTCTATGCAGACTGGGGGTGCACATGCATTTCCTTACTTGAATGATTGGCTCATCAACAGCACCACTCAAGTAGTTCAAGAGTCTGTATGCATTACCATTTGGGTGCTGGAGCTACTGAGGTTCATCAGTAACTATCCCAAATCCAGTTTAACTCCATCACATCGATTGGAATTTATTAAGAGCCCTACTGGACATGACTCTGATGAGAGTCTTTCCTCCACACGACCATCTCACCCGCTTGGTGCAGCAAGTACAAGAAGTTCAAGAGAATCAGTAGGTATCAGTGAGAACCATGCTGAGCATGTTGGGCCACATGGCTGCTACAATTCATGTCATGTCTCCATTTGAGGCAATTTCAGTATTGCCTGAGTACACAGTAAACGCAGTCTGCTTACAAGCTTAGTGAAGTCATCTCTGTCACCAAGGCCCATTGAGAGTCTCTCCTGGTTGATGCTTCCCTCCAGTTTTGCAAAGGAGCAACCTTATCAAAAGCTTTTGTTGACAGATGCATCCACACTGGGCAAGGGAGTCATCTCAAAGGGTTTCGCACCCAGGGGTGATGGTCCACACAGGAGAGTCCCCAGATCAATTTTCTCTAACACAGAACTATTTCAAATGCTCTAAAGGCTTTCAGAGATCAGTTGACCAACCAAATTATCATGCTTCAAACAGACAATCAAGTTATCATGTTTGTTATCAACAAGTAGAGAGGAACAGGCTTATACCTTCTGTGCAGGTAAACCATCAGACTGTGGAACTTTGCCATCTCTTGTGGAATGATGCTCAGAACCACATATCTGGCAGGAGAAAGCAAAACTGGCGGACAAGTTGAGCTGAGTCCTTTGTCCTCTCAAGGTGGCGTAGACTATCTTTCGAGAGTGTGGCACCCCCTCGATAGACCTCTTTACCACTCCCCAAATGAGCAAGTTCCTCCGTTTTTCTCCAGGGTAGGACCAGGTGGCAGACTAGCTTCTGATACTTTCCTTCTCCATTGTGAGGAGGGCCTTCTGAGTATGCATATCTACCCATTCCTCTGATAATGAGAACTCTCCTGAAACTCCAAAATGATAGAGGCACCATGATTCTTATAGCACCTGCTTGGCCTAGACAGCCTTGGTCCTCTTCTCCAAGACGCATCAATCCAGAAACCCAAACATGCTGGGTGACTCTCCAACCTTTGATTTTATAGGAACAGGGAAGACTTTAGCATCCCAATGTCAAATTATTAACCCTCACAACTTGGATGTTTAGAGGCTAGAATTCAACTCTGCTGGTCGGAGTAGCCGATGACCTCTTGGCTTCCAGGAGAAATTCCACTAAGTTTTATGGCTTCAAATGGCAGACGTTTGCCATCTGATATAAGGGGCAGGCCCTAGATTCTTTCTCATGTTCCACAAAAAATCTGCTTGCATACCTTCTATACTTCTCACAATCTGTTCTCAAGACCAAGTCCATAAGGGTCTGCCTCAGTGTGATTTGATGCTTACCCACCAGCATCTTTCTACAGCCTTTAGTTATTCGCTTCATTCTTGGCTTGCTTCTATTGAAGCCTCCCCTAAAGCCACCTACAGTGTCTTGGACACTCAGCGTGTTTTTAACTCAGTTGATGAAAGCTGCCTTTGAGCTGCTAGATACTTATGAACTGAAGTTCCTGACTTGGAAGGTCCTGTCTTTGGTGGTGGTTACTTCAGCACACAGCAAGCTTCAGGCTCTAGTAGCAGATCCACATACATTTATAGTTGGGGGTTTTTTTCTTTTTTTTTTTTCACAATAGAGTGCTGCTGGAGACTCATCCTAAATTCCTTCCACCTTAACCAGTCAGTTATCGTGCCATTTTTCTAGACCCAAGCTCACAAAGGGGAAAGCCTGCTGTACACATTGGACTGCAAGAGAGCCCTGGCCTTATATGGAGCAGACTAAAGCCTTTAGAAAGTCCCAGCTTTTAGTTTATGACCCCACAGAGTGAGGGCTACCATGAACAAACATACGCTTTTAACTTGGCTAGCAGACCGCACCTTTTGCTTATACTCAGGCAGATGTGATTCTTGAGATTCATGTCACAGCACCAAATGTTTCAGCCAGGGCTGCGTCTGTCGTCCACTTGAAGTCTGCCTCCATGAAAGAGATCTACAGGGCTCTGACTTGGACCTCTGTCCACACATTCACATCTCCTTACTGTTTGGAGAGAGACTCCTGATGCAACAGCAGTTTTGATCAATTCGTCCTTTGGAATCTGTTTGAGGTTTAGAATCCAACTCCATTCCCTCCTAGGCCCTTTTTTTGCTATTCAGGCTGCCGCTTTAAAAAAAAAAAAAAAAAAAAAAAATATATATATATATATATATATATATATATGTATATACACACACAGGGTGGCCCAAAAAAAGTGAGAACATCTTGTAGCATATAAGTTATTTAAAAATTCAAAAAGACAGATGTAAATGATTGAAAAACTTTAAAAAAAAAAGATGGTGACCGGAAATTGTCGAAATAAAGACATTATATAGCTAAAAAAGGTAAATAAGTAAACTATTTAAGCTTTTAATTTACAAGATGTTCTCACTTTTTTTGGGCCACCCTGTATATATATAACTGCAAAAAAATAAAAAGGCCAAAAAGGCCTGTTGTCAACAAAACGTTTTGCAGTTTGTCAGCTCATTGTGATGTTACTAGTTCCTCTTTTCTCCAGGACCAAGCAGGAAGTCAGTCGGCGCCGACGGAGCCCCCATGCGGAGCATTTCCCCAGCTTTCAAAGAAAGCCTTTGGGAATAAGGCACGCCTGCGCGGTCCCCTTCCCGCCCAAGGGTGCCATCTTGCTCAGTCTTTCTTTTTCCGCGGAGCCCGACAGACATGAGTTCGTATCACCTGGAAAAAGTTGATTTTTTTCTGCGATTTTCGCGTTGTATTATCCGGTTCGACGCCGGTTCCCCTTCCCGCCTGGGCTCGGTACACCGGTATCGAGTCCGGACTTGTGTTTTTTGGTTTTTGTCCTTCGTGACTAGCGTTCGTGCTCTTTTTGTGTTTTCACTGGCAGCCCGGTCTTTTGATCTTGCAGGGGCCCTTTTTCCCCCGATGGCTGCCAGCGGGTTCAAAAAGTGTGATCGGTGCAAGAAACTTGTCTCTCACCGACACACATGACTGCTGCCTCCAATGCCTTGGGCCCAGCCATGACCCGCTGGCCTGTGGCCCATGTGGCATAATGTCGTCGAAGGCGCTTCGGAGCCGTCAGCATCAACATGAGAGAATTTTCTCTGACTCCGCTTCCGGCCGGGCCCGGACTTCATCAGAGGTCACGATATCTTGGGAGTCCGACCCAGAGCGCCGTTGGGGTTCCTCTGAAAGGGGGGGTCTCCCTCCCGGGATCACCGAAGGAAGAAGAAGCTCGCGAGGGTGGCATCGGTAGAGGCTCCTGGTTCCTCGAGGGCCAGGTCGCGTAGCCCTGACCTCCGTCCTGGGCTCTCAGAGTCAGAGACGCCTTCCAAGCTACCTCGTGTGGAGCCGGAGTCCCCGAGTCACGTAAGTGCAGTTGTCCTCGTAGACTCTCCTCCGGGGGAGCCGACGTCGGGCCCGACGCCGTCGGGGCCTGAGTCGGGGCTGCTGAGTCTCCTGAGTTTGGACTCAGGTTGACGGCCTTGGAGAGCAGCTTGGCTGCCTTCATGGAACAGCAGTGGGTGCTGATCGCCGGTCTGACCGATGCATCTGCTCCAGCCACTGGGACCTCGATGTCTAAGTCAACCCCGGAGACCGAGCCGATCCTCGAGTCGATGAAGTCTCGAGTCGATCCTCAGTCAGGGTCCCCCTAGACCTCCCATGCGGGGCCGAGGTCATCGACGCCGATACCGACGCCGATACCGATGGCCGGAGCTGCTCGATTCCTCAGAGGAGGAGTCGGAGTGGGAGACGGAGGACGAGAAGTCCCCGGACACTTTCTGGACCCGGTGCGTCCCTTCGGACTCACCCGGAGTCTGAGCCTCGGAGATGGTCCCCCCCCCAGAGGATACCCGGTTCTCGGACTTCGTGAGGGACATGGCCAAGGCCTTGGCCTTCCCTGCTGACACCGAGGAGGAGCCTTGAGCCGAGGAGCACGATGCCCTCCAGTATGATTTTCCTCCAAAGGAAGCCTTTACTGTAAGAACATAAGAACATAAGACATGCCATACTGGGTCAGACCGAGGTCCATCAAGCCCAGTATCCTGTTTCCAACAGTGGCCAATCTAGGTCATACGTACCTAGCAATATCCCCAAAAGACACAGGTTCCTCAATGCTTGTACTGGGTCAAGCATTGATATCCTGGGTCCCTTTTTAATAGTGGTTTATGGACCTTTCCTCCAGGAACTTGTCCAAACCTTTTTTAAACCCAGCTATACTAACAGCCCTTACTACATCCTCCGGTAGCAGATTCCAGAGTTTGATTACACGTTGAGTGAAAAAATATTTTCTCTTATTTGTCTTAAATAGTTTACCCTGTAGCTTCATTACATGTCCCCTAGTCTTTCTATATTCTGATAGCGTAAACAATTGATCCACGTTTATCCGTTCCACTCCATTCATTAATTTATAGACCTCTATCATATCTCCCCTCAGCCGTCTCTTTTCCAGGTTAAAGAGCCCTAACCTTTTTAGCCTCTCTTTATAGGAGTAGCCTTCCATCCCCTTCACTAATTTGGTGGCTCTTCTCTGTACTTTTTCTAATAACACTATGTCCTTTTTAAGATACGGTGACCAGAATTGCACACAATATTCAAGGTGCGGTCGTACCATGGAGCGATACAGAGGCATTATAACATCCTTTGTTTTATTCTCCATCTCTTTCCTTATGATACCTAGCATTCTATTTGCTTTCTTGGCCGCCGCTGCACACTGGGCGGAGGGTTTTAACATGTTATCCACGATGACTCCTAAATCTTTTTCCTGGGTGGTGGTTTCTAATGTGGAGCCTTGCATCGTGTAACTATAGTGTGGGTTGTTCTTTCCTAGGTGCATAACTTTGCACTTGTGCACATTAAATTTCATCTGCCATTTGGATGCCCAGTCTTCCAATTTATCCAGATCCTCCTGCAGTTTTCCACAATCCTCTTGGGTTTTAACAGCTTTAAACAGTTTTGTGTCATCTGCAAATTTGATAACCTCACTAGTTATTCCCTTTTCCAGGTCATTTATGAATATGTCAAAAAGTAGCGGACCCAGTACAGATCCCTGGGGTACTCCACTATTCACCTTTTTCCATTGGGAATATTGGCCATTTAGCCCTACCCTCTGCTTTCTATCTTTTAACCAGTTCCCGATCCACAATAGTACACTGCCTCCTATCCCATGACTTTTTAGCTTTGCCAAAAGTCTCTGATGGGGGACCTTGTCAAAAGCTTTCTGAAAGTCCAGATACACTATATCAACCGACTCACCTTTGTCTACCTGTTTATGCACACCTTCAAAAAAACATATCAGATTAGTAAGACAAGATCTTCCTTGTCTAAAGCCATGTTGGCTGTCTCCCATTAGGCCATGACTATCTACATGCTGTGTAATTTTGTTCTTTATGATGGTTTCTACCATTTTCCCTGGTACTGACGTCAGGCTCACCGGTCTGTAATTTCCCGGGTCACCCCTGGAACCCTTTTTAAAAATTGGTGTTAAGTTGGCGACCCTCCAATCTTCAGGTATTACAGATGATTTTAATGAAAGTTCACAGATTACCAATAGCAGGTCTGCAATCTCATATTTCAGTTCTTTCAACACTCTGGGATGTATACCATCCGGTCCAGGTGATTTGCTACTATTCAGTTTATCAAATAGTTGTAATATATCTTCCCGGTGTGTAGCGATATTTCTCTCAATTCCTCTGCAGTATCACCTTTAAATACCACTTCAGTCTTGGGTAACATCCCTACATCTTCCTCAGTAAAGACCGAAGCAAAGAATTCATTCAGTCTCTCTGCTATAGCCTTGTCTCCTCTTACTGCCCCTTTTACCCCTCTATCATCTAACGGTCCAATTGACTCTCTCACAGGCCTTTTGCTACGAATGTACTTGAAAAAGTCTTTATTTTGTGTTTTTGCTTCCGTAGCAAGTTTCTTCTCAAATTCCCGCTTTGCCTGCCTTATCAATGCTTTGCATTTAACTTGCCAGTGCTTGTGCTGTTTCCAGTTTTCATCATTTGGCTCTTTTTTCCATTTCCTGAAGGTTGCTTTTTTGGCAGCAACAGCCTCTCTGACCTCACCTTTAAACCATGCTGGCAGTTTTTTGGACTTTCTTCCACTCTTCTTAATGCGTGGAATACAGTTGGTCTGGGCTTCGAGGATAGTAGTTTTAAATAACGCCCAAGCTTGCTGTAAGTCTTTAACCTTTGGAACCGCTCCTTTTAGTTTTTTCCTAACTATATTCCTCATTCTATCATAGTCTCCCTTTTGAAAGTTAAAAGGTAGTACTGTGGATTCCTTTACTATTTGTCCTCCAATAATTAAATCAAACATGATCATACTATGATCACTATTGCCAAGTGGTCCCCAACACCCTTATTTCTTGCACCAGATCTGGCGTTCCACTAAGGACTAGGTCCAGTATGGCTTCCCCTCTGGTCGGTTCATGAACCAGCTGCTCCAATAAGCAGTCATTTATTCCATCTAGAAACTTTATCTCTTTAGCTTGTCCTGCCGTGACACTGACCCAGTCGATACCGGGGTAATTGAAATCACCCATTATTACTACTCTGTTGTGACTTTTGTTAGCTTCCGTGATTTCTTTGAGCATTTCATCATCCATTTGTTCATTCTGGCCAGGCGGTCGATAGTATACTCCCACTGCCATCCCACTGTACCGGTTCCTCTGATGCTGGAACGGCTCCTCTTCCGTATGTGGGAGGCACCGGCCTCGATGCCGGTTCTTAGCAAACGGGTCGATTCCATTTATCGAGTCCGTATGAGCCCTGGGTTCCAAAAGGCGCAGCTACCGCACCACTCCATGGTTGTGGAATCGGCCATGCACCATCTGAAAAGTCAGAAGATGCGCTCCTCGGTGCCCCCCGGCCAGGAGGCCCGGAACCTGGATGCCCTCAGTAGAAAGTGCTTCCAGGGCTCTATGCTGTCTTGCTGTGTCCAGACCTACCAGCTGTACATGGGCATGTACCTACGAGACATGGTAAAGGAGATTGCCGGGTTCTCAGCTGGCTTCTCCGTGGAACCTTTGCAGAAATTCAAAGCTTTGTCAACAGGGATTCGAGAGTGCTCGAAGTTTATCTCTCAAGCAGCCTATGATGGCTTCGAGGCTTCGGCCGGCATCGGTGCACGCCGTCAGGCCTGGCTACAGTCATCAGACCTGGAGCCATGGGTGCAGGACAAGTTGGTCGATGTCCCTTGCCAAGGTGAAAACCTCTTTGGTAAGCCCATGACTGAAAAGGCTGCGGAAATCGAGACTGAGACTCTCACCAGGACAAGGCTGTCCAGGAAGACTTCTGCCCCTTCTCAGAAAAAGAAGGGCTCGGGGAAGAAGCCCTTTTTCCCAGAGGAAGGGTGCTGCCTACAAATCCTACCCTCAATACCAGGCCTCGCCAGCTCCCCAGCAGGCCAAGGGGCAGGGGCATGGGCCCCGTAGGCAGAAGACCCCCAAGCCGCCAGCTCCGGCTCCTGCACAGCAGGGAGCGGGGTTTTGAATCCCACAGCATAGCCTCTTCTCCACAGCTGGCTCCACTCACCACATGAGGTCGGCTGACCCTGTACGCCTACAGGTGGCCAGCCATCACAGGGGATACCTGGGTCCTCAGCATAGTCCAAAAGGGCTACCTGCTCCACTTCCACCAGATACCCACCTCCTACTTTCCAGGGAAGCCTCCAAGACTCCCTCTGCACAGAAACCTCCTCCTTCAGGAGTTGGCAAGTCTTCTAAAGGGACAGGTGGTGGAACCGGTGCCTCACCACCTGAAAGGGCAAGGCTTCTACTCCAGGTACTTTCTGGTACCAAAAAGGACAGGAGGCCTCCAGCCTATCCTAGACTTGCGAAACCTAAACAAGTTTCTGGAGAGGGAAAAGTTCAAGATGCTTACCCTTGGGATACTGCTGCCCTACCTCCAGCAAGGAGACTGGTTATGCTCCTTAGACCTAAAGGATGCTTATACTCACATTCTCATCCACCCAGACCACAGACAATATCTCAGATTTGTGGCGGGAGGAAACCATTTTCAGTACAAAGTACTTCCCTTTGGCCTAACTTCCACCCCCAGGGTTTTCACCAAATGCCTGGCGGTGGTGGCGGCCTATCTCAGAAATCAGGGAATTTTTGTCTTCCCATACCTGGATGACTGGCTCATCAGAGGTCAATCTCTCCAGGAGGCCAGACAAGCCACTCTTCGCACTGTCTGTCTTCTTCAGCATCTGGGCTTTGTCATAAACTACGCAAACACAAATAAAAAATGGTCAATCTATCACAGAGCTAAAATTGTCAAAAGAGTGGAGAAACTCTGTATTGAAAACATTAAAGTAGAAAGTATCACCAAAAAGCTAATAAGTAATTCACAAAATTCAGCAATAGCAAAGCCAAATCAGCCACACACAGAAGCAACATTAGGTCTCAGTCTTCCCGGGCAAAACAAAACCGGCCAGATGCATTCTGACACGGCAGAGCCCTATTAACATCAATGACCCATAAACAGCAGTTGCTCTGAGATGGACTTCAGCCGACTCTTTCACTTGCAAAAAATCAGTAATGATGAAACATTAGAAATTCCACAGTAGAAATATCGAAAGAGTGGTATGATAACTTAACTTTGCAGTCTGTAGCAGCGCTCGTAGAATAGTGCAGAGCCAGTACCAAAATCCCCAACGCTCTTATACGCGCTTAACATGCGTTTCACCTGGAAAGGTTTCTTCAGGGGGTGGCTAGAGAGCACTGTAGAACATAGACACAGCCAGATTCAGTGAATAATAGCTTTCACAAATATACATACTTTCAAAAAATGTTCTAATTCATATATCCAGACAACTGTACGAAAGAATGATGGTACACACCTTGAAGTTCACTAGATGGAAAACACGAGCAGAATTCACCAACCGATGCAGAACGCCGCGCATGCGGGCTACGGAGTTTATACGGTGAGTATTGCACGTCACTCATTCCCATCAGATAGCAAATTAAAAGCAAACCTCCCATTCTACATGTGAATTAAGACCAGAAGGAATCACTGTGCCTAATGTGTGAATCCAGCGTTGCTCATTCCATAAAAGAGTACCGTCCCTAGTTTTACCTAACCGGAACGAATTAACAAGATCTATACAGAAGCATTGTAGATCTTCAAACTTATGCTGCATCTGGAGGCAGTGATCAACAATTGGCGCTTCTCGACGCTGACATTTCAATTTACTTTTATGCTCATTCATTCGCACCTTAAACATCCGAATAGTCTTCCCAATGTACGCCAAACCGCAAGGGCATAAAATGCAGTAAACAACATGTACAGATGTACATGATGTATGATGTTTTAAACGATATGACTTGCCATGATCAGTTCAGAGTTGATCTGGAGCAATTGATACGAAAATTGAATCTGAAATTGTATTTTGCGGCTAATCCCATTCCTGGAGATCACATGGAAGATCCTCACCATATCCGCCTGCCTCTGAAGTCCACCTGGTCACCGCCTGGGCCTGTTCACCCCTCGCTGCTTCTTTATCGGGACCTGATTTTGAAGGATGTGTGTCAGCTCGAAAGTTCGGGTCGGTTTACCCGGAGTAATCTTACTCATATAGAAAAACAGGCATTACAAACCCTGAGGGGCCGGTCCGAATTGGTTATCAGGCGGGCAGATAAGGGTGGCGGAATTGTGATTCAGAATCGTGACCAATATTGTGGTGAAGCACATAGGCAATTGGCTGATGCTTATACATTTACTTATCAAATATTGACGACTAATCCGACTGCAGAACTTCAACATAGGATCAAACAAATTACCACACAAGCTCTAGAGGCATGTTTGCTCTCTAAGAAAGAATGGGTATTTTTGAACCCCTCTGATTCTTGTTTGGCCAAATTATATTTACTTCCTAAAATTCATAAGAATTCGGAAAATCCTCCCGGAAGACCCATCGTCTCCACTAGGGGCTCTTTGTTAGAGCCCCTTTCAATTTATATTGATTCTTTTCTGCGTCCTCTGTTGTCATCGATCCCCTCATTTATAAGAGATACTTCTCATTTTCTACAAATTTTAGCTGAGAATGCCTTATTGGCCGAAGGGTCTGATGTCATTCTAGGAACGCTTGATGTGATATCTTTATATACTGTGATTCCTCAACGAGAAGCTCATGCTATTGTAATGGAAGCCCTGACTTTGCGAGGGGACCTTTCTGCTGAACAACTGGCGTTTTTGTCTGATATTGCCGCTATAACCATGTTCAATAATTTTTTTGTTTTTGAAGATGTGATTTATCATCAGAAAGCTGGTGTGGCAATGGGCGCTACGTGCGCCCCCTCTATAGCAAATCTATATATGCAACGATTTGAGCGGCAGTGGCTTGATGATGATTTTCCATTTCAGCGAAATCTTAAATTATGGCGACGATATATAGATGACATTTTCTTGATTTGGCATGGCACTGCTACTGCTCTCGAAGAATTTTTTCATTGGTTGAATGTTCGAGATGTCCATCTTAAGTTTACTTTACATCACCATTTAGAGCAGATTACATTTTTGGATGTGGTTGTCCAGAAAACGGAAATTGAGTGGTTTACTTCTGTCCATAGGAAGGCAACTGACCGTAACACCTTCCTTCATTATCGCAGTGCTCATCCCATTCAATTGAAAGATAGTCTGCCACAATCACAATTTATACGTTATCGCCGGAATTGCTCTACTGTCCAAGCATATAAAGATCAAGCACAGCTTTTGAAGAAAAATTTTTTTGATCGGGGTTATCCCCGGCCTGTTATTCACAAAGCATATAAAAGGGCCTTGTATGCCAACAGGGATTTAATGCTCTGTCCTCGTCAACAACTAGCACAGTCATCTGATGTGGATTCTTGTGTTAATCTCATCACAAAATTCTCCCCGTATAGCTCCCAGTTGAAGCGCATAATCAAGCGGTATGTGAATGTGCTCCATAGTATTCCTGGTCTTGAAGACAAGACCGTGCGGTGCGTTTGGCAGCGGAACATCAACCTTAAAGAAATGTTAAGCCCAGCTGTACTGCGCCCGATGTCTTCGCAGGGTTCCATTGATGGGGGGCACACACGTTGTGGCGAGTGTAACATCTATTCCATCACCCAAGAACTACATGAATTCAGTTATCATGGCAAGTCATATCGTTTAAAACATCATACATCATGTACATCTGTATATGTTGTTTACTGCATTTTGTGCCCTTGCGGTTTGGCGTACATTGGGAAGACTATTCGGATGTTTAAGGTGCGAATGAATGAGCATAAAAGTAAATTGAAATGTCAGCGTCGAGAAGCGCCAATTGTTGATCACTGCCTCCAGATGCAGCATAAGTTTGAAGATCTACAATGCTTCTGTATAGATCTTGTTAATTCGTTCCGGTTAGGTAAAACTAGGGACGGTACTCTTTTATGGAATGAGCAACGTTGGATTCACACATTAGGCACAGTGATTCCTTCTGGTCTTAATTCACATGTAGAATGGGAGGTTTGCTTTTAATTTGCTATCTGATGGGAATGAGTGACGTGCAATACTCACCGTATAAACTCCGTAGCCCGCATGCGCGGCGTTCTGCATCGGTTGGTGAATTCTGCTCGTGTTTTCCATCTAGTGAACTTCAAGGTGTGTACCATCATTCTTTCGTACAGTTGTCTGGATATATGAATTAGAACATTTTTTGAAAGTATGTATCTTTGTGAAAGCTATTATTCACTGAATCTGGCTGTGTCTATGTTCTACAGTGCTCTCTAGCCACCCCTGAAGAAACCTTTCCAGGTGAAACGCATGTTAAGCGCGTATAAGAGCGTTGGGGATTTTGGTACTGGCTCTGCACTATTCTACGAGCGCTGCTACAGATTGCAAAGTTAAGTTATCATACCACTCTTTCGATATTTCTACTGTGGAATTTCTAATGTTTCATCATTACTGATTTTTTGCAAGTGAAAGAGTCGGCTGAAGTCCATCTCAGAGCAACTGTTGTTTATGGGTCATTGATGTTAATAGGGCTCTGCCGTGTCAGAATGCATCTGGCCGGTTTTGTTTTGCCCGGGAAGACTGAGACCTAATGTTGCTTCTGTGTGTGGCTGATTTGGCTTTGCTATTGCTGAATTTTGTGAATTACTTATTAGCTTTTTGGTGATAATTTCTACTTTAATGTTTTCAATACAGAGTTTCTCCACTCTTTTGACAATAAACTACGCAAAGTCCACTTTGCTCCCCTCAGAACCTAGAGTTTATAGGGGCAAGATTAGACACCCTGCAGGCAAGAGCTTACTTGCCCGAGGACAGAGCCCACAGGCTGATGGACTTGGCCAACGAGTTCCAAAGCAATTCTCAGGTCTCCGCCAGACACTTCCTGCGGCTCCTGGGCCACATGGCATCCACGGTACATGTGACCCCGAATGCCCGTCTGCACATGCGGGTGGCTCAGTAGTGCCTCAGAACTCAGTGGGCGCAAGCCACAGGCGACCTCCGAGACAGAGTAAAGGTGTCCAAACCACTCTTGGACTCCTTGCAGTGGTGGCTACATCTCCCAAACCTTCTCAGGGGGGGTACCCTTTCAGGCCCCAGCACACACCAGGGTGCTGACGACCGATGCTTCCTTAAAGGGCTGGGGTGCACATGGCCAGGGCACGTGCACTCAAGGCCTCTGGTCTCCTCGGAAGGCCACACAGCAGATCAATCTTTTGGAGCTGCAAGCAATCCGCTTGGCTCTACAGACTTTTTCTCATGCCCTCTCTCATCAGTCTGTCTTAGTTCAGACAGACAATCAGGTAGCAATGTTCTATGTGAACAAGCAAGGGGGCACAGGGTCCAGACTCCTATGTCAGGAGGCGCAGGCCCTTTGCTCCTTTGCAGTCGAACAAGGCAGGTTTTTCAAAGCAGTTTATCTACCTGGTCAGGAGAACTTTTTGGCAGACAAACTAAGCAGGATTCTCCAGCCTCATGAATGGCAGTTGAATCCACTGGTGGTTCAGCAGATCTTTCTACGATGGGGACTTCCATCCATCGATCTCTTTGCAAGTCCACTTAACCGTCAGCTGCCCAGGTTTTGCTGTAGACAGCCGCATCCCCTGAGAATGGCAGCAGATGTGTTTCTGATCTCTTGGTCTACGGGCCTCCTGTATGCGTTTCCTCCCACGCCCCTGGTGGCCCGAACTCTGTTCAAGATTCTACAGGACAAGGCCTTGGTGATTCTGGTAGCCCCCAGATGGCCGAGGCAACCGTGATTTCCACTTCTTCTGCAGTTGGCAGTGGAAACTCCATTCCCTCTGGGGTTGCAATCTGATCTCCTGTCTCAGGATCAGGGCTCCCTTCTGCACCCCAGTCTCAGATCCCTCAATCTGATGGCCTGGCTGCTGAAAGGATAGTGCTAGCTCCCTTGCTTCTACCTAGGGAATTTGATGAGGTGGTCTTGGCCTCGAGGAGGCAATTCACCAGAAAGTCCTATGCACTCAAGTGGCACAGGTTCTCAGTGTGGTGTGCTCAGCACAATGAAGATCCTTTCTCCTGCCTGGTGCCAGTAGTGCTATAATACCTACTTCACCTGTCAGACCTAGGCCTTAAGTCCAACTCTGTTCGGGTCCACGTCAGTGCTCTCTCAGCACACCACTCACTGGTGGAGGGTCAGTCTCTGTCGGTTCACCCCTTGGTGTCCCACTTCCTCAGAGGATCCACCAAAAAACAGCAAACTGCCACGTGGGCAACAAGAAACCAGTCAGAAGACGTGGCAGGAGATTCTAAAGTCGCCTTTATTGTTCCATGGATCAGGTGTGCCAAACCCAACACAGGCCGTGTTTCGTATACCATTTCTTCAGGGGTTAAGGGCTCACTATAAAACATTCATATACATGTTTAATAAAACAACAGCAAATAAAAACGTATTATATAAATACATTAACCAAGTGTAATTAATAAAATATGTTGTATCTCACAAAATAAAAAATAATAAATACATAAATACATAAATAATTTCATAAATAATCATAAAGTGATAACTCACTAATTAAAGCCATACATTATAATTAACATTTAAAAACAATACCTAATAATAAATACATCATAAATAATAAATAGTAAAAATAATGATAATAATGATAAAAAAACTGAGCTTGAAAATTCGTGCAACAACTATGTACATGTATGTATAAGACAATCAGAATACAATTAAAACCATAATCACAGGAGATAGAAAGAGAGAGGAGGAGGACTATAAGGACAAAGCATAAACTCTGGTGCCTATATGAGAGTAAGAAATAACTACATGATATTCTTCAAAAAAAATTGAAAATTTAAAACCAAAAAATGGAGGCTGATGACACTGCTGTATAAATAAATGTTTTTTTATCATTATTTTATCATTATTTTATCATTATTATCATTATTTTTACTATTTATTATTTATGATGTATTTATTATTAGGTATTGTTTTTAAATGTTGATTATAATGTATGGTTTTAATTAGTGAGTTATCACATTATGATTATTTATGAAATGTATGTATTTATTTATTTATTATTTTTTATTTTGTGAGATACAACATATTTTATTAATTACACTTGGTTAATGTATTTATATAATAAGTTTTTATTTGCTGTTGTTTTATTAAACATGTATATGAATGTTTTATAGTGAGCCCTTAACACCTGAAGAAGTGGTATACGAAACACGGCCTGTGTTGGGTTTGGCACACCTGATCCGTGGAACAATAAAGGCGACTTTAGAATCTCCTGCCACGTCTTCTGACTGGTTCCACTTCCTCAGAGGCCTGCTTTTGCTCAAGCCTCTGATTCTTTCACCTGCCACTGAGTGGGACTTGAACGTGGTCTTGAACAACTTACTCACCCACCGTTTGAGCCGATGGCTATTTGCCATTTACGCTTCCTTTCTTGGAAGGCGCTCTTCCTGGTACTCTTACCTAGGCCAGACGTGTGAGTGAACTACAAGCTCTAGTTTCTGATACACCGTACACACGGTTCTATAGGAACAGGGTGGTCCTTCGGACTCATCCGAAGTTCCTTCCAAAAGTGGTCTCCTCTTTCCACCTCAACCAGGAGGTGGTCCTTCCGACCTACTTTCCCAGGCCGCATACCAGCCGGGCTGAGACATACTCTGGACTTTAAGAGGGCGTTGTCCTTTTACATTGAACGTACGCGGGGGGCATCGAAGGGCTACTCAGCTCTTCGTCTCCTTTGACCCTAATAAATTGGGGTTACCTGTCTCCAAGCGTACGTTGTCCACTTGGGTAGCAGATTGTATCACCTGGGCGTACAAGGCAGCTGACCTTCCCTTGCAGGGTCGAGCTATGGCCGACCGTGTCAGGGCGAAAGCCGCATCAGTAGCTCATCTCCGCTCTGTTCCGTTGGCAGACATCTGCTGGGCCGCTACTTGGTCTTCAAGCCATACTTTTGCAGCCCACTACTGCCTCGAGAGAGAGTCCCGAAGGGACAGTGCTTTCAGACAGGCGGTACTCCGTAATCTCTTTGAGGTTTAGGCAACTCCCACCCTCCGGCCCTTGTGTTGGGCTACCGTATGGTGGCATTCTCAGAGGGTATTCTTCTCACAGATGCTGAGGCTCTTGAGAGGGAGCCATTTTTTCAGCTTTGGGTTCCCGGTAGCCTAGAGCTGGGGAGTCCCATATTTGAGGAATGACTTCCTGCTTGGTCCTGGAGAAAGAGTAGTTCCTCACCTGTAACAGGTGTTCTCCAGGAGCAGCAGGAATCAGTCCTCACGACCCTCCCTCCTCCCCTGGAGTTGCAGTCATATCCTTTATTTTGATTTTTGCTGTCTTTTAGCTATGTCATCAGACCGAGCAAGATGGCACCCTTGGGTGGGAAGGGGACCACGCAGGCGCGCTGCATTCCCAAAGGCTTTCTTTGAAAGCTGGGGAAATGCTCCGCACAGGGGCTCCATCGGCGCCGACGTCACCCATATGTGAGTACTGATTCCTGCTGCTCCTGGAGAACACATGTTACAGTTGAGTAACTACTCTTTTCCCTTGGAGGCAGCCTATAGCTACAGATTCCCATAAGTGAGAACTTATCTTGCTTGTCCATGGAAAAAACAAAGTTACTCACCTGTATCAGAAGGACAGCAGGTTACGTCTTCAAAACCCACTTTCCTCCCCTCGGAGTTGTTCGGCTAAGCTAGGTATGCGACTGAAATCCTCCGGCATGGCAGTGGCAGGTAGGAATGGGCGCACATGCACGAAGAGCTTTCTAAAAGATTTTAGAAGGAGCTGAAAAGGTTCCCACACTGGGCTCTGTTGGTGATGTCACCCATAAGTGAGGACTTATCATGCTATCCCTGGAGAACACCTGCTACAGGTGAGTAACTTTGTTATCTCCAGGAACAAGCAGGAATGTAGTCGTCATATATGGTATCGTCGGTACCGACGGAGCCTGCGCGGGAACGCTCCCCAGCGTCCAATTATAAAGCTTTTGGGAGCATCCCAAAGCGCCTGCGTGCTGCCTTCCCGCCTTTCCCAACTGCCTCTCTCCAGTTCTTCTTTTTCCACGGAGCCAGCAGGTTGTGTTCCTGTCACCGCAGAAAAATTATTTTTTATTTCTTTCTTTTTTGTGGTTGCGTCTGCCTTCCTCGACGCTTTACCGGTACCGCCAGTTCATTTCTTCTTATTTCTGTCTTTTAAAAAAATATATATATTCTTCTTTTCTTTTCTTCAGGTGCATGCGCCTTTTTGGACCTTAGGCCCAAAAACGTTTCCTTACAATGGAGAAACCTGCCTCAGGTTTCAAAAAGTGCACCAGGTGTGGCGGTACCATCTCCGTCACCGACACCCATGAATGGTGTCTAAAATGTTTAGTTCCTGACCACTCCATCACGGATTGTATGTCCTGTGCCATGATGTCTAAAAGAGGTCGGCAGAACCGAGCTGCTAAGCTCAGTACCCTGTTTCCCTCTGATGCAGCTTCGGTGGCATCGACGTCTTCCAGGGCGGCTTCTTCCTCCCGTGGATCTCAGGTAACTAAACATAAGTCCAGCCGGTCCTCAAAGGGTAGATCTCCTTCTAAGCATCGAGATGCCTCTGGCGTTGCCCTTGAGGATTCTGCACCGGCAAAATTGCTCCAGCGGGAGGCTTTGGCTTCCAAAGCATTATCGGGTCTCCTGGATGTTTTCGAGGCCTCAACCTCAGCAGAACTACTGGTGCCATGCTCTGGGGTACCGGCGGTCTCCTCCGGTACCGACATCCAGGCATTGGCAGCGTCGATAGACCAGAGAGTCCTGGCTATTGAGCGCAGTCTTGCGGCTCTGCTTGCAGCATCGACGCCCTTGGAACCATGACAGACAATTCAGCCGGTACAGGCACCGGCCCCGGCATCGATATCGGTGTCAGTACCGGTACCGATAGCATTGACATCGCATCGGTGTCTGCTTTGCTGGTAGCCAGTCATCCGATGCCCTCCGGTACCGATACCTCCCGGTACCGACTTCAGTCGGTACAGGTATTGGGCTTTTCAAGAGCATCCGGACAAACGGTACTTCGAGTCCTCAAAGGAATCTGAGGATTCTGACAGTTCTGTCGATGCAGGAATACTTCTCCCAGAGGAGCCCTCCTCCCCCAAGCACAGGATGTCTCCTCCAGAGGATATTTCCTTCCAGGATTTTATCAGGGAGGTGGCTCGGGGTCTATCTATTACTGTGGCCCCTGAAACAGAGCCAAGGGCCAAGGAGTTGGAAATTCTACAATATCCCAAAACTCCTAAGGAGGCAGCTACCTTGCCCATTCATGAGATTTGATATGATCTCATGTTAAGGATGTGGGAGACACCTCTTACCACCTCTCCTCATTCTCGCAGACTCGATACTATGTATCGAGTCCCTCCTTGTCCTGGTTTCCAAAAGACTCAGCTTCTTCACCACTCTATTGTAGTGGAATCAGCTATGAGAAGGATCAAGAGTGCAAAGAGGCATGCCTCTAATCCTCCAGGACGTGAGTACAGAACCCTGGATGCTTATGGACGTCTGGTCTTCCAAGCTTCCATGCTTTCTGCCAGGATCATTTCCTATAATCTCTACATGGGAATGTTCCTGAAGGAGGTCACAGATGATTTAGAAGCTTTAAGTCCTATTCTTCCTGAGGATTGAAGACAGGATTTTCTCACTTTGGTCAAACATGCCCAAGATGTTTCTAAATTTGCCAACCGTGCAGCCTTTGATTGTTTTGAGTGCATAAGCAGGACCAAAATGCCATAGGTGCATGTAGAATTGCTTGGCTCCAGGCATCTGATCTGGAGCTCTGGGTACAAGACAAATTGGGAAACATCCCTTGTACTGGTGAGATACTGTTTGGTAGAGATTGGCAGGAAAAAGCCAATGAGATGGATGCTGAAAATTCCACCTTGGACAGATTATCCAAGTCCGCTGCTGATCCTGCTAGAAAGAAATTGTTCAAGAAACCATTCTTTTCTAAGAAGAAAAGATTTTATCCTGCTTATGTTCAGCAGGGACGTTCTGTAGGTCAGCTTCCCAGGAAAGGTCAGCAACAGCACAGACTGCTAGGCCTCAGCCGGCCCAGCAGGCTCAGCCTCCACAGGGCCTTTGACTCTCAACTAGAGAACTTAGCCTTCCTGGCTCTCAGGGGACCAGAGCCTTCCACCATTCCAGGAAGGTTATGTCATTTTGCCCCCAGATGGGGGCAGATAACAGCAGAGCATTGGACACGCTCCATCATAGAAGAGGGATACAAGCTTCATTTTTCAAGCATGCCCCCTCACACAATAGTAAACCAGTTCAATTCTCCGACCTCTCTCATCAACCTGTTAGGTCAGGAGGTCGCTATCCTCCTTGCCCAAGGGGCAATAGAAGAAGTACCCATTCATCAGCAGGGTACAGGGTTCTAGTCCCCTTATTTCCTTATACCAAAGAAAACAGGGGGTTACAGACCTATCTTAGACCTCAGAGAATTGAACAAATTCCTTGTCAAGGAGACATTCAAAATGATTTCTCTCGGATCTCTGCTGCCATACCTTCGGAGTCAGGATTGGCTTTGTTCTCTAGATCTCAAGGATGCATACACCCATGTTCTCATCCATCCAACCCACAGAAGGTTCCTTCTGTTCTTTTTTCAATTAAAGCACTACCAATACAGGGTGCTTCCTTTTGGCCTGGCCTCAGCACCAAAGGTGTTCACGAAATGCATGGCTGTAGTAGCAGCATTTCTCCGCACTCTAGGGATATTCGTCTTCCCCTACTTAGATGACTGGCTTATTCGAGCCCCAACAGAGTCAGAGGCCAGGACTTCTCTATCCTGCACAATGCGTATCCTTCAGTATTTAGGGCTGGTAATAAACATCCCAAAATCCAGTCTAACTCCCACTCAGTCTTTAGAGTTCATAGGAGCTTTGCTGGATACCAGAAAGGCAAGGGCCTATCTCCCCCAGGCCGTTGCTTTCGCATGGTGCAGTTACCTTCTGAAGCAGTGCTAAAGCCTTTTCTAACTGCTTGAGAAATGTTACAACTACTAGGCCACATGGCATCTAAGGTGCATGTGGGTTCACTATGCTCGCCTCCATATGAGGGTAGCTCAGTGGACTTTATCCACCCAATGGACCCAGGCATCAGGATGACTGTCAGACAAAATAGCAAACACAAGTCGCCTTATTTTGTCCCTCCAGTGGTGGAAGTCCACTCAAAACCTGTTGCTGGGGCCCCCTTTTCAACAACCCTTACCCCAAGCAACTCTCACAACAGATGCTTCTCCAATGGGTTGGGGAGCTCATCTACAAGACCTCTCCACCCAAGGCACCTGGTCTCCACAGGAGAGTTATCTACATATCAATCTCTTGGAGCTCAGAGCAATCTTTATTGCTCTACACGTGTTCCACACCCTGCTTAGCTGCAAGACAGTCCTCATTCATATGGACAATCAAGTAGCCATGTTCTCTGTGAACAAGCAGGGGGGAACAGGCTCTCTGTCGCTTTGCAACAAAGCTTTACGACTATGGGCCCTCGCCAGAGAGCATCAGATTCATCTCCTGGCAGTGTATCTTCCAGGCATACAAAACTCTTGGGCAGACAGACTCAGTCGAGTTCTGCTTCCCACGAATGGTCTCTGCATGCAGACCAGGTAACCAAGATTTTTCAGATTTGGGGAACCCCGGACATAGACCTCTTTGCAAGTCCGTGGAATGCCAAACTTCCCCGGTTCTGTTCCAGAATTCCGACTCAGAAGGCTCAGGCCAGGGATGCTTTCCTCCTTCATTGGGGTCAAGATTTCCTGTATGCCTTTCTACCCATTCCCCTAATTCCCAAAACGCTGTTCAAGCTTCAGAGAGACAGAGGCTGTATGATTCTCATAGCTCCACATTGGCCACGGCAAGTGTGGTACCCTCTGCTTCTACAGCTCTCTCAAGCTTCCTCCCTAGAGTTAGGGTCTGTTCCAGATCTCCTTTCTCAGGAGGACGGAATGTTATGGCATCCCAATCCCCAGTCTCTGCATCTCAGGGCTTGGTTGCTGAAGACCTAGATCTCCAGGATCTTAATCTTCCTCAGCAAGTAAAAGATATTCGTTTTGCTTCCAGAAAACCTTCCACAAGATGCTCTTATGCTTTTAAGTGGAAAAGGTTTACCATATGGTGTTTGCAGAAGGGTCTTAACCCCCTTGCTATACCTCTGGAATCATTGCTGGAGTATCTCCTTCATTTATGCAATGCAGGACTTAAGACTAACTCAATAAGAGTCCATTTGAGTGCTATTGCAGCTTCCTTTAAGCCTCTAAATGGACAACCTATTTCCTCTCATCCTCTTATAGCAAGATTTATGAGATGCCTTCTTCTAAGTAAGCCTCCCATTAGGCCACCACCAGTGGCATGGGACTTAAACCTGGTTCTTGGGCAGCTCATGAAGCCACCCTTTGAACCTTTAGCTACTACCTCCTTGAAATTCCTTTCTTGGAAGGTTATCTTTCTCATTGCAATCACATCAGCACGCCACATTAGTGAGTTGCAAGTGCTAGTAGCTGATGCACCTTATACAAGGTTCCATCATGACAAGGTAGTCCTTAGGACTCATCCACACTTTATGCCAAAGGTGGTCTCGCCTTTTCATCTAAACCAAGCGGTCTACCTACCTGTGTTTTTTCCAAGGCCTCATGCATCAAATGCAAAGAGGAATCTTCATACCTTGGACTGTAAAAGAGCTTTAGCCTTTTACTTACAAAGAACACAGCAACATAGAAAGTCCTCTCAACTCTTTGTTGCTTTTGATCCTTCTCATTTGGGACTTCCAGTCTCGAAGAGGACATTGTCTAACTGGATTGCTCAGTGTATTTCCTTCGCCTATCAGAGTAAGAACCTTTCTCTGGAGGGCCATGTCACAGCTCACAATGTGAGAGCCATGGCAGCCTCAATGGCTCATCTGCACTCTGTGTCTATCAACGACATCTGTTGAGCAGCCACCTGGGCCTCAGTTCATACCTTCACAGCCCATTACTGCTTGGACAAGGACTCCCGCTGGGATGCCTTGTTTGGTCAGGCTGTTCTCCAACACCTGTTCCATACCTAATCAACTCCTACCCACCATCCCTGGTAGGATGCCAGAGATCCATGGGGGGAAGTGGAGCCCTGTTCAGGGACACACAGCTCTGGTGTCTCTCCCTGGCACCTAAAGCTAGGGAGTCCCCATATGTGATGACTACATTCCTGCTTGTTCCTGGAGATAGCATAGTTACTCACCTGTAACAGGTGATCTCCGGGAACAGCAGGAATTTAGTCCTCACAACCCACACACCTCCCCTAGGAGTTGTATCTCTCTATCTATCTTTCCTTTCCCTCTCTCTCTCTCTGTCTCAGCTTTAAAACTCAGCTGGAGAGAGGCAGTTGGGAAAGGTGGGAAGGCAGCACGCAGGCGCTGTGGGATGCTCCCAAAAACTTTCTAATTGGACTCTGGGGAGCGTTCCCGCGCATGCTCCGTCGGTACCGACGATACCATATGTGAGGACTAAATTCCTGCTGTTCCCGGAGATCACCTGTTACAGGTGAGTAACTATGCTTTATGTGATTGCCATGCTGTCCTGTGGTTTGTTTTGATATACTATTATATTTGTTTTACCTTGTGAACCAGCAGTTTATAAATGGTTGTAAAATAAAAGAAAAAATTGCTGTATTAATTCAAATGTTTGCCATGGTAAGACATGGGAGAAAAGAGTATCCCTGAGCCATTTGCTCTTGTATTCCAGGGCAGCCAATGAAATGCAATCTTCACATGAATGGGAATGTCATCACTTCAGACCAGCCCATCCTTCTGTACGTATTCATTTTGTCATGCTTGAGAAGACGTAATTAGAGGAAATGGAGGTTAAGATTTGGGGAGGCAGTGAAAAAAATCTGATAGAACTTCTGTGCAGTGTGGCTGTATTGATCCATTGACTGACTGCAACCTTGTGCTCACAGGAGATCTAGTAAAATGATGCAGGGCCTGCGACACAATCCCATCCTCTAAGAAGAGTGATATTTCCTCACATTCTGAGCCTTCCTCCTTAGCACTGAATACCTTTTTTCTGTGGAAACCTGATAACTTTGAGTACTTTTTTTTTCCATTCTTTATTTTATCAAATGTTTAAAATTTGTACAGTCGTAACATCAGATCTTTGATCTATACAAACCACTATTTGAGTTTTTGATAGCTTTTGGAAATGGGATTAACATCCTTTCGCATCACGTTCAAGAACCCCCCCCCCCAACAAGGTTATCCATAAGTCATCCAAAGCTTCAGTCTTGCCAGAGATACTAGTCTTATAATGCATATTATAATGACAATAAAAACAACTTATGATAATGAAAAACAATATAATGAAAGTGATATATAAAAGCATCTTAATAATAAGAGTCTTACAATTACATAGTTCCATTTCCTTTTCTTCTCATTGAGCAGGCATTTTCCAAACCTTAAGTAAGATTTGCCATAAGATTTGTGTCTAAAATTGCTCTTCATATCTCCTGAATTGGGAGTGAAAGCTCTCTTCCAGTGGGATTGACTATTGCACAGTCCTGGAATACATCCCATCTGGGCTAGTTGGGCCACTTGATTGGACATGTCACCTGGGGAACAATTCAATAAAGCCACCTCTGGCATCCACCAGCAAACTTAAATATTGGAACATCTGTCTCCCTGCTGATATGTTTTTAATTTTTCCACCAAATATGCATCCCCAAATTTTTTTTTTAATTTTTCCACCAAATATGCAGAAAGGATCCCTTTTCTCCACATTGTCTCCAACAGTCTCCTGACTTCACCCCAAAATTTCTCAAGATTTATACTGGGGTGTAATACCACCCATATAATGCTTTATAATTTTGCTCCATCAAATTACACTCAATAAAACCTTTATATATGTTTTCAAATCTAAAGGTCTACTCCTTTTTGATTCCATACCACACTGAGCTCCTCGTCCAACATGTTGAAAGAAAAATTTCCATATCGTCCTGCCAGACCAGTCCAGACAAGTGGGTTGTGTTCCCCTACCAGCAGATTGGTGTAGACAAAGAACCAATGAAAAGCCCAGGTTTCAATGATATCACTTCCATGCCTCTATTCGCCTCGGTCACCAGAGGGTCCCTGCAATATTTCTTTGTCTCCAATGGATGGAATTTCTCCTTGCTGAAGAATTGAGAAGAGAAGATTGATTAAAGAACACTCATGACAGACCACTTTGAGGGTTACTCTCTCACTTGAGCACAACATGGGAGTATCCACTAGACTTCGGTCCTTTCGGTAGCCATAGGATGAGGGCAAATTGGTTAAGCTCCAAGCCCTAACCCTGGATAAAAACTTGTTGAGCAGCCAGAAAATTGGAAGGATGGAAGAATTCAGCAGCCTCACACAACCTCAACACCCCCTCCCTCCTCCTCTATTCTCCCCTGCTTTCTCATGAAGATTGCAGAAAGCTCTCAGAGAAATCTGCCTGCCAGTCACCTTAAACGCAGGGGCACCAAGCCAGAGAAACAGTTTCAGGGGAGTAGAGCTGAGCCTAGCATGGATTCTCTGCCTTGGGCTCTCAGCAGGTGCGTACAAAGGCGTGATCTTGTCATTGTCCTTGTTGGGGCTCCCGATTTTGTCTTGATGGGGCACTATTCGGGGTGGATTGCTGGTGACCATTGGTACTGTATGGCATGTGCTAGTAATGTTTTTAATATTGCACACCTCGCGGCTCCAATGCACAGTCCTGCCCTAGCGCATGTAATATGCATTGCAATAAAAGGGCAATTAACGTGTGCCTTCGGGCCACCGTGTCCTTAGCGCCTGCTGTTGTGATACTTGCCTGAACACTCTGTCCTCTCCTAGGAACCATTGTTTGGCCTGTAGCAAGTGAGAGGCCTCATCTCCAGATTCTGGACTCTGCCCTTCTTGCATTGTTGCTTCTGAGTCATCCCTAAAGGTCCTACTCCCCCTCTTTCAGCTGGGGGAATGCTGTTAGTCTGACCTTGCCAGCCTCAGGGCAGGAAGTGGCAGATGGTACTGTGGGTAAGGATATTCAGCTGGCCAGAGGCTCCAATGACTGTGCTGTGGGCCTCTCCCTGTCCTCTAGAGCAGGGGTCCTCAAACTTTTTAAACAGGGGGCAAGTTCACTGTTCCTCAGACCGTTGGAGGGCCGGACTATAGTTTAAAAAAAACTATGAACAAATTCCTATGCACACTGCACATATCTTATTTTGGTGATCTGTACCATAGTTGGCTCCAGGTTTTATCTTTGTTCTCCAGGACCAAGCAGGAAGTCAGTCCTCACATATGGGTGTCATCGGCGCCGATGAAGCCCCAGCGGAGCATTTCCCCAGCTTTCTATGAAAGCCTTTGGGAATGCAGGCACGCATGCGTGGTTCCCTTCCCGCCTAAAGGTGCCATCTTACCTCAGTCTCTTTTTTTCCGAGAAGCCCACCAGACATGTGTCCTGTCATCCCGGATAAAAGTTGATTTTTTTTTTTCGGCGATACTCGCTATTTTTTCTCCCGGTTCGACGCCGGTTCCCCTCCCGCCGGATTCGGTACACCGGTATCGAGCCCGATTTCTTCTTTTTCGGTTTTTGCCCTTCGTGGCTGGCGTTTTGCGCCCTTTTTTGATTTTTCCCTGGAAGGCCGGTCCTTTGACCTCGCAGGAACTCTTTTTTCCCCGATGGCTTCCAGCGGTTTCAAGAAGTGTGATCGGTGTAAGAAATTAATGTCTCTCACCGACACACACGACTGCTGCCTTCGGTGCCTCAGTCCTGATCACGACCCTAAGTCGTGTGGACCATGTGGGAAGATGTCTTCCAAGGCACTCCGAAGTCGCCAGCAGCAGAAAGAAAGGCTTTTCTCGGACTCAGCCTCCGGCCGGGCCTGGACCTTGTCTGAGGCCTCGACATCTCGGGATTCGGATCCTGAGCGCCGTTGAAGCTCCTCGGACAGGGGGTCCCCCGACCGGGAACGCAAGAGGAAGAAGCGGCTCATGAGGGCGGCATCGGAGGAGGTCCCTGGCTCCTCGAGGGCCAGGTCTAAGACCCCCGACCGTCGCCCCGGGCCCATGGAACAAGAGAAGCCTGCCAAAGCTCCTCGAGTGGAGCCAGAGTCTGCTGGACACGTAAGCCCTGTAGTCCTCGAGGACTCTCCTCCCAGAGAGCCGACGTCGGGCCCGGCGCTGCCAGGGCCCGAGTCGGTGGCTGCTGCGTCTCCCGAGCTGAGTCTCAGAATGACAGCCTTGGAGAGCAGATTGTCTGCCTTCATGGAGCAGCAGCGGGCACTGATGGCCAGCCTGTCTGGCGCATCTGCCCCGACCACCGGGACATCGACTTCGAAGTCGACCCCGGAGACCGAGCCGATACTCAAGTCCATCATGGCTCGAAGTCGACCTCTGTCGCGGTCTCCCTCGACCTCCTGTTCGGGACCGAGGGTGTCGACGCCGGTGCCTCCGGCATCGGGGCGGGTGCTCCAGGGCCCCGCGGGGTTGGACCCTGACTCCTCGACGGACGAGTCTGCCTGGGAGACGGAGGATGAGGAGTCCCCCAATACGTTCAAGACTCGGAGCGTCCCGTCGGACTCACCGCAGTCTGAGCCCCGGAGTAGATCCCCTCCGGAGGATACTCGGTTCTCGGAGTTTGTCCGGGATATGGCCGCTGCCTTGGCTATTCCGGCGGACCCCGAGGAAGAGCCTCGAGCTGAAGAGCTCGAGGCCCTGCAGTATGACTCTCCTCCCAAGGAGGCCTTTACTGTCCAGGTTCCTCCGATGCTGGAAGGCTCCTCTTCCGGATGTGGGAGGCACCGGCCTCGGCGCCGGTTCTAAGCAAGCGAGTCGACTCGGCTTCGGAAGAGCCCTGGCTTTCAAAAGGCACAGCTACCACACCATTTCATGGTTGTGGAATCGGCCATGCATCGTCTGAAGAGTCAGAAGATGCACTCTGCGGTGCTCCCCCAGCAGGGAGGCCCGGAACCTCGATGGCATCGGTAGAAAGTGCTTCCAGGGCTCGATGCTTGCTTGCCGTGTCCAGTCTTACCAGCTGTACATGGGCATGTACTTGCGGGACCTCGCCAAGGAGTTGGCCGGGCTCTCTGCTGGACTCTCCGGGGAACCCTTGCAGAGATTCAAGTCCTTGTCCTCGGGGATTCGGGACTGCTCGAAGTTCATGTCCCGCGCCGCCTACGATGGCTTCGAGGCTTCGGCCCGAGTTGCAGCAGCCGGCATCGCGGCTCGATGCCAGGCATGGCTGCAGTCATCGGACCTCGAGCCATGGGTTCAGGACAAGTTGGTCGATGTCCCTTGCCGAGGTGAGAACCTTTTTGGCAAGTCCATGACCGAGAAGGCCGCTCAGCTCGAAACCAAGCACCTTACCAGGACAAGGCTGTCTAGGAAGACCTCTGCCCCTTCTCATAATTAGAAGGGCTCGGGTAAAAAGTCCTTTTACCCGAGTAAGGGCACTGCCTACAAACAGTACACTCAGTATCAGGCTGCCCAAGCTGCACCCCAGGGTCAGCAAGCCAAGGAGCAGGTTAATGGGCCCGTAGGCAGAGGACCCCCAAGCCTCCGGCCCCTGCTCCTACTCAGCAGGGTGGGGGTTTTTGACTCCTTGAGTGTAGCCTCTCCATCCCTGCTCTCCCAACCCTGCACAGGAGGTCGCCTCGCCCTCTTTGCCCACCAGTGGCCACTCATAACCGGGGACAGTTGGGTGTTGGACATAGTCCACAGGGGCTATGCACTACACTTTCACCAACTGCCTCCGCCAAACTTTCCAGGGAAGCCTTCAAGGCCTCCCCTGCACACAGATCTTCTCCTTCAAGAGCTTCAAGGTCTGTTGGTGGACAGGGCGGTGGAGCCTGTGCCTCCCCACTTGCAAGGTCACAGATTCTACTCCAGGTATTTCCTGGTGCCCAAAAGAACAGGTGGCCTTCGACCCATTCTGGACCTCAGGAACCTCAACAAGTTCCTGGAGAAAGAAAAGTTTAAGATGCTTACTCTTGGAACACTTCTGCCCTACCTCCAGCAGGGAGATTGGCTATGCTCCTTAGATCTAAAGGATGCGTACACTCACATTCTCATTCATCCAGACCACAGAAAGTACCTCAGGTTCATTGTGGGAGGAAACCATTATCAGTACAGAGTACTGCCTTTTGGCCTAACCTCCGCTCCCAGGGTCTTTACAAAATGCCTGGCAGTGGTGGCGGCCTACCTGAGGAATCAGGGAATCTTTGTTTTTCCCTATCTGGACGACTGGCTCATCAGGGGTCAGACGTGCCAGGAGGCCAGCCAGGCCACCCTCCGAACTATTGCTCTTCTTCAAAGCCTAGGATTTGTCATAAACTTCGCAAAGTCCACTTTGCTCCCCTCCCAGAATTTGGAATTCATAGGAGCCAGGCTGGACTCTCTCCTGGCAGAGGCTTTCTTGCCTGAAGACAGAGCACAAAGATTGATAGCCTTGGCAAACCAGTTTCTCAACAGGTCGCTGGTCTCCGCCAGACTCTGCCTGAGACTTCTAGGCCACATGGCTTCGACAGTACATGTGACACCCAATGCCAGGCCCCATATGAGGCCTGCACAGTGGTGCCTTCGGACTCAGTGGTCACAGGCCACAGGCAGCCTCAGGGACAGGATAAGGGTGTCCAGACACTTTATGAACTCCCTCAGCTGGTGGCTGCACCCACCCAATCTACTGAAAGGAGTGCCTTTTCAGATTCCTGGGTACACGGTGGTACTGACCACCGACGCCTCCCTGCAGGGCTGGGGAGCTCATTGTCTAGACAAGTGCACCAGGACCTGTGGTCTCCTTGGGAGGCAGCACAGCAGATCAATCTCCTGGAACTCAGGGCTATTCGCCTAGCTCTCAAAACTTTCTCTCCTGCCCTGGCTCATCAATCTGTCCTGGTTCAGACAGACAACCAGGTGGCCATGTTTTATGTGAACAAACAGGGCGGGACTGGGTCCAGGCTCCTTTGTCGGGAAGCTCAAGACCTTTGTTCATTTGCTCTAAAGCACAACATGCTCCTCAGGGCTGTGTACCTTCCAGGCCAGGAGAACTGCCTGGCCGACAGGTTGAGCAGGATTCTGCAGCCCCACGAGTGGCAGCTGCATCCCTTGGTAGTTCGGAAGATCTTCCTGAAATGGGGTTTCCCTTGGATAGATCTGTTTGCCAGTCCACTGAACAAGCAACTGCCAAAGTTCTGCTCCAGGCAACCGCATCCTTTGAGGATAGCACCGGATGCTTTTCTGATTCCCTGGTCTCAGGGCCTCCTGTATGCGTTTCCTCCCACGCCCTTGGTGGCCCGAACTCTTTTCAAGATTCTTCAGGACAAGGCATCGGTCCTGCTGGTGGCTCCCAGGTGGCCGAGACAGCCTTGGTTTCCACTTTTGCTTCAGCTGGCGGTGGATCCCCCACTGCCTCTGGGGTTGCAACCCGACCTTCTCTCTCAGGATCAGGGTTCCCTTCTGCACCCCAATCTCAAAGCTCTCAATTTGATGGCCTGGAGGCTGCAACGGTAGTTTTGGCTCCCTGGGGCCTACCTCAGGAAGTTGAGGAGGTTGTCCTAGCCTCTAGGAAACAGTCCACTAGAAAAACCTATGCTCTCAAATGGAGAAGGTTTTCTGTCTGGTGTCAGCTACGTACAGAGGATCCTTTCTCCTGTACGGTACCAGTAGTGCTTCAGTATTTACTACACTTCTCCAATCAGGGACTCAAGTCCAATTTTGTTCGGATCCACCTCTCAGCTCTAGCAGCTCACCACTCACTGGTGGAAGGACATTCTCTGTCGGTTCACCCCTTGGTGTCCCGCTTTCTCAGGGGCTTGCTTTTGCTCAAGCCTCCAATCCGTCCTCCTGCCCCTGAGTGGGAGTTGAATGTGGTCTTGCAGCAACTGACTCGCCCACCTTTGAGCCGATGGCTACTTGCCCACTACGCTTCCTCTCCTGGAAGACACTCTTCCTGATAGCCCTTACTTCGGCTAGGCGAGTGAGTGAGCTTCAGGCCCTGGTCTGTGATAGGCCTTACACCAGGATTTATAGGAACGGGGTAGTCCTCAGGACTCATCCAAAGTTCCTCCCAAAGGTTGTCTCCTCTTTCCACCTCAATCAGGAGGTGGTTCTTCCAACATTCTTCCCTAGGCCTCATGCAAGCCAGGCTGAAGCGGTCCTGCATACCCTGGACTGTAGGAAGGCCTTATCCTTCTACCTTGACCGTACGCAGGGGCATAGAAGGGCTACTCAGCTCTTCGTATCTTTTGACCCTAATAAGTTGGGGTTGGCTGTGTCCAAGCGTACCTTGTCCATCTGGGTGGCTGACTGTATCACCTGGGCTTACAAGGCGGCTGACCTTCCTTTGCAGGGTCGGGTCAAGGCCCACCGTGTCAGGGCAATGGCTGCCTCAGTGGCTCATCTCCGCTCTGTGCCCTTGGTAGACATCTGCAGGGCTGCAACTTGGTCTTCAAGCCAGACGTTTGCAGCCCATTACTGTCTGGAGAGGGAGTCCCGTAGGGACAGTGCTTTTGGCCAAGTAGTACTCCGGAATCTCTTTGAGGTTTAGGCAACTCCTGCCCTCTGTTGGGCTACCGGTGGAGGTTGTGTCCGTGAAAAGCCTTTCTTTGCTGCTGGGACTAGATGGAGTTCTCTTGTTCAGCTTGGGTTCCTCGGTAGCCCAGAGCTAGGGAGTCACCCATATGTGAGGACTGACTTCCTGCTTGGTCCTGGAGAAAGAGTAGTTACTCACCTGTAACAGGTGTTCTCCAGGAGCAGCAGGAATCAGTCCTCACAACCCTCCCTCCTCCCCTTGGAGTTGCAGTTGTACATAGTTTATTTTTTGTTTTTGTGTGCTGTTCTTAGCTATGTCACTTGACTGAGGTAAGATGGCACCTTTAGGCGGGAAGGGAACCGTGCATGCGTGCCTGCATTCCCAAAGGCTTTCATAGAAAGCTGGGGAAATGCTCCGCTGGGGATTCATCGGCGCCGATGATACCCCTATGTGAGGACTGATTCCTGCTGCTCCTGGAGAACACCTGTTACAGGTGAGTAACTACTCTTTAATGTTATTGAGCTTTTCCAACATTGACTTCCACAGATGTAGTCAGTTTGATATTTGTGCAATCCATTGGGGAAAGTCTGTGTACAGTTGCCACTTGTGTTACTGGAAGAAGGTATTTGAGATGAATAGATCTTTGGTCTTGCAGAATTCTATCAGTCCTTCTCTAGCTTCATTTCTGTTACCAAGTCTCTCCAGTCAACTAATAAATTCTATAAGAAAGAGGAAGCTAGAGTCCTTCTTTAGGGAGAAGTATGGCCTAATTGTATTTTTACTTCTGAAATAAACTCGAATGAGATGTTTTGAATCAAGATGATAAATATCGGGGGGGGGAGTATTTTAGGAACACTATTCTTGCTTTGAAAATGGACATACAGACAAGACTTTGACTTTCATACTTTGGACACATCATGCGGAGAGAGAGATCATTAGAGAAAGACATCATGCTTGGCAAGATAGAAGGTCAACGCAAAAGAGGAAGGCCAGCAATGAGATGGCTCGATACAATAACAGCAGCTACGGGTACCAGTCTGTCAACAATGAGTCGCCTGACTGAAGACCGAACACAATTTAGGATAGCTATCCAGAGGGTCGCAATGAGTCGACTCTGACTCGACGGCACTTAACAACAACAACATTCTTGCTTTGAAAATGGACATACAGATGTTCAAAGCATAGAGGCATCCCTGGAGCCATTTTATAAAACAGTTCTAAGGATGTCACCAGCGCGAAAACATCCAAGGCTGAATAGAGGCATGTTTGGGGCTTTCCCAAAACCTTGGATGTCCACACCCAATTTCAGCAATGCCCTTCACATATTGAATCCAAGTTTATACAGTACCTCCTCCAGGACATGAATACGCATCAGAAAAGTTCTCATTCTGCCATAGACAAGAAGGTATTCTAATACCCCCTACCTTTTTATGGTCGGCATCGGGGAGGTGAGCGGGAAGTGGAGCCCCTCCCTGATCACCCTCGCAAGACCAGTCGGGCCACCGGAACACCAAAGAAAGTCAAAGTACCTCTAGGCGCGAAGGGAAATCCCGCCACACAACCAGCAACTGCAGCAGTCCCGATCGGCATCGGGGAGGTGAGCGGGAAACAAAGCCCCTCCCTGATCACCCTCACAAGACCAATCAGGCCACCAGAACACCAAAGAAAGGCAAAGCGCCTCTAGGCATGAAGGGAAAGCCTGCCACACAACCAGCAACTGCAGCCGCCTCACTTCGCCTCATGGTAGAGCCGTCCCTGAGGACAGGCAGCGGTGGCAAAAACACCCGGCGGGCCGGATAAATGTCCTCGGCGGGCTGCATGTGGCCCGCGGGCCATAGTTTGAGGATCCCTGCTCTAGAGGATCAACAGCGACTGTGCCCACTAGTGTGGGGAGTCATTTCTGCGAGGAGAGCTTCCGGAGTCTCGATTGTCTTCCCCAAGATTCTTTTCCTTTTACAGCAGGCCTGGTCATTCTGGCATGGAAATTCAGGCCCTGCGGCCTCTGATTTCCCACGAGCACAGTCTCGTAAGGGGCAGGCTGATAGTGGAAGCCCTGTTGGCTTGATGTCTAAGCGTCCCTAGCAAAGGGTGACCCCTGAAGATGGAGATCAGCTGGAATTTGTCTGAGATTTGGACTGTGACTTGGATTGAGATGTTTGATGTGGATGAAGAAGTACTCTCTCCTTCAGATGCTTGTGAGGAGGCCAATGTTATTCGCCTGTTCCAGGAGTAGGAACCGGAAGCATTGATCCTAGGGTCTTATCCACTTTGAGTTTGGCGGATATCCCAGATAAAGAGCAGAAAGCAGAGAGGCATCCACTCTTTCAAGGGGTGTGGAAATCCACTACTGTTCCTCATTCCCAGAGGTGCTCAAGGGCCTGTTCTGGTCAAAGTGGGATTTCCCCAACTCCCCTCCTAAGGGTATATAAGAAGATACATACTCTCCCGGGAGGGAGTGTGTTGTGTAGTGTGCCTGAAGGAGGAGTTGGCAGGATGGGAGGGGATAAGGGAAGTGGAATTGCAGTAGGCTAAACTAAAAAAATGCAATGCAATGTGTGCCTTCGAGTCAGTCCTGACTCCTGGCGACCCAGAAGCTCCTGGGAAAGTAGGCAATAAAAGGGTCAACAGATGCATATTGTTGTTGCCGTGAATGCAAACTTTTTCAAATTCACTTTCTTCACCTTAGCTGCCATCCTTGCACTCTGTCCATCTCCTCCGCAGCTTTGCAAAATCCCTGCTATCATCCATGTGAGCTTTTTTCACCTTTTAAACCTGGGATTGGCAGGAACTCGGGACTCGCGCAGCCATCTTGGGTGATGACGTCAGCAGCCTCTAGCTGCAATTTTTTTAAGTGGGTTCGAGCCTTCTCCAATTTCTTCTGCTCTCCAGCCTTTAAAAAGCCCTTGTTCCTGTTTCCCCTCTAGGCATGATATCAGACACCTAAGTTCCTCCTTTTTCTTGTCTCCTTCCTTCTTTTTTACTGACACTGTGGCAATGAATTTGTCTCTAATCGGAGCCTTCAAACACTCCCAAACAGAACCCATTTCCATTTGCCCATCATTGATATCTAAATATTCTATGATATCCTTAGATATCTTTTCACATACAGATTACTCATTTAATTTCCATTATCTGACCCCTTGCCCCTTTCTGCTCTTTTTTTTATTTTTTTTAACACTCCCCAAACTGGTGAGGGGGTCAGACCACATTCTTTCTCCTGCCCCATTTCAGCTTGACTAACAAATTCTTATTCACAAACATGCAATCAATTCTTGAATTAGACTCGTGCACCGAGAAGTAACAAGAAAAATTCCTATTATTTATTTCTCACCAGCCATCTATTAGATAAATACAGCCAGCATAGATTTTAATTCCTGATGTTTCTTTTTAACCCCTGCCCCAACTCCTTTGGAAGTATCCAGTGAGGGGTTCAATGGAACATTTAGGTCCCTACCCAAAATCAAGCTACCCTGTACAAAATCTGTTAGTTTTTCATTTATTGTGGCATAGAAACCGAATTGGTCATCATTAGGGAGCATATAGAGCCACTATTGCATACATCTATTCTCCCATATCATCTTTCACAAATAAATACTTTCCTCCACAATCCCTGTATACATCTATCTGTTCTTGAGCCAAATCACCTGACAATAGGATCCCCACTCCTCACTTTTTCTTTTCTTTTTTATTTGAAGCAAAGAATTGAGTTGGGTACCTAGAATGTGCAAACCTAAATTCATCTTTTGTTAATGTGTTTCTTGAATAAATGCAACAGAGCATTTAAGTCTAATCAACATGAGCTGCCTCTGTCTGTAGGAGTTTAATCCCCTACCGTTAAAGGCTACAACTTTTTAAATTTCTGCTGATATTCTAAAACCCTTACTCTGTCTCCAACTTTATCTCCTTTACACCTATCCACATAATAGAGATACCTTGCCCTCATCGGGCCCAAGCCCCCTTCCCTAACCATCTGTGTCTGCTCATCCTCCAGACCCTCCATAGTGGAGGCATGACACCAGCTCTCAGGCATCTTCCCACATTCCATCTCCCGGCTCATCAGAATAATTCAGTAATGTACCTTCACTCTTACCCATACATCCAATAACTTTTTAACCATCTTATAGCATTATTATCCCCATTCATCCATGCACATATAATTGCACCCAACACTCATCCAAGATTTCAAAAAGGCCATTCAATCCAAGTTCTGTCACTCAAAATCAGATCAAATTCCAATGTCCCTTCGCAGTCCTTCACGCCACCGTATCGGCTCTATCCTGCACTTGCTCCAGCTGCCGTTGGTTTCCTTGCCTCACTCTATGCCATCTAGGCCTCTGAAACTTTCACAAATCTCCCTCCACAGCTTGGATAGGTCCCCTGCTAAAAGCTCAAGGCCTCTGTCATGGTCGCTGTGTTCTCCACGCTCCTTAGGCCCCACCGTCGCCATCTTAGAGCGGCCCATGAAGGTAGTCTCCATACCCTTATAAGTGTAACCTTTGAGGTCAGTCATCGTCTTCTTTGCTGCCATGGCATGCCTGTTCCTATGAACTCACCATAATTATTTGATGGTAAAAATAGGTTTTATCTATTTTAAAGCCAGGATTACTAATTTAAGCCTGCAGAGCAGCAAGCTCAAATAGCCATCTATTAGCACTGAATCACTTCCTCCACCAAGTATTCTCTTAAAGTTTGTCAAATATTTGAATGTTTTTATCATGCCCTTTTCTGCTTCATTCTTCAAGTGAGTATATTTAGTAATGCAGAAAGATAACATAGTAACATAGTGCCCGATGTCAGATAGACTGACATGGTCCTTCCAGCCTTCCTAATAGGGTTACACTGCCCTGCAGGTTCTGCCCTAGCTCCCCTTACAGGCAGACTGTGTATGGACCATATCAGTCTATCTCCAGGAACAAGTAGAAATGTAGTCTTCATATATGGGGTGACGTCTGTACCAATGGAGTCCACGCGGGAACACTCCCCAGCATCCAATTGGAAAGCCTTTGGGAGCGCACCCCACTGTGCCTGCGCAACTGCCTTCCCACTTTCCTCTCTTCAGTTCTTCGTTTTCTGCAGAGCCAGCAGGAAGTAAATCCTGTCACCGCAGAAAAACATCTTTTTGTGGATAGCGCCTCTGCCTTCCCATCGATACCGGCACTGTTACTGACATTGCTGGTTCCCTTATTCTTTTCTTTTACTTCCTTCTTTTATCTTCTTTAAAAAAAAAAGTCTTAGGCGTCAATGCCCTTTTTAGGCCTTAAGTCTACCATACCCTTCACATCCTCGAAGGTATGGAGAAACCAACTAGTGGTTTCAAAAAAATGTTCTAATATTGCCAGCACCATTTTGGCAACTGACACAAATGACTGGTGTTTAAAATGCCTTGGCCCAGAATACCAGCCAAAAGACTTTCCCCTCTTTCAGAAAATGACACGAAGAGGACTACAAAATTGGGCTTCTAAATTTAGAGCACTCTTCGCTTTGGATGCGGTATTGATGGCGTCCACTTCATCATCCTCCCATCAGATATCTTCGAAGTCCAAGCCCACAAGGCCACATCGAAGTCTGACAGTATCTCGCTCAAAGCATCAAAATCTTGCTCAAAAGCATCAAGACCCCTCGGATGTTGCCTCGGAGGCGGATCGGCCTGCTAAACAACCCCGGCGGGAGGCCCTGTCCTCCAAAGCCATCAAGGGACCCCAGGATGCTCCCGAGGTCTCAACCTCTGGAGAGCTACTGGTGCCATGCTCTGGGACAGTAGCGCAAATACCCATCACTGACACCCAAGCATCGGCAACCTCGATAGACCAGAGCATACTGGCCATCGAGCGGAGCTTGGCAGCTCTACTTGCAGCCTCTGTACTGATAAAACCCTTGGCTACAGGCACCACCCTATCAATACCGGATCTCCAGGAACAAGCAGGAATGAGTCTTCACATATGGGTACGTCGGTACCGACGGAGCCTGCACGGGAATGCTCCCCAGCATCCAATCAGAAAGCTTTTGGGAGCATCCCTCGCGCCTGCGCGCTGACTTCCCGCCTTTCCCACTGCCTCTCCTCAGTTTTCGTTTTTCCGTGGAGCCGACAGGACGTCCTCCTGTCACCTCAGAAACTTTTTTCTTTAAAATTCTTGTTTTCTTGTGGTCGCGGCTGTCTTTCCCGCCGATACCAGTACCGCCAGTGCTTTATTCTTTTCTTTTCTACAATTAGAGAGATTTTTTCTCCTCAGATTTTGTCTTAACTTTTTGGGCCTACCAGGCCTCTCCAACATGGAGCCTTCTTCCCCTAAGAAGTGCCTTCACTGTGGAAACACAGTTTTCTTTTTAGACTCCAATGCTTGGTGTTTAACCTGTTTGGGTCCTGACCCTTGTTTCCCTGATCCATCAGGCTGTATTATTGGGAGAAGACCTTCCCTTTTTCGAGTTTCCCTCGATGCCGTTTTTCCTCCTGAGGTGAGGACACCGGTTTATTCTTCTCTCCAGGATCAGGTAACCCACAAACAGTCTGTTAAGACTAGCCAATTCTTGAAGGGTAAGTCTCATGCCCAGCATGATGACGGCTCCAGCCTTGCCCTCAAGACCCCATTGGCAATAAAACCCCGGCGGGAGTCTTCGGGCTCCAAAGCATTTACGGGGTTTCAGGTTGTTCCTGGGGCTCACCCCTCACAGAACATACCTGAGCCATGCTCGGGGGTGGTATCCGCTTCGAGCGGTACCGATCCCCCGGCATCGGCACCGGTGTCAAGTGTTCCACTCTTCACCTGGGATCGTCATCTGGTGTCCTCGGTACCTTCGGGGCCGATTGATACGACCCAGATTGACTTTCCTGTATCTCCGCCATGCTCGGGGTTGGTACCGGCTTTGAGCGGTACCGATACCCCGGCATCTGTGTCGAGTGTTCCACTCTTCACCTGGGATCGTCATCTGGTATCCTCGGTACCTTCGGGGCCAATCGATACGACCCAGATTGACTTTCCTGTATCTTCGCCATGCTCGGGGTTGGTATCGGCTTCGAGCGGTACCGATACCCCGACATCGGCGCCAGTGTCAAGTGTTCCACTCTTCACCAGGCATCGTCTTCGGACGTCCTCGGTACCTTCGGAACCGATCGATACGACTCTGATTGACTTTCTTGTATCGGCATCGCCGATACCACCACCAACGTCGGTACCTTCTAGACATGCATCGATAGACTCACTCCCTTCGATGCCGAGTCTAGAATCGATATCCAGTCTAGATGACTTGGTATCGACGCGTTTCGGAACCGATCCATATTGTTTCCGACTACGCAGTACCGAGGATATTCACCAAGGCTCTCTGGCTACCTCGGTACCGCTTCAGCAGCCCCCGATTACTGCTTCGATGACATTACCGTCTCCGATACCGGTATCGGTATCGATGTTGATTCCTGCAGTTCCATCGGTGCCATCGATCCTTTCTATGCCTAGCTTGGAATCGATACCGGGCACTGACGATGCAGTACTAACTGCCTCGAATCAGAACTGTCAGTATCACTGTCCATCTAGCAGGATTCTTTTTCTGCACCAGTCCAGTATGTCTTCTGGTGCTCAAGCTGCTTCTTCCACCTCAGCTTACCCAGGAATAGTTCCCATTGGAGATCCTTCTTTTCAGAAATTTCTCCTTGACATGGCAACCTTTCTTGCCATTCCTATTCCTGGCTCTACTCTTAACGAAGATCCTGCAGAAAAGGAAAATATAATGCTTCCTTTACATCATTCTTTGCAGGATCTTCTTCTGAGGATGTGGGAATCACCTTTAAAGGTTCCTTCGCCTTCTACAGCCACTAATGTTCTGTATCAGGTGCCTCCTCCTCCGGGGTTTCAAAAAAATCAACTTCCACATCATTCCATTGTAGTGGAATCAGCAATGAGGAAGGTAAGAAGCAAGAAGAAGCATTCTTCTTATCCGCCAGGTCGTGCATCTAAAGCACTTGATACCTTTGGACGTCAAACCTTCCAAACGTCTATGCTGGCTTCAAGAATTATCTCATATATTTTTTATATGAGTCTGACACTTCAGGAGGTCACAGAGAAATTATCTCTTTTGTCCCCTTTTTTGTCAGAGCCTAAGGCCACTGACTATTCCTTGCTTCTTTTTTTTTTTTTCAAAACTTTATTTAAACACCAAATCAACACGGCAAAGAAAACAAACAGCACAACAACCCCCGCGTGGGGTGGGTTTCTGATCCCCACCGGGAGGGTGAGAAAAACAAACAAATGGTGTCAAGTTTTACAATAAGGAAAGACAATACAGCCCTCTCCTAACCCCTCCCCCATCTCCCCTCCCCCCCTACGGAGACATGGTCAACCCCCATACCAGGAGCCTTCCCCAAACAAGTGCAGGCTAGTCAACCACACACATTATTACCTAATCTCCCATACCAGCATGTTCAGGTTGCATGATTGTCCATTGTAAGACTTCATTACGACTACGGGAGCCCAACCGCTGAATATAGGGATCCCACAAGGATTGGAAGGCCTGCCATCTCGCAGGTTTGCCCCGAGCGCTCCAACACTCAGCCAGCATCAATTGATGGAACGTATTCCGCCATTCCCAATAGGACGGTGGATCACGCTCACGCCATCTACGAAGTAGGGGTCCCCTAGCCACTAAACAGGCCTTACGCACCAACAATCTCCCCCATTTACCTTTAGTCGAGGTAAGTCCCAAAATATCCAAAGTAACAAAGAGGGCGTCCCAACCCACGCGCTGCCCGATCAAGTCCTGCATGTACGCGGAAATCCGAGACCAATAAGAACGGAGACGCCGACAACTCCACCACATGTGTAAGAGGGTTGCCATCGGTGCCGAATATCGCGGACAGCTGCCATCCACCGTCAGGTGGCTCCGAAAGGCCCTCCGCGGTGAGAAATGTGCCCGGGTCAACGCTTTGAAATATATTTCTCTCCAACGCGTACCCTCCGCTAAGGAAACCATACGCCGAAGACCCCGAAGAACAGTACCCGGCGGAACCTCCCGCTGCAATTCCGCGGCCCACGCGCGCTCCACCAACCGGTAATCCGGGGACTGTCGAAAAACAACAAACCGTGCCCATAAACGACGGATGGAGGGCATAAAATCGCCTCCCAAATCGAAGAATTCAAGTATCCGTACCGAACGGTCAGCGCGGAGCTCATCTACCGGCAACGAAGTTACGTAATGGGAGAGCTGCCATTAGGCAAACGGGTGCGATGGGGCCAACGCGTATTCAGTTCTAAGCGCTGGGAAAGGCTTACACCGACCTCCCAAATCCACCACATGCCCAATAGTTCTTATCCCCTTCGCGGCCCACGCCCGCAGCGTGGCATTCTCCGTACCGGGGTATAGAAAGGAATCCTCCGCCCACCGAAGAGGGAACACGCCCCTCCACGCTGCCCGGACATCCCCCAGAACATCCAGTGCCTCCGACTTCTCCTGATTAATACGAAGGCCCGCAAACCGACCAAAGGCCCGAAACTCCCGCAAGAGCGCCGACAACGAAACCTGGGGGGCGGACAAATGTACGAGGAGATCGTCAGCAAAGGCGGCCAGCTTAAAAACCCACCAACCCATAGTTATACCAGAGATCTCACGAGACTGTTCCACTCGGCGTATAAGAGGATCTAAAGACAAAACAAAGAGGAGAGGGGACAGGGGGCAACCCTGCCTAGTCCCTCTCTCGAGAGGAAAGGACTCCGAGAGCAACCCATTACATAATATCGCCGCCTGGGGGTCGGCGTATAAAGATTTCACCAATTTACAAAAGTAATCCCCTAAACCGTAGCGCGGCAGTAGGTCCTCCAAGTAAGCCCAACTAACCCTATCAAAAGCCTTTTCAGCGTCAAAGCTAATTAGTAGGGTCGGCTGAGCTCTGTGTCGTGCCCATTCTAATGATGCCACTATGCGCCGCAGGTTGCAGACGGCATATCGTTGCCGCACAAAGCCGACCTGCGACACATGGACCAACTGGTCCAGGACCGCGGCCAGCCGCTCCGCCATGACTTTCGCTAAGAGTTTCAAATCAAAGTTAAGCAGAGATATCGGGCGATAAGACGCTGCACATAAGGGGTCCTTCCCTGGCTTCGGTATAAGGGTAACATAAGCCTGGTTACCACCCCACCTGAAAAAAGCCCTGGGCCGCTCTCCGGGTGTGCACAGCCAGGAGGGTCGGAGAGACCAGATCATTCAGGATCTTATAAACCTCTGCCCCCATCCCATCAGGACCCGGTGATTTATAACAGCTCGCCTTGGCTATAACGGCCTGCACCTCACTCACCATAAGCGGTTGGTCTAACTGTTCTTGCTGCGCCTTCGTCAATTGAGGCAAAGTTAAGTCCGCAAAATAATCCCTCCGCTCTTGAGGGGAGTCCGGCTCAGCAGAGTAAAGTTTCTGAAAGAAGGATTTAAACACCGCAGCAATTTGGGGGTTAGACCTATGCAACTGTCCCTGGTCATCTCGCAACGCCGAGATCAAGCGGGAACCCCGGGGACCCCGTAAACATCGAGCCAACATTTTCCCAGGTTTATCCCCCTGAGTATGCAACCGGTAGCGGTAATATAACACGGATTTTTTCGCTCGCTGATGCAATACCTCGTTCAACAACACCTGAGTCTCCATAAGCTGTTTCCGAACTGTAGCAGTGGAATGACGGGCACATAGCCGACGCAACGTCGTAACCTCTTTTTCCAGACGTATAATACGCTCAGACATCAATCTCCGTTTGCGGGCCTGGTAGCCTATAATGTCACCTCATAACACTACCTTGGCAGTCTCCCAGACTAATTCAGGATCATCAGAATGATTCCTATGTTCGGATTCAAATTCCTGCCACCGCCGCCGCAAAAAAGAGCGAAAATGAGTATCAGTATAGAGTTCCAGAGGGAATCTCCAAAGGCGTGTCGTAGGTCGCGCTTCCCCCCACTGAAGGTCCAACCAGATTAGCGCGTGATCAGAGATCTCACCCGGACCTATCTGAGCATCCCGGACCGCCGCAAAAAGGGTACCCGTCACCAACAGATAATCAATGCGCGCCGATGATCCATGGGCTCGAGACTGGTGCGTAAAATCCTTTTCCGAAGGATGTAACAGCCTCCAGGGGTCCACTAGTCCCATGCTGTCACACAACCACAACATTGCCCGCGTAGACTGTCGCCGCTCTCGGGACCCTCCAACAGTGGTATCCAAGTCCACGTCCATCACTCCATTAAAATCACCCCCCAGGAGTACAGGAGCCTCCGGCAAAGTCTCCAGTTTAGAAGTTAACCTAGTATAAAGACTCTGGTCGAAAACATTCGGCGAGTAAAGGTTCCCTAAAGTCACCAGTTGTCCTTCTAACATTCCATGCAGAAGCAAGAACCGCCCGGAGGGATCAAGAATTAACCGAAGGACATCGAACCGTTTAAGCTTATGAATCAAGATAACAATGCCACCTTTTTTCTCGGTCGCCGGGGCTCCAAAAACCTGTCCAACCCATGTTCGATGTAACTTACTATGCTCTAAGGCCGACTGGTGAGTCTCTTGGAGCAGGGCTATATCTACCTGATGCCTGGCCAGACCCTGCAACACCTTTGAGCGCTTCGTTGGGCTCCCTAACCCACACACATTCCAGGAAATAAGCCTCAGAGCACTATAGCTAGAATCCAGTACTTTAACAATATACAATCCCGTAATCCAGAGAGAGCCCCCCCAGCCTGGGGCCCTCCCCAACCTCCCTCACTATGATGAACATTTAGGAAAAGCTTCCCCGCACGGGCGCGACCATGTCTCCCTTTCCCCCTCCCCCCACCCCCTCCCCCTCCCCCCTATCCCCCCGCCACAAAGTGGCACCTCACCATCCATATAACCACCCCCAGGTAGATTAAACTACCCATAGAGATCACACAGATGCGTCCAGTCTCCCGCGCCCCAATCACATACGGCTCCGGGCCCAAAGGAAGCCCGAGCCCCAAGTGGCGGAGTGCGCCCTGATGCCAGGAACCCAGTAAAAATAATACTGTCAGCCCCTCCCCTCCACCAGACTCCAGGCCTCTTTCCCCCAACAGTAAGAAAGTACAATTAGACACACTAGGGAGTCCACAGCCCACCCCTCTTAAGCATAGCATACATAGCATTAACTGATATGATACCATTTATAACTGACCATGTACAGTTGGTCCCGCCAGATCACAATTAGCAGTACATATTATGCATATAAAGGTAAGGTAACAGCTAGTAACAGAAAGGTATATGAAAATAAACTGTTGCTTCCCAGTTGAACCATATTTACCAATAAAGGATAAGGTGGCCAAGATCCACCCCCGTGCCCAAGTGACCAGGGGTAGTACATACCTACGAAGCACCTTACCATATGCGTCTTAAAGTCATACAGCACCAAGTTACCGGCAGGCAGGGAAGGGAATCCAATAAACCAACCCCCCTTAAGAAATTGTGGGAGCCCCTCTGACTCTGAGAACGAGCCAGGGGGGGCGGCAAGTAAGCTAGGGGCAAGATTCCATCTGTCCAAAGCACCAACACACCCTCCCCCCTCCCAGGGCCAGACCAGCCGTTAATTTAAGAGCCCGCAGCGGTCAAAAGGTCTCAGGGCTTAACTAGGCCTCCTTTTCCGTACTATTCCCCCCCCCCCCCCCCGCTAACCCACTCCCCCCGTCGGACCCATCTAACCATTCGGGGTCAAGATGAAGAAAAAGTCTATGCCCCGAACCCCCCTCCCATCCCCACCCCGATCTCTCCGGACCTACAGCACTACCCCCCATTCCCCCCCCCCCCACACCCTCAGTCAATCCCGTCATCGCTCGCAGGGGCCCCTTCTCAACCCCCTCCCGTATTCTACCGCCAATCCCGTGTCCAGCAAACCCCCCCCCCCCCCCCGTCTAAGACCCAAGCCCTCTACCCAGAAGGGGGGGGAGGGACTCCTCACCCACGTCCCCCAGTTAGCAGCAGGTGAAAGGAAACTATAGAAAATAGCTACCACATAACAACTGGTAATAAAACAGTCAGTTAGAATAATACTAACAAATGGTTACAGGCACATAAAATCGCCAACAGTCAACGCTAACAGGCGTTCAACACAGCAATAGGGAGCCAGCCATAGGACAAAGCCAAGTTCGGGCCGACTCTCCGCTCCTCGCTGGCACCAAAACCGCGGAGTACGCTAAGCCGCCCCTGCACACTCCAGTAAAACACACAGGACACAGCCAGGGGCTTAATAGCCATCACCTCCGCTCCGGCCAAACGAAAACAGCCTCGGGCCACCAGGGTAAAGTTTGGGCGGCTAGAGAAAGTCATGAGGCTCTCCCGAGGCTAGCAGCATAAAGTCCGCAGTCACCGTAGGTCAGGTACGTCACCGGGCCCGCCACAGACTCAGGGGCTTGAGGCAGACAGGCTCCCCTCCTGAACAACTCGGTCCACATACGAAGCAGCCTCCTCCGCCGAAGCGAAGACCCGATGTGCTCCACCATGGAACACGTGCAACCGGGCGGGATACTGCACCGAGAATTTAATTGTCGCAGCAAGCAGTTTGGTGCAGAGAGGGGCATATGCTCGACGCCGTTGGCTAAGAGAAGCTGAGTAATCCTGGGTAATCCGGAGGGTAAAATTACCACAGGTAAGACCATTCCGCTGGCGGGCAGCCCGGAGAATCGCCTCCTTTTGTGGATATTGAAGGAACTTGGCCAGGACTATCCGCGGCCGGGCGTCTCGGGCCTGCTTAGGCCCCACTCGGTGAACCCGCTCCAGCAAAAGATCTCCACTCTCCAAACCGCCTTCTAAGAGTTGGGGAAGCAAATTTTCTACATACCGCTTGAGATCTTTATCCGCTATTGTCTCAGGGATGCCCAGCAGCCGCAGATTGTTCCTCCTCGACCGGTTTTCTAGGTCGTCAATCTTGGCGGATTGGGCCGACACCTGAGCCTTCAGCGTGGCCAGCTCTTGCGAGGCAGTTGCAAGCGAGTCCTCCGCTCTCCCGATGCGCTCCTCAGCCTCCTGGATGCGGCCCCCTAAAGCCCCCATCAGAGTCTGAAGGGTGTCCATTTTTTCGTGGAGGGCTGCAAATTGGGTCGACAACGCCTCAGCTACTGCCGCCGAAACCTCCTCCAAGAAGGCCGGGGAAGCGGGGGAGCGCGGAACAGCGTTACTGTCGGCCATCTTGGTCGCAGAGGCCACACGCTCCTTCTCCCGCCGAGTGGTTTTTGCAGATGCCGCCATCCGACTTGGAGCATAACCATCCGAGATTCCGTGCCAGAGAGTTTAGAGGGGGGCGACCCCGATATTCGGCTCGAGTCAGCTCGGCCAAGGCCCAGTAATCTGCCGGTTAGAGGCGCGGGGGACCGGAGCACATGCAGCACACGTCTGCCGTCCTCACCGCATCACGTGATCTCTCTATTCCTTGCTTCTTAATCATAGCAGGAATATCTCTTGGTTTCTTTCTCGTGCTTCTCTAGACTCTTTTGAGTCTGTTAGCAGATCCTCTGCTATTGCCATTGGAGCACGTCGTAAAGCCTGGCTGCAAGCTTCAGACTTGAGCAGATGGGCACAACATACACTGGGTAATTCTCCTTGTACTGGAGAAAATCTCTTCAATAGAGAGGCTTTACGTCAGGTTGCTCATTGCTCCACTGACTTCCCTGGTTCTGGAAACCATCCTAAGCCTTCTTTTTCCCCAGGACGTAGGAAATGTCCTACCAAACCTCCTTTCCCTAAGAAAAGAAGGTTTCACCCTTCTCCTGCCCATCCTCCAGATGTACCCAAGCAAGGGACATCTCATCCTAGTCTGAGGTCTCCAGACTCTAACCAGTCTAATCATAAACAGCAACCATAGGTTCCTATATGTTGCAATCTACAGTTAACTTCTCCTTAGCAGAGGGTTATTCTTCAAACTCTACACTGGTTTTCAGTATGCTAAGCTGTTAGGATACTTTTGTCCATGGGTTACAGAATTCTCCCCTTCTTACTACTACGAAGGGAGGTTACAACTATCCCATGATAGTTTTCTGTCCCCACATGGACATCTTTTCCTTCAGCTGACTTACCATATGGTAAGTCACCTTCCAACCCCCTCTCTTCCAGGGTTTCCCCTGCTTGAGTTGGTACCATACTGAAACACTTCTCTTTCTTTCCAGTGTAGACTTTTTTGTTATCCTTCAATGCATGCTCTTAACAACTCATCAGACAGGGACGGGAATATCTCCGCTCCCTTTGTCTGTTTCTCTCTGTTTTTATACAGGAGAATCCCCTTTGCTGTTTTGTTCAGTTGCTGTGCATGCAGGAGTTCCAGTGATTATTTTAGTGCTCATTGCAAGCTACTTTCAACTATCTTGCATAATACTACTCACTGCAGGTTATCTTCTTCTAGCCATATCCTTTCCTAGGATGTGGCAACACACCTGACTTCAGTCTTAATTCTCCTGCACAATGCTCTCTGCAATCTTCAGAGAAGCTTTCTACTATGGGCCCTTGCTACAGAGCATTGAACTTTGTCTCTGAGGGTTTTTCCACATAGTAGAAAAAGCTTATATAATCATTTCATGGCTATATGGGTTCTTTATATACCCTCTTGTCTCCTGTTGTGATACAGAAGACAAGCTTTTTCTGCGTGAATGTCCAAGGAGTTCCCAATCTTGCAGGAATCTACCCCTTTTTTCCTTACAGCTTGGCATTATACTTTTCTGCTCCACTTGGACAACGCATACTCTTTTACTATACATGATACCCCTGTGTCCCTTGGCTAGGTCATCCTGGTATCTTAGTCTATGCGGTTTTTTGTCCTTTGGACATGTCAGAGTCCTAAAGTACTCCTGACGTGCTCTTGCCAGACTGCTATTATCCTCTGTTTTTTCACGCAACCATACTGGTTTTCACTGAACTACATTCCTGCACTGCAGAAATAGATTCTCTATATATCTTCAGGTGGTTTCCACCCCCTTATTATTAGATGAATCTTTTCCCATCACATTCCCCAAGTGAATGTTTTTATGGGGCTCAGTTGCAGGCATGTATCCTCAGGCTTATATTCATGTATGTATATGTCCTATACATACATATTTCTGTAAGCTGTGTGGGCATAAGTCATGCCCATCTACATATATATATATATATCACACATATCTAGACATATATGTACATATATATATATGTATGCATCTCCATATATATATATATATATATATATATGTGCCCATTGGGAGATGTCCATAGGACGCTATGTATTACCTACTATCTCCCTAACTGTCTGTGCTATAAAGCTTTTACCTTCTTAAGGGGTCCAGACAGTCAGCTTGCCTATTCTCATACGGCTCAGTAAGTGGGAGCGGTTATACACACAATTACTGCTGTGATGTCAACAGCTTCTATTTTTGTTATAGATCTCCCTGTCTATGAAGTATCAAACTTCAATATCTTCCTATCTCTCACCAGCTAGGAAAGACAGTGTGTACATCTTCAGTATTTCTGAGTACACTCCTGTTCTCCTTGGGAATAGGGGCTTTTTCCCATACCCCCTCTTCCCTTCAGGACTGGGCTAATTCTCCAGATCGGTCAGTCTTCTTCTTTTAGTCCTCAATGTTAATAACTCTGTACCTAAAAGAGTTTTCAGCTTTTTCCCATAAAGCTTTCCATTGAAGACCTGCCGTTCTTCTCCTACCCCAGTTGACACCTGGGTCACCTGCCCATTCCAGGTTTGGAACTTCATCCTCACGGCTGTGAAGTTACCTTGAGGATTCCGCTACTGCATCTACAGTACACTCATCACAGTTCTACTTCCTACAATCCAGTAGGTAAGCTCTATATTGTACTAGTTCATTAAATATTTTAATGATACTTGACATACATTCTAAAGACTCATTTTTTCTGTAGTCTTTAGATTCGCTGTTCCTCTACAGCTCTTCTCTATTCAACTCCTACCCCCCATCCCTCAGGGGATGCCGGGGATCCAGGTTTGGGAAATGCCGTCCTGTTCCAGGGATATGCATTTTGTGGGATCTCCCCTGGCACCCACAGCTAGGGAGTCCCCATATGTGAAGACTCATTCCTGCTTGTTCCTGGAGATAGCACAGTTACTTACCTGTAACAGGTGATCTCTGGGAACAGCAGGAATTAGTCTTCACAACCCACCCACCTCCCCTAGGAGTTGTATCTATCTATCCCCTTTCCTCTTTCTCTCCTTCTGTCTCAGCTATGAAACTCAACTGAGGAGAGGCAGTGGGAAAGGCGGGAAGTCAGCGCACAGGCGCGAGGGATGCTCCCAAAAGCTTTCTGATTGGATGCTGGGGAGCATTCCCGTGCAGGCTCCATCAGTACCGACGTACCCATATGTGAAGACTAATTCCTGCTGTTCCCAGAGATCACCTGTTACAGGTAAGTAACTGTGCTTTACGGTACAGACATCGACACTGGTTCCGGGCACGGCATCAGGGCTGCTTCAGATGATGACAACATCGCTGCCACCCATGCCCTCCCTTGAAACTCTTACCAATATCGGTGCCAAACTCAAGCAGTTCACTGAGGCTGATACCTCGGAGCATTGATACCGGCATCTAGCTTCTGGCGAATATCATTCCCGTCAATGCTTTGAGTCCTCCAATTCCCCCATTTCGGATGCAGAGTTACTCGATTCCCAGAGGTCCCGGGACCTACCTTCGGACCTTTCCCCACCTCAGCAATGAAGCATGTCACCTCCAGAAGACATATCCTTCCAGTAATTTATTCTAGATCTAGCCAAGGGTCTCTCTATCATAGTAACATTGGAGAAGGAGTCAAGGGCAGAGAGAGATCCTCCAATACTCAACAGCACCCAAAGAAGCAGCCACTTTACCGGTGCACTGCATCCTTCATGACCTTATGCAGGAGATGCCTCTCATGGTCTTACCTCAAAGTCGATATCTCGATACTATGTATCGGGTACCAGAGTGTTCCGGCTTCCAAAAGCCACAGCTTTCCCTCCACTTTATGGTGGTTGAATTGGCAATGCGCTGAATCAAAAGCTCACTCCTCTAATCCTCCAGGTAGAGAATCGAGAACTCTTGACGCCTTTGGGCATTGATGTTTCCAAGCATCCATGCTCTCAGCTAGGATCAACTCCTATATCCTCTATATGGAAATGTTCCTTAAAGAGGTCTCCAGGGATTTTGAGGCCTTTGCCCCTCTCCTCCCAGATAAGAGGCAGATTATCTCACCCTAGTTAAGCATAGCCAAAATATTTCGAAGTTTATAAATAGGGCTACCTTCGATGCCTTTGAAAGCACAAGTAGGGCCTCAGCAGTATGCTTTGGTGCACATAGAATTGCGTGGCTTCAAGCCTCATATCTGGAACAGTGGGTTCAAGATAAGCTTGATAATATACCTTGCATGGGGAAAAGCTCTTTGGCAAAGACTGACAAAATAAGGCGCCTCAGAGTCAGAAAATACTACTCTAGAGGCTGTCCAGAGTAGCAGCTGACTCTGCTAGGAAAAAGACATCTGCAAAGAAGTCTTTCCACAATAAGAAGAAAAAGTTCTTCTCCTCTTAACCTCCTGCGTCTCTTTCGAGGGTCAGGCCACGCAGAAGAGGCAGCGGTCTCCTAAGCAACAAAAGAAGCCACAGGTGGCTAAATCTCAACCAGCTCCGCAGCCAAAGTCTGCACCTGGTTTTTGACTCTTTCCTAGAGAACATTGCCATCCTACCTCTGGAGGACCCACAACCCATCCACATAGCAGGCATACTGTGTCATTACACCCACAGATGGCACCTCATCACCTCAGAGCAGTGGACACTCACCATAGTCCAGGAAGGGTACAGACTTCATCTGCAAATTCTGCCTCCCTCCACTTTCACAGGGGAATATCAAATGCATCCCTCATTCACTGCTCTCCTACAGGACGAGGTGCCCTCTCTTCTCTCTCAGGGTGCCATAGACGATGTCCCAACATCCCAACAGGGAATAGGCTTCTACTATCTGTACTTCCTCGTTCCAAAGAAAACTGGAGGGTACAGGCCCATTCCGGACCTCAGAAACCTCAACAAGTTTTTAGTCCATGAAAAGTTTAAGATGATCTCTCTCAGGGCTTCTTCCTTACCTCCAGAATCAGGACTGGCTCTGTTCTCTAGATCAAAAAGAAGCCGTACATACATATCCTCATCCATCCAGGACACAGGAAATATTTACACTTCACCTTTCAAGGAAAACATTATCAATACATAGTCCTTCCCTTTGGACTCATCTCTGCTCCAAGAGTCTTCACAAAGTGCATGATGGTCGTGGCCGCATATCTAAGATCTCTAGGAATATTCATCTTCCCTTACTTAGATGACTGGCTCATAAAAGCAGACACCTCCCAAAAGGTACTGCTTTCCTTGCATTGTACCATCACAGTACTAGAGTTTCTCCAGGAACAAGCAGGACGTCAGTCCTCACATACAGGTGACGTCGGCACCGATGGAGCCCGCGCGGAGCATTTCCCAGCTTTCAAAGAAAGCTTTTGGGAATGCTACCACGCATATGTGGTCCCCTTCCCGCCCAAGGGTGCCATCTTTCTCAGTCTCCTTTTTTCTGCGGAGCCTAATGGACGTAGTCCTCTACTCCCCCTGAAAAAGCACCCTCAGAAGGTATCGAGACAAGAGTCCTCGGCCAGCAGAGACCATGCCAGGACCCGTGAGCCTGTAGTCCTCCTCGAGGACACACTCTCCACAATGTTGGTGTCGGACATGAGAACCTCAGTGTCCATGCTGGGAGCTGCACAGCCATCAGGCCTCGAGTCCCGCATGGTGGCCATGGAGCAGAGCCTCTCCTCCATCCTGGCCTTGCAGCGGGCGTTGATGTCCGGGCTCCTGGTATCATTGGCCCAGACACTGGGTCCCCCGAACTCGGGGGAGTCCCCAGGCGTCAAACTAGGCACTGAGCACCACCGGCCTCGGGTAAGTCCTCGGCATTGAATGAGGTCTCGATTCTTCCCTGGCGAGTTTCCGGGAGTCTGACCCCAGGTCCTCCGGGGGGGGGGGGGGGGGGCCGGCCCGCCCGCCCGGTTCCTCAGGGTTGCCCCTGTGGCCGATTCCTCAACGCCTTCAGACTCTGATTGGGAAACCGAGGATGAGGCCTCACTGGAAACCTGGCACAGGGACATCCGCTCTGAGCCGTCTTCTCCGGAGCCTCGGCACCACTCTCCAACTTTGTCCGCGACATGGCTCAGGCTCTCTCGATCCGGACGGAGGATCTCACAGTGCCAGTTCCACCCATCCTTGAAAGTCTTCTCCTCAGGATGTAGGAGACCCCGGCCTCAGTGCTGGTGGTCAGTCGATGTCTGGATGCCATTTACCGTGTCCGGAAGGGCCCCGGGTTCCATAAGCCACAACCCCCACAACTCAATGGTGGTGGAGTCCTCCATGCAGAAACTGAAGAGTCAAAAGACCTACTCCTCAGTTCCCCCGGCAAGGAGGCCTGGGCCCTCGATGCCCTAGGTCGCAAGTGCTACTAGGACGCCATGCTCGGGTGCCGAATACAGGCATACGAGTTGTACATGGGGGTGTACTTTAAAGGCCTGATACAAAAGCTCTCGGGGTTCTCAGCAGGCCTCACTGGGGAACCTCTGCAGAGGTTCCAGTCCCTGGTGGTGGGCATCCGGACTGTTCAAGTCCCTCTCTCGAGCTGCCAACGACAAGATCGAGTCTGCAGCCAGGGTAGCAGCTGCTGGCATCAGCACCCAGCACCAAGCCTGGTTGCAGACCTCGGAGCTGGAGCTGTGGGTATAGGAAAAGCTGTTAGATGTCCCCTGCAATGGCAAGAACCTGTTCGGGAAACCGATGTCTGTAAAAGCAGCTGAGATTGAGGCCGAGATAGTAACCAGGCAAAGGCTGTCCAAAAAGACCTCAGCCCTTCCCAGGAAAAAATCCTCTGGGGAAAAAGCGTTATTCCCAGGCCGGCCACTACCAGCCTTGCTCTGGGCAACCATATCAGGCCTCACAGCCGAAAGGCCAGGGACATGGGTCCAGGAAGTCCAAGGCTCCCAAGCCTCAGACACCAGCTCCCGCCCAACCGGGGGGAACTTTCGACTCCTGGGGCTGGGCCTCCCCTCTCCCAGAGTCCCACCTCCTCCCACAGGGGGTTGTCTGGCCTCTTTTGTCCACAGATGGGCCAGCGTTACCATAGACCAGTGGGTCCTCTGCAAATGGTGAGGGAAAGTTACTCCCTCCATCTACAGCACAACCCTCCAGACATCTTCCCAGGAGAGCCATCACAGCCTCTTCTCCACCAGGCCTTGCTTGCCACAGAATTCACAGGCTTGCTCAGGGACAGAGCAGTGAAGCTTGTACCCCAACACCTTTGGGGCAAGGGGTTCTACTCGAGGTATTTCCTTGTCCCAAAGGGGACAGGAGGCCTCCGGCCCATTCTGGACATGTGCAGCTTGAACAAGTTCCTGGTGAGGGAGAAGTTCAACATGCTGTCCCTTGGAACATTGCTGTCTTACCTCTGCCAGAGAGACTAGATTTGCTCCTTGGACCTCAAGGATTCCTACACCCACATCCTGATCCACCCCTCTCACAGGCAATACCTGAGATTCATTGTGGGGGGACCACACTACCAGTACACGGTGCTACTGTTCAGCCTCGCCTCCTCTCCAAGGGTCTTCACAAAATGCCTAGCGGTTGTTGCTGCCCATGTGCATCTCCAGGGGGCCCACGTCTTCCCGTACCTGGACAACTGGCTCATCACAGGCAGCATGTCCCTCAAGGCCAGCCAAGCCACAAGACTCACAATCCACACCCTGCAGCAGTTGGGATTCATCATCAACTACCCCAAGTCCTGCCTCTCCCCAGTTCAAGACCTGGAATTCATAGGAGCCCAGCTGGACACTCTGCAGATCAAGGCCTTTCTCCCAGTGGACAGGGCCCACCGCCTGACGCAGTTGACAAAGGAGGTGCAAGGCTGCAGGTCGGTGTCAGCTCGGCTGTTCTTCTGTCTGTTAAGCCACATGGCCTTGACGGTTCACATTACGCCCTTGGCTCGCCTGCACATGCTAGCAGTCCAATGGTGCTTCAGATCCCAATGGACGCAAGCCACAGGCAGACTGAGGGACAGGGTGAGGGTCACCCACTGGTTAGTGGCCTCCCTCACCTGGTGGCAGTCCCCACATCACCTCAGGGCAGGGATGCCCTTCCAGGCCCTAGCACCTCAGAGGGTCCTCAAAACAGATGCCTCCTTTGTGGGCTGGGGTGCACATTGCGAGAGCCAGTGCACCCAGGGCAGCTGGTCCCCAGAGGAATCCCTCCTGCAAATTAATCTTCTCAAACTCAGGGCCATCTTCCTGGCCCTACAGGCCTTCTGCCGCCTCCTGAGCAACCTCCCAGTCCAGGCTGGCCAAACAAATTGTCCTAATTCAGACCAACAATCAGGTCACCATGATTTATATAAACAAGCAGGGAGTCACCGGCTCATATCTCCTGTGTTGGGAGACATTCAAGTTGTGGAAGTTTGCTATCACTCACTGGATAGAGCTGAGGGCCACATATCTCCTGGCAGAGAAGAACATTTTGGTGGACAGACTAAGTCGGGTCCTCCAACCACATGAATGGATGCTGAACAGGGAGGTGGCAGCCCATATCTTTCGGGAGTGGGGTACCACCTCGCTGATCCCCTTGTTTGCTTCCCCACAGAATGCCCAGGTGGTGCAGTTCTGCTTCAGAATGGAGTCACATGACCAGCTAGCGTTGGATGCTTTCCTCCTGCATTGGGGGGAGGGCCTTCTGTATGGTTATCCTCCAATTCCTCTCATAGTGAAGACCCTCCTGAAGCTCAGGACGGACAAAGGCTCAATGATCTTCATCATGCCCTATTGGCCCAGGCAGATGTGTTTTCCTTGTCTGCTACAACTCTCCAGTCTGGAACCCCTCTAAATCTAATATTGCAGGATAACAGGAAACTGTTGCATCCCAACATCTGGTCCTTGGCCCTCATGGCATGGATGTTGAGAGGCCAGTCCCATCAAGGCTTAGCTTGCCTGGATGGCACTACTGGGGTCCTTCTAGCTTCCAGGAGGTCCTCAATGAGAAAGTCTTTTGCCTGCAAGTGGAGTTGATTTCCCATCTGGTGTGCTGGCCAGGCCATGGATCCCTTCCTCTGCCCCTCACACAAGCTGCCTGAGAGTCTTCTGCACGTCTCCAAATCGGACCTGAAGTCCAACTCTGTCAGGGTCCACCTCGGTGCAAATGGAGTGTACCATCATGACATAGAAGAGAAGTCCATTTCAGTACAACCTTTATGCGGAAGCTGCTGCTTTTGAAGCCTCCTTACAAGCTCCCTGCCGTGGTTCTTGCCCAGCTTATGAAGGATCCCTTTTAATCCACTCAATTCCTGTCTGCTGAAATTCATGACCTGGAAGGTCTTGTTTTTGGTGGCAGTCGCTTCGGTCCGCAGGGTGAGTGAGCTTCAGGCGCTAGTAGTACATTCGCCATACCTGATTCCACCATAATAGGGTGGTCCTCTGTACTCATTCTAAATTTCTTCCAAAAGTTGATTGTTCCACCAACCTTTTTTCCCAGGCCTCACGTCCACAAAGAAGCTGCATTGCACATGTTGGATGGCAAGTGAGCCTTGGCCTTCTACATGGAGTGGACAAAAGACTATAGGAAGTTTGTCCAGCTTTTTGTTTCCTTTGGTCCGAGCAAGCTAGGGGTTGCCATTTCCAAACGCTGTCTTTCAATGTGATTAGCAGACTGAATCTCTTTTGCTTATGCCCAGGCAGGCCTGAGCCTCGATGGTCATGTCACAGCTCACAGTGTCAGTCTCCCTGGAGAGTCCTTGGGGCCTGGTTCTAGTTTTTCCACCATCTAGGTGTCTTGCTTAGGCATGATTTGTTTCCAGGATTTGCTCACATAGTTCCATTTGCTCTGCTTGAAGCTCTTTATTTTCTAAGGTGTTGCTTAAATTTCTAGAGGACACACAGCCCGAAGAACAAACCAGTTGGTACTAGAGGAGATCAAACCTAAGCTTTCTTTAGAAGCTCAGATAATAAGACTTTGACTTTCATACTTTGGACACATCATGTGGAGAGAGAGATCATTAGAGAAAGACATGCTTGGCAAGGTAGAAGGTCAATGCAAAAGAGGAAGGCCAGCAATGAGATGGATTGATACAATAACAGCAGCTATGAATGCCACTCTATCAACAATGTGCGCCTGACTGAAGACGGAACACACTTGAGGACAACTATCCTGAGGATCGCTGTGAGTCGACACCGATGCAACGGCACTTAACATCAACAACACAGCCATGCCTTGAGGCCCTGGTTGGTGACCTGCACTGGGGCAGAATGCCTTCAATCCCTCATTGTCCTGGTGTTCTCCACAGGCTATAAATCTGTGTCTCCAGGGGTTAGAATTCCAAGTTCATTTGGGTAGCCCTCTATGTAGGGGCAATTGTTGTCCTGATGGAAGACCAGGATGATGTGCAGTTGATGAAGGGCATCTGCTGACTGTTCTCTGTTTCTGCTCAAGCATGTTGCAGAGAAGGATTGCATGCATGGACATCTTGGGGGCATATTGTCTGGCGCTCCTTGACAAGGCTCTTCAGTTGTTTCTCATCTTCCCTAAGAGTTGGGCCTTCAAGGTTACTACTGGGACTGTCCCAGTAATTATTTCCTAATCATGTGACAATTGGAGTTTGAAGGGCTGCTAATGTTCAGATGTCTTGCAGATCTGCTTTGGCAATAGTGTACTGACAAATTCCAGGACTACACCACTGATTGTACTGGTGATGACATTACTTAAGCTTGTGGTTCATTGCTTCCATTTGCTGGTTGGGGAATATAACCCATTTGTCTGGACTGGTCTAGAAGGGTTCAAGGAAAGCAAATTAGCAAGTAAGAACAAATTTCACCGCCAATGGCCGCAGCAACTTATGGTGTTGGCATCTCTGTTGCCAGGGAATACATATTGAAGTTGTAATGTACAGAAGAGGTTAAGTGAAGCTTGGATGACTGATTGGACCTAGGAGGATTCAGTGAGGTAAGTTGTTTATGCTGCTGTAGAACTCATTGAATGAAGCAGAGTTTGAAACATAGCACTGTGTTGGAATAGTTTGAAGGTTTTAAATTTTTACTGGAAGCACTATGCACTTAATACAACAGGAAGGTAGATATTAAAAATCTAAAATGGACTAACATTATCCTAGCATATCCATTGCTAGAATGTAACGATTGGTCCAAAAGAAAGTTATCAATACAACTATAAACACTGATCTAGCGTATAGTCATCAATATATTAACAGCAGTGAAATTTCAGGTTCAGCTATGTGGCTTTGTAGAACTTGGGATCTTTCTTGGTAGTGGTCTTTATCTGTCATCATCCACTGTGTTATTGTATTACTAAGTTACTCGCTTGAAGAATGAAGTAGAAAAGGCATGATACAAACATTCAAATATTTTGGAAACTTTAAGAAAGTACTGGAAGATATCATCAAGGCTGGCCCTAGGGTATCTGATGCCCTAGATGAACTTTCAGCTGTGTCCGCCCCCCCCCCCCCCCAGGGTGTCCAGTATATCCCCTTTGCTCTCCCCCTGAAGTGTTCAGCATATGCTTTTCCTTATCCCCATCCTATGTTTTCAGCATCTACTCTTCCTTGCCCCCCTCGGCTCATTTCCAGCATCTCCTCACTTCCTGTGTCCCTTCCCCCATGGCAGACCTACTTCTTCACTTGTCACTGTTGCTGCACTGCTACCACCTGGGCCTGCTGCACTAAATGTGCCAGTGTGGGGCAATGAGGAGCAACACATGTTTAAGCCTTCTGCCTCCAAGACCCTGCAAAAGAGAAAATTTAGAGGGGGAGGGGGAAAGATAATGTTGACTTTTGAGTCTTTGCCAATGCTGTTCCCCCATTGTACCACTCTAGGTAGATGCCTGGTCCGCCTAGTGGATGGGCTGGCCCTGGGTATCATGCCTCCATAGAAGATTCGGTAATAATCAAAAGATGTTGGGAGAAGGAAGGCTCAGAGGAAGAGTGAGGAAATACTACTTTACTGAGGTTGGGAAATGCTTGTAGGTGGTATTAACCAAAACTGTGACTCACTTTTGGCATTTTTGAATCCTAGGTAGAGGAAAAATAGTAAAAATAAGTGATGAAGATAACCATAGACAGAATAGATAGGGCCAGGCTTGGAGAGCCAGAAAAATTCTCATTATCTCAATCCACTTGTTTTAATACTTTCGCTATATGTTCTGCATGGTAACACTCCACGATAAAGTACCTTTTCTATGTAGGAAGATCCATTTTCTCTTTGATGCTGAGCAGTAAGTTAAAGAGCAATAACTTCACTCATTGGTCCACCACCAGGATTATAAAATTTGATGTGCTTTTTGCCTCCTTACTACCTCTTCATGTGTTGGGTCAGACCTTGTCTGTTTCTTTCCTCTGCAGGCGATTGAGCGACACCCCTGCCTCTGTGAAGAAAACAGGTGAAGCCCGCAGGGCCAGCTCAGGCTTAGCCCCCAACCCTGCAGCTGAGGTGGACCCTGCTACCATTCTGAAGGCGCTCTTCAAATCCTCAGGAGCCTCCGCTTCGGTGCAGCCAACAGCTTTCCAAATCAAACTCTGAGCTCCCCCCAAAACTGGGTGGGAGCTTCCCTGAAGAGGATTATTACATGAACTGCAGCAACATGGAAACAGTGAGAAGCTTTCCAAGCTTACTGAAAGCTTGTCGAGAGCAAGGGAGAAGCTTGTGTACATTGCCCAGCGGACACCTACTCTTGCTCTCTTTTTGTCATTTTCTACACTCACTACCACCCTTGTATATTAGTTTCTTTTTTCTTCATAGTTTCAGCGCTTTTGTTTTTTAATTTTTGTGTTTTCCAAAAGAGTGCGAAGTGTTCCATGGGGTTCCGGACACTAAACTCTCATCCAACCTCCTGGCTTCTCCCTCTCTTTCTTCAGCCCTTCCCCTTGTGATTGGTTATTAAAGTTCACAGAAGACTGAATATTTCTATTAAAAAACAAACAATGTTTTTTTGTAAATACTTCTTTCTCTGTGCTGCAGACTTAAAAAGAGAGGGAATCCTAATTTTATATTCTCCTTTAATAAAAGGGGTGCTTACATTTACTGATGATGAGAAAAAGCCCACAAAGAATATGACTCCTAGGGACAGTGTTAAAGGTTATTTCTAGGCCTTGCAGAGCAGACCTAATTACTACATTTCTCCTTTCACCTTGTAAAATGTTCTCTTTCTTGGCTGTTGTTCCTGAAGGGCTTGGAAAATACTTGACTAGTAAGACAGAGCTACAGTCTAGCAATGGTGCAGAAAAGAGTAGTGACTGTTGCTGGGTTACCCCTGTAACTTTGCTCATTTTCTCAGCTGTTGAAGCAGCAGCAGTTGATATGACCCGGGCTTTGTGGATTTTAGCTAGCTAATACTATTTTTGTTCTCATGCATTGCATAGTGCTAGTGCTTGGCTCAAGATCTCAAGTGCTTTATATCCTCCAGAAAACAGTTTTTGAGAAACCGCTTCTCTTTCTCCAGAGCTCTCTGTGAATTTCAGTGTAATGCAAGCAAAAAGATGACCTCACAGAAGACATCAGAAGTATGAGGAAGAAGTTGGAGGTGAAGGGAGTGTGTTACACTCCTTCATAGTTTGATTGTTTATTTGTTCAAGGGAAGTGTGTGTAAATCTTACAGTGCACTCTGCAGTTTACCAGTGTCCCAACAGGTAGAAATCACTGATGCTGAAGTTCTGCTTCCTTGAAGCTAATTAAAAGTAGTATTTTATCCTAGTTTCAGGCTAGAAACTTTGCTGTGACCTGAGCAAGGTGTTCATGGTTCCAGGATTCCTGAGTTTCATATCGCACCTTGGCAGTGTTATCTGAGGAAAATTGTATTCCAGAAAAAAAGCACTAGTGCAGTGCACCCCAGAAAAGATGTGCAACCCAAGCAGAGCCAACCCACAGATAACTGATGCCTTAGGCAACATTTCAGTCATGCACTCACTCCTCCCCCCTTCCCTACCATCCCCATCCAAGGTACCCAGAATCCCCTCTCCTCTTTTCCTCCTGTCACCTCTGCCATTGCAATCCTGTCTCCATCCTCTGCCAGAGCCAGTTCAGCCAAACCTGCAACACCAAAAGTAAAAAAGGACTGTGGTGATGGGGCTCTGAGCACTGTGCGTGCTCATGGTCTTTCTGTCCAGCCTCCTCTGACATAAGCTTCCAGTTGCAGAGGGTGGGATGTGGCAGGCTTTGAGCACACACGGATGCTCAAAGATCCATTGTGGTTGAGTGCTGCTTTTTCGCTGACTTAGCAACTGTGTCTGCTGTGCTGTCACCCTTCCCCTGCCCCCCCCCCCACACACACACACACACACAAAGCCTGTCGCCTTAAGTTGACACCTAGTCCTCCTAATAGTATGGTCGGCCCCGAACCCAAGAACTCCTTCCATGCTTTGCATAGCAATGGTGCCGTGCCAGATGGGGGTTTAGATGGTTAGATGTAGCAAGAATTCATAACATTTGCCCTCAGTGCTTTTTTCAGCTCCTCACAAGCAAACAATAGCTATAAAGTTCGCTTTATAGTGAGAGAACCAGAACTGTTAGTGTCATCAATATTTCTCAAAACAGCTTTTTGTCACCCTCTGGGATTTAATTCAGGAGTTCCTAAACCTGTCTTTGTGACTCCCCTCAGCCAATTGAATTTTCAGGCTAGGCCATAATGAATGTGCATGAGATGAATTTGCACGCAGTTGTGCAAAGTGTTAGGTGATTGTTGTTAAGTGCCATCGAGTCAGTGTCGACTCCTGGCGACCCCTCTGGATAGTTGACCTAAACTTTGTTCGATCTTCAGCCAAGCAGCTCATTGTTGATAGAGTGGTATCCATATCTGCTGTTATTGTATCGATCCACCTCATTGCCGGCCTTCCTCTTTTACGCCACTAATCACCTATCTTTCCAAGCATTATGTCTTTCTCCAGTGATCTCTCTCTTCACATGATAGGTCCAAAATATGAAAGCCCAAGTCTGAGTTTCTAAGGAAAGCTTAGGTTTGATCTCCTCTAATACTGACTGGTTTGTTCTTCAGGCAGTCCACGGTATACACAGTATTTGTCGCCAGCACCATAATTCAAAGGCATCAGTTTTCTTCCTGTCTATGTTTTTCACTGGTTTAGGTGACCCTGGTCAAATTGATGTTTCAATGAATCCAAAGTAAACAGAAACTGACAAAACTCTACATGGTACAAAGTTTAAACAACATTTTTCTGCAAATTGTAATGCATAATTACTGGGGGAGGGGGTGGGGGGTTGCTGTTTTTAATAAATTGAAAATAAAAATGTGAACGTGACAAGTGCAAAAGATTAAGCACCCTTCCCATTGATTCATTACTACTTTTTTAAGTTGTTAATAAGGTCAAAAATGTTCAGTGATTTGTTAGGAATTTGGTTAGTCAGATGAAGACAATTCCACAGTTGAACAAATACTCTAACCTTTTGCATTGTGATTCTTCTGTCTACTTTCAACAACTATTGATGGCTCTAAGCAGCTGTCTGTGCATTTGAAGATACCAGGACTGATCTCTGGGGCACGTCACTACTCGCTTTCTTTTTTCTGAATCGGTTCTGTTTAACAATACCTTCTGTCATCTGTCGATCAACCAATTTCTGATCAAGTTCATCACCTTGGGACCCATCCCCATGCTGCTCAGTTTATTCAGAAGGCTTATCAAAAACTGAGCAGCCTCAAGGAACTCGCTTGGAAGAAAGGAAGGTGATTAGTGGCGTGCCTCAGGGATCGGTCCTGGGACTGATACTGTTCAATGTATTTGTGAGTGATATTGCTGCAGGGAAAAGTCTGTTGCAAATTTTCATGTCATCTGCAAAAAGGCAGAGTGGACTTCTGAGGGAGTGGACAATATGAAGAAAGATCTACAAAAGCTGGAAGAATGGTCTAATGCTTGGCAGTTAAGATTTGATGCAAAGAAGTACCGAGTCATGCACTTGGGATGCAGAAATCCAAAGGAATTGTATGCGATAGGAGGCGAGAGGTTGGTGTGCACAGACCAGAAGGACCTTGGAGTGATGGTGTCTGAGGATCTCAAAATAGCAAAACAATGTGACAAGACAGTATCAAAGCCAGAAGCCAGAGAAGAATAAGCCAAATCAAAAAATCATGAGCTGAAATGTATATGTGTGTATGTATAAATGTTGGAAGATTAGCCATGAGGAAACAAACTACCTCTCATAGCAGTACTTCCGTTTTACTCAATTTAATGAAGCCCCTACAAGAGCTTTGAAAGTAGGTAAAAAACACCATACAATAGTGTGCCCTACACAAAACGTATTCAAAAAATGTGTTACTTCCAACAATTTTACATATCTAAAACCAATGGAACAATCAAAAGTAACAAAACAATCAGAGTTACTTATCTGTTGTCCATGAAAAACCAAGTCGTGAAAATTCTCCAGACTCGGTGAAATTACAATCTCTTGAATCTCTGCAATTTTGAAAAAGTATCCACAGTTTTGAAAAAGCTCCGCAGCTTTGAAAAAGTGTCCGCAGTTTTAAAAAAGAACACAGTACTGCATTTCGGGCAAGACAGTATTAATGCCCTGTATCAACGCTCTCCTTAACTGCAAATAAACTCCTAACTTCCCAGTTCTTCAGGACGCCAGTGCATGCTCATCGTAAATGATACAGGGCGTTTGTTTCTGCACGGCTAATCTTCCAACATTTATACATACACACATACACATTTCAGCTCATGAGTTTTTGATTTTTGCTCTATTTTTGTTTTTGTATAGATTTTTATAGTTATTTTGGATTATTAGAGAAGAATAACCAGCAGAAGGGAGGAAGTATTAATGCCCCTGTATAAGTCGCTGGTGAGGCCTCACTTTGGAGTATTGTGTATAGTTTTGGAGACCATATCTCACAAAGGATATAAAAAGACTTGAAATGTTTCAGTGGAAGGCGACCAAAATGATTTGGAGCCTGTGCCAGAAGATGTATGAGAAGAGACTTGAAGACCTAAATATGTATACCCTAGAGTATAGGAGGGACAGGGGAGATATGATACAGACTTTTAAATATTTAAAGGGTATTAATGAACAAACCAACCTTTTTTCAAAGAAGGGGAAGCTGTAAAACTAGACAGGCATAAAATGAATCTGCAAAGAGGTTAAACTTCAGAGCAATGTCAGGAAATACTTTTTCACTGAAAGGGTGGTGGATGCTTGGAATGCCCTCCCTATGGAGGTGGTGGGGGCAAATGCAAAATGGCATGGGGCAGACACTGGATCTCCTTATAGCAAGAGGATAAAATCAAAATGAGCTTAAATATCTTTTATATTTCAATAAATAGAGGGGGGTGACCTGCACAAAGCGGCTGGCACAACCCTAAACAAAGGCGTATATTGAGAACTAGAGTGGGATGGATTGTAATGTTTTTCCTTTGAATTTTTGTTTCTTTGTAAAATATTTGTAAATCATTTCCCAATTTCTGTACAAGATTTATTCTTTGTTTATATTGTAAAACTCACATAAATATAAAATAAAAAAACAAAACCCCCAAAGGCATAGAGGGGGGTGACCTGCACGGAGCAGTGGGTACAACTACTCTAGCCACCTTACTGGGCAGACTAGATGGACCATACTGGTCTTTATGTTCTGTCATATACTATGTTACTATGTAGATAATTCACTCTTGCGAAGAAGGGGAAGGCTATAATAAAATCTCTAAATGCTAGCATTTGCAACTGTTAGAAACATTGTTAAGAGATGGATTTGCATTGAATTGTTGAAGTTAAGGCATGGTTTGGAAGACTATGGAAAAAATCTGATAGATAAGCCCAAAAACTGGACAGATCTGCAAAACAGACCCCAATAGATCACAGTAAATTAACTACCTGGGTCACCAGGAGTCAGGACTGACTCAAAGGCACGCATTGCATTTGTAGAAGTTGTCCACAGTACAGCTTTGCTTATACAGCAATGATCTGCATGGGAGAGCTGTCAGAAGGAAACATTTTCTATGACAAAAAGAATACCTTGCCAACCTTTAAGCATGGGGGTTGGATCGATTATGTACTGGTGGAAATGTATGGCAGCCAGAGGCACATGAAATATGTAGGTCCAAGGAAGAACTGATTCAACTAAATATCAGCATAGCCTAGAAGCTGAGAAAAAGGATGGATATTTCTTCAAGACAACATACTGAAATATATCTCAAAATCAACTGTGAAGTATTTACCATAAAGAAAGGTGAAGGTTTAGGAATGGGCCAGTCCCCAGACTTGAATATTATTAAAAATCTGTGGGAAGATTTCAAACATGCAATGTGTGCAAAAAGACCTAAGAATATTTCTGAAATAGAAACATTTTGCAGTGAAAAGAGGGGGTAAAAATTCCAAAAGCAAGATTAGGACTCCTAACTGGCTACTGGAAACCTTTGGAGGATGATATTTTTGCCAAAGGAGGTGTTGCAGAGTATTGACTGAAAGGGTGTCAAACGTTTGCACCTGTCTACTTGACTGTTTTCTTATTTTGAGGCTGCAAAAAATTGCAAATAAATAATTATACATTGAAATTTGCTGAAATATGTCATGTTTAACTGTGTGAAAGAAAAACATGCAGCCAAATCCAACCGTAAATGAAGTTAATACAAACACCAAAATTAGTTCAAACAAACTTAATTAGAAAAACTTAATAAAAGATTAAGTGGAGACATCAATAGGCATTAGGGAAAACCAATTTGCCACAGGCCTTCAACAGCCAAAGATTCATCATTTGCCTCCACCACCCCAAAGTATTTGATTTTTCATTAATTTTGCAATTTTTCTCTTTTTTAAAGGTTATTGTGACCATTATAACTCGCACAAAAAGATTGTGTCTTCACAAAGGTACTCTTCCTCCTCTGTGTTTGAACCCATTCTGATGTTTTACCTTTTGTACCATGTAGCAGTTGACAGCTTCTATTCTGTGAGGATAGAATTTGAACAGGTTTGTAAAGATTTGCAGACAGCTGTATATAGAGTTTTGCAGTTCATGCAGAGTTATCTCATGCATATTCATTGTAAACCTCTGAAATCCCACCTGTCTTTGGGGTTGCAGGGCAGCTCTGGGAAGCCCTACTCTAATTCTCAGTCTTTTGCTATTGAGTTTACTAGTTCTGTGCAGAGTTCCATCTTGGGCTGTGTTGCAATCATACATCCTATGTGTTTGGGTACAGCTTCCTCCTCCATTTAGTTCTGCAGTGGGGCCAGGGCTATTGTATAAAACTGCAGTCAGATGTTAATGATTTAATTCATTAAATGTTGATAGGTTTAGGTGAATGCTTTTTTTTTTTTTTTTTTTTTGCTGACTGGTATTTAAGTGATAGCAACCCATCTTTTGTAATACTGCCTGCATCCTTCCGTGTTTGTAACATACATTTTTCACCTCTTACAGCCCTCGGTTCTTTGTGCATAATTATTTGCATTTATTTTTTGTCCCCACTTTAGTAATATAAAGGACTAGGTTTTATTCATTTATTGGTAACTGTTAGAGAGAAACTTGAAATAAGTGATTATTAGCACAGGTGCTGACTTCCTTTGAGGGCGGTGCTAGTCAACATTTCCTGAGGGCCTTCGGCATTACTGTACAACAGAAACAATGTGTGAAAATGTGATTAAACTATGGGAATAGTGCTATTACTGCTACGGTTACCATTACTATTGCATTATTATAGCATTATTAGATTAGTCATCTCTAGTGCTTTTTCTCATTCTAGCAGTCCCACTTTCTTACGTTTACAGTTTGCTATCCTTATGAATCCCAGCATGTAGCAACATATGTTAAAATGTTGTGTAGTGTCCAGTTCCTGAATGCTGTTGGTTACTTTCTCCTCAGGAGCATTCAGTAAAAAAGCTCAAATTCTGCACCCAGTTATGGTTGGCACGGAAATCAGTGAAGCTGCCTGTGTTCAGCTCTGGAAAGCCAGGTAATATGGTCCTCAGACCATCTGCACTGTCTGTCCAGTCAGTACTGACACCATTCTGTAGCCAGACTTTGAAATACAATGGGGTTTACAAAATGCCACGTTAGTTTGTGATGGACTTTCTCCAGGAACAAACAAGAAGTCAGTCCTCACATATGAGTGACATTGACTGAGCCTGTGCAGAAGCATCTGCTCAACTTTCAAAGAAAGCCTTTGGGAGATGCACCACGCATGCATGGTCCCCTTCACGCCCAAGGGCACCATCTTGCCTTAGTCTCCTTTTTTCCACGGAGCTCACTGGACGTCTGTCCCATTACCCCAGAAAAAGTGTCTCTTTTTTGTCTTAAATTATCCTCTTTCCAGTACGCGTACCACTTCCTTTTCCCACCCCAGAGCCAGCTCACCTAGGCGTTGCTCCTCAGGTTCATTTTCTTTGTTTTTCTCAAGGTGTCTCTTGACTGGCGCTTCGTGCCCTTTTTTGGCCAGTAGGCCTCGGACCCTCACATGGGTTGAAGGCCCCGTATTTTGCAGTAAGATAGTCTATCACCAACCCACATGACTGCTGCCTCCGTTGGCTCAAGCCGGTCCATGACAACTCAGGCTGCGACATTTGCTAGTCCATGTCTGCAAAGGCCATCAAAAGCCATCAGTTGAAGCAGGAGAAGTTCTTCTATAAATCCGACTCTGCGCCAGAGTCCCTGGTGACACCACGCTCCAGGGCTCCGTCTGATACCTTGGTGCCCCATAATGCCAGGGCTGCCTCGGAGTCCCGCAGCCACAGGTTCTCAGAGAGGAACTCCCTGGAGGTGGAACGCAAGAAGAGCTCAAAAACCTCAAAGGCTGCCTCTTACAATGGGTCTGGAAAAGTGGGTAAATCCCACACCAGGCCCTGCAGTCCCTGGGGTGAGTCCAAGAGGTCTGAGTGGGAGTGACTACACAAGCTGCCCCAGAAGGAGTCGTCAGCATTGGGTAATCGGCCTCGGACCCCTGAGACCATCCTGGCCGAAGACTTCTCGACGGAGCCAATGCTGGGCCCGAAGCCATCAATGCCCATATTGAAGGCTTTGGAGCCATATGGCATGGCGACCAGGCTGGCGGCCTTGGAATGCAGTATCACTGTTCTCCTGGCCCAGCAGCAGGCGTTGATGTCCGATTCATCTTCCCCGATGATCGGACCCTCAACCTTGAGGGCTTCCCTGGTCGTCGAGCCGATGCTTGAGTGCCACTGGCCTCTAGAGAGCCGTCGACATCGGATGAGGTCCCAGTCCCATTCCTCGGAACACTGGCCCTCTATGGTGAGTGCATCTGGCTCAGACTGCAGGTCTTCCAGGGGTTGCGGGCCTATGGGCTCGGGCCTCAACCGTGGAACCACGGAGCCTTGGATTCTTCCTCTGATTTTGAGACAGACTGGGATACTGTGAATGAGGAGTCCCCAGACACCTGGCAACACAGAGACGTGTCCTCAGATCCGTCTCCACCAATGTCCTGGCACTGTTCCCTGCCCAATGACGTTGCCTTCCTCGACTTTGTGTGGGATATGATAAAGGCATGCGCGTTTGAGACCAAGGCAGAGGATGACCCCCACATGGAGGAATGAGATCCTCCAGTACAAGAACCCTCCGAAGGAGGCCTTCATGGTGCCTGTCCCTCCGATCCTTGAGCACCTCCTCATCCGTTTTTTGGAAATACCGGCCTTGATGCCCATCATGAGCAGATGGCTCAACTCCATGTACCGAGTCCGCTGAAACCTGATGTTCCAAAAAACCCAGCTCCTTTACAATTCTATGGTCATCGAGTCACCATGAGTCGACTCAAGAGCCAAAAGACTCCTTCCTCGGTGCCTCCGGGTAGGGAGCCCGGACCTTGGACGCCCTTGGCCAAAAATACTACCAGAGCTTGATGCTGACTTCCCGAATCTAATCCTACCAGTTGTACATCGGAACTGGCAAGGGAACTCGCGGGCTTCTCTGCAGGCCTCGATGGGGAACTTCTCCAGCGATTCAAGTCACTGGCCTCGGCAGTCAAGGACTGGTCGAAGTTCCTGTCTTGAGCAGCATACGACGGCTTTGAATCCTCAGTCAGAGTGGCTGCCTCAGGCATGGCTGCAGTCGTCTGAACTTGAGCAATGGGTTCAGGATAAGCTTATCAATGTCCCTTGCACCGGAGAGGACCTCTTTGGAAAACCCATAACAGACAAGGCTGCAGAGATAGAGAGTGAGTTCCTAACCAGGACCAGACTCTATAAGAAGTCCTCTGTGCACCCCCATAAGAAATCCCCGGGGAAGAAGCCTTTCTTCCCAAGAAAAAAGGGGCTTTTTGGTAATGCCCCACATACCAAGCCTTCTCTGCCCCACAGCAGGGATAGCAGTCCAAGGGGCAAGGACACGGACCCCTCAAGCTTAAAACCCAGGCACTGGCTCAGCCTGGAGGGAGTTTTTGACTTCTTGGGCATGGCCTCCTCTCCCCCAGGAAGCCCTCAGCAGCCCACAGAGTGATGTCTGGCCCTGTTTGCCCACAGGTGGTCCTCCATCACCACTAATTCCTGGTACTGCAAGTAGTCAAGTTGGGTTACCTGCTCCACCTGCAATGGATGTCACCTTCGTTCTTCCCAGGAGAACCCATAAGGCATCGCCTTCACCAAACTCAGCTCCTCACCAAGCTCGCAGGCCGTCTCAAGGACAAGGCAGTGGAGCCAGTGCCCAAGTATCTCCTGGGCAAAGGCTTCTATTCCAGATATTTCCTTGTTCCCAAGAGAACAGGGGGCCTCAGACCCATTTGGACCTACAGGACATGAACAGACTTCTGGTGAGGGAGAAGTCCAAGATGCTGTCCCTTGGAACACTGCTCCCACACCTCCAGCAGGGAGACTGGCTATGCTCCTTAGACTTGAAGGATGCTTATACACACATCCTGATCCATCCCAACTAACGACAATACCTCTGGTTCATGGTGGGAGGAGGTCATTACAGTACAGGGTGCTACCCTTCGGGCTGGCCTCATCACCAAGGGTCTTTACCAAGTGCCTAGTGGTGGTCGCAGCCCACCTTCATCTCCAAGGGGCCTTCTTCTTTCCCTACCTGGACGACTGGCTCATAAGGGGAGGCACAGCTGCAGAGGTGCACCATGCCACCGAGTGCACCATCCACGTACTACAGCATGTAGGGCTCGTCATCAAATACCCTAAGTTCCACCTCTCTCCGACTCAGTGCCTGGAGTTCATAGGGACTCAGCTAGACACCCTCCAGGCCAAGGCCTTCCTCCCTTTGGAGAGAACAGTATGCCTCAGGGCACTAGCCACAGAGATGCAGCACTACCAGTTGATGCCTGCTCTCCTTTTCCTCTGTCTGCTGGGCCACATGGTCTCCACAGTCCATGTTGACCCCATATGCCTGCCTGCACATGAGGATGGCTCAGTGGTGCATCTACTCCCGGTGGACACAAGCCATGGGCAGACTTCGAGATAGGGTAAGAGTGACCCACCAGCTGGCGGACTCTCTCGACTAGTGGCAGCTCCCTCGCCACCTTCAGGTCGGGATGCCCTTCCAGGGACCCCCACCCCCCAGAGGGTCCTTACCATGGATGCCTCCCTGCTGGGATGGGGAGCACTGCACTCAAAGCAATGGTCCCAGACAGAGTGCCAGTTGCAGGTCAATCTTCTGGAGCTCTGGGTGATTTTATGGCCTTCTGAGCCTTTCATCATCGGTTACAGCACAAGTCGGTGCTGGTCCAGATGGATAACAAAGTTGCAATGTTCTGTGCCAACAAGCAAGGGGGCATGGGGTCGTACTCCCTCTGCCAGGAGGCAGTAGCCCTCTGCTCACATACGACATGCAACGGGATGCTTCTGCAGGCAGTCTACCTCCTGGGCCAGGACAGTGCCCTGGCGGACAAGCTGAGCAGAGTCCTTCAGCTTCATGAGTGGCACCTGGACCTCAGAAGTGGCCTTCTGGCTTTTCTGACTCTGGGGCGTCCCCCTAGTGAGTCTGTTGTCCACCAGTCCGGACAACACGCAGTTGCCCCACTTCTGCTCCTGCCAGCCACACCTGACCTGGGTGATGGCTGATACATTCCTCATTCCAAGGATGGAAGGCCTTTTCAATGTCTTCCTGCCAACATCACTGGTCACCAAGACCCTCTTCCAGGTCCAGCGTGACAGGGCATTGCTGATACTGGTAGCCCCCCCCCCCCCACCCGGTGCCCAGGCAACCTTGGTTCGTGCTGCTTCTCTGTCTGTTGGCAGCGTCTCTGATTCCCCTGGGCCGTGCCCCAGGACTACTTTAACAAGAGGAGCGCTCGGTCCTGAACCCCAGCTTGGGGTCCCTGTCACTCACAGCTTGGCTGCTGAAAGGGTAGCTCTAGCTCCCTTTCACCTCCCATGAGACATGGAGGAGGTTCTTCTGGCCTCCCGCAAGGCTTCCATGAGAAGGGTGTATGCCTTTAAGTGGCATCAATTTTTGGTGTGGTGTGGTGCGCTGAGAGCCAGGCGAATCTGTTCTGCTCGGTGCAGCTGGTACTCCAGTACCTACTCTATCTGTCCCAGGTGGGATTGAAGTCCAACTCAGTCAGAGTGCACCTGAGCGTTATTGCAATGCACCATCACTCTGTTGAGGGCAAGGCCCTCTTGGCTCAGCCCCTTCTTTCTCATTTTTTGCAGGGCATCATGTTGTCCAAGCCCCCCGTCCGCCCACCAGCAGCAGAGTGGGATCTCAATGTGGTGCTTTCACAGCTCACTAAGCTGTCATTGAGGCCCCTGGCTACTTGCTACTTGTGGTACCTTTCCTGGAAGGTTGTCTTTCTCGTGGCACTCACATCAACTCACAGGGTCAGCGAGCTCCAGGCTCTGATGGCAGAGCCTCCCTATACAAGGATCTACAAGAACAAGGTAGTGCTCCACACACACCCCAAGTTTCTGCTCCCCACTTTCTTCCTGAGGCCTCACGCCGGCAAGGCAGAGACTGTTCTCCATACTCTGGATTGTAAGAGAGCCCCGTCCTTCTATCTGCAATGACTCAGGGCTACCACAAAACACCTCAGCTTTTCATCTCCTATGACCCCAGTCACCTGGGGTTTCCAGTGACCAAGCAACCTCTGTCCAATTGGGTGGCAGACTGCATTGCCCTCGCCTGTGAGCTGGCTGGGATGCCACTAGACCACTGGGTCTCGGCGCATCGCATCAGGAAAAGGCTACTTCTGATGCAAATCTGCATTCCATACTTGTGACAGAAATATGCCAGGCCACCACCTGGTCTTTGGTCCATACCTTCGCAGCTCACTACTGCCTGCAGAGGGAGTCCCGATGGGTCAGCACCTTTGACCAGGCCGTACTCCATAATCTCTTCGGGGTGTAGGCAACTCCTGCCCTCCGACCAGGCTATCAGAATGCTGGTTCCCCACCAGACACTTGGGTCTTTCAAGAGTCTCTCGGTTGGGACTCAACTGCTGCAGCTCATGGCTCTCTACCTCTGGTCACACGTGGCATTTTGTACAGGTCTTCGGTAGCCTGTAGCTGGGGAGTTGCTTGTTTCTGGAGAAAACACAGTTACTTACCTGTAACGGGTTTTCTCTGGGAACAAGCAGGAAATCAGTCCTTACATATGGGTGACGACAGCGCTGATAGAGCCCACGCAGAAGCATCTCCCCAGCTTTCAAAGCTTTTGGGAGATGCACCACTCATGCATGGTCCACTTCCCACCCAAGGGTTCCATCTTGTCTCTTTTTTTTCCACGGAGCCTATAGGACATTGTCCAGTTTTCCATGGAAAAAGTTTGATTTTTATTGTTGTATTTCTCCAGTTACATAGGTTCCTTCCTGCCCCCAAGCCAGTTCGCCTCAGCATCACTCCTCCGGTTTGTCCATTAGTTTTATTCATTTTTTCATTGAGGTGTGTCACAACCGGCATTTGTGCCCTTTTCCAGCCGAAGGCCTCAGACTCCTGCTGTGAGGAGGGACCCCCTTTTTCCGAAGGCCTCCGTGGCTTCAAAAAGTGTGACCGGTTTATCAAAATGATGTCACTTACTGACCCACATGACTGCTGCCTCTGATGTCTTGGCCCGGAGCACAACGACTCCGACTGCAAGCTCTGCAGAACTATAACCTTGAAGAGCCGCCAACAGCAGCAAATAAGTTTCTTTCAGAAGTCCAACTCTGCACCAGAGTCTCCAGTGACACCACACTCCAGGGCCCTCCGATACCTCAGTGCCCTGCAAAGCCAGAGCCTCCTTGGTGTCCTGCAACCATGGTTCTTCTGAGTGGAAATCCCCAGAGGTGGAGCATAAGAAGAAGGAATTCTCAAAGACTGCCTCAGAGGACAGATCTGGGAAGAAGGGGAAATCCCACCCCAGGACCACAGTCCCAGGCATGAGTCCAAGGAGTCGGGGCAGGAGTAGCCCACCAAGCTGTCCCGTAAGGAGTCGTTGGCACCTGCCGACCAGCCTCTGGCCTCCGAGGCCATCCTCATCGAGGACCCCCTTGACAGTACCGACGCCGGGTCCAAAACCCTCTGTGCCTGTGTTGAATGCCTTAGAGCCAACTGGTATGGAGACCAGAATGGCAGCGCTAGAGAGCAATATATCTGCCCTAGTGGCCATGCAGCGGGCATTCATGTCCGGCTAGTCAGGTTTATCTGCCCTGACGACAGGACCCTCGACATCAAGGGCTTCCCCGGACATCGAGCTGGTCCTCGAGAGAGCCCCAGGCCCTGGACTAGTTCCCACTCCCATTTCTCGGGACACCGGTCCTCCCCAGTAAGTGCCTGCAGCTCAGACTGATGATCCTCCAGAGGTCATGGACTGCTGAGAGCATCCCTCGGCCAAGGTGATCGCACAGCGTTGGACTCGTACTTGGACTTCGAGTCCGAATGGGAGACCGAGGACGAAGAGTCTCCGGACACAAGACGGCACCGTGATATGCCCCCGGACCTGTCTTCCCCCAACGACCTGACACCGCTCCCCGCCCAAGGACATTACATTCCTCGATTTTGTGTGGGACATGGCCAAGGCCCTCACCATCGAGACCGAGGCTGAGGAGGACCCTCGACTGAGGAATTGGAGATAATCCAATATAAGTCACCACCGAAGGAACCCCTTATGGTTCCGGTGCCCTCGATCCTCGACCACCTCCTCCTCCGAATGTGGGAAACACATTGGTACCAATGGTTAGCAGGTGCCTCGACACCATGTACTGGGTATGCTGAAGTCCTGGGTTCAAAAAGACTCAGCTTCCCCACAACTCCATGGTCGTAGAGTCGGCAATGCGCCAGCTTAAGAGCCAAAGAAAACATGAATCAGTGCCACAGGGAGGTCCGAACCCTCAACGCCCTCAGCTGGAAGGCATTTCAGGGCTCGATGCAAACATGCCTGATCCAGTCCTATCAGCTCTACATCACCATGTACCTGAAGAAACTGTATAAGGAGCTTGGTTGATTCTCGGCAGACTTTGAGGGGGAACCCATTACAGAGGTTCAAGACCCTAACCTCAGCAATAAAGGAATACTCAGTTTTTGTCCCAGGCAGCCTACGATGGCTTTGAGTCATTGGCCAGGGTGGCCACCGCAGACATCAGGGTTCAATGCCAGGAATGTCTGCAGTCATCTGACCTGAAATAATGGGTGCAGGATAAACCGAGAGATGTCCCCTACATAGGTGAAAACCTATTCAGGAAGCCCATGACAGATAAGGCAGCAGAGATGCAGACCGAGTTTGTGATGAGAACCATGCTCTCAAAAAAGACCTTGGTGCACCACCAGAAGAAAGCCCCGGGGAAAAATCCCTTTTTCCCAAGGAAGAAATGAGGCTTTAGTGGCATTTTGCAGTTCTAGGCCTTCTCGGTCCCTCAACAGGGCCAGCAACAAAAAGGACAGGGGACATGGTCCCAGAAAACAAAAAGCCCCAAAGTCTCAGGAGCCAGCCCCAGCCCAGTCTAGGGGTGCTTTTGACTGCCTGGGTGTGACCTCCCTATCCCCAGGTGGTCCTCTGCTGCCCATAGGGGGGCACCTAGCCATGTTTGTCCACAGGTGGACAGCCATCACCACCAACACCTAGCTGCTAAAGATGGTCAAGGAGGGCTATATCCTCGAACTACATCAGGCGCCACCCACATACTTCCCAGGGGAGCTCACTGGGCCTCTCCTTCACCAGACCTTGCTCCTTACTGAGCTAGCAGGCCTAACCAATGACAAAGCAGTCGAGCCAGTGCCGAAACATCTCTGGGACACAGGCTTCTATTCCAGATACTTCCTCATCCCCAAGAGGACAGGGGGGGGGGGGGTGCTCAGGCTCTTGCTAGACCTGCGAGAGCTCAACAGGTTTCTGGTCAGGGAGACGTTCAAGATGCTCTCCCTTTGGACACTACTGCTATTCCTCCAGCAGGGAGATTGGCTGTGCTCCTTAGACCTAAAGGATGCCTACACTCACATCCTAATTCATCCCAGCCACAGAAAATATCTCCGGTTCATGGTTGGAAGAAAGCATTACCAATACAGGGTGCTGCCCTTTGGTCTGGCCTCGTCACCAAGGGTCTTCACAAAGTGTCTCGCAGTGGTTGCAGCCCACTTCTGGCTCCAAGGCACCTTCATTTTCCCATATCTGGATGTCTGGCTCATAAAGTGGGACACGTCTGCAGAGGTACAATGCACCACCGGGAGCACTATCAATGCCCTGCAGCACTACCCCAAATCCCACCTCACTCCAGCCAATGCCTATTCAAAGGGGTGCTACTAGATACCCTCCAGGCAAAAGCCTTCCTCCCCCAGGAGGGGTCAGAATGCCTTATGGAGTTAGCCACAGAGGTACACCGATGCCAGATGCTACCTGCCTGGCTCCTACTCTGCCTGTTGGGACACATGGCCTCCACGGTCTATGTGACCCCGTATGCCCGCCTGCACATGAGGGCAGTCCAATAGTGCCTCCGTTCTCAGTGGGCTCAAGCCACAGGCAGAGTCAGGGACAGAGTGAAGGTGACCTGTCAGCTGGTGGACTCCCTTGGATGATGGCAGAATCCATGCCACCTTCAGGCCGGGATGCCCTTCCAGGCACCCAGCTCCTGGAAGGTCCTCACCACTGACGCCTCGATAATGGACTGGGGAGCGCACTGCGTGAGCCTCCAGATGCAAGGTTGCTGGTCCCAGGAGGAATCCTGGTTGCAAATCAACCTGCTAGAACTCCAGGCAATATATCTAGCCCTCCGAGTCTTCCGCCACCAACTTAAACACCGCTTGGTGCTGCTCCAGTCTGACAATCAGGTCTCAGTGTTCTGCATGAAAAAACAGGTGGGTACAGGGTCATACCCCCTCTGCCAGGAGGTGATAGCCCTCTGCTCCTATGCTGCAGGCAGAGGGATGCTCCTAAGGGCGGTGTACCTCCCAGGCCAGAACAGTGTCCTGGTGGACAAATTGAGCAGGGTCCTCCATCTACAAGAGTGGTGCCTGGATCCAGTGGTAGTCTCATGGCTGTTCCATCTCTGGGGCATCCCCTCTCAATGGACCTGTTCACCAGCCCGGACAACACGCAGTTGCCCCAATTCTGCTCGTGCCAGCCGCACCTGTCCTGGATGGCAGTGGATGCATTCCTCACCTGTGGACAAAAGGCCTTATGTACGCTTTCCCACTGACATCACTGGTAGCCAAGGAAACTATTCAAAGCCCAGCGCGACAGAGCATCACTAGTGCTGATAGCCCCTTGGTGGCCCAGGCAGCCCTGATTCCCACTGCTCCTCTCCCTGATTCCCATAGGCCGAGCTCCAGGGCTACTCTCACAGCAGCAGGGCTCTCTCCTGCACCCCAGTCTCGGGTCCCTCTCACTCACGGCTTGGCTGCTGAAAGGGTAGCATTAGCTCCCTTCAGCCTCCCACAGGACGTGGAAGAGATTCTTCTGGCCTCTCGTAAGGCCTCCACTAGAAGAGCATACAACTTCAAGTGACGCCGATTCTCGGAGTGGTGTGCAGAAAGATGGGCAAACCCATTTTCCTGCTCAGTACAAATGGTTCTTCAGTACCTACTTCCCTTATCGCAGGTGGGACTGAAGTTTAATTTGATCAGAGTACACCTGAGTGCCATCGCAGCACATCACCATTCCATTGAGGGAAAACCCCTCTTGGCTCAGCTTGTGTCCTGATTCCTGCAGGGTCTCATGTTATCCAAACCACCCATCCACCCCCCCCTGTGGTGGAATGGGATCTCTATGTGGTGTTCTCACAGCTCACTAAGCCTTTGTTTGAGCCTCTGACTACCTGCCACCTCTGGTACTTATTCTGGAAGGTTGCCTTCCTGGTAGCACTCACATCAGTTCGCAGAGTCAGTGAGCTCCAGGCTCTGATGACAAAACCCCCCCCTACACAAGGTTCTACAAAAACAAGGTGGTACTCTGCACGCACCCCAGGTTTCTGCCAAAGGTGGTGTCCCCATTCCACCTCAACCAGGAGGTGGTACTCCTCACCTTCTTTCCGAGGCCTCATGCTGATAGGATAGAGACTATTCTCCACAATCTGGATTGTAAGAGAGCCCTGTCCTTTTACCTGCAGTGGGCCTAGGGCCACCGCAAAGCACCACAGCTTTTTGTATCCTATGATCCCAGCCGCCTGGGGCTCCAAGTGACTAAGCAAACTCTGTCCACTTGGGTGGGCAGACTGCATTACCCTTGCCAGTGAGCAAGCAGGAATCTCACTGGACCAGAGGGTCACTGTGCACTGCGTCAGAGCCAGGGCTACTTCCGTGGCAAATCTGTGTTCCATCTCTGTGAGGGAAATCTGCCAGGCTGCCACCTGGTCTTCGGTCAACACCTTTGCAGCTCATTGCTGCCTGGAGAGAGTCCCGATGGGACAGTGCCTTTGGCCAAAACGCATTCCGTAATCTCTTTGGGGTGTAGGCAACTCCTGCCCTCTGGCCCCTTCTGTGTTCAGGCTACCGGAGTGCTGGTTCTCTGCCAGACACTTGGGTCTTGTGAGAGTCTCTCAGTGGGGACTCAACTACTGCTGATCACAGCTCCCCCTTTGCAGTTTGCCGTGGCATTTTTTGGTTACAGATTCTCAGTAGCTTGTAGCTGGGGAGTCCCATATGTGAGGACTGACTTCCTGCTTGTTCCCAAAGAAAGCGTAGTTACTCACCTGTAGCAGGTGTTCTCCGGGGACCACAGAAATCAGTTCTCGCAACCCTCCCTTCACTTGGAGTTGTTTCCTTACCGTATTTTATTTTTGCCATCTTAACTATGTCATTAGACTGAGGCAAGATGGCACCCTGGTATTTTAATTTTAGTTTTATTTTTTCTTCAGTTGCTTCGAGGGCCTAGTGCCCCTCATAGGCCTCAGGCCTATTCTTCCATCATGGAGAAACACCCTTCCGGGTTTAAAAAATGCACCAAGTGTTCCTGCACTATTTATGTCACAGACACAGATGACTGGTGCCTAAAATGCCTCTGTCCCAACCACGACCCAGACTGTTGTGCTCTCTGTAAACAAATGACTAAGAGAGTTTTAGGCCAGAAAACTATCTGAACTTTTTCCATCGGACTCTGTTTCACTGGCATCGATATCCTCTCGATCATTGGCTTCCAAGGTATCCAAAACCTCGAAGCACAGCTCAGAGTCCAAGAAAAAGAAAATTTTGAGATCTCCACCAAAATCACCACGGGATCATCAAGAGTCTCAAGCTTCGTCGAAGGAATCCAGAGAGGCACTGATAGGATCAAGGGACAGGTCTCGTTCTAAACACAGAAACTCCCCTAAGACATTCTCTGAAGCTGGATGTCAGATCGTACACTCCCGGCAGGAGGACTTGTCCTTCACAGCCTCAGTGGGGACAGGGAGGCCTCCAAAGCATTGACCTCGGCAGAGCCTCTGGTGCTGTATTCTGGTATGGTGGCTACAAGCTTTGTTCCATCCTTGGACCAGACACCGGCAATCTCATTGGATCAGCACATGCTATCCATTGAAAGGACATTAGCGGCATTCCTGGCAGCATCAGTACCCTGACCACTGATGACTCCGGCACCCCTAGGGTCGGTATTGACATCCATACCGACACTGGAGGTAGTATCAGCACCGGCATTGGTATCATTACTGGTACTACCAATTCAAAGCTATACTGCTCCTCTACCAACATCGACGCCCGGCGCTCCATAGGCAGAGCAACCATCAATGCTGCTGGCTACTCAGCATGGTGAGGACATAGAACATGACTGGCAGCGACAGCACTGGTCACACGGTCATCGGCACTGACAGCGTTCACCGAGCTCAGAGTCCGATGCATCTGACTCAGATCATCGATTCCTTGACTTGCAGGACCTCCTGGATTTCGCATCAGTATCGGAACCATCACTGACAGCCACCACCTCCCGCCGCAAATCTCCACCAGAGGATATGTCCTGCCAAGAATTCATTTGAGACGTGGCAGGGCTCTTGATACCAGCAGCGGCGGAACCAGAGCTTCGAGCGGAAGAACTGGAAATTCTACAGTACCCCACAGTACCAATGGAAGCAATGATCTTACCAGTACACAAGATCTTTCACAACCTAATGCTTTGCATGTGGGAGACACCGCTCACAATAGCACTGATTAGCAGATGTCTTGATACAGTGTATCAAGACCCCGTGTTTTCAAAAACCATAACTAATATATCACTCAGTGGTGGTTGAATCAATGATGTGACGCATCAAGAATGGCAAAGCACCTGCATCGATACCTCCCAGAAGAGAATCGAGGAACGTTGATGCTTTTGCCCAATGGTCTTTCCAGGCCTCCATATTGGCAAGTAAAATCAGCTCCTACACTTTATATATGGGAATGTACCTAAAGGAGATAAATAAGGACTGGGAAGTCTTCTTACCATTCATCCCAGATGACAAAAAGCCAGCTTTTGAAACTGTCCTCAAGAACAGTCAGTATGTCTCCAATTTGTTAACAGGGCAGCATTCAATGCTTTTAAATCTACCAGCAGAGCATCTGCTGTTGCCATCAGTGCTAGAAGGCTGGCATATTTTCAGGCCTCAAACCTTAAACAGTGGGTCCAAGACAAGCTGGGCAACATCCCCTGGGGGAAACCTGTTTGGTAAGAATTGGAGAGAAAAGGCTGGAGAGCTTGAAACTGATGATACTACCCTAAAAAGACAAGAAAACTGCTGACCCCTCAAAGAAGAGGCCAGCGGCAAGAAAGACCTTCTACCCTTCTTACTCACAGCCCCCTTACCAACAGCAGGGCAAGCAGCAGGGGACAAAACAGGCTAAGATGCCCAGAGCTACCAAAGAGCAGCCACCAGCTCAAACACAGGTTACTCCCAGTTTTTTACTCCATCCTGGGAAACATGGTCATCCTGCCCCTGCAGATGCCCAATCAAATAAAAATAGCAGGTCGACTTTCCTCCTTTGCCAATCACTGGCAGGTCATCACCTCAGAACAGTGGATCCTAAACATCATCACGGAGGGGTATCAGTTAAACTTCAGACAATTTTCTACGACTTACTTCAAAGACAAATATCCCCTCCAACCTGGACTCAGGGCTCTACTCAGGGAGGAAATCTCCAACTTGCTCAGCCAAGAAGCCATAGAGGAGGTTCCACAACAAGAATTACACAAGGGCTTCTACTCTCCTTACTTCCATATACCAAGGGAGGATATAGGCCTATTCTTGACCTCCACAATCTCAACAAATTCTTGGTAAAGGAGACGTTCAAGATGATTGCCCTGGGAACTCTCCTACCCTATCTGCAGGAACAAGACTGGCTATGTTCTCTAGATCTAAAAGATGCATATACTCATATCCTAATACATCCAGAACACAGGAGATATCTTTGCTTCACCTTTCAGGGAGCCCATTATAGTACTGAGTCCTCCCCTTTGGCCTGGCATTGACTCCCAGGGTTTTCAGAAAATGCATGTCAGTAGTAACAGCCCACCCGTGAAGCAAGGGAATTTTTGTCTTCCCCTACTTGGATGACTGGTTGGTAAAGGCACACTCTCCAGAGGAACTCTGTTCTTCATGCCAAACCACCATAGCATTGCTACAACACCTGGGATTCGTAATAAACTTCCCAAAGTCCCAACTAACCCCAACTCAAAGGTTAGAGTTCATAGGAGCAATGCTTGACACTCAGCTATCCAGGGCCTTTCTACCATTGGACTGTATGGACCGACTGATCAACCTAGTCACCCACATACAGCAACAAGTGGCAACAAACATCATCAATGGCTTGGGACTACCTGCATCTCCTGGGTCAAATGGCATCCACAGTACATGTAGTGCCATATGCACGACTACATATGTGCCTAGCACAATGGATCCTATCATCCCAATGGACACAATCCATGGGATAATTGAACGAGATCATTCAGATCACCTGCCCATTGGTCCACTCCCTGCTGTGGTGGTGCAAACCTGCTTGAAGAGTCACCTTTTCAGATGCCTCAAACTCAACACACCCTTACGACAGATGAGTCCATGGTCAGTTGGGGAGCCCACTTAGAGTCACTCTTCACTCAGGGCCTCTGGACAACCCAGGTTTCATCCCTACAGATCAACTTATTGGCGCTTCGGGCCACCTCAAAAGCCCTACAGGTTTTTCGCCATCATCTCACCAACAGCCATGTCCTAGTAAGGACAGACAACCAAGTGGCAATCTTCTATCTGAACAAGCAGGGCGGAACAGGTTTGCTTCCCCAATGTGAAGAGGCCTGTTGTCTGTGGAACTTTACCATCTCTCACCACATACACCTTCGTGCAATATATATTCCAGGCCAGCAAAATCAACTTGCAGACAGACTCAGTCAGATTCTTCACCCACATTAGTGGAGTCTACATCCGAACAAGGTAGCCTAGATATTCAAAGCCTGGGGAATACCAGTCATTGACCTCTTTGCTACCCCACAGAACACCAAACTTCCGCACTTCTGTTCCAGAGTTCCGTCTAAAATCAGCCAAGCAAACTAGGCCTTTCATCTACATTGGTGTCGAGGATTGCTTTATGCATTCCCCCCCCCCCCCCCCACCTCTAATACTGAAAACCCTCTTCAAGCTCCAACTGGATGGTGGCACTATGATACTCATAGCCCCCTTCTGGCCTTGACAACTGTGGTTTCCCCTTCTTCTTCGACTACAACAGATGAATCCAATCCATTTAGGCTGCAGCCCGAACCTTCTGTCCCAGGAAGGCGGAACAGTTCTTCATCACAATCTGAGATCACTCCATCTGACTGTTTGGCTGCTGAAAGTGTAACCTTTCAGCATTTCAACCTGTCTACTGAAGTAAAAAATATCTTTCTGGCTTCTAGGAAACCCTCCACCAGAAGGACGTACTCCAAATGGCGCAGATATGAATCATGGTACTCAAAAGACAATCTCAATCCATTTGATGCACCAATATCTGCAATCCTGCAATATCTACTGCACTTGTCCTCTTTAGGACTCAAAACCAATTTGGTTTGAGTTCACCTAAGTGCCATTGCAGCTTTACATAAAACAATCGATGTCCAACCCATCTCAGTGCATCCTTTAGTGGCACGCTTCATGAGAGGCCGCCTCCTCTCTAAGCCACCCATTCGACTATATCCAATGGCATGAGATCTCAACATTGTCTTGGCCCAGCTTCTCAAACCCCTGTTTGAAACCCTGAGAACAACCCACCTGCGCTACTTGACTTGGAAGGTCATATTTCTTGTGGCCCTGACCTTAGCCAGGCGCATTAGTGAGTTATAGGCGTTGGTGGCTCACCTACCATACACTAGATTCCGTCATGACAAGGTTTTCCTCAGGACACATCCACACTTCCTACCAAAGGTGGTATCGCCATCCCACACAAATCAATTTGTCATACTGCATACTCGATTGTAAACAGGCCTTGGCTTTTACCTCCAGAGGACTCCAGATCACTGCAAGTCCTCACAACTCTTCGTGTCATTTGACCCCACTCATCTGGGGCTTCCGGTAACTAAGCGAATGCTTTCCAGATGGATAGCAGACTGCATTGCTTTTGAATATGATAAGGCACATGGACATGTCACAGCTCACAATGTCCGAGCAATGGTGACATCTGTAGCTAACCTACGCTCAGTAGCCATTGATGAAATAGGCTGGGCAGCAACCTGGTCCTCTATCCACACCTTTGCCACCCACTACTGCTTGGACAAGGCTTCCGCTGGGCTGCGGCCTTCGGCCAGGCGGTCCTCCAGCATCTTTTTGGAACATAGCTATAAATCCACCCCCGCCCACACTGTTATCCACATCTCCATGACGGGGATGTCTATATCCAGATGAGCTCAGTCCAACATCTCTGACCTGGTTTCCAGCTCTCTTGTAGATCTGGGAGCTAGGGAGTCCAATATATGAAGACTACATTCCTGTTTGTTCCTGGAGATACTGTAGTTACTCACCTGTGATTTCCGGGAACAGCAGGAATTTAGTCTTCACAACCCAACCTCCTCCCCATGGAGTTGTAGGGTTATTTTTACTCTTTCTTCTTAACTACAAATCCAACTGAGGAGAAGGGAGTCAGAAGAGCGGGAAGGCAGTCGCGCAGGTGCAGTGGAGTACTCCCAAAAGCTTTCTTATAGGACGCTGGGGATTGTTCCCGTGCAGGCTCCGTCGGTGCTGATGTCACCCATATGTGAAGACTAAATTCCTACTGTTCCCAGAGATCACCTGTTACAGGTGAGTAACTACGCTTTTTAAAATGCTCGGAATGTAGTAATGGCTCCAAAATCTCTTTCAAACATGATTGGCAGCAACCTTACAGTGTGTACATTCCAAAGTGTAAGCACCCTAGGTAAATCTTAAGCCTTATCCCCCCTCCCCCCCATCCCAGGTTGTTAGAATCTATTGTTTAGCTTTGAATATGCTACTCTTTGCTGCCACTGCCCCCACACAAAAAAATCTGCCACCCTAGATGACTGCCTAGTTTGCAGAATGGTTGAGCCAGCCCTGCTGCCATAAACTGCTTTAAAATTCCCCAAAGACAACATGTAGACCAAATTGTGACCTACTGGTAAAAAAACAATTTTTGGTGGAATATTTGTTATGAGGAACAATACCTTTTGTAACAAATTATCCTTTTTAATCATTTTAAGGTTTACCAAAATTTAGTGAACCCAAACTGAAAGTGTATTCAAACACAAAAATGTGTCAAACACCCCAGCATTCAGTAATCACTTTATAATCCGTTTTAATACTGCATTCTGTCCCTTATGATATCTTAAGCAATCAGTTCTCCAATAAATTTCTGATGATATCCAAAGTTGTAATTTCAACAGACCTTCCTGTAAGATGCAGAGTTGTAAATTGTCCAACGCAAACACAGCACTGTGTTTAGATCCCGATCATCGTTCAGGCCTCTGTCTCAACGCTCAACCAGAATCAACTCATACCAACAATGCCTTCCTTGTTTGCAGCTTCATAGCGAATAAACTGGGCCCCTTCTCAGCTGGTTTTAAAAAGCAAAAATGATGTCACCGTGGAAATGGCGTTATCATCTTGAACCAATGAAATGCCTCTTCTTCATAACATAAAGCTCCACCAGTCTAACTCTTGATTCAAGCCAGCTGCTGTTACCATGGCCAGTTTAAAAATCCATGATTGCTTAAGGTAACTTTTGTTCACTGTCCCTACCCCAAGGGTCATAAGAAGCCAAATCCAGTATTTGCCATTTCAAATCAGAAAAAACATGTCCAAATTGAACACAATGACTTACAATTGGTGCACTTAAAACGTTATTGTTTAGACGAGACTGATGCTCCTGAAGCCGAACTCTTATAGGATGAATCATTCATCCTATGTACTTCAATAAACAAGAACAAATTAACATGTAAACCACAAATGCTGTAGACCAAGTGGTATGCCATCAAAAATAAGTGTTTTGACTCTAGGATCCGTCCAGCTTGTTTCCGTCAAAGATTGTTAATAAGAACTACAAGTTTCACACTCAAAATTCCTCCAAAACAGAGGTTTATCATCACAAACTGTAATAGAAAACATATGATCTTGTATATTGGGGCTCCTATTATGAGCTATCTGAAGCTCCCTCTGAAAGCACTTATGAAGACTCAACATCGGCCAATGTATTTGAGTAATTTTAAAATCTGATGGGATAAAGTCATATAAGGAAACACCCCCACAAATTTCTGAAAATCTGTAGTAGCCAACCAAAGAGAGCGGTAGGTACCTGCACACTATCGAAGAAGACCAAACAAGCAGGTACAAAAACTGACGAATGTTCAATTCAGGTTAAACCCCTTTTATTAGCCCCTACGCGTTTCGGCTCAAAAGCCTTCTTCAGGGGGTCTTTAGAGGGAGCAAACCTTTAGTGTCTTGTAGTATACAAAGACCACATCTCTTGCAGCATTCAATGTTCACTGCTTCAGAAGCAGTAGGGGCTAATAAAAGGGGTTTAACCTGAATTGAACATTCGCCAGTCTCTTTTGTACCTGCTTGTTTGGTCTTCTGAAAATCTGTAGTAGAAATCTTCTGATTGTCCATCGAATCTGATTGCACTGTTGAATGAACCTCTCCCAACAACCATTCCCTATGAGTATATCGTGCTCTCTTTTATGCCTGTTGCAAAAGATTTTTAGGGTAACCTCTCGCCAAAAGTCATTAAAATAAATCTGAAGCATGATGTTTAATTTTGTTTAATGTAGAGCACGATCTTCGTAATCTGAGGAATCGACCATATGGCAGGCCATTCTTTAAGGAACTAGGGTGGAAATTTTGATATTGAAGTATTTCACTGTACCGGCTTCTGATACAGTGTGGTGTATAATTGGGTGATCATGCTTATATACTATCACATCCAGAAATTCCACTTTTTGAAAATGGTAATCCATAGTGAATTGTAGATTAGATTTAACACCATTCAGCCAACTCAAAAATTCATGGAGCTCCTCCTCCGACCCTTGCCATTGAAAAAAAATATCATCCAAAAAACATATCCATAAAGAAATCAATGAGAACCAGCCAGAAGTGTAAACATGCTGTGATTCAAAATGCGCCATGTAAAGTGTAGCCACTGAAGGAGCAATCATGGCACCCATAGCTAGGCTATAAATCTGTAAATAAAATATTCTTTCATACATGAAGTAATTCTTTGTAAGAACACATTCAAGTAACTGTTGAAAAAAACTGTGCAGTATACGAGCTGGTAATATAATTGGTGTGTCAGAAATCACTGTTAATGCCTCAATTTGATCTATGTTCATATATAACATGTTTACATCAAGTGTTACTAATATAGTGGAATCTGTCACACCTGTAAAAGAATCCAAACGTCATAAAATGAGTAGTGTCTTTAATGAAAGAAGGGACCTTTTGGGCAACTGGTTGAAGAAATTGATCACAGAAATTTGAAAGCGGCTCTAATACTGAACCATGGCATGAAACTATTGGTCATCCTGGTGGTGAAATCAAAGATTTCTCCAGGAACAAGCAGGAAGTCAGTCCCCACATATGGGTGATGTCGGTGCCAACCGAGCCCACGCGGAGCATTTCCCAAACTTTCAAAGAAAGCCTTTGGGAATACTAACATGCATGCGTGATCCCCTTCCTGCCCAAGGGTGCCACCTTGCTCAGTCTCCTTTTTTTTACGCAAGCCCAATGGATGCACGTCCAGTTTCCCCAGAAAAAATCCTTGCTAAATCCTTCACACTAGAAGCCCCAAAAGGAATTTTACCTAGAAACCCCAAAGTGCGTCAATTGACGCATTATCACGACGACTACGTTTAGCATGAAATACAGATGTCAATTAATTTGAGGTTACTTATTTGTTTAATAAGTGCAGTATGTGACGTCATTATATCACGTCAACGTGTTTATTGTTTTGTAATTTCGGAGTAAAACCATAAACGGTGATTGATGTAAAACAGAAATTTACTCTGTTACACAGGTATGTACAATGTCGTGACTTTCAAACACGCCCTAGAACAGGCCGACACTCCAGAACGTTTAGCATATCGCGTCCTCCCTGAAATTTTATTCATTTTTTTTCTACGATTCTTTTTACAGAATGCCAAAGACCTCATAAGAAGACAGCAGTGCTTAGATGTGCTGGTGCAAAATCAGTTGATCTGTTGCCAGCTGCAGCTACTGCTTCGATGCAGAAAACGAGAGAACCGCATCTGCAGCGCATGACAGCAGCACAAGCACTTGCCAAGCTGCAAGATATTTTGGAAATTGACAGTGGCTCTGATTCGACTGAATCGGATTCAAACGTTGACCTACATGTTACAGGTTGTGCAAGCGTAGAGGATTTGACTGGTTCAGACTACAGCAGAAACACTGATGATGATGCTCATTATCCAATAATCGCTGAAAACAAGAGCAGGACGACAGGGTCAACAGTGGTAGCAAAAGATGGGACTGAATGGAAGATCATGTCACAAGGTGAAAGCAGTGGCAGATTGCAGGCCCAAAATGTATTCACTGCTAAAAGTGGGGTTACTGCATATTGTCGTAATGTTGAAACACCAGTGGATGCATTTAGATTGATCGTTGACCCCAGTTTTGTGAGTCACATCAGGAGCTGCACTGAAACACTGTCCGCTAAATGCAAGCATCCAGTTTGCAGACAGTGTCTGTCGACAATCTGCGCCAGTTGCGCATAGACTCTAAATGTACAATAGCAAACCGTACATGCTTATCCTGTTCGTTCGTTAACTGACATGGACTTTGCAGTTACGTTTATATTTAGTTTGGACCTGAGGCCCCTAGTTCCTTTTGGAACAAGGAAGTACCTTGAGTAAAAGCCTTTCCTCCATAGGTGTTTGGGTACAGGCTCCACTGCCTTATCTCTGAGCAGACCTGCAAGCTCTGAGAGCAGAAGGGTCTGGTGAAGGAGAGGTTGCACAGGCTCTCCTGGGAAGAACTTGGGTGGTAACTAATGTAAGCGGAGGAGGTATCCCTCCCTTACCACCTGCAGTACCCACTGGTCTGAAGTGACCTCGGCCCATCTGTGGGCAAAGAATGCCAGGTAGCCCCCTGTGGGCTGGTGAAGGTCTCCCAGGGGAGGGGGGCCCTGCCCTGGGAGTCAAAAGCGCCCACCTGGCTGGGCCGGAGCTGGGGTTTGGAGCTTCTGAGCCTTGGGCTTCTGAGCTCCCTGCCCTTGTCTCTTGGGGTGAGAACCCTGTTGCTGGCCCGAGAAGGGCTGGTAGCGGTGACCCTGCTGGAAGTGCCCCTTTTTCCCTTGGAACAGGGGCCTTTTCCCTGAGGGTTTCTTGCGGGGAAAGGAAGAGGTCTTTTTTGAGAGCCTCGGCCTCTATCTCCGATGCCTTGTTGGTCATGGGTTTGTCGAACAGGTTTTCCCTGGTGCAGGGGACGTCGAGCAGCTTGTCCTGGACCCACTGTTCGAGGTCCAATGACTGTAGCTAGGCTTGGCGTCGAGCCCCGATGCCTGCTGCTGCTACTTGAGCTGCTGACTCGAAGTCATCGTAGGCTGCTCGGGACAGGAACTTTGAACAGTCCTTGATCTCGGAGGTCAGGGCTTGGAACCGTTGGAGATGTTTCCCGACCAGACCCGCTGAGAACCCAGACAACTCCTGGGTTAAGGCCAGAGGAGTAGTTCTTCTGGCTCTTGAGTTTCTGCATAGTTGACTCAACAACCATGGAGTTATGTGGGAGTTGGGGCTTGTGGAACCCTGGCCCTTTCCTGACATGGTATATGGCGTCGAGGCATTGGCTGACCACTGGTACAGGCGCCGGGGTCTCCCACATTCTCAAAAGTAGCCTCTCGAGGATTGGCTGCACTGGCACCATGAGAGTTTCCTTGGGTGGAGACTCAAACTGGAGGATCTCCAGTTCCTTGGTGTGGGGGGTCCTCCAATTTGCACCAATAGAGCTCAGGCCATATCTTTTACAAAGTCATGGAAGGCCATGTCCTCTGAAGGAGAATGGTGCCGGGGCACCGGGAGAGATTGGTCTGATGGGTTGTCTCAGTGTCGTCTGGTTTCCAGGGAGGCCTCGTCATTGGTTTCCCACTCGGAGTCAAGGGGGGATAACGAGTCTGAGGCCTTGTGGCTCTTTACCTCGAGACCTGGGCTGAAAGCTTACTGTTACATATGTAAATAGTTGATGTGCATGTTTCCCTAAGTTATCCAAGTTGTATTTCCCTGTTCTCTGTAAAACTGATGTTTGTTCATTATGGTTCGTTGTTCCTTGTGAACCGCGCTAATACTAAATAGTGCGGTATATAAGAAATTAAATAAATAAAAGGTCAGGGGCCTCTCCAAGGACCTGGGGTCCGAGTCTCAGAAACTCACCGGGGAGGACCGGATGCCCAAGGAACAGGACTGGAACCTCGACCGGGCTGAGGACTTACCCGAGGCCGGTGGCATTCGGAGCTCAGCTCGATGACTGGGGACTTCCCTGCAGTCGGGGGCCCAGTCGTCGAGGCAGATGATGCGGATGAACCTGACACATAGCCTACTGCATGGCCAGGATAGCTGTGATGTTCTGCTCCATGGCTGCCATTCTGGTCTCCAAGCCAGAAGGCTCCGCAGCTTTTGGCATGGGCACCAAGGATTTCGGGTCCGTCACCAGCACTCTCGCGAGTGCGTCCTTGACAAGAGCTATGGCCTCAAGGAACCCTTCTTAAGGACCTTGGTGGGACACTTCTCAGAGTCGCCAGAGTCCCTCCGGCTCTTCTTACCAGGTTTCCACAGCATAACCTCGATGGGCTTTGAGGACTTTTTCTTCTTTTGCTCGGGGTCCGAGGCCTTTCCGGAGGAGCTGCCGCCATGGTACTCTGAGGACACCCAGGCCTCACAAGAGGTGCTGGGCTTGGAACTCAGCGTCAGGGAGGCTGATGTTGAGTCGGACCTTGGAAACAGCTTCTCCTGCAATTCTGACCTATTTTTAATAGTTTCAGTCATCATGGCCTGGCACAGGTCACAAGAGGTGCTATCATGGTCCAGTCCCAGGCAGCATAAGCAGCAGTCATGGGTGACAGTGACAGACATAGCTTGACTGCAGCAGTCACATTTTTTTGAACCCACTGGGAGACATGTGGGGGACACCCAGGCCAAAAATGATATGAACGCCGGCCAAGGCAAGCCTCGAGGAGAACAAATGGAAAAGAGCAGAGAACAGCACTGGGCCCAGTGCCGGCTCGAGGCGGGAAGAGGAACCGGTACGCAAACTGAGGACAGCTAATTTTTTAACACTAGAAGCCCCAAAGTGTGTCAATTGACACAAATGCATCTTCGAAGTTGTATACCAGCGCCACTGCTAGAACCATGTCAGTCATGTTCCATGACTTTGTTAGCGAGGTCAAGATGTTCAAATATGTGCATCGAAAATTAATGACAGATACGCCACCTAGCGAGAAAATGAATTTATACCTAGAAGCCCCAAAGTACGTCAATTGACGCAACCAAGAAAATTGAGTGGTTTTCACAAGTTTTCTTACGACTACCATAAGAAGTTCAAGATGTTCTCCCTTGGGATACTGCTGCCATACCTCCACCAGGGAGATTGGCTGTGCTCCTTGATCTAAAGGATGCATATACATACATCCTAATCCATCCCTCCTACAGGCAGTACCTACGGTTCATCATGGGAGGAGGGCATTACCAGTACAGAGTGCTGCCCTTTGGCCTGGCCTCCTTGCCAATGGTTTTTACCAAATGCCTGGCAGTGGTAGCCGCCCACCTGCGCCTAGAAGGGGCCTTTGTATTCCCCTGCTTGGATGACTGGCTAATCAGAGGGGGTTTGGCCTTTGAGGTCAATCAGGCTGCAGAGTGAACAACCCTCTTGCTGCAGCACCTGGGGTTTGTCATCAGCTACCCCAAATCTCATCTCTCTCCAGTCTATAATCTGGAGTTCATAGGAACTCAGTTGGACATTGTAGGTCAAGGCCATCCTCCCAAGGGAAAGGGCAGACTGCCTCATCCAACTGGCAGGGAAGGTACAACACCGCTGGTCAGTACCAGCTCCCTCCTCCTCCACCTGTTGGGCCACATGGCCTCCACGGTCCATGTCACCCCATTAAGCCCGCTTGCACATGCGGACAGCCCAGTGGTGCCTCCGCTCACAGTGGACTCAAGCCATGGGCAGGCTATGGGACAGGGTTATCGTCACCTGCCACTTGGTGGAGTCCCTTACCTGGTGGCAAAACTTGCGCCTCCTACAGGCGGGAATGCCGTTCCAAGCACCCGTGCTGCAGAGGACCCTGAAACAGATGCCTCCCTCCTGGGCTGGGGGGCACATTGCGGGGACCGCTACACACAAGGTAGCTGGTCCGAAGAGGAGTCACTCTTGTAGATCAACCTCCTGGAACTCAGGGCAATCTTCCTGGCCCTGTGAGCATTCAGCCACCGCCTGCAGCCCCAACCCATGCTGATCCAGATGGACAACCAGGTTGCCATGTTTTACATCAACAGGCAGGGAGTTACGGGCTCATACTTCTCTACTAGGAGGCAGTAGACCTCCTCTCCTTCGCAGTGCGCAATGGCATGCTCCTATGTGTGGTATACCTGCCAGGACAGGACAACTGCTTAGCAGACAGGCTGAACAGAGTCCTTCACCCAAACGAGTGACATTTGAACCCCAGGGTAGCAGAGCAACTCTTCCACCACTGGGGCAGGCCTGTGATAGACCTCTTCGCCTCCCTGGAGAGCTTGCAGTTACCGTGCTTTTGCTCGGGGAGAGTGGCGACAGATGCCTTTCTGATCCCTTGATCAGAAGGCCTACTCTATGCATTTCCACCAACCCCCCCCCTCCCCTGGGCTTCAAGATCCAGAGCGAGATGATGTCAGTGATACTGATCGCCCCCAGGTGGCCCAGGCAACCGTGGTTTCTTTTGCTGCTTTCTCTGTCGGTGGCACTCCCAGTTCCACTGGGCCGGGCCCTGGACCTCCTGTCCCAGGAGGAGGGCTCCCTCTTGCACCCCAATCTCAGGTCGCTAACACTAACAGCATGGTTGCTGAAAGGGTAGCATTGGCCCCTTTCAATCTTCCTGAGGAAATCGAGGAGGTCCTACTGGCCTCCCAAAAACCCTCCACCAGAAGGGTGTATGCCTTTTAAATGGAGAAGGTTCTCTGGTGTGCGAAAAAGGAGAATCCCTTCTCCTGCCAGTTGCAATTCATTCTTCAGTATCTCCTACACCTGTCACACACCAGACTAAAATCAGTCTCGGTGAGGGTGCACCTGAGTGCTATAGCTGCGCACCATCACCCTATAGAGGGAAAGCCCCTCTCGAGCCAGCCCCTGGTCTCCAGGGCCTCCTGTTATCCAAGCCCCTTCTCCGCCCTCCAGCGGCAGAATGAAACCTCAACATGGTGCTCTTTCAGCTCACCAAACCACTGTTCAAGCCCCTGGCCACTTGTCACCTTTGGTACCTGTCTTGGAAAGTGGTTTTTCTGGTGGCCCTTACATCCGCTCATAAAGTGAGCAAACTCCAGGCTCTGGTGGTAGATCTACCATATACATGGTTCTACAAGAACAGGGTAGTGCTCCGCGCATACCCCAAATTCCTCCCGAAGGTGGTATCCTTTTCACCTCAACCAAGAGGTGGTCCTCCTCACCTTCTTCCCGCAGCCTCATGGCAGTAGGGAGGAGCTAGTTTTTTATACACTGGATTGCAAACGGGCCCTGTTCTTCTACCTACAGCGGACTCGGGCCCATTGCAAAGTTCCTCAGCTTTTTGTATCATATGATCCAGTAGACTAGGGCTCCCCGTGACTAAGCAAACTCTGTCCACTTGGGTGGCGGACTGTATTGCCCTCGCATATGAGCAAACTGGCCTCTCCTTTGAGCACAAGATCACAGCGCTTTGCCTGAGGGCAATGGCCGCATCAGTGGCCAACCTCCGCTCAGTGCCGGTGACAGATCTGTATGGCCGCCACATGGTTTTCAATTCATATGTTTGCAACTCACTACAGCCTGGAGAGCGAGTCCTGCAGGGACAGTACCTTCGGTCAGGCAGTACTCAGTAATATTCTCGGGATGTAGGCAACTCCTGCCCTCCGACCCTTCTGTTTCAAGCTACTGGAGTGATAGTGTTGCTGGACACCAGGGTCTGCAGAGTCTCTCAATGGGGACTCGCCTCCTGCAGCTCATGGCTATCTGATTGGTCACTATTGTTGCTGTTGTGGTTCGGTCCTCAGCAGCCTGGAGCTAGGGAATCCCTGCTTGTTCCTGGAGAAAGCATAGTTACTCACCTGTAGCAGGTGTTCTCCAGGGACAGCAGGAATCAGTCCTCACAACCCGCCCTCCTCCCCTGGGAGTTGCCTCCCTACCTTGTAAGTTTTTACTGCCATCCTAGCTATTTCATCTGACTGAGCAAGATGGCACCCTTGGGCGGGAAGGGGACCACACATGCATGGTAGCATTCCTAATGGTTTTCTTTGAAAGCTGAGGAAATGCTCCGCTTGGGCTCCATCAGTGCCAATGTCACCCATACGTGAGAACTGATTCCTGCTGTCCCTGAAGAACACCTGTTATAGGTGAGTAACTATGCTTTATGTACCTTAGGTACTCTATAAATTATAGGAATCTTCAGACGGATAGAAGTTAAAAATGTCAGCTCCTTTTTAGTAAGCCATCCTGCTGCAAACGCTCCCAACTTCAAATCAGAAATGTGACTCATAAGATAGGGGTAGGATCACTTGATATTGGGTAATATTTCCTGTCTGCCAATTGTAATAATAGATTTGTCTGATAAGAGTCCAAAGACTATATAACAGTTGCTCCCCCTTTGCCCGATGAAGGACTATATCTTGACACTGTTTCAACTCCTTTAATGACCTTTGTTCAATAGAAGAAAGATTAGAATGAACAAATCTAGTATTAGTCTGCTCCAAATTATCCAAATCCAAGAGCACCAATCATTGATAAGTTTGAATTACTGGATCTGGAGCCCCTTGGATCCACCTTTAACAATTGAAGAATCAGCCATAATCGCATTAGATGAGCAATAATGTGTTGCCTTTCCTAAAAGAAAAACTATAGAGCGCTCATCACATTTGGAATGAATTGTTAGGAACTGATAGTCAGGGCCGGGCCCGTCCATTGAGCGAGAATGTTTTTTGCACAGGGCCCCGCGTAAAAAACATTCTGATCTAAAAGTAAAATTAAAAAAAAAAAAAAAACTGTCTGCTGCTGCTGCCGGGGCCGCCGCGGCAGAATCGAGTGTGCCGCAGGGCCCCCCCTGCCCAGCAGAGCCTTCCCTCTCCTGTATCACCTCTCTCTTTACAGCTGCAGTCACACGCGCCGGCTTTCAGAGCGCGAGGGGAGAGTTTCTCCCTCGCTGCTCTGTTAAGCCCGTGGGGGCTGATGGGAAGTTCTCATCAGCCCCCGCGGGCTTAACAGAGCTGCGAAAGGGAAACTAGTTCCTTCGCGCTCTGAAAGCCGGCACGTGTGACTGCAGCTGCAAAGAGAGAGATGATACAGGGGAGGGCAGGCTCTGCTGGGCAGGGGCGGCCCCGCGGCACACTCGATTCTGCCGCGGCGGCCCCGGCAGCGGCAGCAGACAGCTTTTTTTTTTTTTTTTTTCCCTAGGCTAGGCTGGGCTGGGCTGGGGGGGACTGGGGGGGGTTAGGAGTGGTGATGGGCGGGGGGGGGTTAGGAGTGGTGATGGGCTATGGGGGGGTTAGGAGTGGTGAGCTATGGGGGGGTTAGGAGTGGTGATGGGCTATGGGGGAGCTAAGACTGTATATGGGCTTATGGGATTAGGACTGGAAGTGGGGTTGATGGGGGGTTAGGACTGGTAATGGGCTATGGGGGGCTTAAACTAAAAATTGGGTGATGGGGGATTAGGACTGGGAGTGGGCTGATGGGGAGGTTAGGACTAGGGGTATGGGGGGGCTTAAACTGAAAATTGGGTGATGGGGGATTAGGACTGGAAATGGGCTGGTGGGATTAGGACTGGGAGTGGGCTAAGGGGGGCTTAAACTGAAAATTGGGTGATGGGGGATTAGGACTGGAAATGGCTGGTGGGATTAGGACTGGGAGTGGGCTATGGGGGGCTAGGACTGGTAATGGGTTGGGGGGGTTGCTAGGACTGGAAATGGGCTGGGGGATTAAGACTGGAGGTGGGCTGATGGAGTTAGGACTGGTAATGGGCTGTGGGCTGATGGGGGGGGTTAGGACTGGCAATGGGCTATGGGGGGCTGACTGGAAATGGGTTGATGGGGGTTAGGACTGGAAGTGGTCTGATGGGGGGTTAGGACTGGTAATGAGTTATAGGGGGGGCTTAAACTGAAAATGGGGTGATGGGTTAGGACTGGAAGTGGGTTGATGGGGGGGCTAGGACTGGTATTGGGTTGGGGGGTTGCTAGGACTGGAAATGGGCTGATGGGTTAGGACTGGAAGTGGGCTGATGGGGGGTTAGGACTGGTAATGGGTTATAGGGGGGGCTTAAACTGAAAATGGGGTGATGGGGGGTTAGGACTGGAAGTGGGTTGATGGGGGGGGCTAGGACTGGTATTGGGTTGGGGGTTGCTAGGACTGGAAATGGGCTGATGGGGGGCTAGGACTGGAAATGGGCTGATGCAGGGACTAGAAGGGAATGGATGCTGGGTGAGGCTGGAACTAGAAGGGAGCTGATGTTGGGGGAGGATTAGAATGGGATGGGGCTGGGAGAGTAAAATGGAGAGGGGAAAAATATTTTGTGTGGGAGGGATAAAAAATCTACAATTGGCTGGGTATTGAGAGAGTAGTAAGTGGGGATTGAGGATGGAGGGGTAAAATTTGAGTGGATGAAATAGGAAGGAGGAAAGAGCAAAAGGAGAAAGTATGTTAAAGCAGATGTAGAGAGAGAATGGAAAAAAACTAGAAGAGAGAAGAAAGGACAAATGGACAGCAGACGATGGAGAGTTAGCAGAAGACACGAAGAAACCAGAAGAAAGTGGCTGGAGCAATTGCAGCTGAAAAAAATGCACAAAAGGTAGAAAAATATCTATTTTGAATTTATTAATTGGAATATGTCAGCTCTGGTAAATGTGCATCATTAATGTCTGCGCTTTGTTTAGTACAAGAGCAAATTAATGTATAGTTTTATTTCTACAGTGTTGTACATTCCAAGTTTGGCTTTTGGGATTCCCAGTTTAATTATTGTCTTCCTGTTTCTAAATTGTGATTCCTTGTTTGGTGATGGTCTATGTTCTGCATGTGTAACTGAGCTGAGGTATTCTGTTTATGTAATTCCTATTTGACATTGCCACTTGTTCTCTTTCCCCCAGTAGGTCATGTATTGTTGTTCTCTGAAATGTATTGGTTTAATATTTGCATGTTTCCTTTTGATAGGTAGGGTATGGTGCTTTGTGAGTCCTGGTAGTGCTGTTAGGATACGGCGGGTTTGCTATGGGTTCTAAATGGGCAGTGTTTGTAGTAGTTCCTAATGTGTCTGGTGGTTGGCACTGGATTATAGTAATGTAGAAATCTTTTAGTCTTTCTTTATCCATACACTCATTAAGAGGCATGTTTACTAAAAGTTAGTATATGGTAACATTATGCAAATATTTATGCAAATGAGGCCCCGCACCCCCCCCCCCTTGGGCTGCCCCTGCTGATAGTACAAATGTTAAACCCAAATTCAAAACCTTCTGCACAGATAACAACAGCTGTGAAGTTAAATTGATGACTGAAGTTTGGAAAGGGCTGTGATCATCGGGCCCCACCATGTATCGGTATTGTAATTCTGAAATGAAGCTTTTCTCCAGGACCAAGCAGGAAGTCAGTCCTCACATATGGGTGACGTCGGCGCCGACGGAGCCCTCGCGGAGCAATTTTCCCCCAGCTTTCAAAGAAAGCCTTTGGGAATTGCAGCGCGCATGCGCGGTCTCCTTCCCGCCCAAGGGTGCCATCTTAGCCAGTCTTCTTTTTTCCGCGGAGCCCTACAGACGTACCCGTCGTGTCCCCGCTGAAAAAGTTGATTTTCGTGAGTTTTTCTCTTTTTTCACTTCGGTTCGACGCCGGTCTTTTTCCTGCCCGGACTCGCGACGCCGTTGCGAGTCCTTCTCTTATTTTTCGGTTTTTTCTGATTTTGGTCAGTTTCGTTTTCGGTTTTTCGCTGGCAGCCCGGTCCTTTGACCTTGCAGGGGCCCTTTTTTCCCCCGATGGCTGCCAGTGGTTTCAAGCGCTGTGGTCAGTGTGACAGAAATATGTCACTCACTGACACACACGATAATTGCCTCCGCTGCCTGGGCCCGGATCATGAAGAACTGATCTGTGGAGCCTGTGGCAAAATGTCCTCCAAAGCGTTAAGGAGTCGGCGGCACCAGCGGGATAGAATCTTCGCTGACCCCGGCCGTACCCGGACCTCGTCGGAGGCCTCGGCATCCAGAGGTTCCAGCTCTGACCATCACCGAAGCTCCTCCGACAGGGGTTCTCCCTCCGGGGACCATCGACGGAAGGTAAAACCCGCGAGGGCGGCGTCGGTGGACGCTCCTGGCTCCGCGAGGGCCAGGTCGCATAGCCCCGATAGCCGTCCCGGGTCTTTGGAGAAGGAGCACCTCCTGAAGCGACCTCGCCTGGAGTCGGAGTTGCCTGCTCGGGTAAGTCCTGTAGTCCTTCTGGACTCGCCTCCGAGATGTCCGACGTCGGGCCCGACGCCGTCGGGGCCTGAGTCGGGGGCTGCTGGGTCACCTGAGGTCGGACTCAGGTTGACGGCCTTGGAGAGCAGACTATCTGCCTTCATGGACCAGCAGCGGGCACTGATCGCTAGCCTCGCTGGCGCCACTGCCCCGACCGCCGGGACGTCGACGTCTAAGTCGACCCCGGAGACCGAGCCGATCCTCGAGTCCATGCGAACTCGAGTCGATCCTCGGTCGAGGTCACCCTCGGCCTCCCGTTCGGGACCGAGGTCGTCGACGCCGACGCCCCCGCCTGCCCGAGCCGACCCCACCGATTCCTCCTCGGAGTCGGCCTGGGAGTCTGAAGAGGAAGAGTTACCTGATTCGTTTCAGACTCGGTGTGTCCCCTCGGACTCACCGGAGTCCGAACCTCGGAAGCAGTCCCCTCCGGAGGATGCCCGGTTCTCGGACTTCGTCAGGGATATGGCCAAGGCTTTGGCCTTCCCTGCGGATCCCGAGGAGGAGCCTCGAGCTGAAGAGCTCGACGCCCTTCAGTACGACTCTCCCGCCCGGGAGCACTTTACTGTACCGGTTCCTCCCATGCTGGAACGACTACTCTTCCGCATGTGGGAGAGTCCGGCCTCGTCGCCGGTATTAAGCAAGCGGGTCGATTCCATCTATCGAGTCCGCAAGAGTCCTGGCTTCCAAAAAGCACAGCTGCCGCACCATTCCATGGTAGTGGAATCGGCCATGCATAGGCTTAAGAGCCAAAAGATGCACTCCTCGGTGCCTCCTGGCAGGGAGGCCTGTAACCTGGATGGCCTTGGTAAGAAGTGTTTCCAGGGCTCTATGCTTGCTTGTCGTGTCCAGACCTACCAGCTCTACATGGGCATGTATCTCCGAGACCTGGCTAAAGAGATAGCCGGATTCTCCGCTGGGCTGTCCGAGGAACCTTTGCGGAGGTTCCTGGCCTTGACAACTGGTATTCGGGAATGCTCCAAATTCATGTCCCGAGCAGCCTATGATGGCTTTGAAGCATCGGCTCGAGTGGCCGCAGCCGGCATCGGTGCCCGCCGACAGGCTTGGCTTCAGTCGTCTAACCTTGAACCCTGGGTGCAGGACAAGTTGGTCGATGTCCCCTGCCGAGGTGAGAACCTCTTTGGCAAGCCCATGGCTGAAAAGGCTGCACAAATCGAGACGGAGACTCTCACCAGGACTAGGCTTTCTAGGAAGACCTCCGCCCCTTCCCAGAAAAAGAAGGGCTCGGGAAAGAAGTCCTTTTACCCGAGAAAGGCGGCTGCCTATAAACACTACCCTCAATATCAGGCCTCCGCAGCTCCCCAACAGGGCCAGCAGGCCAAGGGACGGGGTAACGGGTCCCGTAGGCAGCAAGCCCCCAAGCCTGCACCACCAGCCCCTGCTCAGCAGGGTGGGGGTTTTTGACTTCCTCAGCATAGCCTCTCCCCCTCAGCTGGCTCCTCCCAGCACCGGAGGCCGGCTGGTTCACTTCGCCCACAGGTGGTCCAACATCACTTCAGATGCCTGGGTGCTTCAAGTCGTAAGAGAAGGCTATCTTCTCCACTTCCACCAGGTCCCTCCCTCTTATTTCCCGGGAGAACCTCCACGACTCCCTCTGCACAGGGACTTACTCCTTCAGGAGTTAGCAAGTCTTCTTCAGGAACAGGCTGTGGAACCGGTGCCCCACCACCTGAGAGGTCAAGGCTTTTATTCCAGGTATTTCCTAATACCAAAAAGGACAGGAGGCCTCAGACCCATCCTGGACTTGCGCAACCTCAACAAGTTCCTCGTGCGGGAAAAGTTCAAGATGCTTACCCTTGGAATCCTTCTGCCCTACCTCCAGCAGGGAGATTGGCTATGCTCCTTGGATCTAAAGGATGCCTACACGCACATCCTCATCCACCCAAGCCACCGCCAATACCTAAGGTTTGTGGTGGCAGGAAATCATTACCAGTACAGAGTACTGCCCTTTGGCCTATCCTCCGCACCGCGAGTCTTCACAAAATGTCTCGCGGTGGTGGCGGCCTATCTCCGACTTCACGGCCTCTATGTCTTTCCGTACCTCGACGACTGGCTCATCAGAGCATCGTCCTCTCCGGCAGTCACCAATGCCACACACCGCACGGTGACTCTTCTGCAGTACTTGGGCTTTGTCATAAACTTCGCAAAGTCCACTTTGCTCCCCTCACAGGATCTCGAGTTCATCGGCGCAAGACTGCACACTCCTCAGGCACGAGCTTTCCTGCCTCTCAACAGGGCTCAACGGCTCATGGACCTAGCCGGCCGTTTTCGCAGCCAGTCCCTGGTCTCCGCCAGGCGCTTCCTGAGACTACTCGGCCATATGGCTTCCACCATCCACGTGACCCCCAATGCTCGCCTGAATATGCGGCCTGCTCAATGGTGCCTTCGCAAGCAGTGGCAACAAGCCACCGGCGGACTAGCCGACTTAGTGCGCATCTCCGGGCCGCTGGCCTCTTCCCTACAGTGGTGGCTTCATCGGCCGAACCTGGTGCTCGGAATGCCGTTTCAGTCGCCTCAGCCGGCTCAAGTGCTGACGACCGATGCTTCCCTCCTGGGTTGGGGAGCACATTGCCAAGGGGCATGTACTCAAGGTCTCTGGACCGCGTGGGAGTCTGCTCAACAGATCAACTTCCTGGAGCTCAGAGCAATCCGTCTGGCGCTCAAGGCTTTCTCCCACCTGACTTCTCACCAGTCCGTCCTTGTCCAGACGGACAATCAAGTTGCCATGTTCTACTGTGAACAAGCAGGGGGGCACGGGCTCCTTCCTTCTCTGCCGAGAAGCTCAGAGGCTCTGCTCTTGGGCCGTCAGTCACGGCATTCTTCTCAAGGCAGTTTATCTCCCAGGTCAAGAGAATTGCCTGGCGGACAAACTCAGCAGGATACTCCAGCCGCACGAGTGGCGTCTGGATCCCTTGGTAGTTCAGAAACTTTTTCTGAAGTGGGGCCTCCCCACGATGGATCTCTTTGCCAGTCCTCTCAACCGGCAACTTCCTCGCTTCTGCTCTCGTCAGCCACATCCCCTTCGGGTAGCGGCAGATGCTTTTCTACTCTCATGGTCGGAAAGCCTTCTCTATGCTTTTCCTCCCATCCCGCTAGTCTCTCGAACTCTATTCAAGGTTCTCCGAGACAAAGCGTCCATGATCCTGGTGGCTCCTCGCTGGCCCAGACAGCCGTGGTTTCCACTCCTGTTGCAATTAGCGGTAGAGGATCCGTTCCCTCTGGGGTTTCAACCGGATCTCCTGACACAGGATCAGGGGTCTCTGCTACACCCCAACCTCAGATCTCTCAATCTAATGGCCTGGCGGCTGAAAGGGTAGTCCTTGCTCCCCTTCTTCTGCCGGCAGAGGTGGAAGAGGTCGTCCTAGCTTCTCGGCGACCTTCTACCCGAAAATGCTACGCCCTTAAATGGCGTCGCTTTTCCGTTTGGTGTGCACAGCAGTCTCAGGATCCCTTCTCCTGCTCGGTGTCGGTGATCTTGCAGTACTTGCTCTACCTCTCTAATCTGGGACTTAAGTCCAACTCCGTCAAAGTCCACATCAGTGCTCTTTCAGAACACCATGTGCCTGTGGACGGCAGACCTCTTTCCAGCGACCCTCTCGTAGCAAGGTTTCTCCGAGGTCTCCTTCTACTTAAACCACCTCTGCGCCCGCCAGCACCTGACTGGGATCTGAATGTGGTTTTACAGCGGATCACCTGTCCGTCTTTTGAACCTATGGCTACCTGTTCTCTACGTTTTCTTTCTTGGAAAACCTTATTCCTGATAGCCCTCACTTCCGCTAGACGCGTAAGTGAATTGCAGGCCCTCGTGTCTGATCCCCCTTTCACTCGGTTCTACAAAAATAGGGTAGTCCTACGGACTCACCCAAAATTTCTTCCAAAAGTTGTCTCCCCTTTTCACATCAATCAGGAGGTGGTACTTCCAACCTTCTTTCCCAGGCCTCACTCCAGCCGAGCTGAAATGGTCCTGCATACCCTGGACTGTAGAAGGGCATTGAACTTCTACCTTGACCGTACACGGGAGCACCGTAAAGCTGCTCAGCTTTTTGTATCTTTTGACCCCAATAAATTGGGGCTCCCGGTCTCCAAGCGTACTCTGTCCATATGGGTTGCTGACTGTATCGCTTGGGCTTATGGGGCAGCCGGACTCTCCTTAGAAAGTCGAGTCACGGCTCATTGTGTTCGGGCGAAGGCTACGTCAGTGGCTTACCTCCGCTCTGTTCCGCTGGCAGACATCTGCCGGGCCGCTACTTGGTCTTCGAGCCAGACTTTTGCGGTCCATTACTGTCTCGAGAGGGAGTCCCGCAGGGACAGTGCTTTCGGACAGGCAGTCCTCCGAAATCTCTTCGAGGTTTGAGCAACTCCTACCCTCCATCCCGGATGGGGGCTACCGGTGGGTGATAATTCAGTGAAGATTCCTTCCTTCTGTGCCGCTGAGCTAGAGGGAGCTCATTTTTGTGCTTAGGGTCTCCGGTAGCCTTAAGCTTGGGAGTCCCATATGTGAGGACTGACTTCCTGCTTGGTCCTGGAGAAAGCGTAGTTACTCACCTGTAACAGGTGTTCTCTAGGAGCAGCAGGAATCAGTCCTCACAACCCTCCCTCCTCCCCGTGGAGTTGCAATCATCTGCTTAAGTTTTTTTGCAAATTTTTATGCTGTCTTTTAGCTATGTCATCAGACTGGCTAAGATGGCACCCTTGGGCGGGAAGGCGACCGCGCATGCGCGCTGCAATTCCCAAAGGCTTTCTTTGAAAGCTGGGGGAAAATTGCTCCGCGAGGGCTCCGTCGGCGCCGACGTCACCCATATGTGAGGACTGATTCCTGCTGCTCCTGGAGAACACCTGTTACAGGTGAGTAACTACGCTGACCTTGGCCTCATCCCCTGCCCCTATAAAAAAAACCTATTCCTGCTTCTGAAAACCCTGATCAGATTACTGAAATGATTTATGAAGAAATTGATCAGACGAACCATTTTCATCAGTATCCTCTGATGAATTCTCAAAGGTTATATGTTTTTTCTGATATTGTGGATTGCGTTTCCAAGTATAAACCTCGTCATTGTCATAATCATATTTATCTCGATTAATTTTTTTATCTTCAAACCTTTTAAATAAGTCCTAAATTGAGCCATTTGTGTATTTAATTCTTCCATTTGACTCTTAAAACTCCTATCAGGACAGATTGATTTTAATTGATCAACCATTAGGGAAACCTTCTGTCTAATACCATCTTCCTCCACCTGAAGGCATTCCCCCAACAATGCTATCAGGTCCAAATTGCATTTGTTCAAAATACTGTTCCATGTTGTATAAAAATCAAGATCATCCGTAAACATTTTGGAAAGTTTAATAATACGTAATCCCCTAGGACTCATTTTAGATTTTAAATATTGGATCATCGTTGCTCCATGGAGGTGAACGCTGATAAGTTTTTTATTCAAGGTTTGTAATTCCAAAAAAGATGTTTGCACCAAAACTACTACTTCATCAAATAATGCAGGTCTCTTTACAAGCTGTTGAATCTGTTCCTCAGAAAAAGCATAAACTGCCTGATTAGATTTAATCACTGGTTCATCCACCATTTTCTCTGATGCCATGCTAGTATAAGAGTATATATTTACCAAACAAAACAAGATTTCTACTGCTATTTCTACTATGGATTTTCAGAAATTTGTGGGGGTATTTCCTTATATGACTTTATCCCATCAGATTACAAAATTACTCAAAAACATTGGCCGATGTTGAGTCTTCATAAGTGCTTTCAGAGGGAGCTTCAGATAGCTTATAATAGGGGCCCCAATATACAAGATCATGTGTTTTCTATCTGGACATTTGGAGTATGAAACTTGTAGTTTTTGTCAACAATCTTTGACGGGAACAAGCTGGATGGATCCTAATAGTCAAAAAACTTATTATTCTTGATGGCATACCACTTGCTCTACAGCATTTGTGGTTTACATGTTAATTTCTTCTTGTTCATTGAAGTACATAGGACAAATGATTTGCCCTATAAGAGCTCAGCTTCGGAAGCATCAGTCTTGTCAAAACGTTTTAAGTGCACCAATTGTAAGTCATTGTGTTCAATTTGGACATGTTTTTTCTGATTTGAAATGGTGAATATTGGATTTGGCTCCTTATGACCCTAGAGGGGGAGATTGTGAACAAAAGTTACAAGTCCTTGAGCAATCATTGATTTTTAAACTGGCCACGGTAACAGCAGCTGGCTTGAATCAAGAGTTAGATTGGTGGAGCTTTATGTTATGATGAAGAGGCATTTCATTGGTTCGGGTTGATAACGCCATTTCCGAGGTGACATCATTTTTGCTTTTTAAAACCAGCTGGGAAGGGGTCCAGTTTATTCACTATGAAGCTGTAAACAAGGCATTGTTGGTGTGAGTTGATTCCGGTTGAGCTTTGAGACAGAGCCCTGAACGATGGTTGGGCTCTAAACGCAGTGCTGTGTTTGCGCTGGGCAATTTACAACTCTGCATCTTACAGGAAGGTCTGTTGAAATGACAACTTTGGATATCATCAGAAATTTATTGGAGAACCGATTGCTTAAGATATCGTAAAGGACAGAATGCAGTATTAAAACAGATTGTAAAGCGATTACTGAATGCTGGGGTGTTTGACACATTTTTGTGTTTGAATACACTTTCAGTTTGGGTTCACTAAATTTTGGTAAACCTTAAAACGATTAAAAAGGAAAATTTGTTACAAGAGGTATTGTTCCTCATAACAAATATTCCAACAAAAAAAATACTTTTTACGAGTTGGTCACAATTTGGTCTACATTTCTGGGGGGAATTTGTTTGATAGATCTAAGAGGCTTGTTTTTTTTCGCTAAACTGCTTTAAAGCAGCAGCCATTCTCCGGAAACAAGCAGGAAGTCCTTCCTCACATATCGGTGATATTGGTGCCAATGGAGCCGGAGAAAACCTGTTACAGGTGAGTAACTACGCTTTTCTGTGAAATGGGAAGTAATATCAGCAGTGGCATTTCCTGCCCCCTCTGCACCTGGGATGCGACTTTGGCTGGGAGAGCAGAGAAGGTCGGGCCTGGAGTAGAAACAGCACAGCAAACCATGGGCCTGGTGGGGTGCACTCCTCCTCCTCCTCCTCCTCCCTGCCATTACCTGGATATCATTGGATATCAGTACAATTTAAAAAGTCCATAGACAGTATAGCTGCACACCATATTTGAGAAAAAAAGAAGCCATTCAGAGTTACAAATTGCCTTCACCTAAACAGTTTTCTGTCTTTTGCTATTGCCTTGTTGCATGGTAGGGAGCCTGATTCCATGCATATATCTGTCCAACCTGAATTTAAATAGGATGCTTACTAGAGCAAAATCCAGTGTTTATTTCAACAAATTGGGCCAGAAGAGCCTTCATAATATTCAAAGGACTAGTTCTCTGAAGAAGAGAATAAAAACGACTATTGTGGAGTAATTGTTGAAATGCAAAATGCAATGTGTGCCTTCGAGTCAGTCTCCTGACTCCTGGCGACCCAGAAGCTCCTGGGTTTTCTTGGTAGTGTCACCCACTGGAAGTAGATTGCCAGGCCTTTCTTCTGAGGCAGTGGAGGGTTAAGTGACTTGCCTAAGGCCACAAGGAGCACTAGTGGGAATCGAATCCTGGTTGCTTGGTTACCAAGCCAGTGTTTTAACCACTAGGCTACTCCTCCACTCCATCAATTGTTGAAATAAGCACTGGCTTTTGCTGTAGCTGGATTGCCTGGTTGGGCTTCTAACTACTGATGTTTGATGGCGAAGACAGTTGCCCCTTTTTAAACTCCTTATTAAAATGTATAGAAGGAAAGGGGTTGTTAAGAGGAAGTCCTTGGTTAAGCAGGGATGGTTTTAGCTAGGAAAGAGGGATTTGTGCTTCTAAGGAGAGAATCTTCGAAGCTGACTTCTTGGCACCAGATTCTGTAAAAACAGTCATAGATGCTCATCCATTCAGGCCTGTTTCCAGACCGTGTTCAGACTATTTTCTTAAAATGAACTCTGCATGGGTGTTTACAGGTTCCCACTTTAAGAAACACATTTTTCAATTGTTCTCCCCTAAATAATAGCAATCTAAAACAAAAGTATAAAAAGAAGATAAAAACCAGCCCAAGATCCCGCAGTATATGAAGCTTTTAAGAGGACAACCAGACTTATTATATGTCATAGAACTAGAGTGCCTAGTTGGATTGTATCTTTTGAATTTCACAAACTTCCCATTATCTTGTTCTCAGTAGCTAAAATTATTATTGTTACAGCCCGTGTGCCTAGGAGGACCCTTTGATCATAGAGGGGTGTGGTGATAGAGGACAGCTGTCTTACTCTTCTCTCAACTACAGCATCTTGCCAAGGTCTTTACATCTTTGTGCATTTTGCTGTCTAATTAAAAAAGAAGTGTTCTGATGATCTACACAACATATTGGATACTCCTAATATGAAGGAACAAGCATAGAAAATATTTAAAAAAAAAAAACAAACCCACCACCCCCCCCCCCCCCGATTACATAAGTCTTAACACCCTTTGCCATAGTAAACCTGTTAGCTCTGTTTCCAAAAATTGTCTTTGCAAGGCCCATATTGAGTTCAATAGTGTCCACATGTGTTCAGCATAATATGAGTTGTGATCAAAAAGTATCAAGACTTCTTGTGGATCTATATAACAATACATCGCACCATGATGCTATTAAGCATGCAGTGACCTAGTTATGATCTCTGCATGTGCAGAATGTTGCATGTCTGCAGCACACCTGTACCTTTTTTAATCACATGATGTTTGATATCATGTACAAGCACATTTATGATGAGTGAAAAAATTTAACAGCCAATCTGCATTAAATTCTACCAGAAACGTATGGCAAGTTACAGAAAGTATATGGCAATGAATGCATGAGTCGTGCTTGAGTTTATGACTGGTACAAACGTTTCCAAGAGGGCTGTCAAAGTGTTGACAGTGATGAATGTTCTGGAAGGCCGTCCATGAGCAGGAATGAAGACAAAGTTGAAGCAGTACATGGTGCAATACACTGAAATTGTTGATTGACTATCAGGGAGCTTGCTGAGGACATGGACATTGATTTCAGGTTGGTACAGTCCACTTACTGTCGATTTGGGGATGAGATGTGTGTCTGCAAAATTTGTGCCAAAACTCCTGTCCCCTTACCAAAAAAGAAGATCAATTGCAGTCAGGGAGGAGTTGTAATGCATTGAAAATAACTCTGATTTCATCAAAAAGATTATTACTGGTGATAAAGCATGGGTTTATGGTTATGACCTGGAAACTAAGGCTCAATCCTCACAATGGAAGAGTCCAAACTCTTCCAGACCCAAGAAAGCTGGTCGGGTGAGAAGCAATGTCAAGGTCATGCTCACAATTTTCTTTGATTACCAGGGTATGGTTCATCTTGAGTATGCTCCAAAAGGCCAAACCATCAATAAGGAGTACTACGTCCAAGTTCTGACTTGTTTGAGAGATGCAGTTTGTCATAAGGCCAGAGTTGCACAGGAATGGTGAATGGTTGCTTCATCACAGTAATGCCCCAGCTCACATATCACATCTTGTCCAGCAGTTCTTGGCAAACCACCAAATTGAGCAAGTCCGTCAGCCTCCGTACTCACCTGACTTTGCACCCTGTGATGTTTTCTAAAATTGAAATTATCACTGAAAGGAAGGAGATTTGATGATTTGGAAACCCTTCCCCAAAATTTCAATATATCCAAGTTACAAAGTTGAAGTTAGTTGTTTACATTGTAACAATATAATTTAAGTTCAATGTAAACCACCTTGATTTAAGGAAAAGGTAGTATATAAATACTGATAAATAAATAAAATTAAGCAAAATTCAAAACAGCAACTTTACAGCATAACGAAAGGCATTTCAAAATTGTTCCAGTAGTGGCAGGAACGCTGGAGGAAGTGTGTTTTATCAAAGTCTCCTACTTTGAAGGAGACCGAGTGCAATAACTGTCAGTGTTATACTTCTTGTGCTATTGTAGAAGTCTTGATACTTTTTGGTTGCACCTCATAGTTGAGCTGATTTGAGTACTCCTGGATGAAGAATCAAGTTGTTTTGTCTGTATAAAATAAATTTGAACTAAAGGTCTAAACACACTGAAAAAGAAGCTGCCAAAAGAAATCTGGGATAGTTATTCAAAGATAGAGATTGGGGAAGAACATTTTAGTGTGTTTGAATATCCTTGGAGTACTGTCAGATCCATTATTCTAAAGTGGAAAGAGTGGCGCCAATGAGAGACTGCCTCTACTTGGCTTCCCCTCAAAAGTCAGTAGCCATGGCTTACAGAAACTGCTGAAGTCACTATGAGGCATACAATTACTTTATAGAACTACAGAGGTCTGTGGCTGAGAATGGTGAAAATAACTGTCTAGTAATTTCAAGATCATGCCACAAACATGGCCAGCAGGGAGGGTGGCAGAAAGGAAGATGCTGCTGGAAAAGTCATATGATATGCCACAGCGTGTTTGTAAAGAAACACTTAGGAGACATGGTGTGCAATGTTGGTGGCAGCATTATGTTGTGGGGATGCTTTGCAGCAATGGAAACAAGGAGGCTTGTAAAGGTTGAAGGAAAGATGAATGGGGAAAAAGACAGGCAGATCTAGAGGAACACTGGTCCAGTCTGCCAGAGTCTAGAGACAGGGAGAAAATTCACTTTCCTCATCGTCCCTCCAGCCCAGATGTATAGGGTTTATGCCTCCCTACCATCAGCTGGAGACTGAGAACCACTGGTTTGATGATGTCACAGTATAAGGGTTCTGTGCAGCCCTTTGCTCACCCATATTTCTCCATCTCCAGAAGATAGAAGTTGGTTAAACCTGTGCAATCTGAACTGATTTGAAAGAGCATACAGCCACTGCCATCAGAAAAGCCCTGGGGTGCAGATCCTGGTGGTACCAAGTCCCTCCCCCTTCCTCTCACCTGCCCATCATTCCTCAAAATTTTGAAAAGTTTATGTTAGGTAGCCTAGATGCAGACAGTCTCTCCCTCACTTTTCCCCAGTTTTTGAGGAGGAACACGGAGGAATACAGGGTGCATGGTGTCCCTTTCCTCCTCCCTGACTTCTGCTAGGGGGTTGGAAGAGGGCTGTTGAAGGCATACAAAAGTAGAAATAGAGCTCAGCTGGTCTGAAGCGTGCTCTGGGCAGATTGAATAAATCTGCAAGTGAGGTTGATTGGCAGACCTCCTCTGTTCTGCACATTAACAAGGGTGCAGTGGCCAACATCCTCTTTGATGGGGAGGAGGCTGTCTCTAGTCCTCAGCAGTCTTCAGACCAGAGCCTCTGCTTTTTTTGTCATTCAAACCACAAGATGCAGCATAGTACCTATGTCTCTGCAGGTCATGGCCAGGGACATTCAGGGTTCTGGCACCGCAGCAGTAGTTTGCCAGCTATGGCAGTAGTAGGCAGCGAGGGCTGTGCAATCTTTGGTGGGAGCTGCTGACAGTGTGTTCGGGCTCTTGCTGTGCTTTCAAAGAAGCTGCGATTTATTTAAAAAAAAGGAAACACAGTGACCAGACATCATTGCATGGACGTGTCAAACAACAGTAACACCAAGGTAGCAGATCACTGGTGAGCCAAATAAGAGATCCAAAGTAATTTTGGTGGGAAAGGTACCATTTTTCTTTGGCCTGCCCTCTGTTCTTGACGAACAAAATAGGATACTCTGTAAATCTTACCATGAAAGTATACCTTATATATACCGGAACTTGATAAGATCTAAATAGATCAAATCACAGAACTAACTCACAGTGTTTAGTATGACTAAAGTAGCCAGCAAAGGTCTCAGAATTAGCTGCAATCGTTGACTTTGATTTTCCGTCAAACGAATTGCTGCTACCAAACATCAATGACCTTATTTATACATGGCTACAAGCCTTTTGAATTTTCTGACCCAAATGTTTTTAAAAAATTATTTTGAAAAACAGTGCTTGACTTGCATGACTTCAACAGAGGTGGCGGTTCCTTTCAAGTGCTTCTAAATGCTGATCCCGACGCTATTCAACACGCGATTTATTGGCGTTTCACCCTTATGGTTTCCTCAGGGGAACGTATAAACAGCACTTAGATCCAGCCGACGCCGTTCTCCAAAAATTTCTTCTAATCATACTAAACACTGTGAGTTAGTTCTGTGATTTGATCTATTTAGATCTTATCAAGTTCCAGTATATATAAGGTATACTTTCATGGTAAGATTTACAGAGTATCCTATTTTGTTCGTCAAGATTTAACTCTGCCCTCTGTTCTGACAAGAGTGGGATAATCCAGGTAAGCACTCTTTAAAGCCCAACTGGGAGAGTTTACAGACATGTATTTTCTCCTAGAATCGGCCTTTGTAGCATAGTTGGGCCTTCACTTTGCAAGGGGAATAGTTCTCTTGAAGAAGGGTTGTTTCCCTTTAGAGGCAGCATGGAGGTTCTGGTCAGACTACATTGGCTTTATTAAAGACTCTAGCTGCTGAATATCCTTCCCATGGTTAAAAAAAAAAAGTAGTGGACCTTGCTAGATTTTTGCTAAGATTAGAGCTATGTATGTGTGTGCGTGTTACTGTTCTTAGCTAGCCTCTTGGCTAAAGTTAGGGCATTAGCTTTCTGGGCTGGACATTATGGTTTCAGGGTTTCAGCAGTCTTAAGTATTTCCTGAGGGTATAGGAGTTTGTGGTTGGGGACCAACATGGCCCCTATAGTCATACAACCTCTCTGTGAAATCTCCAGAGTGTTAAGAGGCTGTATCTGCAGTGTTCGCCACTGGCATCAAATTTGATGGATAATTTATATATTGTTTTGCATAAATAATATGTTTGAGCAGAAAGGTAAAGACTGGATTTACCTTCATGTCCTAGGAAAGTTTTGGGGTGGAGTGGTTCCATGGTCCTTAGGGGATGCGACTCTGAAAGCAAGGCACTTTTCTGTTCATCTCAGTCCTTCATGGGGTTAGTGTTGCAGCTAGTTAACGGCAAGTGTGTACAGAGGGTCTGGAATATCAGGATTGGAGGAGGCTGTTTCATAAGTACGTACTATATGTAGGTCATGCTGGGTCAGATAAGAGTCCTTCAGGCCCCTTGTCCTGTTTTCAACTGTGGCCAGTCTTGGTCACAACTCCTGTCAGGTTCCCAAAAGGTTGACTAACCTTTTGTTATGGTAGCTTATAGACGTTGAGTATTCTCCTTGTAATTTAAAAAATAAAAAAACTCTCTTGATCTGGGAATGGGATGCTTTCAGTGCCTTTTATAATGGTAAGCCTTAAGTAGGATAGGGGCTGCCAATGTCGGGAGGAGGGTACATAAGGCCTCCATATTATAAGATGATTGCTCAGAAGCAGGCCTCAAATATGACAGTAACCTGGTAAAGACAGGGTTTAACTGAGTACTCTGTGCTGAGGTCTCAGTGTTTACCTTGCACGGTCAAGGCTGGGCATTAGCATTTAGTGTGTGCTAAGTTCGCCTTGGCAACTAGTATAGCATTTGGGACAGATTGTTCAGATTGTGTCTACTGGTTGACCTGCATCAACTTGGAGTTGTGCGTGGTGTTTTTATGCATTTCCGTTTATGATAGCAGCAAATGATTATCTGCTTAGGCTGTGTGACATGTCCAGGTACTCTTCCCAACAGATAGTGTTGCTGTCCTTTGCTTTTATCTTTTCACTTGTTTTACCTGAGATTTGATCATGTGCTGGTTTGTAAGAAGAGTTAATGGTCCACATTGGTCTTATTCTTGCATTTTTCTTCCCCTGATCAGTGAGATATGATTAGTGTTGGAAGACATTCTCCTTTGCTTTGGCTTTGGTTTTCAGTCTTAAGCAGTCAGGCTTATGTTGAAAAGCAATCAAGATGGTACTTGGCTTTAAATGTCAGTAGGAGGTCCTTATGCTCTGAGCTGTAAGCCTTTCTACTATTCTTCCATATGAGGGCAAAAAAAAATGTTTAGTATGGTATTTTGCTTTCAAATGAGGAGGAAATCTCTGGCATGGTATGGATCCTGGAGTGCTCTCCTAGCAGGGGCTCTCCATGCTGGGATTCATAAGTACTCATAGGAATACCATTTGAGCTTCTTTCGGAAACATTATGGTGAAATCGGATGCTGAAGCATCCGATGGCTACCGATAGCTTTGAGAATCCAATTACAGTTGTGGAAGGGCTGATCCTTGAGGTTCTCTTACATTGGTTCTAGTTGGCTTCAGCATTGCGTCTTTTCAGTCTTTAATTTCTTCTGAGATCATCAGGACTGCATTGACTCTTCATTATTACTTTGAGGGGTCAAAAGGGGCTTCAGGGGAGTCTTCCCATGGTGCTATGAAGATTGTGTAAGAGGAACTGACTACTAGGGAGTTTGTTGCAATTGTTTGAAGAAGTTTGGTCAGTTCCAGCAGGGGTTTCTCACTAGGGGTCAAGTTTCTTCTGGGACAGAGCCTCTGTCTTCCATATTTCTGGTTTGCAGGTTCCCCGGCCTGTTTGTTGGGCTCCTTGTGTTTACCGGACCCAGTGCCTGTGCCCGGAAGTGATGCGACCGCGGGAACCTTTCCAGGTATTCCAGCCTCCTATTTAATCAAGCTGCCTGCGGCGTTTCGAGTGTTTACCTGCTTTGTTAGCTGTTATTGCTGCTGTTCTTTATTTTGTCTCTTTCAGGTTCCCCGGCCTGTTTGTTAGGCTCCTTGTGTTTACCGGACCCAGTGCCTGCACCTGGAAGTGATGCGACCGCGTTCCAGCGGTCGCGACCTTTCCAGGTATTCCAGCCTCCTATTTAATCAAGCTGCCTGCGGCGTTTCAAGTGTTCACCTGCTTTGTTAGCTGTTATTGCTGCTGTTCTTTATTTTGTCTCTTTCAGGTTCCCCGGCCTGTTTGTTAGGCTCCTTGTGTTTACCGGACCCAGTGCCTGTTCCCGTGGTCGCGACTTTCCAGGTATTCCAGCCTCCTATTTAATCAAGCTGTCTGCGGCATTTCACGCCAAAGGAGCGCGACCAAGGAGCAGGTCCTGCTCCTTGGGGCGAGCGGGGGGCGCGGACACAGCTTACTTCCCCCAGAATATCCTTCTGTGATATGCCATATAGGTTTCCTTTACTTTGGTTTCCCTGTTCTGTTAGCTCTATCCCTATACTTCATCTGATCCGGTCCTGGCTTCTTTTGACCTGCTGTTTTTCGCTCTGTGGTCTTTCATTTTGCCTTGCCCCCGACACTATGTCGGCAATTCCAGTTTTTTGGAGACAACATCCCCTGTCCACATTCACTATTTCCCCTGGTTCACTGGCTCGCTGTTCCTCTAACTTAATTCTTTGTAGTCGCGTTAGAACTTTGCCTCAACAGCCCTTTCTCTCTCCTAGGCCTCTTGTGGCAGCTCCTACTACAACGCTTAGTGTTGCCTTGTTGAATTGTCGCTCCCTCCGGTCCAAATCTCTTTTGGTCCTGGATCTCATTTTGCATCATTCACTCGACCTTTGTTTCCTTACTGAGACTTGGCTCAAGGAAGGTGACGGTCCCGTCCTCTCTAGTTCTCTTCCCTCCGGTTACTCAGCACTCTCATCTCCTAGGTTGGGCAGGGGTGGAGGTGGAGTGGCTTTGCTCTATCGTGCCTCTATTGACATTGAGGAAGTGTCCTCCCCTTCTGTTTCTCTTTCTGAATCCCTTCTTCTTCGCCTTCACTCTTTCCCCCCCCCCCCGCTCTATTTCCTCCTCCTCTATCTTCCACCCTCTCTCTCTGTGGCTCGCTGGGAGGCGGCCCTACAAATGCTTTCGGACGCAACGTTACAGTTCCCTAATCTCATTATTTTGGGAGAGTTTAATGTTCACGTGGATAATCCCAGTAGGCAAAAAGATCGTGCCTTTCTGAATCACTTGCATGATATTTCTCTCCAACAACATGTCATTGGCCCTACTCATACCGCAGGCCACACTTTGGATTTAGTTCTGTCTTCTTCTACATTACTAGCAGAGATCTCTCCCCCCCCCCCCCCCACCGTACTGGGCATCCCTTGGTCTGACCACTTTTGTGTCTTCTTCTCGATCTCCTATTCTTCTCCTGAGACTGTTCCTCCTTTAGCATCTTCTTCTCCCCCTTTTCTTTGCTGCCACCTAACTCCTGACACTCTTAGTGCTTTTCCCCCTGCCTCCTCTATCTTCCCCTTGGATTTTGCTCTGCGCTCACCCGACAGTCAGGCTTCCCTTTGGAACTCCCTTCTCACCGATGCTCTGGATGGTCTAGCGCCACTTCGTCCGCTTATTAGATCTCCTACTTCAGGCCACTCCCCCTGGTTTCATCCAGCCTTACGTCTTCAACAGACTCAGCTCTGACAAGTGCAGCGCCGTTGGTCCCGTCACCCTTCCCCAGATCTGCACCTTTGCTTCAAGCAGCTTTACGCTGATTATCGTTCGGCTGTCCAGTCTGCCAAACGTGCTTTCTATGTTGCTGAGATTTCTGAAGCAGCAAATTCCTCTCGCCAGCTTTTCACAATTTTGCATAGGCTTTCTTCTACCAGCTCCCACCATACCTCAGCAACGGGGGCTCCAGATTCCCACTCGCTGGCCACTTTCTTCTCCGACAAAATTCTTAATTTACGTTCTTCATTCTCGAATCCTCCTCCGCCCTCTCCATTGTCTCCTGTTTCCCCCTGTGAGCTGCCCGCTGCCGACCTTTTGTCTCTGCCCTCTTCCTCCCAGCCTAACCAGGCCCTTGCCCATACCTGGTCTTCTTTCCACCTCGTTCTCCCCGCAGAACTCCTTCAGATGCTGTCTAAATCCCGGAAGACCACCTGCGCCTTGGACCCGATCCCATCTCGCTGGCTGTCTGAGCCTTCCCTACAGCTGATTCCTGTTATTACTACCATCATCAACACCAGTTTAACTTCTGGTCTTTTTCCCTCCCCATGGAAGTCAGCTGTTGTCCATCCTCTCCTGAAGCAACCTTCCCTCGATCCTTCCGTTCTGTCCCACTGGCATCCTGTTTCGAATCTCCCCTTTCTGGCCAAGCTTTTGGAACGCTTTGTGTTTGACCAGTTATCCTCTCATGTCGAGTCCACTAATACTCTTCACCCCCGTCAAGCCGGTTTCTGGCAAGGCCACAGTACCGAGACTGTTCTTCTGGCAGTATTAAATGAATTACATGCTGCCCACGACCGTGGTGATGTCACTCTTTTGGTTTCCCTTGATCTGTCTGCGGCGTTTGATCTGATTGACCACCAGACCCTCCTCTCTTGTCTCTCTGATGTGGGGTTATGTGGCACGGTTCTCCAATGGTTTCGCTCCTTTCTCACAGCTCGTTCCTTTTCTGTCTCCGTGAATGGCAAATCCTCTTCCTCTCTTCCCCTCACTTGTGGTGTCCCCCAGGGCTCTGTTCTGTCCCCTCTGCTGTTCAACATCTTCCTCGCCCCCTTACCCCTTTTGATCCAGCAGTACCCAGTGTCTTCGTATATTTATGCGGATGACATCATTCTTCTTTTCCATATTTCTCCACTCTTCTTAGATATCTCCCAATTCAACCTCTGCCTCTCCCATGTGGCCTCTTGGCTTTCTCAGCATTTTCTACGCTTAAACCCTTCAAAGTCTACAGCTATGTGGGTGTCCCTGAGTGGCCCGTGTCCTTCCATTGCCCCCATGATTGATTCCACCTCCGTTCCTCTCATTTCTTCCTTCCATTATTTGGGCGTAATCCTTGATCCCTCACATTCCTTCCATGACCACATCTCCTCCCTTACTAGGCATTCATTTGCTATCCTCCGTCAACTCAGGGCTGTCCGTTCTCTTCTCCCCTTTGGTTCCCTGGTTACTCTTGTTCTAGCTTTGATTACCAGCAGACTCGATTATTGCAACATTCTTTTGGCCAATCTCCCCAATTATCAACTCCAACGCCTTCAGTTCATCCAAAATACTGCAGCTTGCCTTATCACTTTTGTTCACCGCTTCGATCACGTCACTCCCATCCTTTTTCGTTTGCATTGGTTGCCCCTCCGTTTTCGTTTCCACTACAAAATCCTCATTCTCATCGTGCCATTAATACTAACAATCCTCTGTACCTGGCTGATCTCATTTCTCTTCATACCCCGTATCGCCAACTTTGCTCCCTCCATGCTAATCATTTGTCCTTACCCTCCCCATCCCAAGCACATCTTGAAAAAACTCGCCACTCAGCTTTTTTCTTTCTTGGTCCCCGGTTGTGGAATGCACTACCTCCATTTCTCCGGTTGGAACCCTCTTATTCCCAGTTTAAAGCTTTACTCAAAACCTATCTGTTCCAACAAGCTTTTGATCTTCTTCCTGATCCACCTCCCTGAAGCTGACGTAGGTTGTTTGTTCCATCCCAGCCGTGCCTTGTCTTGTCTTCCCTCTGTCTGTTTTCCCCGTTTTGTCTGTGTTTGTTCAATTGCTGTTTTTGATTTAAGTGTATAGTTTTTCATTTTTTTTGTTCTGTCCTTTTTCTTTCTTTCCTGTCATCTTATGGCGTTCCTTTTCTATAGTTTGCAGTGTTGACCTTTTTATTTTATTGTAAACCGCTTTAATGTCTCGGCGTAAGTGGTCTATCAAGTGTGAAAATAAAGATAAAGATATGTTTTTCATTTTTGCATCTTAGGAGCATTGGAAGACTTAGGTGAGGAAGATGGTGCTGTTTTGGGGTGCAAGTGCACAAACTGGGCTCTTTGGTTCACCCTCCCCTCATTAGGTACATTCCATGCATCTCAACTGGACTGGCGGGATGAAGAAGGTGAATTAGGCCTTACCTGCTAATTTTCTTTCTTTGAGTCCCTCCAGTCCAGAACCCACCTTATTTTCTTCTTATTTTGGCCTGGCTTTGGAGGAGCATGTGTGTTGAAGCTGTGACACTGGGCAGCAGTTTCAGGTATCTGGCTCAGTCATCAGCTTCTGTAGGCTGCAGAATTTTGGTGACATAGTTTGTTGTTGGTGCAGACTCCAGGACAGCAATGTGTGAGTATTCATATAATATATATATGGTCTCCATTCTTCCATACTCGTTTCAGAGCAAAGGTGGCTGGTAAGTATGGTGGGTGCTGTGTGTCATGAATGTATATACCTAATAATCGTTTGTTCGAAAATCTGCTTTGTTACAGAAATACTAGTGAGCAAAGGGCTGCACAGGACCCTTATAATGAGACATCATCAAACCATCTGGGCTGGAGGGACTCAAGGAAAGAAAATTAGCAGGTAAGGCCTAAATTCACCTTTCAGTGGGACATTGATCCTAAACATAAAGTAAAAGCAACAATGGAATGGCTCAGCAAGAAGAAATTGAGTGTCCTCAAGTGACCTGGTGAAAGTCTGAAACCAATAGAAAATCTGTACCAAGGCTTGAAGACTGCAATCCCCAGATGATCTCCCGTCAACCTAAAAGAACTTGACCTGTTCTGTGAAGAATTGGCAAAACTGCTCCATCTCATTGTGCAGAATTGGTAGACACTTATCCTAAATGATTCATGGCTGTTACAGCTGAAAAAGTAGCTTCCACCAAGTTTTAAGTCTAGAGATGTGAAATCTAATGCAATCAATAGTTTTAATTGTTTTTTGAATATCTCTATACTGGTTCTTTCACGTCAAACATAGAAAATGATGGCAGGTAAAGGCCATACAGATTATCTAGTCTTTCCTTTTATACCAATTGATACGCTCTGCAATGCCTTCCTCCCCTTGAAAGATTATTTGTTCTTGCTCCACGTTATCTTTAATTAAAATGCAATCCTTTTTTCCACCACCTCTGCTGGGAGGCCATCCACCACCCTGCTCTTAAAAAAAATTTCCTTAGATTACTCCTGAGTCCACCCCCTTTCACCTTCATCCTATGCCCCTCATTCCAGAACTTACTTTCAATTGAAAGAGACCCACTTACTGTGTTTTTAAAAACAGTGGGCAAAAGTGAAAGGGGATATTTTAAGGGCAACCAACCTTTTTGTTAAAATGGTAGGTTGGTTTCACTGTGCTCTCCTTTTTGCCCGTTTTTTTTTAAAGTGCTATAAAATTACAGCCATGGAAATCAACCCCATTAATCCTTAATATACTCTTGACTTCCCACACCAATCTCTCTATAGGAACTGACCATATACCCTAAACATACCCCTAAGGGGATCGAAATTCCATAAGTTAATATTTTTTGTTGGATCGCTCACCATGAGAAGAAACAATTCCTCTCTCGAGGTGAGCCCTCCGTTTTTCTCAATTTTAAATTGACCGTGAACCGGCCTTCAACCGGACAACACAACACACGTTGCTGTCCATACCATTGTCCAATCTAAGTACCTAAACTTCAATTCCTTGTGATAAATAAATATACAGGGAAAAATTACTTAGCTGGACCAATGCCAAAGAGGAGTTCCATCAGCTATTCCAATCCCACGTTACCAGCGTGACTGTCCTCATGCCTTAGACACACTCAATCACTCGAGAGTAGCTCTTCAGCCCAGTCCTTCACTTCATTAGTCCAAACGAGATCGATAACCCCTCTTTAGCCAGTAACCACGAGGCTCATGCGTGACACTAATCAGTGTTTCAAGCTGCACACCAGCTTCTCAGCTCTTCCTCAGGCACGTTTTTTTTTAGGCTATTGTATTTTAATGTTTTTATATTGTAAACTGCTCTGATACTTTTGGTTAAGAGCGGTATATCAAGTTTCATTAAACCATAAACCAATCTGAAAAAACTTTAACTATTCTGCCACGAAAAATTGGGCAAAACTGCACCATCCATCTGTGCAAAGTTAGTAGACACCTTAAACAGCTCGTGGCTCTTATTTTGGCAAAATGGGCTTCATCAAGTATTGGATCAAGAAGTGAAGACTTATGCAATCAAGGCTTTTTGTTTTTTTATTCCTAATTACTTCTTCATGTTGAAAGTGCAGATTAGTGAAGCAAAATTCTATATTAATGCATTTTGAACTGTATGTTTCAGATAGCAGAATCAGAAAAATGTCCAATGGTGTGAACAGCGGTAAAAAAAAAACATGACTCCTATGCACCCCTTTATAAATATGCCCCTATGACAATGTAAGTGTGGTGAATTTTTTTCTCATAAACTCTGGATATTTATTACTTGTTGGTGGTGGTAAAAATATCATAAGAGTATCTGCTTCCATCAGTTCTAACAAAAGAAATTAATTTTCTTATGAATCTCAACATTTGGGAGAAGGTCTTCTCTAAAACATCTGCCTGTTTCCTCTTTCCCCAAGAAAATGTTAGCAAGCTTAAGAAAACTGTAACTTTTGGGTGGCCTGATATGTTTTCAGGCATGTTCTGACCAGGCAGTTGAGCTAAAGGTCTGAAAGATGGCATACAGAATTCATTGATAAGTCTGTACTGAGTAATCCATCCAAATATTTGAAAGATAGGGGTGGGTAAGAGGAAACTAACTGTTACCCCTTGTGTTAAGAAGACAATAAAAATGTGCCCTGTTGTGTCAAAGTGCAAAATTGACTCAGTGGTTAATGGTGCTGAGTGAAGTACAACAGGGTTGGCATGACCCAATAGATGAACTAGGCAGTTGCCTAGAGTGCTGATCTTCTATGGGTGGCCCATTGCTACAGCTGCTGCCACCAACCATCTCCGTGGCCTGCAGCGGAGGCAATGCCATTTAAACCGCAGTGCAGTGCTTACCCAAACTCTCCAGTGCTGTGCTGCTGTTCCTCCTTTCTTGGACTGCTGCTTCCACCCATCTGACGCAGACTTCCTGTTTGCATGGGGCCGGAAGCAGCAGTTTAATAGAGGAGGAAGAGCAACGCAGCACTGGAGAGTTCGGGTAAGCGCTGTGTTGTGATATAAATGGCACTGCTGCCACTGCAGGTCCCAGAAAGGGGCGATAGCAGGGGGGAGTGGCAGGATTGAGGAATTGCCTAAGGCGCTTCGTATACTTGCATCAGCCTTGCTTCCCAAACATGTCGTGGTAGTGACCATACAGCCAATTACATTTTCTGGACATCCACAATGAGCATACAGTACCTGGAATAAATCTGAATATACCATGTTTCCAAAGTATACAAATGTATCTCATGCATATTCATCATTGGATCTCCTGAAAGTAGAACTTTGTTATAGGGTTGCTAGGACAGGTTTGGGAAGTCCTGCTTTAAAGCTTTAGTTGCAGTCTTTGGGGAATCTGGCTTTTAAAGCAAAGAGAAGCAGGTCTTAGGAGTAACCGGACTCTCAGAGTAAGAAGCTCTGAGGCAAGGCTGCCTTCATCTGAGCCAGTCTGCTACTTCACAAACTTTTGTCTGATGCGACCCATGTAGATGCTCCTAAAATAAGGTGTACTGGCTTGTGATTTGGGACACAGATTCTCAGATTCTTGCTAGCACAACCATTGAGCCATCTGGCCAGCCAGCTTCTTTATATGTGGAGGTGTAGCTAGCAGGGATAGGAGGGTATCTAAAAGTGTATAATTGGAGTTTATGTGTACAAATCAGTACAAAGGGGTGAGATTATGATTTGACTGAGATGTGTGTGACCGCATTAGTTTATGTTTATTCAATTTCTTGATATACCACCCAGGCTGAAGGGCATCAGAGTGATTTACAATTACTACAAGTAGGTACTGGATACATTCCTTTGTCCCCAAAGGGCTCACAATCTGTGTACCTGAGGCAATGGAGGGTTAAGTGACTTGCCCAAGGCCACAAGGAGTGCCTATAGGACTAGAAACCCCAGTCCCTCCAGACTGAGATTGCTATCCCCAGGTGGGAATTGAATCCCCCAGCCCTCCAGCCCGAGGTACCTTGTCTTAATCACTAGGCCACTCCTGGGTAGGTAGGGGATGTCTACAACTGTTGAGTGGAGGAGTAGCCTATTGGTTAGGACAGCAGACTGGGTGCCAGAAAGACCAAGTTTTAAATCCTATTAACACTCCTTGTGGCTTTGAGCAAGTCACTTAACTCACCATTACCTCGGGTACAAAATAATAATTACACTTACCTGGTAATTGTAGTTCCTTGAGTGATGACAGCTTAGTCCTCTACTGATGGGTAGTGCACCTCCTCCTGCAGCTTGAAGACTGGACCAATCAAATTTCAGCATCACCGGAGGTAGCGTACTGGCATCCCTCTATAGCCCCAGTGAACTATTGACAAAGCAGACTCAACAAAACAAATGCAAGAACAGTTAGCTAACCTTATATAACATTTTTATTTATCTTTGCAAGGGAAAGAAAGGTGGAAACTTCCCCAAAATAGAAACAGAAGAAAGAAATCACCTCTAAAAGGTAAAGATTCCCCCGCTTGCCGAACCACAACCAGGCAGCGAGAGAAAAGAGCAGACAGAGTACAAAGCGAATCAGAGCACACGTCCCATGCGACATACTCACCTGTACCGACAGCCGACAAAAACTAACGCGTGCCGCGCCTAATCCTCACCCCAAGGGCGGGACGGAAGACTAAGCTGTCGTCACTCAAGGAACTACAATTACCAGGTAAGTGTAATTATTATTTCCTTAGCGTTCCTCCAGCTTAGTCCTCTACTGATGGGATGTAACAGAGCAGTACTAACGGGAGGGACCCTGCCAGCCGGCACGCAAAACAGCTGACCCAAAACAGGCATCCGCTGCCGCCAGCACATCAAGCCGATAGTGCTTACTGAAAGTATGCAGAGACGATCACGTCGCCGCCTTACAAATTTCGACTGGTGGGACCAGACCCAGACTGTGCTCAGCCCAGGACGCAGCCTGTGCTCTAGTAGAATGAGCTCTTAGCCCCACCGGAGCCGGGCGCCCCTGCAACATGTAAGCCGAGACAATGGCTTCTTTAACCCATCTTGAAATGGATGCTTTCGCCGCCGCTTCCCCTTTCCTGGGACCCCCAAACAGCACAAACAAGCGATCCGATTTGCGGAAGGGCTCGGTGACCTTCAAATAACAACGTAACACTCTCTTAATATCCAAGCGACTAAGGCCACGATCAGAAGTCTGCTCTCCCGCTGCTCGCAAGACCGGAAGAGAGACCTCCTGATTCACATGAAGGGAGAAGAGACCTTCGGCAGAAAGGAAGGCACTGGTCGGAGCACCACTTTGTGATCCGAAAAACAGAGGAAGGGCTCCCTACAAGAAAGGGCCTGAAGCTCCGAAATACGGCGCGCTGAAGAAATCGCCACTAGAAACACCGTCTTAAGAGTCAAATCCTTCACTGAAACTTGGGAGAAAGGCTTAAACGGAGCTCTGCCGAGGGCCCGTAAAACCAAGTTGAGATCCCACGGTGGGATGGAAATCCGACGCGCCGGACGCATTCTGGAAACCGCCTTCAGAAAACGCCCGACATCGGCGTGCTCCCCGAGAGCCACGCCCTGGACCTTACCTCTTTAACAGGCCAGAGCCACCAACTGCACTCTTAAGGAACTTGCCGCCAGTCCCTTAACAAAGCCATCCTGTAAAAATTCCAATACCACTGGAATCGATGCCGTAGCAGCGTGGATCTGACGCCTCGAACACCAGTCCTCGAAGATTCGCCAAATGCGGACGTAAGCAAGGGAGGTCGACCGCTTACGCGCCTGAAGTAGAGTCGCCACGACAGCCTTAGAATATCCTTTTCTTCTTAGCCGTGCCCTTTCAATGGCCAAGCCGTAAGCGAGAATCTCTCCACTCGCGGCATGAGGAGCGGACCCTGAACCAGAAGCTCCGGGGATATCGGGAGCCGCCACGGCGCCCCGTCCAGCAAGCGCACTAGATCTGCATACCACGGACGCCTGGGCCAATCCGGCGCTATCAGTAGCACCTGGCCCTGGTGCGCTTCGATTCGCTGAATCACTTGCCCTATGAGCGCCCATGGAGGAAATACATAGAGCAGACCCGACAAGGGCCACGGTCGCATGAGGGCATCGAGCCCCTCTGACATGGGCTCCCGTCTCCTGCTGAAGAACCGCGACACTTTCACAGAGTGAAACGTTGCCATGAGATCCATGATCGGCGCACCCCACCGAGACACTAGTTGTTCGAACACCGAGGGATGCAGCTCCCATTCCCCGGCATCCACTTGATTCCTGCTGAGAAAATCCGCCATCATGTTGTCTTTCCCGGCTATGTGCGCTGCGGAGATCGCCTGCAACCGTGGTTCTATCCAGGCGAACGGCCGCTGGGACGACTCCTCCATGCCCGCGCTTCCGGTACCGCCCTGTCGATTTATGTAAGCTACGGTCGCGGCATTGTCGGAAAGTACCCGCACCGCACGGCGCGTGACCTGCCTTTCGAAGCTCTGTAGTGCCAGAAACACCGCTCTCAGCTCCAAGCGGTTGATCGCCCAACCGCTCTCCTCCGGGGACCAGAGTCCCTGCGCAAAGTCCACTCCGCAATGAGCTCCCCAGCCCGTGAGACTGGCATCTGTCAACAGCGGAGTCCAGTCCGGCTGCTCCAATGGCATCCCCGCTTGAAGGGAGGCTGGCCGAAGCCACCATCGCAGGTCCCGCCTGACCTGCGATGGGCAGGGCAGCCGCATGCTCAATGGATCGAACTGATTGGACCAGCGGCGGAGCAGGGCCTGCTGCAACGATCACATGTGAAACTTGGCCCAAGGCACCACTTCCAACGCTGCCGCCATCGTCCCCAACACCTGAAGATATTTCCACGCCGACGGGGCTGCGAGCTTCCGAAAGTCCCGTACCAGACCCCGAAGAGCTAGGGCCCTCCGTTCTGTTAGAAACACCGACCCTTTGCGAGTATCGAATAGTACTCCCAAGTACTCGAGAGACTGAGTCGGCGTTAGATGACTTTTGACCGGGTTGACCACCCAGCCCAGGGACTGTAGCAGATCGACGACCTTCCTTGTGGCCTGCACGCTCTCGGCCTGGGACTTTGCTCGGATCAGCCAATCGTCCAGGTACGGATGGACTAAGACTCCCTCCTTGCGCAACGCCGCCGCCGCCACCACCACCATTATCTTGGTGAACACGCGCGGTGCCATTGCCAGCCCAAAGGGCAGGGCCTGGAACTGGTAGTGCCCCCAAAGGAGCGCGAAGCGCAGAAATATTTGGTGAGACTCCCTGATGGGAATATGGAGATAAGCTTCTGTGAGATCGAGAGACGTCAAAAACTCTCCCTGACGAACTGCGACAATAACCGAACGAAAGGTTTCCATACGAAAATGCTGTACCCGGAGATAGCGATTCACCCCTTTGAGATCCAGAATGGGGCGAAGAGTGCCATCCTTCTTTGGCACCACGAAATAAATTGAATAACGTCCCTTGCAGAGTTCTGTCGGCGGAACTGGAACGACCGCTCCTAACCGCAAAAGACGGTCCAGCGTTTGCTGCACCTGAAGCGCCTTCTGGGGACCCCTGCAGGGGGACTCCACGAATGAATCTAGAACCGGCCCCGCGAGATCTAACGCATAGCCCTCGCGAATGATCTCCAACACCCAGAGATCGGATGTGATGTGGGTCCAGGCAGAAAGGAAACTCCGAAGACGACCGCCGATCGGTTGCAATTCTGCTGGGACCCGCCGCCCTTCATTGGGACTTCCGGAGGGCTGTCGGGGCCGCCGCTGTGAATCCACGACTGGCGCTGCGAAACCCCCGAAACCCTTGGGCTCAAGACACAAACCGTCCTCTTTGGGATCCCGCAAAACGGGGCGACCAAAACCTCCGAAAGTCTCGAGACTGCCCCCGAAAGGACAAAGCGGGTTTACCCCTTTTTGGCCTATCTTCCGGCAATCTGCCGCCTTTAGAGTCCCCCAAGTCCTTAACCAACTTATCCAGGTCCTCACCAAACAAGAGCTTCCCCTTAAACGGGAGCTTGCCTAGACGCGACTTAGAAGAGCCATCCGCTGCCCAATTCTTCAGCCAAAGAGACCTACGCGCCGCTACCAAGGAACCCATACTATTGGAGAGGACCCTGATGAGGTCGTACTGTACATCCGCCGAATAGGCCGATCCAGACTCTAAGCGCTGGAGCTCTCGCACCTCGTCGGGCTCAAAGGACGCAGACTGCTGCAGGCGCTGAACCCAGCGAAGACAGGCCCGAGCGACCCAAGCCCCACAAATGGAGGCCTGCAACGCCACCGCATCCGCCTCAAAAGATTGCTTCAAGAATCCATCCATTTTTCTATCTGACGCTTCTTTCAAGGCCACAGCACCTTCCACTGGGATCGTGGTTTTCTTAGTGACCGCGGAAACCGCAGCGTCAATCTTTGGAGAACGAAACCTGTCCTTATCTTTTTCTGACAGTGGATACAGCTTGTTCATGATCTTCATCCCTTTCAGTCCGGACTCGGGATTATCCCACTCCGTCTGAATCATCTGATCAATAACCTTATGGATAGGAAACACCACGTGCGTCTGACGGACCGCCTGAATAATGGGATCTGCGCCATCTTCGTCCTCGGCCGGCTGTTCAGCAGATAGCCGAGGCGTCTGAAGAGCCTCCGCAATAAGGGCCGGCAACTCTTCCCGGCGAAAAACTCTTATGATTTTTACCTGATCCTCAGGCTCAGGGATTTCCCCGTCCTCTAACTCCTCCATTTCCGTATCTACCTCAAAGTCGGCTTCCGCCCCCTCCTGCCAGTCCGTCTCGGAGAGAACAGGCTCGACCGCACGTGTCCTTTTGGCCGGTCTCACTGCAACAGATTCGCGCTCTGCTATACCAGCCCGCGTGCTAGATGAAGGAAGGGACAGGGACCCTGCCACGAAGCCCTGCCGTCTGCGACAGAACGCCTGATGCATAAGTAGGACAAAATCAGGAGAAAAATCATCCATCTGCAGCGCGCTGCCAAGATCAGAATGCGTGCCCGAAGCGCCCAAGGGTGGTTCAGCTGCTGGAGCCGAAGGCCCCGCTACAGGCTCTGCACTCTCTGTGAGGGCTGCAGGGGCAACCGGTGTCATGGAAATCTCTAACTGCTGCTCCATGCTAAGTGAGACTGACGCACAGCGTTGACAGATGCCTGACTCTGTGCCCGCGCCCCTACGAGAGCCACAGATGACGCACTGGGATCCGGCTGACATGGAACCACTCAAAAATGTACGGCCCCTGGGGCCTTGGACACCCGGAAGAATGGGACCCGGGAGACAGTCTTGGCCTAAACTTAAAAAAAAAAAGAGCTGCCGTTCTCCTGCTTCGTGTATGAGTGATTAAAGCATTTATTTAAGCAATCAGTGGCTTACATCCGCGGGAGGCCGAGCTCCGGAAATACCCGCTAAATAATGGAAACCCTAGCAAAACACCTGTCAGCGAACCCCGAGCACAATGCTAACGAATGGGCAGCCTGACAGCGAGAGAAAACCCCCGAACTAAGAAACAACGAAGAGGCAACAAATACCTTGTAAAACTGCCCAGGCCGCGGTCCAGAGACGAACGCCGCTCTGGGGAACCGTGCTGAGGCCGCTTGTGCCAAAGGAGCTGCGAGCGCCGCGTGTTCAAAATGGCCGCGGCGCCTCACAGTATTTTGGCGCGCTGCTCCTGCTCGCTCTCCTGAGCCGTAGCGCCAGTCAATTTAGATAACGGGTTGTACCGTGCTATGACTCCACTGCCCCGCAAATCAAGGAGCAGAGCGAGAAAATAGCCTTGAGCACTAGACCGGGCAACCGGCTCTGCGGGCAGGGAAACAAACAACCTAAAGACGCTGTCCCCCAAGCAATGTTCCCTCTAATTTTCTGTAGGCTGTGTGTGCATAAAATATCAGCTGTGTGCAGTTTTTGAAGGAAGGTTAAATTTTTGTGCGCCACATAACGACACTCGGAGTTATATACTTTAAAATTTGACTACATATCAGAATACAGTATGTACACCACACAGATTTTAATCAAATTAAATGAAAATAGACGATTACTAAATGAAGCGGAAAATTTCTAGTAATTACAACCATAACTTTTAAATTTTAAGACGTCTGTGTTGTTTTCTATCAGAATCAGAGCTGTAATTTTTGTGCGCTCTGTTGTAAAGTACGTGTGCTCGCTCGGCGAGGTGTGTGTGCGCGCACAGCTTAGAGGGAACAGTGCCCCCAAGCCGCAGGTTCTCACCTCTTAGAAAGCGCGCCGCCAGCAGCCCGATCAAGGAGCTCTGCCCCGAACAGCCTAGGGACTAGAGATCCTGAAGCAGCAGAAAACACAAAGAAAATATAAAGAAAATATACAGACGGCTGTGGCAAGGCAGGAGAGAGACCTCTCTACTGGAGCCCCGGGATCAAAACAAAAACTGTTGTACTTTTTTTTTTTTTAAGGAACAGTACAACAAAAGTGCCCAAACACCTAAATCATAGGGAAATGAAATAACAAATGACCATCAAATAAAATTAAAAGGTTAGCTAAGTATCTTGCTGCTGAACTGTATCCCTAGTGAGCCCAGAACCTAAGCTCACTATGTCCTCTAGCTGCATGAAGACTGGACACACTGGGGCTATAGAGGGATGCCAGTACGCTACCTCCGGTGATGCTGAAATTTGATTGGTCCAGTCTTCAAGCTGCAGGAGGAGGTGCACTACCCATCAGTAGAGGACTAAGCTGGAGGAACGCTAAGGAACTTAGGGGTCGATGCAGATGCCAGCATTAGAGCCATGTGCATGATTTTCTTGTGCAAAAGTAATGCAGAGGTGGTGCGTCCGTATGCAGCAAGCAAATGGCATACAAATGAAGGCACAGAAAACCCGCGCTAAACCAGCAGACACATGTGCACAAGCATTTGTGTTAGCACTGCCTAGATCCTGCATACAAAAAGGCATTTGTGCGCATGCCCTGGAATTTTCTGTGAAATACCTCCTTCCCTCCCATCTCCTTTCTTTCATTCTCTGTTTTCACCCCCTATGCCTATGAGTGTATTTTAGGGGAGCAGTGCCCCCACCCCCCCCCAATGAGCTGGCTCTCCACCAATTTGGTGACAGCCTGTCCTCCTAGTCACACTGCTATCCCCGCCTTTTCTGTGACTGCAGTGCAATGGTGGACTGGCCTCTGATCTGAAAAACAAATTAAAAATATGGGGGTAAGCACTTCCTTGCTTGGAAGGCTGGCCTGATCCCACTCCTTCTGACAAAAAGCCTGTGTCAGAAAAGGGTGGGACCAGATCAGCCTTCCTAGTAAGGAAGTGCTTACATCTTGTGTTCTATATATTTTTTTAAAATCAGAGGCCAGTCTGCCACTGCTGCAGACACAGAAATGGTAGTAGTGAGGCAGCCATAAGGTTTAGCTGTGGGTAACCCTTCCCCCAAAGCATGAGGTTCTTACATAAGTGATCAGCTCGCTAAGAGAAGACATAGATTTCAGTAGGCACCCTTCCCCCACTCCAGGTCTGAGCACAATACCCCCTTGCCCAGAAATCAGCAGACCAGACCAGAGTTTGGACAGGTCACCCAGGCACCTTCCCCAGGGGCTGCTGATTGGTGGACAGAAAATACCTGAGACGAATGAGATTGTAGAATGAGTTTAAAATTGTACTGTATATAAGACAATGTAGGACGTCCTTCGATGCTCAGATTTTTTGTGGAGACTGCCGGCTCTCTGTCTGAGCCTGTGCGCACATTAAAGATCCTGTTTGCATTCCAGCCTGTCTGTGAGTTTCCTTCTGTGGGTGAGTGAGAGAATAAGAGCATTTTCAGCTGCTTGGCTGCAACAGTAGTAGTGAAAACAGTGCAGGTGGGAGGGCAGGAGGGGGGTGTGGAAGGCTGGAAGGGAAATGCTGGGCAGAGGAAATGAAAGAGGGGGGGTGTGTGTGTGGAATGACTGGAAAAGAAATGCTGAACAGATGGACACGAAGCAGGGAAGTATGGAATGTCCGGAAAGGAAATGCAGAGCAAATGGACAAAAGGAGGGTGGAATGCCTTGAAGGGAAATGCAACACTGATTCCAGTGGGTAAAATCAGGAACTATAAATACCAATAGGAACCACCACTTAGGAAAAGGATTTAGGTGTCATTGTGGATAATACATTAAAACTCTCTGTCCAGTGGCTGTGGCCAAGAAAGCAAATAGAATGCTAGGAATCATAAGGATTGGAATGGAGACTAAAACCAAGAATATCATAATGTCTCTGTATCGTTCCATGGTGCAACTACATCTTAAATATTGTGTACAACTCTGGTCACCATATCTTAAAAAGTATATAGCAGAATTAGAAAAGGTACCGAGAAAAGCCACCAAAATGGTAACTAGAATGGAAGGATACCCCTATGAGGAAACACTTGAAAAGTTAAGGTTCTTCAACTTGGAAAAGAAATGGCTGAGGAGAGATATGATAGAGGTCTATAAATTAATGAATGGAGTAGAACGGGTAAAGGTAGATCAGTTGTTTACTCCTTCAAATAGTAGAAAGAGCAGGGGCAATCAATGAAGCTACAATGTAACCTATTTAGGCCTAATATGAGCAAATATTTTTTCACTCAAAGCATAATCAAACTCTGGAATTTGTTACTGAAAGATGTAATAAAAACTGTTAGTGTAGCTGGGTTTAAAAAGGGTTTGGACAAGTTCCTGGAGGAAAAGTCCATAAACCTAAAGAGGACCAGGGAAATCCACTGCTTACCCTGAGATATGCATTGTGGGATTTTTTTTATTATTACCTTCAGGTCAGTGTTGACTCCTGGCAACCCAGCTCCCTCTGGGGTTTCTTGATAATGTATCACTGGAAGTAGATTGCCAGGCCTTTTCTTCCAAGGCAACAGAGAGTAAAGTGACTTGCCCAAGGTCACAAGGAGTACTAGTGGGAATCAAGCCCTTGATCTTCTGGGTGCTAGACAGTTGCTCTAACCACCAGACTACTCCTCCACTCCACAATGTGGAATATGTGTACCTTTTTGGGAACCTGACACGTACATGTGACCTGGATTGGCTACTGTTGGAAACAGGATAGTGGGCTTGATAGAACTTGGTCTGACCCTGTATGGCATTTCTTATGTTCTTACCATATATTTCAATGTAAATTTAAAACCAGAACTGGCAACAAATCTCACTCCTGGAACAGTTCCAGAAGTGAGATTTTTTGTCAGTTCTGGTTTAAAATTTGCATTACAACGCAGTAGAGTTCTGACATACTTGATCCAGTCCAAGGTTTACCAGATTGCGTGCAGGTAATTCTGATTTCTCTATTGCACTCCTTAAGACAAGGAGAACTACAAGTCCCTGCATGTACTGGGGCAGGGGTGGGCAATTCCGGTCCTGGAGGGCCACAGACCAGTCAGGTTGTCATGATGTCCCTAATGAATATTCATGAACCTATTTCCATACAATGGAAGGCAGTGGATGCAAATAGATCTCATTAATATTTATTAGGGACATCATGAAAACCTGACTGGGTGCGGCCCTCCAGGACTGGAATTACCCACCCTTGTACTGGGGTAAACCCGGGACTGGTTCAAGCCGGTTGGCACCTTGCAATGCAATATCGTATGTGTAGTCCCTTATTTTACTCATTGAAATCAGTTTTGCAGGTTCCATAATGCATCAGAACGAGCTAGTCAGAAGTCCAGAACTGACTTAAAATCTCATTCCTGGACCTGGATAACTTTGGTATCGGAATTCAAGAATTCTTGCCAAAAAGCACAGAAGCCCTATAAACATGAAGAAAGGGAACCTAGAAGAAGAGAGCTCATTCGCAGCCACATGAAATTTACGATCTCCCCGTCCATCTGGAGTTCTCCTTTAGTGAGTCACTGTTCTATTTTCAGGATGAAGCCCCTCCCCCGTTCATAGAGTTTTTTTTTTTTTTTAAGGACTGGAATTGGAATATAATCCCACTGGTCCTCCGCCTCCCAACTGGAAAAAACGATCTCCAGTCACCGAGCACGCTTATTGCGTCTCCAACTGCAGCGCCCAGTAGGCTCAGAGAACACGTGAAGAGCAATGCTCGAACGTCGTGTCGCACGCTTATTGCGTCTCCAACTGTAGCCACTCTGCAGGAGGTAACTACGGCGCCCAGTAGACTTCCAGCGCAGGTGGTGATGTCACATTATGGGAACAAAGATGGCGGCTTCCAGTGAGGGGCATACCAAGGAAGCGGGCACGGTGCCAGCCCCGGCTGGATATTTAGGTAATGGGAGAAGGACCTTTGTCGAAAAATTCCATTATGGGTGTGGGAGCAGCGCTCTTGGAGTTTGCATGAAAGCATTTTGTCTATATTGCAGGATTTGTTCGCTCGGATTGAGGGATGGGAGCGGGGTATAAGTGCTGTTTTCCATCACATTCTTAGTTTCCTTGTCGGAGTGGTCTCGCTTTTTTTCTTCTTACTATGGAACGTTTTTGAGATGAGCTATAATTCTTGCTTTTTTTTTTTTATTAACAATTCTACTCTTCTACGTCCTCACTACTAGGCTTACTGTTTTCCAGAGAGCCTTTTGCAGTGTATTCAGCTCTGGGTCACTCTTATTTGTGCACCAGTCATAGCTTTCTCGAAGCCTAGTGGTTAGAGCACTGGCTTGATAACCAAGAGACCAAGGTTCAGTACCAACTAGCACTTCTTGTGCAAGTCACTTAACCCTCCATTGCCAACCCCCCCCCCCCCCCCCCCCCCCCGAGCTGACTGGAAAGGCTTTGCATAGCTTCCTTCAAAGGGCTCCCGATGAAACTGGGGTCTGGGAGATGGTCGAGGGTGGATCTAGGAGAAGGAAAATAATCATTTTGCAGGAGAGGGGGTCTTAAATGGCTCGAGTGCTTGGGAGGAGAGATTCAGGAGCATCATCAGCCTTTTGGTTGGGGATGGCATGGCATTTGAAATCGGGGGGGGGGGGGTGAGGTGGGGGAGCTGAGGTTGGAATTTAGACCTCATTGGCCTGGGTGAAGTATTCTTTCACACGTGCAGGTCTTCCTTTAGGCTAGCTAGCTTGGCATAAAAATATTGTAATGATTTCATAAGGGTGCATGATCTATATATACTACCTTAATATCGTGATAATTGCCTCAGACTTTAACATTTGTGCTATGAAATATGCACCCCCCTCAGTTGCTAGGTGAAAACAATTACAGTTGCAAATGAGGCAAGCCAGATGTGCAGACTGAAATAGTACTGTCCACTTCATTAACAGTAAATTTCCTTATGAGTGTGACCTTGCATTTTTCCTGCTACTGAACATTATGAAGGGAATTCTTGAATTTTTGTGCAATGTTATCTTCCCCCTTTGCCACTGCTACAGCTTACTGTTTTGTAGAAAGCCTTCCGCAGTTTATTCAGCTCTGGGTCATTCTTATTGTGCACCAGTCATAACTTCCTCCATAACTGTGATCAGCAGAGCTGTGCTCAGCAGCAGGGCTCCCAGCTGAGGGTGGATTCACAGGTAATGAATTTTTCCCAGTCTATGGGGTTGCTGCTGTCATTACATTTACACAGAAATCAAGAGCTCTGCAACCCAAAAACTGACCTTAGGAAACCTGACCTTTATTTAATATTGGGACATTTTTATCTTTTTATTAATTTGATCCATTTTTTTTGTTAATAATAAAACTCTGTAAGTTGTTTATAAAAATTTCTGTACCACCTTTCCATGCCAGTTCTTATTTCATTAGTGAAGATCATTAACAACATTAAAAAGACAGACTCTGCTGCATCATTGCATCATGTTGAGCTATAAATCTTATTCTGATCATGGACATTTTGCACCCTTTAGCAATCCCCATCAAATTTTCAGAGAAATCTCGGTCCTATCACTACTTGTATGTGAAAGAGCACAGAGTACGGGAAGAGTTGGATACCACGCGACCTCAGGACCGTACCCTCTTCATTTTAAATGTGCCCCCATATTGTACCAAGGTGAGTGCCCCAAGACAGAGAGAATGTGCCTCATAATATAAGGTACAATCCCGACTACCTAGCTTCCTTGATTTGGAGTTGGATAAAGGGTACAGATGTCATTACCTTTGCCCCCAGAACAAAGTATTGTTTCCTTTAAGTGAAAATTTAGTCCATAATTTGCAGGGACAGAATCTGCTCTGGGCATTCTATTGGAATAGCTGAAGACAAACTGTATTTAAAAAGAAAAGTATACAGATATAGGTAACTTGCACAAAGCTTCACACCTTGTATGTTTTATATTTTGTACATTTTGCTGTTTAAAATGTATAATCAAAAATTTTAATCTTTAGTGATGGGTTGTCATGATATTTGTCAAATGTATGATAGAAACAGAGAAACATGACGACAGAAAAAGACCATATGGCCTATCTAGTCTGTCCTTCCATATCAACCACTACAACAGTCCCCTTTTTTTCCTTTAGAAATCCTCTGTGTTTGTCCCATGCTTCTTTGAATTCAGATACTGTCCTCATCTCTACCACCTCCACTGGGAAACTATTCCATGGATCCAGCACTTTTTCCGTAAAGAAATATTTCCACATATCACTCCTGAATCTATCCCCTTTCACCCTCATCACATGTCCCTTTGTAGCAGAGCCTGCTTTCAATTGAAAGAGGCTCTCCTGTGCATTTATGCCACGGAGGTATTTAAACGTCTCAATCATATCGCCTCTATCCCGCCTTTCCTCTAAGGTGTACATATTAAGATCCTTGTCTCTCCTCATATGCTTTATAATGAAGACCACTAACCATTTTAGTAATCGCCCTCTGTACTGACTCCAGCCTGTTTATATCCTTTTGAAGGTGCAGTTTCCAGAAGTCAGAGTACTCCAAATGAGTTCGCACCAAAGACTTAAACAGAGGCACTATCACCTCCTTTCTTCTGCTGTCCGTTCTTCTCCCTATGCACCCCAGCATCCTTCTAGTTTTTGTTGTTGCCGTTTCTACCTGTTTAGCTACTTTAAGATCATCGGCCACAATCACACCTAGGTCCCGCTCTTCTTTAGTAGACAAAAGTACTTCACCCCCTATACTACTACTACAACTATTACTATTTAGCACTTCCAAAGCACCACGCATGCAGCGCTGCACAGCTAACCTAACCTACAAGAGGTAGTCAGCATACAAGAGACAGTCCCTGTCCGTCAGAGTCGTACTCATCGGAGCTTACAATCTAGTTAGAGTAGTGCATTAGTTAAAACAGTGTAGAGTGTTAATCGGTTCTACGCAAGGTATGGTGTGGTGAAGTTTAGTCAGAAGCTGGTCAAAACATTGACGGGTGTTAGGGTGGGATGAGGAAGGAGTCAGGATCTGAATGCAATGGTGAAGAGTTGGGTCTTCAGCCTGGACTTGAAGAGGGCCAGGGAGGGTGCCTGGTGCACAGACGCGGCAGGTTGGTGCAGCAAGGTGAAAGGAACGTAGTCGGGAGTCAGTGGTGCGGGTGAAGGGCATTGATAGAAGTAATTTGTTAGTGGAACGCAAATTTCGAGAGGGGACATAGGGAGAGAGAAGAGATAGGAGGTAATGAGGGGCCATAGAGTGAGTGCATTTATAGGTCAGCAGGAGAAGCTTGAACTGGATGCGGAACTGGACCGGGAGCCAGTGAAGCGATCTGAAAAGAGGAGTAACGTGGGCATGGCGAGGCTGGCAGAAGATTAGTCGAGCAGCGTGATTTTGTATAGATTGAAGGGGAAGGAGGTGGCTCACGGGAAGACCAGCAAGGAGTAGGTTGCAGTAATTGAGGCGGGAGGAGATTAAGGAGTGGATAAGTGTTTTGGTAGTGTGTTCAGAGTGTTTGCTGATGTTGTAGAAAAAGAAGCGGCAGGTCTTAGCTACAAGCTGGATATGAGCAGAGAAGGAGAGAGAGGTGAGGAACGGTTTCTAGTGTGGGAAAGAAATTGGGGAGGGGGGGTTGGGATTGATGTTACCAGATGAGAGGAGGAGGAGGAGTATTAGAGAACGAGGTATAGTGGAGATAGTACGGCGGAAGCGAGGGTGGGGTTGACTTAAAGTCGGGCTGGTTGAATGCGGGGGATGGTGTGAAGAAGCTCAAGAGCCGGTGCAAGGCTAGGGGGCAGGATGGAGGGAGAAGTGAGGAAGGTAGAGAGGGGGGCTGGTTGAATGTGGGAGATGGTGTGGGAAGCTTGAGGGCAGATGCTAGGCAAGGGGGCAAAGTGGAGGGGGAAGTGAGTAAGGTAGGGGGAAGAGGAGGGTGGGTGTTGGTAGGAGGGGAGGTAGTTGGGGAGGATAGTGAAGAGGAAGACAATGAAATGTGGGCCATAGTTGTGGGCAGCAAGGTCTGAGCAAGCAATGGGTAGCAGGTTCTAGGCAAACAACAGGTAGCACTTGAAAGGCAGATAAGCAGGCAGTGGGTAGCAGTTCAGTGCAAGCAATGGGTAGTAAGCAGTGGATAACAGTTCAGGACAACAATGGGTGATGGTACTATGCACAATGGGTGGCAACAGTATGCAAACAATGGGTAGCAGTGCTATGCAACAATGGATATCAGTTCAGTGCAACAGTGGGTAGCAATATTATGCAAACAATGGGTGGCAACAGTATGCAAAACAAACAATGGGTAGCAGCAGTATACAAAACAATGGGTGGCAACAGTATGCAAAACAATGGGTAGCAGCAATATGCAAAACATTGAGTGGCAGTACAATGCAAGCAATGAATAGGGAGTGGATAACGGTTCTATGCAGCGATGGGTATGCAGTTCTATGCCCAGGGGTGGGTAACAGTGCACTGTAGGATGCCAGAGGAGGGGGGCCCGGAGCAAGCAGTTGGTAACCAGTTCAGTGGGTGGCAGTGGGTAACCTGATTAGTGCAATGGAGGGTTAGCTGCAGTACAGGGGAGAGGTAATGAGGGAGCGATGGTAGCTGTGGAGTCAAGTGGCTGTGGGTGGCATTAGGAGAGGGGTGCTGACCTCGTGAGGAAGTTGGATAGGGTCAGGCGACGAGGTATGGAGGAGCAGCGCGCTAAAGCGCCTTGGTCCCCGCCGAAGGGCCACGCCTAAGAGCCCTCTGGCGCGGGCCCGCCAGGTGCAGGTGCCCTGGGAGGCGCTTCCTTTAATCGTTGCCTGCACGGCGTGCAGGGAGTGCTGTGATGGTGGCGCTGGAAGACGCTTCCTTTAATTGTTGCCTATATTGCTCCCTTGGATTGCTACAGCCCAAATGCATGACCTTGCATTTTTAAACATTAAATCTCAGCTGCCAAATTCTAGACCATTCTTCAAGCTTAGCTAGATCCCCCCCCTCATGTTATCTATACCTCTCTCGGTGTCTATTCTATTGCAGATTTTGGTATCATCTGCAAAGAGGCAAACTTTACCTGACAACCCTTTTGCTATATCACTAACAAAGATGTTAAAAAGAATCGGACCAAGGACAGATCCCTGGGGCACACCACTGGTAACCTCCTTCTCCTCAGAGTGAGCTCCATTTACCTGTACTCTGTTGCCTCCCGCTCAACCAATTTCTAACCCAAGCAGTAACTTTAGGGTCCATCCCTAGGGTGCTCAGTTTATTTATAAGTCACCTGTGAAAAATGGTGCCAAAGACTTTACTGAAATCTGAATACACCACATCTAGGGCTCTCCCTCGGTCCAACTCCCTGGTCACCCAGTCAAAGAAATCAATCAGATTTGTCTGACAAGACCTGCCTCTGGTGAATCCATGCTGCCTTTGATCTGCTGGACTCCAGAAACCTCACTATTTTCTCTTTCAGCAGCGCTTCCAATAACTCGCCACCGAAGTTAAACTAACCAACCTGTAGTTTTCAACCACATCCTTACTTCCGCTTTTGTGTAAAGGGACCACATGTGCCTCTCTCCAGTCCTTTGGCACCACTCCCGACTCCAAGGCATTGAAAAGGTCAGTCAGTGGAGCTGCTAGAACGTCCCTAAGTTCCCTCAGTATTCTAGGGTGTATCCCATCCGGTCCCATCACTTTGTCTACTTTAAGTTTAGCTAGTTTCTCACGAGCACAGTCTTCTGAAAATTGTTCAAGATGTCCCTCGCTTCTTTTCCTGTTTGTGGGTGTTTTCTGAGATCCTGTTCCTGGTTCTTTATCTGTGAACACAGAGCAGAAATATTTGTTTAGCAATTCCGCTTTATCTTCATCAGCTTCTGCATATTCTTCCCCCTTCGAGTCTGATAATACCACTTTTGCCCTTCCTCTTCTCACTAACATATCTGAAAAATGTCCTATCCCCTCATTTAACTGCATTGGCTATTTCCTCCTCTTTTTGAATCTTTGCTTTCCTTACTACTTTGCTAGCTTCTCTAAGTTTTTTTGAAGGCCTCCCTCTTTTTCTTCACTTTTTCAGCTTCTTCTTTTGGATGTCATGCTTGTTACAATTGGAATATTTGTGTTTTGTACCTGACGTTGGACTTCAGTTAGAGGGCAAGAAACAAAGAAATGCTTTAAAGTAAGAGTTTCACTGATCCGCACAGTATACTCCTACACTTTCCATGTGAAAGGACAATGATAGAAATGTTTGTAAAGTACTTAAGAATAAGACACCTAACTTATGTTGCCAAAAATTGCCTTAACAAAGCCTATAATAACTTAGAGCCCATGCGTATTCAATCACAGTCGTTGATCTGATCTGAATACTCCTGGATGAAGAATCTGACTGTATAAAGTGAATTTGAATCAAATATGTCAAACGGAGTAGCTAAATGAACTTTGGAATAGGGTTATTCCGGTGTATAAATTTGCGGAGGCTGTAAGAACATTTCAGTGTGTTTGAATATCCCATTGGGCACTCTCAGGTCTGCCATTGCAAAGTAGAAACAGTTTGGCACCAGCAGGCTGTTCTTCCAAAGTCAGTAGCAATACGTTTAAGGAAGCTGCTGAGGAAGATTACTGTAGCACTCAAGATTACTTTAAAACAACTAAAGGTCTCTGACTGAGGCTAGGAAAACTATCTGGTAAATAACCAAGTTTTCGGTGCTGTCTTAAAATTTAGGCAGTTGGACTATGTTCTGACAGCAATTTATTCCAAATCTTGGGCGTTTAAAAAAGAAAAATACAGTCTAACCATTGATGGAGAAGGAAGGCAAAGCAGATGTAAATGCAAAAATCTAAGAGGATTTATGGAAGAATGTGATATCAAGAGGAAGGCCAAGTGAAGTGAAGCCCCATATAAAGTGCATGATGGGTCGTAGTAACATAGTCAATAACAGAATTTGGAACTGAAGCGGAAAGAAAATAAGTAGGCAGTGGTGTGCATGCAGGGTAGAGTGACATGGTCATATCTGCCTGCTCTGCAAAGAAATCTAACTGCTGTGTTTTGAATGGTTTGCAGTCTTAACTAATCAGACCTCCAATCCAGCAAACAGACAATTCCAACAATCCAGGTGATTAGAGATTAACAAGTGTATCAAATATTGAAGATCTTTATCATTCTCCATAAATTTAGCATCCCACAATTTCCGTAACACATAGAAAGAGGAACAGACCAGGATGGAAATCTGCATATTGAGTCAAATTGGAATAGAGTTTCATTTCCAGGACTGTAATCATATTCTTATAAGTCAAAGGGGTATCAAAGATTGCAGGCATTAATCTAGGGGGCTGAGTCCCCATGAGAGAATTAGATAGCTGCTAGATTATCCAGGTTGAGTTTTAATCTTTGGTGAGAGCAGCATTTTGTTGTGGGGATAGTTTGCAGCAGCATGGACAGAGAGGTTTATGAAGCCAGGAGAAAGATGGATGATGCAAAAGACAAGAAAGTCCTGGAGGAAAACCTGTTTCAGTCTGGGGAGAAGATTCACCTTTCAGTAGGACAATAATCCTAAACAGACAGCAAAAGCGACAATGGAGTTGCTCAGCAAGAGGAAAGTGTGTTTTTGAGTGGTCCAGTCTGGGACCTGATCTGAACTGAATAAGATGTTTGTAGCAAGAATTAAAGACTGCAATCCACAGATGATCGCGCCAGCTTGAAAGAGCTTGAGCTATTCTGCCAAGAAAAATGGGCAAAAACTGCAGTATGCAACTTATGCAAAGTTAGTAAGATACTTTTCCTAATGACTCATGGCTGTTTATTGCTACAAAGGGGGCTTCCCCCAAGTGTCGAGTCAATCCAATATATTTTGATTTCTTATTTTTAATTATCTTGTGAATATTTATAATTGTTACTTCCCATCAAAAGTGCAGAGTATGTCATGTAGATAAGTGAAAGAAATTCCTCCTCCTTTAATATATTTTAAATTATCCTTTCAGACTGCAGAATGTGGAAGATGTACAAAGGTGTGAAAACCTCTACAAGGCACTGAGTGTATGCACACACACACACTATATCTATATATATTATATCTATCTATCTTTTTTTTGTATTAATGGAGACTTTTGCAAGCTTCCTTGGTAGGTCACTGCTTTCTTCTTTCCTACTGTTCGTTAATTTAAAGTGTTAGTTTCAGATATGGGCGTCTTGGAACAAAATGCTTAAACAAGGGTTTGCCAAGGTCTGCAATATGTCCAGACTTTATTTCAATGTGTAAAATAAGAAGCAAGCCCAGCGCCCCTCAGCCGTTCATGGCGAGGGGAACTTCCTCTCTATCTACAGGTGTGTTCTTTTTTCAGACAGGATATTCAAGTGATGCAGTACTGTGTGTGACCTTAGAGAAAAGGTTAGGTTTTTACACTTTAGTTAAGGCCTAGAGTAGGTTCAAACTGTTTGCTCATTTTCTGTAGGTCTCTAAGCTGCCTCAGCTACACAATGGCGGGACTGCACTATGAACTGCACAAAATAGCCCAAGTGAGGGATAGAGGCCAGATGGAGAGGCATAATGTAGCTTGGGCAGGGGGATAGTCCTTCATGTGATAAAAGTAATGTTTCTCTGCTTGGGTAGTGTCAGCTGCAGAGGGTTTCTGGTGGGATCAGCAGCTGTGCTTGTCATGTTGGCTAAGATTACAGATAAAGTGCATCTCTTTTCTCTCTTACCAGAAATGCTTGTCCCAATTGTTTTCTCGGTACTGTGCCATACAGTCTGTAGAACTTCAGGAGAAACCAGGACCAGCAGAGATAGAGAGGACACAGTCCAAATTCTTCAGCCTGAAAACTGTTCCGGTAAGAAAATGAGCTCGCCCAAGATGAAACCTTTCACAGATACTGGGTATTTTTTTTTCTTTGACCTGCCATCTTCATCCTCCCCTTCTTTTGTACTGTTCACTCAGTGGGACCAAAACTCAGATCACAACACATGGGTCTTCATTTACCCAGGGATTTTTCCCCTCACCATCAACCCCTGATTCCAATCACTGGATGCTATTCTTAAGCAATGATTGTGAACACTAACCACACAGCCCCAGCTGTTCTGTGGAATGGAAAAGCTGCCCCTGGGATCAAACCAGGTTTCTTTGGCATGGCAGTAGACAGTACGTGCTATGTGAACCATTGGGCGGGCACTGGGCATTCCTTCTAATGCATTTTAATTTTGTAACATTATTGTTGTTTGTTGTCACATCCATTGCAAGTACCCAACAGAGTGTGTAAAAACTTGGGAACGCTCTCATTATTAAACCCATTTAAACTGGGCTCAAAAAGCTAACCAATACAATAGTAAGCATCTTTTTTCCTCTTTGTATTTGTTCCCCCCACTCCCCATTTCTTCCCCACCTACTTTGTATACTCTATCCCTAAGGTACTTTTTGTGCTAAGCCAAGCCCCATGTACAAAACGGGCACCATCTTGTATACATACAACACACCAAAGCACTCCCTCTGCATATGTTCTTTCATTTGCTCCATCCATTGCCCCAGGGTTGGTTGGGTCAGTTCAATCCAGTTCATCAAAATGCACTTCCATGCCACCAGCAAACTCACATTTATGAATATCAGTCTTCCTTTGTCACCAGCACTAGCCGCTCGAATACTAGACAAGAATAGAACTTCCTCCAACTCAGGCATGCTAACATTTGTACACCAGCGAATCAGCTCTCGTGCATCTCTCGGAAACCTTTGCAGATCTGTACAGCACAAGAAGTTATGTATCAGAATCCCCGCCTCCACTCGACAGGAGGCAGAAAGCTGAGGTGGCCAAGTCCATTGTGTGAGATTTAACCATATCCATGTGGCAGTGGTGCAGAATTTTAAATTGCATTTTTTGATGATCTTTGACTTCCTGCCTGTATAATGTTATGTGCACCATTCCCACATCAAACAATTCTCCCCCTTCCCCACACTCAGCATTCTCCCTTCCTGAATATCTCTGCCAATACATACCCCTCCCCCTTCCCTGCTCTTGCTATACCCCTAATCTCTTTTGCCCTCTTGCACAGTTTGCATTTACTTCCCTCTCAGGCTGTACATCTCCCGTCTTACCCAGTCTCTCCAACCCATCATTCAACTCTTAAACCACAGTATCTTGCATGCTTTCCCCCTGCAGTCACCCCATTCAGTGTCCTGAACCCTTGAGCCTACTACCTACCCACAAACTCCCTCTTTCTTTCACCTACCACTTGCCCCAGTCTCCCTTGACAGCCTAAACATCCAGGTGTCCATGAGGCTCAAGCTGCACAGTGAGCAGGAAATCCACCAGGTGAAAAGTCCACCTCAGCCCATCAACAACAGATAATGCCCCAAGCAGCCCACTTGTTAAGGGTCCTAAAACCACAGCCATTCTCCAAGACCCAGAACAGTTCCTCACACACTGCACCCAGAACGGCCCTCACCAGCTCCTCCTGGGACCAGGCTATGTTTCTCACAGATCCTATAAATCCCACGCTCCTCACAGTAACTAGAACATCATACTGTTAACTATCTCAAGTCTTTGCTGCCCAAAACCCTCAACTTTATCAAACAAATCACAGTAATACACTAAGTCAGCATTTTCCAAACCATGGGTTGCGATCCCAGATGGGGTTGCGAAATCCTCATTTGGTGTCGTGATCTTACGTTGTGCTCGGGAGAGGGGCGTTCAGGCAGAGCAAAGGCATCGCGAAGTACAGCAGTCTCTCCCGAAACAGGAACAGCTGCCTCACTTCAAATCCAGTCTTTGTCTCCACCACCGGCAATCCAAGAAAGCACATGTGCGGGACACTTCTAAGAACCTGTACCGCCTCCTTTGACGCATATTTGTAGCTTTAGAGGGGGCAGGACAGGGATGCCTGGCATGGTCTTAGAGGCATGTGCATGACTGAATTGGAAAGGCCTTGCACCTGTGCTTTCTTTGATTGGTAGTGGGGATGAAGGCTAGATTTTAAGTGAGGCGGCTGCTGTTTTGGGAGCGATTTGTCTGTCTTCGTGCATACTTGCCCTACCAGCCCTCCCACCCCTCTGATATGCCCTTAAGAGATGAATGCGTTCCTGTATCAGAAAGGCCCGTGCAAGTGCTTTCTTTTATTTGCCAGCGGCTGGGACAATGTCTGGATTTTAAGATAAGTTTGTGGTACGCATTTTGGGGGGTTGACAGATCAATGCAGGTGAGGGAAAGAAAGAAACAGGAAATCCAAGATTTGGGGGTGGAGGAGACTGAGGAGATGTTGAATGGTGGGGATGGTGAAAGAGAGATGCTGCTGGACATCAGGGGAGACAGAGGAGTGATGCCAGATATGGGGATGAAGGGTCAAAAGAGAGAGAGATGCTGGACGAGGGGAATAGGGAGAGAGAGAAGAGGAAAGACAGGCAGGGAGGGAGGAAGTTGGGCAGGGAGAGGAAGAAAAGGGGGCAAGAATTAGAAAAGGTTGGGGGAAAGAGAGGTGGAGAATGTGATGATAGGATGAGGGTTGGAGAGCTATGGTGGATGTAGTAAAATGTGAAGAATTGGGACTGGACAGTGAGGAAGAGTGAAATCTGCGTGGACAGTGAGAAATCATGAATGGAAGAAAGCTGACAGGAAATCATTGTCAGAGATGGATGTAGGAGAGAAAGTGAAGACAGGAGGGGGGAGAGAAGTGGTAGATGGACTGCAGACTCTAGAAAAGAGAGTTAAGAGGACACAGAAGACATACACTGAGACCAAGGCAATTAGGAAAATTAAGAACCAAATGCTAAGGTAAAGAACTTATATTCCAGTCATTAAACTGAAAATATCAGTTTTTGGGATTTGATATGTGCCATCTTTATATTTTGCACAGTACAGGGGGAACTGCATTAGTTTGTGTCTGTTGCCGAGCATGGCTTCTTGGGGTTTCAATTTAGTTTTCGTCTACGAGATGGTGCAGGACTGGGGGAAGATGTTGGACCAGCAAGGAGGGGGAAGTAAGGTTGGATGCTATACAAGGGAAGGGGAAATAGGGAGATGCTTGACACGTTGTAGAATAGAATAGATTGTATGACAGGGAGATGCCTGACATGAGGGTGGTGCAGAGCAGGGAGACAGAGGAGAGGAGATAGACCAGAGATGCTTGACATGTGGGGGTACTGGGCAGGGAAACCAGTGATGCTGGATACGGGTGGGAAGATGACAGACAGAGGAAATGCTGGCCTTTGGGGGAAATTATGGAAACAGAGGAGATGCTGGGAAGGAAGAGACAGACGACAGATGTTGACTTTTGATGTTACTGGGGAGGCAAGAAAGAAGAGATGCTGGACATGAAGAGTGCAACAACGGGTGGAGCTAGGGAGACAGACAGGAAATACTGGGCATGGGAATGAGAGAGGGAGACAGACAGAAGAGATTGTTTACATCATCAGAATATAGAAAGACTAGGACTAGAAGAGATCAAACCTAAGCTTTCTTTAGAAGCTCAGATGACAAGACTTCGACTTTCATACTTCGGACACATCATGCGAAGAGAGAGATCATTAGAGAAAGACATCATGGTTGGCAAGATAGAAGGTCAACGCAAAAGAGGAAGGCCAGCAATGAGATGGATTGCTACAATAACAGCAGCTACGGGTACCAGTCTGTCAACAATGAGCCGCCTGACTGAAGACCGAACACAATTTAGGATAGCTATCCAGAGGGTCGCCATGAGTCGACTCCGACTCGACGGCACTTAACAACAACAACAAGGGGACATGCAATGAAGCTACAGGGTAAACTATTTAAAACTAATAAGAGAAAATATTTTTTCACTCAACTTGTAATCAAACTCTGGAATTTGTTACCGTAGGATGTAGTAAAAGCTGAGAGTGTAGCTGGGTTTAAAAAAGGTTTGGACAACTTCCTGTAGGAGAGGTCCATGAACCATTATAATAATTATTAAAAGGGACCCAGGATATCACTGCTTGACCCAGTACAAGCATTGAGGAACCGGTGTCTTTTGGGGAAACTGCTAGGTACTTATGACCTAGATTGGCCACTGTTGGAAACAGGATACTGGGCTCGATGGACCTTGGTCTGACCCAGTATGGCATATCTTCTGTTCTTATGGGGGGGACTAGGGAGATGAGATGCTGGATATTAGGGCAAGCTAGGGAGGCAGAGGATATGTTGGAAATGGTGGGAAACTAGAGAGACAGAAGAGAGGCTGGACATGTGTTGGGAGAGGGGGAACTAGGGTGGCAGAAAGTAGTTACTAAGCATGGGATAGAGAGGAGAGAGATCTGGATGGGGAAGGTGAGAGAGGAGAAACTGGAGATGCTGGACACAGGTTGAGGAGAGACGGGGAGAATTAGTGAAAGACTGAGCAATAAGAGATTTGGGAAGGAAAGAGATGGGAATGCGGGGGCTAAACAGTAGGAGACTGACAACTAAATAGTAAAAGGAGAAATAAAAACAGAGAAGAAGAAATGACATACATCAATCTGCAACCCTGATGACAGGAAGAGAAAGAAGATTCTCTCTCTCTCTCTCTCTCTCTCTCTGCACTAAGTCACTGTACTTGCAAAAACCACTGCAGATCAATTGATGCATGTTCTCAGCTGAGCGATCATGATCATGTTGATCCAAGATACCTTGGAGTTATAGATCATTTAACATGCTATTGCACATTAAGCAAAAAAAAATCTTCTATAAGCTCAAAATATTGGGGTAAAGGAGTGGGCGGAGCTGCTTCAATGATATCAAAGCTATTATCACACCCCACTTCAACTTCTGCAATAGCACCCTCCAAGGTCTACCTAAACAATCCATAAAACAACTCCGGTTAGCCCAAAATGTCTCCGCAAGAATAACCTCAAATGTCAAACTAGCAGAAGACATTACACCTACACTATACAATCTTCACTGGCTTCTATTTCAAAGCTGCATACAGTATAAAGTACTCAAAACTACTTTCAAACTTATTAAAGGCATTGCACCATCCCACCTTGATACACTCATTTCCAAAGACAATATCATTCGAGACCAACGAGAATGTAACAAAAATATACTAACTATTCCAACTGACTTCAGGAAATCCAGAAAAATGACTGACAACGGAGCTTTCTCTCACTTCTTCCCTGTCCTCTGGAACAACCTCCCAGATAACAAAAGATCCATAGATGACCTCTCCACCTTCCGAAAGAAACTCAAAACCCACCTGTGTACTCTACACTTTGGAAACACAAATGAAGATACAAGTACAGATGACACCCACCCCTCTTCTGACTACACTCCTCCTCTCTCCTAAGAAAAGAAACTTAAGATGCTGTAACCTACGCTGAAACAAAATGAAAAAGCAGAACTACCCATGTATATAGTTATTTTGTTACTTTTTGTTATGCCAATGTAAATAATTCTGTGTTTGAATTGTACAGAATGGTACATATTAAATTACATCAAAGTTTTTGTTCACTGTTAACCAAATTCTATCTCCTGGAAAATGCAGTATAGAAATTTATTATAAATAAAAAAATGATCAGTGAGCTGGGCTGGCCAGGGTGTGGAGGTGTTCAGCAAGTTACGTGCTGCTTCCCCCTCTAGAAAATAATAGCACCTGTCCTCCATGGTGAATGCAAAATTTGGCTGTGTAGAGCAGGGAAGAGAGTGCACCCATATTGTACTTTTGGCGGCTGGCTGCTACCTTAGTGGACTTAATCCTGAAACAGCATTACCGTATGTGCATCCTGATCCAGCTCACAGATACAAAGGAACACTTTCATCAAACGTTCTTTGTCAGCCTTTGATGATCTGAACTATGACTGGATGGCGTTTGACCACTGCTCTCACTGCAAGCCTATCCTATGCACGCACTCATGGACCAGGAGTTTGGACCCTGCCATGTTGAGGCCCAACTTTTCTGACAGCTGTTGCTTAACAAAGGCAATCAGTTCTGCCTCTCAAATTGTTTCTGGCACGCTGATTACTTTGTTTTTTAGGCGACCGTGTTTTTTGATCTTGCATGTTCTCTTAGAGCTATATATTCTCTCTGTGCAAAGCCTCATGCTGCTGAACCAGAAGTTCTTTGGTGTCTTGTCATGCAGAGATACACTGTTCTGCCTCTCCCAACAGTCGTCTGTGGCTTTCAGAAATGCCTCTTATTTTATCTGATGCTGACAGCAGCTTATTTAGTTTGTGCTCTAATGCTGTAGTCACTCTGCGTGATATCTTCTGAACCAGGTCTCTCATCATGTGCAAGGACTGTTGTTTGCCATGCATCTTCATTTGGGTGTTGCTGATTTTAGATTTTATAGAGTCTAAGCAGGAAACTTTCACAGACATGAATGCTGGCCAGCCCGGTATTGCAGGTGCCAGCAGGTTTAACAAGTCTTGTGCAGTAGTTGAGGTCAGTTGGCATTTTAATTTTAGCAGGTTTATCTGGGGGATGTACTAGATACCCCCTTCTGCTTCCATTCAGCTCACTGGCATACCAGAAGTCCCCAGGTTTATTGTGTTTACTGCCACACAATTGTTGTGCTTCTGTGACCCGAGTACTTGTGCATGGGTTTTACTGTGGTCAGATATTTTCTGAATTGTTTCTTTAGCTGTTTTGAGAAAAGGGTGGTAGCCAGTGGAAATGCCATCTGTTCACAACTTAGAAAACAAAAACTGCATCGTGGGAGCTTCCAGTGACCTCACCGATCCATAAAGTTGGGCGAGTGAAAAGCCCCCTTATTTCTCATTGAGAACCCCGAGAGCTAAAATTATACTGGCTGGTAGAAGACCACACCTAGAATCTAGAGAGGCCGGCAGGACAACGACGTGGCAAAAAACTACTGATTTGAGAGAGTTCATCTTCCCAGGAGCACATGCTGACCTGAAAGAGGGCATGAAAATGGCGGCAGGGCAGAGCGTGGAGGAGCAGCCATGCGTCAGGGAGCCGTCCTTCAGAACACAAAAGTGGGACTGTGAGCAGAGTTTGAGGAAGTGCTCGTGGAGTTAAGAGCCAACATTGGGAATGTAGGGAGAAGAGTGGAAGAGAGCGAACAGCAAATTTGAAGGGGTACAAGAGCACGTGAGCAGAGTCCACAAGACAGTGCAGGATCTAATGGTGGTGAATGAGTCCTTTTCTTTAAAATTGGAGGATATCGAGAATTGAACAAGAAACAATTTAAGAATAAACGGTGTACTGGAGGAGGATAAATACAAAGACTGTTTTAAAGTTGTGGAAGAGATATGCAATGTGGTTCTGAGCACCGAAGGCAGTGAAGGGAGCAGACTGCACATTAAGCTGGATAGAGCCCATAGGGCCCACGGTTCAGTACGAGGAGTCTGGCTAAGAGACATCATGGTTTGTGTGCATGATTTTGCCCTAAAAGAGAAAATTGCTGCTAAAATGCAGGCAGCTGGTAGATTGTTTTTGCTGATCTTGCTACGGCTACTTTTGAGAAAAGATGTGCCTGGAGAGATTTCACTTCTAAGCTGCCAGAGAGCAACTACCGATACAAATGGCTCTGCCTGGTGGGGTTGACCTTTACAGCCAATGATGTCACCTGCAGGGCCGCAGGAACTGTTGGCTACTATGACAGAGGCAGACATACAGGACGTCCCCCCTCCCATTGAGCTGCGCAAGGATAGTGTGGTGTTCAGCACCTCCTGGCAGAAGGTGGACAAGCATGGAAAATGACAGCCAAAAGGAGACGAGAGGCATTAAAAGGACCATTGAAGGACTGGAAGTTGTCTGGTGATTATGCTGCTGCGGGGAAGTGACTGAGAGTTGCTTACTGTTGTGGGGGTGTAAGGAAGAACTTGGACTCTGTGTAGTGTCCAGTTTAGTTGCTTATGAAAGTGGGGGGGGGGGAGGTAAGAATGTTGAACATGTTTGGGAGAATGTGTGGTGGGGCAGGGGAAGGTGATAATGTGTGAAGAGAGAGAGAGAGGGGGATCATGATACAAAGGGGGGGGCTAAGGTTGCAGGGAAGGGGCTATATGAGGAGGGGGCAGAGGGCATGGGGGTGGTTGACACCACTGGGATTGGGAGTGTGAGTGGGGTGCATTTAGTATTGGGGATTAGGGAAAGTGGTGGGTGGGGATTGGAGAGGAGGCTAGAGGGGTTGGGAAGACAGTTCTGTGGGCACAGGGGGTAGAAGGAAAGAATTCATTGAAACAGACAACCTGGAGATGTTCCAGGGGTGGGCTTGGAATCATGACTACAGTGAAGGGCTTATGCACCTGGCAGACGTGCAGAGCCTTACAGAGAGATGATAGAATGGAAGCAAACATTGTCCTCCTGCAGGAAATGCACCTTATGAAATCCCAAGTGTGGTAGCTGCAATGAAGTAATTATGACCAGGCCTACCTTGCTGCTAATAGAGACAATCCCAAAAAGGGTGGGTGGGGATCATGTTTGCTAAAAGGTTGGAGGTGGAGGAACGGGGGGTGATCCGAGACCCAGAAGGATGGCTTACACTGTGGAAAGGGACAGTATACGGGTGGTACTAGGGAGTGTATAAGCTCATAATATTCAACAAAGGGATCTGGGAAACCTACTGGAGGACCATGTGGATGGCTCGCTGATTATTGGAGGGGACTTCAATGCCACCCTGAACCCAAGGGTGGATACCTCCAGAGGGATAGAAGGGGGTAGTAAGGGTCACTGAACCAAACTAATAAGGTTAATGAAGATATAATATGATAGAGGTCTATAAATTAATGAATGGAGTGGAACAGGTAAATGTAGATTGATTATTTACACCATCAAAATATAGAAAGACTAGGGGACATGCAATGAAGCTACAGGGTAGCCTATTTAAGACCAATAAGAGAAAATATTTTTTCACTCAACGCGTAATCAAACTCTGGAATTTGCTACTGGAGGATGTAGTAAAAGCTGTTAGTGTAGCTGGATTTAAAAAAGGTTTGCGAAGTTCCTGGGGAAAGGGTCCATAAACCATTATTAAAGTGGACTCAGAATATCTACTGCTTGCCACAATATAAGCACTGTGGAAACTGTGTGCTTTGGGGAAACTGCTAGGTACTTGTGACCTAGATTGGCCACTGTTGGAAACAGGATACTGGGCTTGATGGACGTTGGTCTGACCCAGTATAGCATATCTTATGTTCTTATGACACTGGGAGTCCAGGATAAGTGGCGGCTTCTAATAGGTAATAAACGGTAGTACACTTTTTACGCACATCCACATGGGTCATACAGTTGGAGAGACATGATTTGGTTGGGGACTACAGTGTTAGAATGCCTGGCACAAGTGGAAATAGGACCTATCACGTGATCTGACCATGCACTAGTGATGATCAAGCTCAACAGCGACTCTTGTAGTACTGTGTTAAAATTTTGAAGGTTAAATGACTCCTTGTTAGGTGATTTGGCGGGCATGGAGGATGCCAAGGCAGCAATCCAGGATTATATCACCCAGAATAATCAGGGCAAAGTTCAGCTGGGAGTAGTCTGGGATGGGCTGTAAGCCGTTATGCGTGGTCGCTTCATTTCACTGGGATCCTGGCAGAAAAGAGAGGGAACAAAGGGAATGGGAGCTGAGGGAGGAAATTCAGTGGTTGGTGGTACAGCACACACAAAAAGGAGGAGAAGAAGTTATTGGGGCGGATGAGAGGACTCAGGAGGGAATTAGAGTGGTTACATGCAGACAACTGGCTTGAACAGGAAACGGTGAAGGGTGGGGGAACAACCCCGCTGTTAGACTTTACTACATCCTCCGGTAATAAATTCCAGAGTTTGATTACACGTTGAGTGAAAAAATATTTTCTTTTATTAGTCTTAAATAGTTTACCCTGTAGCTTCATTGCATGTCCCCTAGTCTTTCTATATTCTGATAACGTAAACAATCAATCTACGTTTACCCGTTCCACTCCATTCATTAATTTATAGACTTCTATCATATCTCCCCTCAGCCGTCTCTTTTCCAGGTTAAAGAGCCCTAACCTTTTTAGCCTTTCTTCATAGGGGTATCCTTCCATCCCCTTTACCATTTTGGTGGCTCTTCTATGAACCTTTTCTAATAACTCTATATCCTTTTTAAGATACGGCGACCAGAATTGCACACAATATTCAAGGTGCGGTCTCGCCATGGAACGGTATAGAGGCATTATAACATCCTTTGTTTTATTTTCCATTCCTTTCCTTATGATACCTAGTATTCTATTTGCTCTCTTGGCCGCCGCTGCACACTGGACCGAGGGTTTTAACATGTTATCCACAATGACGCCTAAATCTTTTTCCTGGGTGGTGGTTCCTAATGTGGAACCTTGCATCGTGTAACCATAGTTTGGGTTGTTCTTCCTTAGGTGCATAACTTTGCACTTGTCCACATTACATTTCATCTGCCATTTTGATGCCCAGTCTTCCAATTTATCAAGATCGTCTTGCAATTTTCCACAATCCTCTTGGGTTTTAACAACTTTAAATAGTTTTGTGTCATCTGCAAATTTGATATCCTCACTCGTTATTCCCTTTTCCATGTCATTTATGAATATGTCAAAAAGCAGCGGATCCAGCACAGATCCCTGGGGTACACCACTATTCACCTTTCTCCATTGGGAAAATTGGCCGTTTAGCCCTACCCTCTGCTTTCTATCTTTTAACCAGTTCCTGATCCACAATAGTACACTGCCTCCTATCCCATGACTCTTTAGTTTTGCCAAAAGTCTCTCATGAGGGACCTTGTCAAAGGCTTTCTGAAAGTCCAAATACACTATATCAACAGACTCGCCTTTGTCTACCTGTTTATTCACACCTTCAAAAAAACATAGCAGGTTAGTAAGACAAGATCTTCTTTGTCTAAAGCCATGTTGGCTGTCTCCCATTAAGCCATGACTGTTCAGCAATTTTGTTCTTTATGATGGTTTCTACCATTTTTCCAGGTACTGACGTCAGGCTCACTGGTCTGTAGTTTCCTATATCACCACTGGAACCCTTTTTAAAAATTGGTGTTACGTTTGCCATCCTCCAGTCGTCAGGTATTACAGATGATTTTAATGATAGTTCACAGATTACTAATAGCAGGTCTGCAATCTCATATTTCAGTGCTTTCAACACCCTTGGATGTATATATTTATATATTTAACATTTTCTTATATATCGCCTTTCATGATATCAAGGTGGTTTACATTGAACAAACTGAAATTACATTGAACAGGGCATTATAACTTGGAGATAACCCTCCATTGTCCATGTTCCCTGTAAAATAGTTAAGTGGCTTGCCCAAGACCACAAGGAGCACCTGTGGGACTAGAAACCCCAGTCCTTACGGCCCAAGATTGCTATCCTCTAGTGGGATTTGAACCCCCGGCCTGAGGTAACTTGCCCCAGCCACACAGCTGGAAGAATGGTCCATTGCTTGGCAGTTAAGATTTAATGTGAAGAAGTGCAGTGTCATGCACTTGGGATGCAGAAATCCAAGGGAATTGTATGCAATAGGGGGCGAGAGGCTGTTGTGCACGGACCAGGAGAAGGACCTCGGAGTGATTTTGTTTCTGAGGATCTCAAGGTGGCGAAACAGTATGACAAGGCGATGGCAAAAGCCAGAAGGATGCTGGGTTGCATACAGAGAGTAATTACCAGCAGAAAGGAAGAGGTACTAATGCCACTGTACAAGTCGAACAGTGGAAATGGTTCAAAGGAAGGCAACCAAAATGATTTGGAGCCAACATCAGAAGACATATGAGAACAAACTTGAAAACCTAAATATGTATATTCTAGAGGAGGGACAGGGGAGATATGATTCAGACCTTTAAATACTTAGGTTTGTTCATTCATTAACACTTCTTTCTTTCAAAGACGGGGAAGCTGCAAAACTAGAGGGCATAACATGAAGCTGTATGGGGGTAAACTGAAAGGCAACGTCAGGAAATACTTTTTCACTGAAAGGGTGGTGGATGTTTGGAATGCCCTCCCAATAGAAGTGGTGGGGCAAATACAGTGACAGAATTCAAAATGGCATGGGACAGACATAGTGGATCGCTTTTATAGCAACAGGATAAAATCAAAATAACTTTTAAATGTCTCTGCTATCTCAACAAATAGGGGTGACCTGCAAGGAGTGATAGGTACACCCCTAGACAGGGGCATGGAGAGGGGTGCCATGCACAGAGCGTCAGGTGTACCTGCTCTCGCCACCTTGCTGGTCAGACTGGATGGATCATGATGGCCTTTATTTGCTATCATATACTATGTACTCTGAGGCTTGTTCTCCTGCATAACATTGCTGACTAGCCACAGGTTGCTGTATGATTTTTACTATGGAATCCGTATGTAGTATGCTGCATATGATGCATGGTGTGATACATGTGGGTGTGAGGGGAGGGTGCAAGCACAGAGAGAATTTGGAGGTAAATAGTTCAGAGCTTCAGCTCACTAGGGCAAGCTGAGGATGGGGGTTGCTGATTCTCCAGCCTTGGGGACAGGAGAAATGAGTACTGCCCTGCTTGTGCCAGAGCAAACGGGCATGAGATAGGAGAGTGCACTCTTAAAATCCTTAACATAGAACTTCACTGCTGTGTTTTACATCCATGGGGAGGAACTAGGGCAATACTGGGGGCCAGACATAAAAACTCATTTTAGGAAAGGGTAAGGCAGCCGTGCTAGGCCCAAGAGCACATGTTTCTGCACAAACAGACCATATGCTTGGAGAAGAAAGTTGGCGGTTTGGTAGTTCAGCTCCAAGGAGAGATGATGAACCGTGTTTGATATGCTTCGCTGATAAGTGAAACTAGTTTTGGTGAGAGACTAATATCTTGGTTATTGGGTATATGAGGAGTGCGTTGGAGTTTGTGGCATTAATTTTAAGCTATTTTTATTTTTTCTTTTAGAGTTGGATCCCCTTGACACAGCGGTAGCGAAACGCTCACACTAGATATCTTGAAAAAGCGTCGGGGCCACTCATTTCCATCTAGATTCACGAGTTTGAAGTGGTGACATATTCAAAATTGGCTATAGTTAAAATTAGCTTCATAAATGTGTTTAATAGGTTTAATGGAAATGTGATTTGTGATTACATGCTCGTGTTTTTGGATGGTGGGTGGGTTGCGAGTGAGAGCCGTTGATGTAATTCTTACTCCTGATTTGGTTTTATCAGTGAGTTGATTCTGAGGTTCTCACTCGTTAGCTTTAGTTATAATGTTGCAACATGTTTAGATCTGTTGAAGTCTACTTTTTAGTGTTATGGAGAAGAAAGTTTACAAATGTTGCAGTGATGGTTTATTTCTATTTCTCCTTTCCACAGGGCTTCAGGATTGCATATGTAGTGTTTAAGAACCAGGCAGGCATGCGGGCCATTAAGTCCTTGAAACCACAGGAGCCGCTGGTGATTTCGACAAAAGCTTGTACCATTAAAACTGGAATTGAGAGTAAGGTGTTTTTATTTTTTTTTACTCTAGTAAATTGTGATTATGTTGAAAGTGTTGTGGTTGATTTCAGGTTGTACTTCTAAGTTAGACTTCATTCCAGTGGGCATCTTGAAAATCTGTAATTCATTGTTAGCATCGGTGCTTGTTGATCTAATAACTAGCTCATTGAGGCTGCATCTACTACCTCCTGTTTTTGAAATAGGCTGCAGTATGTCCTGTGTTTTTAAAGAAGCTATGACCGGAGAATTTTTTTTTCACATTTTTGACCCATATTTAGTGTTCCAATATTTTTCTGAAGTTGATTGAGCAAGAAAGGGGTCTTTGATCAGTTGCAAGAGTTTGATTCCTATGCCATCTTAAATTAATATCAATTTGGCTTCAGCACAGAATCTGTTTTAACTTCAACCTTGCATAGATGGTTTGCCAAACTGGGCAAGGGAAATCTAGTCATTTTATTTCTTAACATAACTATGGCTTTTGATTCTGTTCATCATAAGTTGTTACTGGTTCAGGTATCTGCCTTGGGGATTGAGGCCCCTATATGAGACTGGCTTAAGTCATATCTTTCTGATAGAAAACAGTGTGAGCAAAGCAGTATATAAACCTAGTTAAATAAATCAGAGTCCAAGCGGTGTACAAAAAACAGAGGTTACAATTCCATTGAACAGAACTTATATACATGGAGAACATTTAACTTATTTACTGGTTACAGTAGGTGTATTAGTTAGAGGAGAGCTAACTTATTTACATGGGGGCAGTTACTAATTCACATGGGACGTAAGCTTCTGGAGGTGGGGGTTAGTTGGAGGGGTCAAAATGCTTTAGGTGTTTTTGGAAGGTTGGTAAGTCAGCGATGCATCTGATTTGGCTTGGGAGGGTGTTCCACATGAAAAGCATGCACAGTTCGAAGGAGCGTGTGCAGGCTTGTTTGTTGTTCTTTGTCCTTGCATGGAGGATGATGTGTGTTGCTCATGGATTGTCTTGTAGCCCGGTTGGGTTTGAATACTTGGAGTAGGGTATGAAGGTGGGATGTAGTGTGGGCGTGAATAGCTTTATACGTGAGGAGGAGGGTCTTGTATTTGATGTGGCTGTTCAGGGGGAACCAGTGCAGCTGTTTTAGGATGGGTATGGTGTGGTCATGTTTTGCAGCTCCTTGCATGTATGGACGGTTGTGTGCAGGGGGGAGGAGTGTGGATTGCGTTAGATCTTCATAGATGAAGTTGCAGTAGTGGAGATGAGGGAGAATCATGGCCTGGAGTGCTGAGCTGAAGTCATGTGGATCAAAGAAGTGGCATAGCCATTGGAGTATTCTGGCTTTGTAATAGATCACTCTGGCAGTTTTGTCTACTTGTGGTTTAAGGGACAGAGTTTGATCTAGGGTGATGCCGAGGTATTTTATTTGTGGGGGGGGGGGGGGGGGGGGGGGTTAGTGTAAGATGGTTTGGAGGTGTGAAGGTATAGTCTCTTGTTATGAATAGGGCTTCAGTTTTTTTGTAGTTGATGGCAAGGTTGTTGGTAAGCATTGTAGGAGATGAATGTTTGTTGGTTGCTTGGTGTTTGAATGGTCCATATAGCATGATGTTGTCTGCATAGATGTGGGATTTGATAATGGAGCAAAGTGGTTGAAGGTAGATGTTGAAGAGGAGTGCAGATAGGATAGACCCTTGCAGTACTACTTGGATTTGGCGATAAGAGGTAGATATGTTGGTTCCTATTTTTATTTGTTGTCTTTCAGCCAGGTAGGATTTAAACCATTGCAGTACTGTGCCTTGAATTCCAGTGGATTGTAGACAAGAGTCTCCCACAGCATTCTCCTCCATCCAGTGTGGCAGAAATGCCCAGGAGGATTGAGATGTATCCTGAATCCCCTTTATAAGGGTGTTCATGAGGGAGACCCTGCATGTTTCCACCCCGTGGAGGGGTCAGAATCCATGTTGGGGGTCAAGGAGGGTGTTTTTGTCAATATGGTCCTGGAGTTGTTGCTGGACGGCTGTTTCTATGATTTTTGCTGCAAAGGGGAGGCTGGCGATTGGCCTGTAGGAGCCGGGGTCCAGTAGGTCGAGGTTGGGCTTCTTTAGAGTGGGGCATATGGAAGATAGTTTTAGGCAGTCAGGCATTTGACCTTGTTGAAGAACTGATTGGGCGAATCTGGTAAGCATGGGGCTGAAGTCTTGTTTAACTGTTTTGACTTTGTGATTGTAGGAGAGCAATCCTTGCAATGGTTTAAACTGATATGTGATTTGCCAAAGGATTCTGCTCTCTGCCATTCTTTTTAATATTTATATGCACCTGCTATGTGATCTTCAGCAACTGCTGAATGTTAACATTTACATTTATGCTGATATTATGTTTGTTGCCTTTTGCAAGCTGTACTTTAATTTTTTTTTACTTTTCTGTTGTTTACTATGTCAAATCTATATCCTCTTAAACAAAAACAAATAATAACAAAATGATAGTGACTCCTACTTTCAATGAAAATTTCCTGATTGTACTTAAAATTGATAACCATCAAATTCCCTTTTCTTTCAGAAGTCTGTTACCTAAGTGTTTGTTTTACAAAGACTCTGAACTTTCTTTTCGTCCTTGGATTTGATACATTTAAGTGATACTAGGTCGATGTCAACTCAGGTTGACTCTCTGGATAGTTGTCCTCAACTGTGTTTGGTCTTCAGTCAGGTGGCCAATTGTTGATGGAGTGACATCCATAGTTGCTGTTATTGGGTCGATCCGTTGCATTGCTGGCCGCCTTCTTTTGCATTGTCCTTCAACTTTGTCAAGCATGATGTCTTTCTCTTTGCATGATGTGACTGAAGTATGAAGGCAAAAGTCTTGCCATTGAGCTTATAAAGAAAGCTTAGGTTTGATCTCCTCTAGTACCAGCTGTTTTTTGGGCAGTCCATGTTATGCACTGTATTCTTCGCCAGCACCATAATTCAAAGGCATTGATTTTTCTTCCTGTCGTCCTTACTGTCCAACTTTTGCATTCATATTGCATTATTGAACATACCAGGGCTTCGACAAGTTGAATTTTTGTATGCAGAGATGCATGTCTGCCCTTGAGAATCTTGTCTAGATCCTTCATATCCATTCTGCCAAGAGCAGTGTGTCGCTGGATTTCTTGACTGCTTGTCATTTCTTTATTGATTAGACAACTTTAACCTGGTTGAATCATTACTGTTTTTTTTTTATTTCTTCTCCATCAAAGATGAAGTGATTAATTTTTGCCAATTGTCAGGATTTTTGTCTTTTTCTTATAATGAAAGTGGACACAGCGGTCTCCGTGATTAATAAAGAAAACCATGATTCTAGTAGAGGGTAGTTCGGCTCTCAAGGATGTGCAGGATAGGAAGTTGGAGACCCTCCTGAAACAAGCCTTTGACATTAATGCGTTGTCCTTACAGACCTCAGTATGTGGTGCCTGAGGTGGGCATGAGGTATTTTTGGAGAGTTCAGGAGAGAACCAGCCACATCTGGTGAAGGCGGAGAAGCTGGAGTCTCGTACAGTGTATTTGGCTGATGCCTTTTATGACTTCATTAGATGCTTGTCCAAGGGCATGGCCTCTGTGGTAGCGGCAAAGCACTACTTTGCTGTGTAATTGGTCAGCGGATGTTTCCTCCTAATCTTGACTCAGTAAGCTCCCCTTTCGGGGCAAACTCCTCTTTGGGGAGGACCTTATCACCTTCCACACTCCCAGACACACTCCTCGATCATTCCATCTCAACCGCCTCAATCTCACTTCCCCCTCAATTGCTCACCTTCAGTCTACCTGCTTCTCAGCCTCCTTCTTCGCAGGCCCCGCCCTCTGGAACTCACTTCCCACCTCCCTCCGATTCGAGCCTGTCAGACGGCTGCCTGGGTGAGAATCTTCACAGTCTTGGCAAGTGCATATATCTATATGATTTGCAAGGGATTGTGGGCAATGCAGTTCATTCACACCAGACACAGCTGCTGACAATAATTTAGTTGTGCTCAAGTGTTAAAGCCAATAAGATATTTATTTATGGGGTTATTTCTCCCAACACAGATATGCTTGGTAGCACATAAATCAGGTTACTTGCTTTCAGTGTTAAACTTGGAAAAACAAAATCAGAAAACATCATTTGAACTTGTCAGGCCATCAAAGCAAAAGAAATAAGACCTGGTTGGCAACAAACTGGTCTTTTCTGTAGGCATTAGCTAATGTTCTCTTAGCAATGTCAAACAACAAACCAAAAGCCACAAAGAAAGGAAAAAAACTGTTCTTTTCAGGTAAACTTCTTATATCTTCCCACATAGATTCAGAAGTGATTCTCACAGAGCTCACAAGCAATTAGGTAAGGCTCAATTGCTAGCAGTTATCCAGCTGAAACCCCTTAGCTGGCTTGCTTTCTACTGCGTGGCTAGAAATCCTACACAGGAGCTTTTCTGAGAAGATTAAAGAACAAGTTTGTATTTCTTTGTGATGGTTGCTGTACTTTATAACAGAAAATCACCAAAGGAGTTTAGACAGAGAGCAGTCCATGTAAACAGATTCTTCATCTGCTATCACTCCCTCTTCTTCAACAAGCATGGGTTCAATATCATGGATTGGCACAGATGAATCTCCCAATGGAGCACTTTCAGGAGAATACTTGTTTCCCTGCTGTCTTTCAAGGTTATAGCTAGGGCATAGATCAGTGTTCATACCTGAGCTTCCATTGCTGTTAGAGTTCCTCTCTATATAGCCTGGCCAGTATGTAGTCCAGTTCTTATGTCCAGCCTTCCAATCCAGATCCCTGGACACTGGATCTCTCTTCACATACCTTCTGGCACGGGTCTTAGGGTCCCTTCCACGTGCAGCCGTCTCCCTCACAGGTACCGTATGGAGATTCCTAGCTCTGCAGCACCATTCCTCTGGCTTTCCCCAGTCCAATGGTGTATGCTGGCCCTTGGAATGCCTCCCAGTATACGTACTGCTCTGGACTCTTCTAGACCTCTCAAAGGTTTTTCTCCTCTTTCTTCCAAAGGGTTTCTTTCCCTCTCTGTCCGTCCGGTTTGGCTTCTGCTTCTGATGATCCTCCTGATGATGAAGATGATCAAGCTCAAGCTGTTTCTCTGTAGAATAAACTCTACCTTTATTCTGCTTAGATGAGTGCTCCTTCCTAACACAGCGCAGCTGTGCTGAATCAGGCCCTGCCCTTTGAGATGAGTGCTTAGGGATTACCTCATAGCCCTTCTGATTGAACACACGTTTCCCCACTTCAGCTCCTCTAATGGCTGTTGGAAACCTGGTGCATTCTGGGACTGGTAGTCTTTTATGGGAAAATTCTGTTTTCTTATTTCTACCAGAACTGACAGGTTGCTTGTTCAGAGTCACTTCACCTTTCCTATAGCTCCTTCCTGAGCTATGATAAGCTTCCTTATCACAGCATGCGGGATATAAAAAATGGCCCCCCTTTAAGTGTGACTTGAAGACCCACCTCTTCTCCCTGGCCTTTGACCTTCCCTCCCCCTTCTGTGTGAACCCTGACCCCTAAGTCCTGTATTGTCTCCTCCTTTTCTCTTGCTTTCCTATCATTAATTGTAACTTCCTTTTCCTCCTATCTGGCCCCGTGCCTTCTTTGAATTGTTTTTGTATATTGTAAACCGCTCTGTCTCCCCTGAAGGGCGGTATATCAAATGAAATAAACATAAACATAAACCTGGAGAAGTTGGTAAAAGACCTGGACGAGTCAAAAGAGGGAAGACTTCCCAAGGACAAGCAGAAGTCGCTTAGATCCTCTACCCCAGGGAGAGGACAAAGATTTTAGACATTTTTGCACAGTTTGATTCATGTCCATTCAGAGGGGCTGTTTCCCTTCTAGAGACAAAGTCTTCGTGGTTTTAGAGGATTCAGCAGAGATTTTTACAATGAAACTAGGACAGGCCAGGCGGAGTTAGTTCCCGTGGGGGGTCGACTACAGGATATTTACGACACCAGGACTCGTATTAAAACCAACCAGTGGGTGCTAGAGATCATCAGAGAGGGCTATGCCTTGGAGTTTGCTCGCACTCTGAGACACATTTAATTCTCCTTGCAAGGCATCCAAAAATTGACAGGCAGTGGGGCAAACCCTTCGATGGCTGAAAGCTTTGCAGGACATGATAGAGGTGCCAAAAGACCAGTACAGCTGTGGTCAATACTCCTTCTATTTTGTGGTCCCCAAAAAGGAGGGAGTGTTTTGGCCCATTCTGGACCTTAAGCATGTAAACTGAAGTCTACGAGTGCAGCGGTTCCATATGAAGATGCTGCAGTTAGTAATGATGGTCAGAGAAGGAGGGTTTCTGACTTCTCTCAATCTCACCGAAGCTTATCTTCACATTCTGGTTTGGCCCTTCCTCAGGTTCTCGGTCCTTTATGGGGCATTTTCAATTTCAGGCACCTCCCTTCAGGCTAGCTACAGCTCCCCAGACCTTCACCAAAGTTATACTAGTGATTGTGGTGGGGCTGTGTCAGGAAGGGATGCTTGTACATCCCTACATGGATGATTGGCTCATCCAGGCAAAGTCCACAGAGAAAAGCAAGCGCATGATGGCAAGGGTCATAACATTCCTCCCGGAACTCAGATGGGTGGTCAAATTTGTGAAGAGTCAGCTAACACCGTTCCAGGATTTAGAATACCTGGGGGCTCTCTTTCAGACTGATGTGGGGTGAGTTTCTCTGCCAATCAAGCAAGTGTGAAAGTTGCAGATACAGCATTTCCTACAGATGACGAGGCCAATGATGTGGCACAGCCTGCAGGTGTTGGGCTCAATGGTGACATCAGTCGACCTAGTAACCTGGGCACGGGCACACATGAGGCCACTGCAATGGGGGTTGTTGTGCAGGTGGTTAGTTCAACACCATCCACTTTCACGTTAGTTACCCTGCATGGAAGAGGCCCAGAAGGCTCTACAGTAGTGGCTACAGTCTGACAGAATCCTGATGGGTATGCCCCTGGAGGCACCTCCGTGGGTCCCGCTGACAATGGATGCCAGTCTGGCGGGACGGGGGGCACATTGTGAAGTGCAGTTTGTGCAGGGCCTTTGGTCACGGCAAGAGCTTACGTGGCCTATCAATTGCCTGGAGTTGCGAGAGGTATTCTTAGCTCTGCAAAACTTTCAGAACTTTCTGTGGGGGAAAGCAGCAAGAGTGTTTTCGGACAATGCCACTGCAGTGGTTTACATAAACAGGCAGAGAGATATGAGCACGGTTGGAGAAGGAGGCAGAGCTACTGCTGGAATGGGTGGAAAGCAGCCTGTTAGCGGCACACGTTGCCAGTTGTGAGAATATCGCGGCAAACTACCTCAGCAGAATGTCAATAGATCTAGTGGAGTGGACGCTCAACCATTGCATCTTTGCGCAGTTGGTAAGGCGATGGGGCTGCCGATGGCGACTTTCAAGTCCAGTGAAGGCAGGGAGATTTTAAAGCAGAAGGAAAGAGCACATGTCGAAGGGACTCGACCCGCTGGTACAGATGTGGCCCATGCAGGGATTGCTGTATGTCTTCCTGCCTTAGGCGCTAATTGGTTGAGTAGTGCAGCACATCAAAGCACACCAGCGGTTGGTGCTACTGATTACGCCGGATTGGCTGAGATGGCCATGCTATGCCTATGTGATTCGGCTGAGGGCCAATCGATTGTGGTGCTTGCTGGCATGGACTGTTCTTCTTACACGAGGATCCATACTGATGCTTCAAGTGGATTGATTCTCGCTTATGGCATGGCTCTTGAAAGGGCACAGTTGAGGCAAAGAGGTTATTTGCCCCCCAGTGATAGTGACATTACTAAAGGTCCGTAAGACATTCCATGGCACTAGCATGTATTCGAGTTTGGAGAGTGTTTGTTTGGTATGAAGAACACAAATGCTCCACCATGAATGTTGCAGTGCCCGAGATTCTGGCCTTCTTGCAAGCAGGTTTAGAATAAGGGGTTGGCTTGCAGCTCCTTATGCTTGTGGGTAGCAGCTCTTTCCTGCTATAGAGGCAGAATTCGAGGAATTCCTCTGGCTACACACCCGGATGTTGTCCATTTTTCTCAGGGCAGTGAAACAGGTGCTCCGCCGGTGCGTTCTGTCATCCCACTGTGGGATCTGAAGTTTGTTTTGGCCGCCTTGACAGAAGAACCTTTTGAGCCTTTGGGGAGTTGTACCCTGAAGGATTTAACATTGAAGACTGTGTTCTTGAAAGCCATTTGTTCAGCCAGAAGGATTTCGGAGCTTCAGGCTTTGTTGTGCAGGGAGCTATACCTGGTAATTTCAAAAGAAAAGGTGGTCTTAAGGCCAGTACCTTCATTTTTACCGAAGGTTCTCTCTGTTTCACCTCAGTCAGTCTATGTCGCTTTTGTTTTTTTCAGGTATGGAGGCACCACAGCAAGATCCCCTTTTGCAGAGGTTGGATGTTTGCTATGTGAGCCGGCAATACTTAAGCCACAGAGCCATTTAGGAAGACTGAGTAGCTGTTTATGTTTGGAGGGCCATGCAATGGAGAGACGGCCTCCAAGGCCTCTGTACTGAGATGGGGGAGAGAGGCCATCTCCTCAGCTTACTTTTTGAGGCGTAAGACAGTACCTCAAGGTTTACAGGCATTTTCGACCTGGGCCCAGGCCGCATCCTTGGCAGAGTTCAGTTTGGTGCCGCTGGTAGATATCATCTGTAGGGCAGCAACGTGGCCTCGTTGCATTCTTTTGTGAAGTATTACCAGTTGGACGTTCAAGCAGCGGGGGATGCACGGTTTGGCTCTGCGGTGATTCAAGCTGGGTTAGCAGGTCCCTCCCAAGAATACTACTGCTATGCAGGGGCGGCCCAAGAGGGGTGTGGGGCCACGTGTGGAGACTCATGGCTGGGCCTCGTTTGCATAAATATTTGCATAATTTGCGCTAGCTTCTAGTAAACATGCCTCTTAATAAGTGTCTGGATAAAGAAAGACTACCAGATTTCTACATTACTATATTCCAGTGCCAACTGCCATGCACATTAGGAAGTACTATAAACACTGCCCATTTAGAACCTTTAGCAAACCCGACGTATTATAACAGCACTACCAGGACTCACAAAGCACCCAACCCTACCTAGCAAAAAAGCAACACTGCAAATACTAAACCAATACATCTTGGAGAATACCAATACATCTTCTACGGGGAAAGAGAACAAATGGCACTGTCAAATAGAAACTACATGAACAGAATACCTCAGCTTAGTTACACACATTTCTCAGAGCTGACGTATTCCAGTTAATAAATTCAAATAAAAAAGTGTTTTTTTGCCTTTTCTTGTTTGGGCATTTTATTTTTCAGTTGCAATTGCTCCATTCACTTTCTTCTGGTTTCTTCATGTCTTCGGCTAACTCTCTCCATTGTCTGCTTTCCATTTGTCCTTTCTTCTCTCTTCTAGTTTTTTTTCATTCTCTCTCTACATCTGCTTTAACATACTGATCTTTCCCCTTTTGCTCTTTCCTCCATTTCTTTCTTTATTTCTTTTTCATCCACTCAAATTTCAACCTTCCATCCTCAATCCCCACGTACTCTCCCAGTACCCAGACAATCGTAGATTTTTCTTCCCTCCCACACAAAATATCTTTTCCCTTCTCCATCCTCACTCTCCCAGCCCAATCCCCTTTGTCCTCCACCCAACATCATCTCCTTTCTAGTCCCATTCTTCCATCCCCACGCATCAACCCATTTCCAGTCCTGTCCCATCCTAACCCCCGCCCCCATCAGCCGTTTCCAGTTCTATCCTAGCCCCCCCACCCATACCCCAAAGAGCTCCGTGCCTCTCTGAGCGACTTATGAGGGAGCCGAGGACACCTGAGGTGCTAGCTCGCCTCTGCACAGTACTGGAGTGAAGAGCAGTGTGCTTCTTCACTCGCGCTATGTTCTCGTGAAGCCTGCTGAGTGCTGGGAAAGGTTAAAGGGCATTTCCTGTTTTCCGGCACTTGGTGGGCTTCACATGAACACAGCGTGAGTGAAGGAGCATGCTGCTCTTCACTCCAGCGCTGTGCATAGGCAAGCTGGGGCCTCTGGTGTCCCCAGTTCTCTCTGAAGTTGGCCCTGCAAATTCTGTGGCATGACGTTTGCATGGGGCCTTGTGCGAGCAATATTCTTGCACAATGGACAGGCTGGCCCTGCTGCTGTGATACATCCCACAAGTACTGGAACTGGACTGGAGGAATAATATGGGAAAGAAAATTAGACCTTACCCGCTAATTGATGTTCCCGCATCCCTCCCTCTTTGGTGTGCGAATTGCAAGTGTATAGTTCCCTGGCTTGAAGAATTCCACCTGACTTTAAAGAATAGTCCAGAGAATGGAATGTTCGGGGCCAGAGGGAATAGGAGAAAAGTTTCCTAAGGCTCATTGTTAGGTTATGTATATGGTAATGGGCAGGGTGTTGGGGGGGCTGACTGACCACCAAAGCATCTCTTACTGTCCATAATGGGTGAGGCTCTCTTTACCTCACTGGCGGGGAGGGGAATTAGACTGGTGGTTGGTGTAATTTGCTGTTTCCATGAGTCTACTTTGTCAATAGGATACTGGGGGCTGGTGGGAGGTGCCATCTACTTGCTCAATCTCCAAGCTGCTGATGAGGCATGAATACCCACAAGTACTGGGTCTGGACTGGAGGAACTTCAGGAGCATCAATAAGCAGGTATGGTCTAATTTCCGTTTCTTCTGCATAATGAATAACTTTCAGGAATTCCGCTGTATATGAGCTGCTTGCCTTCGGTGTCACCATTTTTACAATTTCTGTGGAGTTAAAAAGATTCGGGCTGATACTGAAATTTGTCTGAATGCGCTTACATTGGTATGCTATTTGCGAGTATAGTCCAAGTACATACCAGTCTGCTTGCAAGCGTTGGGCATAGAGCTGAAGGTCCAGGGAGAAAGATAGTGCAGGTATGAGCATTTAGATAAGTCGCTCTGTTGTATAGGTCACACTATCCTTTCTCGATGTAAAAAAAAAAAAAGTGTCTTATAATCTGGGAAATACGGTACACGCTGAGTGAAAAACTATTTTCTCTGATTAGTCTTAAGTTACCACATTGCAGCTTCATTGTGCATCCTCTAGTCTTTTTCCACTTTTTGAAGGCATAAACAATTGATTTGTTTTTACCTGTTCCACTCCATTCATTATTTTGCTTCCAGGTGTAAAATTATTTGTATACTGAACTCTGCCACCCCCTTCTCTCCAGTTCCTGGTCTGCCTTTTCTCTGATGCGAGTTTGTTCCTTCTCAGCTCTAGACTCTCAAGGCTACATTTCCCTGGTTTACAATGTGCTTACAACCTTTCTGACTCTTATGCTTCCCAAGCTTTCCCTATTCATACACCAGGAAATACGGAACTGGTTATCACACCTACATCTAATGTAGAAGTTCATCCCTAAGTTTTGTCACAAAATGGATCACTGTTTTTGTTATTTCTTTGATTGTTGATCCAAGTAGGTTAAAGTTATCAACTATTTCAATTTCTTCTTCATCAGTGATGAACTTACTGATTTTGCCAGTTGTCAGGATCTTTGTCTTTACGTTAAGATGCAGGCCCATTTTAAGACTGTTTTTGATCTTGAGAAGCAAATGTTTCAGATCGTCTTCGCTTTCAGCTAGTAATATGGTATCGGTATAGCAAAGGTTGTTGAGTCTTCCACCAATCTTCACAACTCTGTCTTCATACAGTCCTGCTTCTCTGAATATTTGTTCTGCATATACATTAAATAGGTGGTGGGGGGGGGGGGTGGAGTATACAGCCTTGTCATACACCTTTGCTGATTTTAAACCATTCTGTTTCTCCTCTTTCTATTCAAACTGTTGCTTCTTGATCAGTGTAAAGATTGTGCAAGAGAACTATCTGGTGTTCTAATATACCCATGCTTCTCAATGTGCGCCAGAGTTTCTCATGGTTTACACAGTCAAAAGCCTTGCTGTAGTCAATAAAACACATATAGATATCTTTTTGTTATTCTTTTGTCTTTTCAAGGATCCATCTCACATCCACGATGATGTCTCTTGTTCTTTGCCTTTTCCTGAATCCTGTTTGCATTTCAGGCAGTTCTCGTTCCAGGTATGGCTGTAGTCTCTGCTGAATGATCTTGAGTAGAAGCTTGCGATAATTTCCACAGTCAGTCAGGTCACCTTTCTTTAGCATTGGTATAAACACAGATCTTTTCCAGTCATTTGGCCATGAATTTGTCTTCCAAAGTTTTGACAGCCTTCTAAATATGGTAACAGCTTCATCCGATTGCTGTAATATTTCAATGGGAATGCCATCAATGCCCTGTGCTTTATTCTTTGATAGGCTTTCAATGCTGCTTTGACTTCTTCCATCTCCAATGGATAGAGATCATAAGGTACAGGTGGAAACAGCTGTTGGTCCACTTGATCTTTATCATTTAATAACGCTATATATTCTTTCCACCTTTTCTTGATCTTCTCAGCATCATTCAACATGGATCCTTGAGCATCTTATATCATTCCAATTCGAGGCTGTAATTTCTTCTTTCCTTGTCATCTCTCCAGGCCAGTACAGGCACGAATGGGTTGTCAGCCCCCTCCAGCAGCTGAGGACTGATCATGACAGTCTTGTCTGTGTAGTATAAGAGCTCCTCCCGCATGCCAAACTCCAGTCTATCGGTCCTCAGCAGCTGGGGAAGAGCTCCTACCCAGTTACCTGCCTGAACGGATGATAGTAGGAAAGAAAAAAATTGGGGTTTTAAAGTAGGATTTCAAACCAAAGGCAAACTGCTGAATTGTTTTAGCAGAACTTCTCCGGCAGAAGCGGCAGAGGACTGGGAGCACTCTACCCACCCCCTCTTTCTCCTTACCTCCCCTTCATTGGAATAGTATGGGTGAGTGAAGGCAGCAGAGGCAGGGTCTGCCTTGAAGCCGGGGATAATGGCATAGACTGCCTAGAGGTGCTTACCTGGGAGCTCCAGGTCACCCCATCCTCCTCCCAGTGGGATAGCCAGCTGACTGTAAGCTACAGCTTCTCTGGCTATCCCTGGGTCCAAACTGGCACATCCAGAGAAAAGGGGGTTGAAAGAGAGGCTTCGGCGGTCACATGATTTGCGGTTGCTGTCAGAGGATGAAAGCAGGGGAGGAGGAGGCCGTAGAGGCAGTCCTTTGCAGCTCTTCTTTTTTTTTTTCCCCCCTCCCCTTTTTGCTGGCTGTTCTGGTCCCTCCATGTGGTCAGCGGTTGCATGTTATTGGGCCTCATCTCTTGTGCGCAGTGTGGGGTAGTTGCGGTTTGAACTCTGTGGGGCTCTGCCGTGGGTGTCTTCATTTGGGGTGCTGTTTGCAGTGCGGTTTTGCTATCACGAGCATGGATTTGGCTTTGGGAGGCTCAAAGTGATTCTAAAGGGCCGGAGGTTCCTGTGGTTTCTGTGGGAACCGTGGGCATTTTAAAGTAATTGGCCATTTCCTTAGATAAGCGGGAAAAGAAGGGGAAAGGCAAATCCAAGGAGGAGGCCCAGTGTGAGGACAGGTCAAGGATTTCTGGAGGTTTTGACCCACTCATTTTGCTCCCTACCAGAGAGATCGCTATGCAGTAAGGGGGCAGTCCTTTCGAGGGGCCTGAGGATTCAGACAAGGATTCTACCCTACTCCGCAAGCCCCGACCAAAAAGCTACAATGAAGACGACTAGGTCCAGCCGGAGACAATTGTGGATCAGTTACAACAAATTTTCTCTGTCTGGACGACTATCACGACTGACCAGTGGGTCCTGGAAATTATCTGCAAAGGATATGCGCTGGAGTTTTCGAAGCCTCTGTACGAGGCCTGTGCCGTTTCCCCCTGCAGAGCACAAGAGAGAAGAAAGCAGCAGTCTGCTCCACTCTTCAACGGCTCCTGCAGCTGCAGGTGGTAGTGCCGGTACCCAGTGACCAGTGCGGGTCCGGTCGATACTCCATTATTTCATAGTGCCCAAGAAGGATGGCGGTTTCCGACCCATTCTAGACCTCAAGTATGTAAATCGGGCCTTACGAGTTCCACACTTCCAAATGGAAACTCTCCCTATCTGAATCTGAACTTCTTTCCATGATTATACCCCAAATAATGTCTATATGTAAATAATGTATATAAGTTGCACTGTTCTGTGCCATTCAGTTTAACATTATTCTGTTTACTTTATATTGCTTATAGTTATCTGATGTTATATGTAAAACAAACTATGCTTTGTTGACTGTTGTTATCTGTGAACCGCAGCTGATCTATGGAAGCTGCGGTATATAAGTTCTTGTTTAAATAAATAAATAAATAAATAAATCCTGGCTGTGGACCGGGGTGAGTTTCTGGCAGCTCTTGACCTTACCAAGGCTTACCTGCATATTCCCATCAGACTGGATCACCAGCGCTTCCTGAGGTTTGCCGTACCCATGGGCCACTTCCATTTCTGGGTGTTGCCATTTGACCTCGCAATTGCACCGCTTACCTTCACAAAAATTATGGCGGTTGTAGCAGTGGCCTTGCGGCAGGAGGGGATTTTGGTCCATCCCTACCTGGATGACTGGCTGATTTGAGCAAAATCGGAGACAGAAGCCTGCGTTGCAACACGACGGGTGGTGGACTTTCTGCAACAGCTGAACTGGGTGGTCAACCACACCAAGAGCCAGCTCCGGCCAGTTCAGAGAGCCTAGTGTACCTTGGGGCACTGTTCGACACCAAGGCCGGGGCAGTATCGTTGCCCGAAGTAGGAGTGTGGAAGCTGGTAAGGCAGGTGGGAATTTTTCTGCAGATGCCGGCACTCGCACAGACAGCATGATACTACATGCAGCTGCTCAGCTCCATGGTGGCAGTCTTGGATTTGGTGCCATGGGCCAGGGCTCACATGTAATCGCTACAGCAGATGCTTCTCTCAAGGTGGTCTCCCCAAAGACACTCGTTATCTCAGAAACTGCAGTGTCTGCAAAGCGTCAAGTACAGTTTGCAGTGGTGGCTACAGCCCCCACATCTAATGGCAGGCATGCCATTGGAATAGCCGCACTGGATGTTAGTAACCATGGATGCCAGCACTGTCCGTCTCAGGTGGCGCAGGGTCATTGGACAGTGGAGGAGTCCACCTGGTCCATAAATCGTCTTGAGATGAGAGCAGTCTCTATGGTACTGCAGACATTCCAGGTCATAATAGAGGGAAAGGCCGTGCGAGTGTTCTCCAACAATGCGAACACAGTGGCCTACATCAACTGTCAGGTGGGGACAGGGAGTGCTTCGCTGGTATAGGAAAGCCAACGGCTGCTGCTATGGGCAGAAGTACATCTGATGGCCCTCTCAGTGGCACATGGCTATCGCATCGACATTCATTAGACCCTGGTGAATGGGAGCTCAACGCAGCGGTGTTTCACGACCTCACGGTATGTTGGGGAGTACCAATAATGGATCTCAATGCAATCTTATCAAACACCTTTAAAATAAAATAAAATAAACACCAAGGCAGGGCGGTTCTTCAGCAGACTTCGAATACATGTCCGAGGTGCTCAATGCTTTGTTACAACCCTGCCATTAGTATATGGGTTATCACAAAATGTGTAGGTCGTTCGTTAGAGGGTAGTAGTTACCTATAAATTAGTGTGTATAATCCCTCCAGAAACTGAATAAAAATGGCCCGTTAGTTACTGCGAGGACAATCTCAATGTAGATAGAAACCAACGGTCTTAGACTAAGGAGCTAAACACTCTCGGATACATTTTCACCGAAAAGTGCTGCTAAAATTGCATCAATGACCGTGTAACAGGTTTCCACTACAACATATGGATGTCCAAAATATAGTAATGTATAATTTCATAACAATTTATCAGACCAATCTTTACATTCTATTTCAAAAAATAGTCAGAGATTGTGCTTATCTCTTAGAAGATTGTTAGCAGACTTCTTGATCTGTTGTTTTGGGTATGAATGAATAGATCAGAGATTGAAGGAGGTGAAATATTATGGAACGCATGTTTGCATGTTCTGTCAATTTCAGCTTGTACTTGCTCATATAACTCATTAACCTCTTCCTCTTCTGCAGTTGTTGTTGGGGCATATACCCAAATTATTGTTGTGTTGAGGGGCATTCCTTGTAGACGAATAGAAATTAAGCATTCACTGATTGCACTGTTTCATTACAGTTCTTGTAAGTTTCTTCTTGATTATAAATGCAATGCCATTTATTCTTTTTCTTTCATTTCCAGCATAGTATACCATGTAGTCATCGGATGCATAGTGCCCAATGCCAGTCCATTGCAGTTTGCTAACGCCCAACAGATCGAGTTGTATATATTACATTTTATTCTTGAGTATTTCTAACTTCCCTTGGTTCGTGCTTCCATGTCCCAAAATGTAAGATATCTTTGCAGCTTCTGACTCTCAGTTCATCAGTTACATCAGCAGTCAGACGTCCCGAGGACTTTGATCCAACAACTCCGTAAATGCTGGCTTCACTCTGAAAAGTCTTCAGTTCATTTCCAGTAGCCAGTTGAGTGCCTTTCAACCTGGGGGTCTCATCTTCCAGCACTGTTAGTGCAATTTGTTTTATTGTGCCTATCCATTGAGCTTTCATGGCAAGATACGGAAGTAGATTGCCAGTCCTTTCTTCCACGCAGGTAATTCTAGTATTGCCGTTATCACACGAGTATGATCCTCCACTGCCAACACCGTCCCATTCTGCTGCTGCCACTCAGATGGGTGGTTTGTCTTAGTCTGGCACCTCAGCTGAGACCTGTCCATCTTAGGAGACCCTGCCAGTAGTTAAACTATTGATAGCTTAGCTGTTAGCATCACAGATGTACACAAGCCCTCACAGGACGACAAGCTGTAAACCAAGTGAGAGCCACTCCACGTAGGTTCCTCCATTTGCCTTCAACTGGAAATGGCACCAATGGGTTACTTTACACCATCCCCTGGGGATCAGGGCGCAGCATGGCACTGCACTGCACTGTACTATACCCATGCTGTTTTCTGCCAGATACTGTCATGCTATATTAACAGAAAGGGAGTCCCTGCTCATCTTTGATTCTTTCCATGTCCTCCCAGATGGTTTACTTATTCCTGGGTTACTCTTCTAATGATGGGGAAACGGCCCCCCCTCCCCAACTCATAAGAAAGCTAACTTCTCCCCTATGGGGAGGCAGGTCAGCTCCCATACCAGATTACAAATAGCCTGATGGTTAGAGCACTGACTTGGCAACCTAGCGACCAGGGTTCGAGTCTCACTAGCACTCCTTGTGACCTTGGGTAAGTCACTTAACCCTCCATTGCCTTAGAAAAGTTATTAATCTCTCTGTTTAATGTACATTACTAAGTTTGTTATAATGTAAACTGCTTTAACTGAGATGATAAAGCGGTATAAAAAACAGTTAAATAAAAATACAGGCAGCTTTGCTAACAAGGAGCTCCATTCTGGACAAGGAGCTCAATTATTGCCTTCTCCAGTCCCATTAATAATGATGATGGAGGGTCCATCACAGGACACTCCACGATAAGCAAGAGTGAGAACTGTGGGGAGGAGGGGTCCACAGCTGGGATAACATACTCCCTCCCACCCTTTGAGGCCTGCGGCAACCATATCTTCCTTACCTGAAATTGTTCTCATCAGTGATTTGTGATCCTCATGCTGAAGGCAGCTCACACATTCAACCACAGGACAACTGTGCAGTTCCTGAGCACTCACAAAGTGCCTGCCTTAGTTGTCTGCATGATTCTCCTACGTCATTCACTTGTTTAGAAGGGGAGCAAACTCCAATCTGTCTCGTGCTCCTTCACTCGCTGTTAATTCTTAAGGTCTCTTCAGCTTGCCACTTACAGCGGCATTCCCACGCAGGCTGAAACAGTACACACACTACATAGAGAAGGTTTCTTCATTGAATCCCTTTTGGTCATCTTATTCTCTGCAGATCAGCCTCTTCCTTAGAAAGTACCAGAAGGCATTCAGTCGTTTGTACAATCGGACTGCTGCCTTCTTTTGTCCAAACAACCCATCCTAACAAGCCCTCCAACTTTGATCCTCCTATGCTGTTCTGATGCCCCAAGCACACAGGCCTGGTCCTTGGAATTGGATTGTATTTTTTTCCTTGCCTCCACTGTATTACAAACATTTTTTGTCAGCTCTTTAACACTCATTCACTTCATTCACCTCACCAGGATCAGTTGCAGCCCACACATCCACCTCAACATGATGTGCAATCTGTCATACAAATTAGAGGGCTCCATCACTGTCATCATATGTCTTGGAACTTTGCCTCCCGTGTGCAGTTCCATCCTACAACAGCCAGCTACATGGATTGTAAAGGTGAATGCACAGAGCTCTGTATAATGAAAAGGGTTTCAGGGGTGATCTGGAAAACTACAGACCAGTGAGCCTGATGTCCGTACCAGACAAAATGGTATAAACCATTATAAAGAATAAAGTTACTGAACATATAGATAACCATGGTTTCCTGTGCGGATATCCAGTTTAGTCCTCCACAATCGGGTAATGCCCCTCCTACTGCAGCCTGGAGACTGGACCAATCAAATCTTCTGTAGTACATATCCAGCAGGAGCTCCCAGAAGCCCCCCAGTGTGTCCAGTCTCTAGCAGCTTGAAGACGTAAAAGTGTGTCCTGGGCACACTGAGTGACTATTGCAGGAGCAACACTTGTTAGTTAGTTGTTTTAGGGTTTGTTTTGGGGCATTTCCTTGCTATTTCTTTGATAGCTAGCTGTATCTTTAAAAGGAAGACAAAAGAAGAAGTCTGTCTCTCTGGAGCACTGCCACAGGGGACTAGGGGGAAGTCAGACCTGTTGGCTCCTGTGTTCCTGCCTAGCAAATTTTCACAGCCCTGGGTGAGCTCCCCCTGGACAGTACGGGGTAAAGCCACACCTGATACAGTAGTGGCTGGCACTGGGAGATGTTGGCTGAATCCTGGTGGTTCCTGAGCTGGTAGGAGATTTTCATTTCATTTCTTCTTGTGTGCAGTGCTCTGTTAGAGCTGCCAGCATTTCTGTAGGCTCTCCTGAGCCCATTTGGCAATTTTTCTTAAATTTGGTCGTTTGCCCTGTCTTAGAGGGTCGTTTTAGTTCTTTTCCATATTATTTGGTGGCTTTTGTATTTTCGCGCCGTTTTTTACCGCGGGTGAAAAAGTCCGGCGGCCATTTTGAATTTTAAAAGTGTGCTTTAGAGGCACTTTTGAGCACTTGTGCACAGGTTCCCCTGGCGTTTTTGGGGTTCCTCTTGCTGGCGATTTTGCTCAGGGCACCCCAGGGAGTCTGGGGCATATTTTGTTTCTTGTAAAAAAAAAAAAAAAAAAAGTTTTAATTTCAAATCGGGGCTGATTTGCATAGGATTGCCCCTGTGGTGTGGGCTTCCCTGTGACTGTTGTATTCTATCCCGCTGGGCAGAGGTGGCCTTGGGATGGCTTCCCAGCCCCAGTGCGTGATTTGTGGGTCCCGCAGAGCAGTAGGGACTGACTCTGGCATCTGCAGGAGCTGTGCTGCAGTGCCTGCAGAGTTAGAGCAATCTGTGAGTCTCCCGGATCAGCCTACCCCTGGGGATGCTTCTAATTCAGGGGTTAGTGTTCTTTCCCCTAGCCTCCCTCAGTCTGGGTCGGTTCCACCGGCCAGCGGGTCGGTGGCTGCGCTCCAGCAGGCGGCTATAGCTGCACCGCCTATGGATTTCTCCCCGGATTTTGTGCTCCTCATGCATCAGGCGTTTCGCTTGAGCAGGTCCGGTCAGTTGCCGGCAGTTTGGCCCCCCTCTCTCCCCCGGGGTCCTCTGGGGCGGCTCAACGCACCTCGCAACCCGGGGGCAAGCGTCTTCGGTTGGGGGAACAGGAGCAGGACGCCCTAGGTCTCCTGGATTCCGAGGCAGAGGGCGATCCTGAGACTGAAGCGGAGGAGTTGGAGGATGGGGAGATCCTTGAGCCGGAGGACCAGGCTCGGATCATTCGCGTGTTCCGTAGGGACGAGCTGGTTCCTCTGGTCACGGAGTCCCTGCAGGCGCTTAACCTTTCGGCGGTGCGGCCCCTGGAGGAGGAGGGTCTTGAGGATCCTCTAATTCAGGCAGTCAGGGATTCCCATGTGGTTTTTTCCCGTTCACCGCGTGGTGGATCATATGATCCAGGCGGAGTGGGAGCACCCGGAATCCGGCTTGAAGGGGATTCGGACCATGAATCGGCTTTATCCCCTTGCCGACAAGGACAGGGACTTGTTCAGGTCCCCCCGGGTGGACGCTGCGGTTTCCGCAGTGACCAAGAAAACCACCATCCCGGTTGAGGGGGCGGCTGCCCTCAAGGACGGTCAGGACAAGAAGATTGATAATTTGCTCAAGCAAACCTTCGATACTGATGCCGTGTCATTGCAGGCCTCTATCTGTGGGGCTTGGGTGGCTCGGTCGTGTCTGCGATGGTCGCAGCATTTGCGCTCGAGCCCCGGGCTAGACCAGCAGGGCCTGTTGGAGGTTACCCGGCTGGAGTCCGGCTCGGCCTATCTGGCGGATCTGTTTTATGATTTAATCCGCGTGTTGGCTAACAGTATGGCATCCGCGGTTGCGGCGCGCCGGTCCCTCTGGTTGCGCAACTGGGCGGCAGACGGTTCTTCCAAGTCCCGCCTCAGTAAGCTGCCCTTCAAGGGCAGATTGTTATTTGGGGAGGCTCTCGAGAAGTTGGTAAAGGATCTCGGTGAGTCCAAGGGGGGCCGGCTCCCGGAGGATAGGCCAAGGTCCAACAGGTCCTCCCCCTCGGCGAGGGGGTCCTTTTGGGATCAGCGCAGGTTTCGTTCCTCCCGCCTGTGGGCTTCGCAGCGGGGCAGGTTTGGAGCCCGTAATCAAGGGTTTCGTACCTTCAGGGGAGCCGGCAGAGGCTTCTCCGGAGCCGCCTCTTCCTCGGGCTCTTCTTTTGGGCGCAAGCCACAATGACGCGAGGCAGGCTCTGGAGGGAGGCCCGATTATCGGGGGTCGCTTGCGCGACTTTCTTTCCTCTTGGGCCCAAATCACGTCGGATCGCTGGGTGCTACAAATTATAGGAGAGGGTTACGCTCTGGAGTTTGCGTTCCCACTTCCAGATTCATTTGTTCTGTCTCCCAGCAGGGGAGAGCAAAAAACGCGGGACATCCGCGTGACCCTGGATCGGTTGTTAGCGCTGGGAGCGGTGATCCCGGTTCCTCCTTTGGAAAGGAGGCGCCGGGCGATACTCCATCTATTTTGTGGTTCCCAAAAAGGGCGATTCCCTGCGTCCGATTTTGGACCTCAAAGGCGTGAATCGCGCGCTCCGGGTGCCGCATTTCCGTATGGAAACCTTGCGGTCAGTCATTGTAGCGGTGCGACAGGGGGAGTTTTTGACGTCCCTCGATCTCACCGAGGCCTATTTGCACATCCCGATACATCCATCTCATCAGCGGTTTCTCCGCTTTGTGTTTCCGTGGGGCCACTTCCAGTTCAGGGCCATGCCGTTCGGCTTGGCTACGGCTCCGCGCACGTTCACAAAGGTGATGGTGGTCGTTGCGGCGGCCTTGCGCAAGGAGGGCATTTTGGTCCATCCATATCTCGACGACTGGTTGATACGGGCAAAATCCAGTCGGGAGTGCCTGCGAGTCACGAGCAAGGTGGTGGCTCTGCTGCGATCTCTCGGCTGGGTGGTGAACGAAAGAAAGAGTTGTCTGCGTCCCTCGCAGGACCTGGAGTATCTGGGAGTGCGCTTCGACACCGCTCGGGGACTGGTGTGTCTCCCCGAGCGCCGCGTCCTGGCGTTGCGGGCTCTTGTCCGACTCTTTCGGGGGATGCCCGCTCCGTCGGCGTGGTGGTACCTACGGCTTCTCGGAACGATGGCGGCGACCTTGGAGGTGGTGCCATGGGCACGGTTCCACATGCGCCCGCTCCAGAGGGCGCTCCTTCGCCGCTGGTCCAACCAGTGCGATTCCTTGCACAAGAGGCTGCCCTGTCCGAAGGCAGTGCGGCGGTCGCTTCGATGGTGGCTTTCCTCCGAGAACCTGACGCGGGGGATTCCCTTGGAGCCTCCCCTGTGGGTTCCCCTCACTACGGATGCGAGCCTAGCCGGCTGGGGAGCTCACTGCGAGGCCCGCTTCACGCAGGGGGTGTGGTCCTCTCGGGAAGCTGCGTGGTCGATCAACCGTCTCGAGCTTCGGGCGGTCAGGCTAGCCCTGTTGGCCCTGGAGCCTCTGGTCCGGGGTCGGGCGGTCCGCGTCTGGTCGGACAATGCGACCACGGTGGCGTACATCAATCGCCAAGGAGGCACAGGGAGTGTGGCCCTGGAGACGGAGGCGACGGCCTTATTCAGTTGGGTGCAGACTCGCCTGCCGGCGATCTCGGCGGCGCACATAGCGGGCGCAGAAAATGTCCAGGCCGACTTCCTCAGCAGAGTGCGGGTGGACCCCGGAGAGTGGGAGTTAAATCCACAGGTGTATGCGCAAATAGTTCGGCGGTGGGGTCCGCCCATCATGGATCTCATGGCGACCTACCAATCGGCCAAGACGAGTCGCTTCTTCAGCAGACGACGGGAGCGAATGTCCGAAGGACTCGACGCTCTCATTCAGCCGTGGCCGACGTCCGGGCTACTGTATGTCTTCCCTCCTTGGGCGCTGATCGGCCGGGTCGTACAGCGCATCGAGTGCCATCGGGGCCGAGTGCTGCTGGTGGCTCTGGATTGGCCCCGGAGGCCCTGGTATGCCGACCTCGTCCGGCTTCAAGACGGCATGCCGTGGCGCCTCCCGGCGTTGCCGGACCTTCTCCTTCAGGGCCCCTTGCGGATGCCCCAGGTGGCTCGATTCTCGCTTACGGTTTGGCCATTGAGAGGGCTCGGCTGAAAAAGAAGGGTTATTCGCCCGCGGTGATTTCCACCTTACTGCGGGCGAGAAAGTCCTCCACTTCTCTCACTTATGTTCGGATTTGGAGGATTTTTGAGGACTGGTGCTCCCGGCGGGGAGTCCGGGCGGCGACGATCTCTGTGCCCGTCGTGTTAAGCTTCCTTCAGGATGGGTTCGAGAAAGGTCTCGCGGCCAGTTCCCTGAAGATCCAGCTGGCGGCGATTTCGTGTTATAGAGGCAAGGTCTTGGGCCGCCTTCTTGGTGCTCATGCAGATGTGCGGCGTTTCTTGACCGCCGTTTTTCATTTATGGCCTTCCCGCAGAGCGGTGATTCCTTCGTGGGACTTGAATTTAGTTCTGCGGGCTATGGTTCGGGAACCATTTGAGCCCTTGCGGAGGGCGTCCTTGAAGGATCTCACATTGAAGACGGTGTTCCTGGTTGCCATCTGCTCGGCACGGCGTATTTCGGATCTGCAGGCCCTGTCCTGCCGAGAGCCTTTCTTGTCTTTCTCTTCGGAGCGGATTGTGCTCCGTCCGGTTCCTTCCTTTCTACCAAAGGTGGTGTCTCCCTTTCACTTAAATCAGGCGGTATTTCTGCCAGTGCTTTCGGCATGCTCGGTCGAGTCGGTGGACAAGAGTCTTCTCCGGCTTGATGTGGGCCGCGCGCTGCGGCGGTATTTGCAGTCTACCGAGTCCTTTCGAAAGACTGATCGGCTTTTTGTGCTCTTTGGGGGTACAAAAAAAGGGTAGGCGGCGGCTAAGGCCTCCATTGCTCGATGGCTCAAGGAAGCGATCGCGTCCGCGTATCTGTTGCAGCGGCGGCCGGTCCCGGAGGGGCTCCGGGCTCATTCTACTCGGGCTCAGGCGGCCTCTTGGGCGGAGCATAGCCTGGTTCCACCAGCAGAGATTTGTAGGGCGGCCACCTGGTCGTCTCTGCATGCTTTCAGCAGGCACTATCGCTTGGATGTGTCAGCGGCTCGGGATTCTTGTTTTGGTTCGGCGGTTTTGCGCGCCGGCCTGCAAGGTCCCGCCCGGTCTTAACTGCTCTGTTACATCCCGATTGTGGAGGACTAAACTGGATATCCGCACAGGAAATGGAAATTACACTAACCTGGTAATTGTAGTTCCTGTAGGATCCAGTTTAGTCCTCCTTCCCTCCCGACTATCTGTATGATTTTGCGGCGCGCTGTCCCGAGCGGGTGCCTGTAGGATGGTTTTCGTCCCGTTCGGACTCTGTCGGCAGTCGTGCTTATCGTTATGGCTCTTCCCTTTCTTTTGGAGTTCAGTCAGCTCCTTAGTTTCTGGGGGAAGCTCGGTGTAAATTTAAAGGCGTCGATACCGGCGCCATGCAGTGTCCTGACTTCCTCGTTTGGGGAGGGAGTTGGTTATTCCAGGGGGGGAAGTACATAGTTTATTGATAGCCTAATAAAAATCTGATGTGTTGCTTCGTTAAGTTTGCTTTGTTACTAGTACACTGGGGGGCTTCTGGGAGCTCCTGCTGGATATGTACTACAGAAGATTTGATTGGTCCAGTCTCCAGGCTGCAGTAGGAGGGGCATTACCCGATTGTGGAGGACTAAACTGGATCCTACAGGAACTACAATTACCAGGTTAGTGTAATTTCCATTTAATAGGAGAAAGCCAACATGGATTTAGCCATGGAAGATCTTCTCTTACTAATCTATATCTATATACATTTTTGTTTTTTGAAGATGTGAATAAACAGGTAGCGAAAGGTGAGCCGGTTGATATAGTCTGTCTGGATTTTCAGAAAGCCTTTGACAAGGTCCATCATGAGGGACTCTTGGCAAAATTAAAAAGTCATGGGATAGGAGGCAGTGTACTATTGTGGATCTGGAGCTGGTTAAAAGATAGAAAGCAGAGTATGGCTAAATGGCCAATTTTCCCAGTAGAACATAAGAACATAAGATATGCCATACTGGGTCAGACCAAGGTCCATCAAGCCCAGTATTCTTTTTCCAACAGTGGCCAATCTAGGTCATATGAACCTAGCAGTTTCCCCAAGGGACACAAGTTCCAAAATGCTTGTATTGGTGCAAGCATTGATATCCTGGGTCCCTTCTTAATAATGGTTTATGGACCTTTCCTCCAGGAACTTGTCCAAACCTTTTTTAAACCCAGCTACACTAACAGCCTTTACTACATCCTCCGGTAACAAATTCCAGCGTTTGATTACACATTGAGTGAAAAAATATTTTCTTTTATTAGTCTTAAATAGTTTTACCCTGTAGCTTCATTGCATGTCCCCTAGTCTTTCTATATTCTGATAAGGTAAACAATCGAGCTACGTTTACCCGTTCCACTCCGTTCATTAATTTATAGACTTCTATCATATCTCCCCTCAGCCGTCTCTTTTCCAGGTTAAAGAGCCCTAACCTTTTTAGCCTTTCTTCATAGGAGTATTCTTCCATCCCCTTTACCATTTTGGTGGCTCTTCTCTGAACTTTTTCTAAAATCGCTATATCCTTTTTAAGATACGGCGACCAGAATTGCACACAATATTCAAGGTGCGGTCTCACCATGAAACGATATAGAGGCATTATAATATCTTTTGTTTTATTCTCCATTCCTTTCCTTATGATTCCTAGCATTCTATTTGCTCTCTTGGCCGCCGCTGCACACTGGGCCGAGGGTTTTAACATGGTATCCACAATGACGCCTAAATCTTTTTCCTGGGTGGTAGTTCCTAATGTGGAACCTTGCATCGTGTAACCATAGTTTGGGTTGTTCTTCCCTAGGTGCATAACCTTGCACTTGTCCACATTAAATTTCATCTGCCATTTTGATGCCCAGTCTTCCAATTTATCAAGATCCTCTTGCAATTTTCCACAATCCTCTTAGGTTTTAACAACTTTAAATAGTTTTGTGTCATCTGCAAATTTGATAACCTCACTTGTTGTTCCACTTTCCAGGTCATTTATGAATATGTCAAAAAGCAGCGGACCCAGCACAGATCCCTGGGGTACACCACTATTCACCTTTCTCCATTGGGAAAATTGGCCATTTAGCCCTACCCTCTGCTTTCTATCTTTTAACCAGTTCCTGATCCACAATAGTACACTGCCTCCTATCCCATGACTCTTTAGTTTTGCCAAAAGTCTCTCATGAGGGACCTTGTCAAAGGCTTTCTGAAAGTCCAGATCTCCAGGAACAAGCAGGAATGAGTCTTCACATATGGGTACGTCGGTACCGATGGAGCCTGCACGGGAATGCTCCCCAGCATCCAATCAGAAAGCTTTTGGAAGCATCCCTCGCGCCTGCGCGCTGACTTCCCGCCTTTCCCACTGCCTCTCCTCAGTTTTCATTTTTCCGCGGAGCCGACAGGACGTCTTCCTGTCACCGCAGAAACTTTTTTCTTTTAAAATTCTTATTTTTCTTGTTTTCTTGTGGTCGCGGCTGTTTTTCCCGCCGATACCGGTACCGCCGGTGCTTTAGTCTTTTCCTTCTAAAAATTAGAGAGATTTTTTTCTCCTCAGTTTTTTGTCTTAACTTTTTGGACCTACCAGGCCTCTCCAACATGGAGCCTTCTTCCCCTAAGAAGTGCCTTCATTGTGGAAACTTAGTTTTCTTTTTAGACTCCAATGCTTTGTGTCTCACCTGTTTGGGTCCTGACCCTTTTTCCCCTGAACCATCAGGCTATAGTGTTGGGAGAAGACCTTCCCTTTTTCGAGTTTCCCTCAATACCGTTTTTTCTCCTGAGGTGAGGACACCGGTCTATTCTTCTCTCTAGGATCAGGTAACCCACAAACAGTCTGTTAAGACTAGCCAATCCTTGAGTGGTAAGTCTCATGCCAAGCATGATGACGGCTCCGGCCTTGCCCTCAAGACCATTGGCAATAAAACCCCGGCGGGAGTTTTCGGGCTCCAAAGCATTCACGGGGTTTCAGGTTGTTCCTGGGGCTCACCCCTCACAGAACATACCTGAGCCATGCTCGGGGGTGTTGTCCGCTTCGAGCGGTACCGATACCCCGGCATCGGCACCGGTGTCGAGTGTTCCACTCTTCACCAGGGATCGTCATCGGGCGTCCTTGGTACCTTCGGGACCAATCGATACGACTCAGTTTGACTTTCCTGTATTCCTGCCATGTTCAGTGGTGGCATCCGCTTCGAGCGGTACCGATACCCCGGCATCCACACCGGTGTCGAGTGTTCCACTCTTCACCGGGGATCCATAATCTGGTGTCCTCGGTACCTTCGGGGGCCGATCGATACGACCCAGACTGACTTTCCTGTATCGGCATCGCCGATACCACCACCGACGTCGGTACCTTCTAGACACGCATCGATAGACTCCCTCCCTTCGATGCCGAGTCTGGAATCGATATCCAGTCTAGATGACTTGGTACCGACGCGTTTCGGAACCGACCCATATCGTTTCCGACTACGCAGTACCGAGGATATTTACCAAGCCTCTTGGGCTACCTCGGTACCGCTTCAGCAGCACCCAGTTACTGTTTTGATGTCATTACCGTCTCCGATACCGGTATCGGTATCAATGTCGGTGCCTTCAATCCTTTCTATGCCTAGCTTGGAATCGATACCGGGCACTGACGATGCAGTTCTAACTGCCTCGAATCAGAACTGTCAGTATCACTGTCCATCTAGCAGGATTCTTTTTCTACACCAGTCAAGTTTGTCTTCTGGTGCTCAAGCTGCTGCTTCTACCTCAGCTTACCCAGGAATAGTTTCCATTGGAGATCCTTCTTTTCAGAAATTTCTCCTTGACATGGCAACCTTTCTTGCCATTCCTATTCCTGGCTTTAATCTTAACCAAGTTCCTGCAGAAAAGGAAAATATAATGCTTCCTTTACATCATTCTTTGCAGGATCTTCTTCTGAGGATGTGGGAATCACCTTTAAAGGTTCCTTCGCCTTCTACAGCCACTGATGTTCTGTATCAGGTGCCTCCCTCTCCGGGATTTCAAAAAACCAACTTCCACATCATTCCATTGTAGTGGAATCAGCACTGAGGAAGGTAAGAAGCAAGAAGAAGCATTCTTCTTATCCGCCAGGTCATGCATCTAAAGCACTTGATGCCTTTGGACGTCAAACCTTCCAAACTTCTATGTTGGCTTCAAGGATCATCTCATATATTTTTTATATGAGTCTGACACTTCAGGAGGTCACAGAGAAATTATCTCTTTTGACCCCTTTTTTGTCAGAGCCTAAGGCCACTGACTATTCCTTGCTTCTTAATCACAGCAGGAATATCTCTTGGTTTCTTTCTCATGCTTCTCTAGACTCTTTTGAGTCTGTTAGCAGATCCTCTGCTATTGCCATTGGAGCACGTCGTAAAGCCTGGCTGCAAGCTTCAGACTTGAGCAGATGGGCACAACATACACTGGGTAATTCTCCTTGTACTGGAGAAAATCTCTTCAATAGAGAGGCTTTACGTCAGGTTGCTCATAGCTCCACTGACTTCCCTGGTTCTCGAAACCGTCCTAAGCCGCCTTCTTCCCCAGGACGTAGGAAATGTCCTACCAAGCCTTCTCTCCCTAAGAAAAGAAGGTTTCACCCTTCTCCTGCCCATCCTCCAGATGTACCCAAGCAAGGGACATCTCATCCTAGTCTGAAGTCTCCAGACTCTAACCAGTCTAAGCATAACCAGCAACCATAGGTTCCTGTACATTGCAATCTTCAGCTAACTTCTTCTTAGCAGAAGTTTTTATTCTTAAAACTCTACACTGTTTTTTTTCTCTTTCAGTATGATAAACTGTTAGGATACTTTTGTCCATGGGTTACAGAATTCTCCCCTTCTTACTACTAGGAAGGGAGATTACAACTATCCCATGATAGTTTCTGTCCCCACATGGACATCCTTTCCTTCAGCTGACTTTCCATATGGTAAGTCATCTTCCAACCCCCTCTCTTCCAGGGTCTCCCCTGCTTGGGTTGGTACCATACTGAAATACTTTCCTGTGTAGACTTTTTGTTATCCTTGATTGCATGCTCTGAACAACTCATCAGACAAGGACGGGAATATCTCCGTTCCCTTTACTTGTTTTCTCCCTGTTTTTACACAGGAGAATCCCCTCTGCTGTGTTGTTCAGTTGCTGTACATGCAGGAGTTCCAGTGATTACTCACCTTACTAGTCATTGCAAGCTACTTCCAACTATCTTGCATAATACTACTCACGTCAGGTTGTCTTCTTCTAGCCATATCCTTTCCTAGGATGTGGCAACACACCTGACTTTAGTTTTCATTCTCCTGCACAATGCTCTCTGCAATCTTCAGAGAAGCTTTCTACTATGGGCCCTTGCTACAGAGCATTGGACTTTGTCTCTGAGGGCTTTTCCATATAGTAGAAAAAGCTTGTATAATCATTCCATGACTATAGGGGGTTTTTATACCCTCTTGTCTCCTGTTGCGATAAAGAAGACAAGCTTTTTCTGCGTGAATGTCCAAGGAGTTCCCAATCTTGCAGGAATCTACCCCTTTTTTCCTTACAGCTTGGCATCATGCTCTTCTGCTCTTCTTGGACAACGCATACTCTATTGGTATACATGATACCCCTTTTGTCCCTTGGCTGGGTCATCCTGGTCTCTTCTTCTATGCGTTTTTCTGTCCATTGGACATATCAAAGTTCTAGAGAGCTCCTGACCTGCTCTTGCCAAACTGCTATTAGCTTCTGTTTTTTCATGCTACCATACTAGTTATTTCACTGAACTACATTCCTGCACTGCAGAAAATATATATACATATTTATATCTATATATCTATATATATCACACATATCTATACCTATCTTTATATGTATGTATCTCCATATATATATATATGTGTGTCCATTGGGAGATGTCCATAGGATGATATGTAATCTCCAGGAACAAGCAGGAATAAGTCATCACATATGGGGTACGTCGGTACCGACGGAGCCCGCGCGGGAAAGCTCCCCAGCTTTTCAGATTAAAAGCTTTTGGGGCCTCCCACTGCACATGCGCGCTGCCTTCCCGCCTTCCTGACCAGCTCTCGTCAGTTTCTTTTTTTCCGCGGAGCCAGCAGGTCGTGTTCCTGTCACCGCTGAAGAAATTGTTAATTTTATTGTTTTCTTTAGACCGCGTACCTGCCTTCCCCATTCAGAAACCGGTACTGCCGGTCTCTCTTTCTTTCTTTAAAAAAAAAAAAAAAAAAAATTTTTTTTCTTTTCTTCAGCACAGCTTGGTACTTTGTTAGGCCTTCAGGCCTACACAAATTCTCCTCATGGAGAAGCCAGTTCCTGCTTTTAAAAAGTGTACCAAGTGCAGTGCTGTCATTCCTGTTACACACACCCATGAATGGTGTCTTAATTGTTTAGGACCTGACCATTCCATACCGGACTGCCCATCCTGCTCCCAGATGTCGAAACGTGGATTGCAGAACCGGGCCAACAAGTTCCATGTGCTGTTTCCTTCAGAAGCATCACAGTCATCCAGGTCTTCCTCTCCGGATGGATCTCAGGTAACCAAAACTCCAGTGGGCAAATCCTCTAAAAGCAAATCTCTTTCTAAAGATCGAGAGGCTCTCAATTCTGAGTTCGAGGATTCTGCCCAGGCCAAAAAACCCCGGCGGGAGGTTCCGGCCTCCAAAGCAATCATGGGGTCACAGGTTGACATCGATGGCGCGGCCTCGACAGATCACCTGTTGTGCTGCTCTGGGGTACCAGCCCATACCGGTACCGACATCCAGGCAGCAGTGGCGTCTATGGGCAATACTGTCCAAGTCATGCAGCAGGCTATTCTGGCTTTTATTAATGCTGCTACGCCCTCGGTACCGCGGCCAGCCGTACCGGGTCCGGTTCCGGTAATGGCTTCCATACCGGAACCGAGGCCATCGTCTTCCAAACGCAGATCGGTTCCGCATGCCGGATCCGGGCTTTTGCCCGGTACCGATCCCATACCCGGTACGCCCGATGTCAATACCGAACGGTATGCGTATCGTGCGTTGGAAGCACATAGAGGATACTCTGCTTCTTCAGAGGATTTTAACTCCTCTGATGATTCTGATGAGTTCTCCCTTGATCTTCCTGAGGAGCCTTCTTCTCCTAAAAGCAGAATGTCTCCACCAGAGGATTTGTCCTTTCAGGACTTCATCATAGAAATAGCTAAAGGTCTTTCTATTGCTTCATCCTCTGAAAAGGAACCCAGATCAAAGAAACTGGATATTTTAGGATACTCTAAGTCTCCTAAAGAGGCAGTCACCCTGCCTATCCATGAAATCCTTCAAGAACACTTGATGGACTTATGGGAGGCTCCTCTAACATTGTCTCCTTCTTCTCGCAGGTTGGACACCATGTACCGTGTCCCCCCTTCTCCTGGTTTCCAAAAAACCCAGTTGCCTCACCATTCTATTGTGGTGAAGTCTGCAATGAAGAAGATAAAGAGTACCAAAAGGCACTCTTCTACTCCTCCAGGGCGAGAATGTAAGACTCTAGACTCTTTTGGCAGGAAAACTTTCCAGGCTACTATGCTTATAGCCAGGATTAATTCCTATAGTCTTTACATGGGCATGTTTCTCAGTGAAATCGCTCTAAAAGTTCGGCATTTTGCCCCCTTCATCCCTGAGGATAAAAGGGAGGAGTTCATTTTCTTAGTGAAACACCTTTTGGATATTTCAAAGTTCTCCAACAGGGCAGCTTTTGATTCCTTTGAGGGTGCTGGTAGGGCTTCGGACATTGCTATAGCAGCCCGACGTCTTGCTTGGCTCCAGGCTTCTGATCTAGAACCTTGGGTCCTAGATGGCTTACGGAATCTGCCCTGTACAGGTGAGAACTTATTTGGTGAGGAGTGGCAAATTAAGGCCACTCAAATGGACGCAGAAAATGCCACCTTAGATAGACTTTCTAAGTCTACCTCCACTCCTGCCAAAAAGAAGTCTTTTAAGAGGCCTTATTACAAGAAGTCCAGATTTTCCACAAATACTGGCCAACAATCCTCTCAGCCTCGTTTTGCTGCTAAACGTCAGCAACCTAAACAGGCAAGGTCAAAGCCTGCGGCGTCTGCTACGCCTCAGCAGGCTCAACCCCCTCAGGGGTTTTGACTTGCCCCTAGAGAACTTAACTTTTCTGGCTCTAGAACAACCAGAGCCCCTCACCATACCCGGAAGGTTAGCTCACTTTGCTCCCAGATGGGAGCAAATACATCAGAGCAATGGACCCTCTCTATCATCAGAGAGGGTTACAAACTCCATTTTTCCGACCTTCCTCCTTATACTATGGTGAGGCAGTTCAATTCTCCCCCATCGTCAGGAAGTCTCCTCCCTCCTTGCCCAAGGGGCAATAGAGGAGGTCCCTCTTCTTCAACAGGGGACGGGATTCTACTCCCCTTATTTTCTAATACCAAAGAAGACAGAGGGCTTCAGACCAATTCTAGATCTGAGAGAATTGAACAAATTTCTTTTCAAGGAGAAATTCAAAATGCTTTCTCTGGGCATTCTCCTTCCATACCTTCAGAGTCAGGATTGGCTTTGTTCTCTAGACCTAAAGGATGCGTATACACACATACTCATCCACCCATCCCACAGAAAATACCTTCGATTTCTGTTTCAGGGACAACATTTCCAGTACAGAGTACTCCCCTTCGGTCTAGCCTCTGCTCCAAGAGTGTTCACCAAATGCATGGCAGTCGTAGCTGCCTTTCTATAGGCCTGGGAATTTTCATATTCCCATACCTGGACGACTGGCTCATCCGAGCTCCATCTCAGTCCCAGGCCCAAATTTCCCTGGACCGCACAAGGCGTCTTCTGCAGTATCTGGGACTGGTAGTAAACCTTCCCAAGTCTCAACTAATCCCTACTCAGTCTCTCGAGTTCATAGGGGCCCAGTTAGACACCATCACTGCGAGGGCCTACCTGCCTCAGCTCAGGGCCCAACGCCTGCTGAGTTTGGCCTCCCAAGCTCAGTCCAGCAGTCATTTGACAGCCCGGGAAATGCTGCGACTTCTGGGCCACATGGCCTCCACGGTACATGTGGTGCCCTACGCTCGTCTGCATATGAGAGCAGCTCAATGGACCTTGGCCACCCAGTGGACTCAAGCATCTGGAGCGCTCTCCGACCAAATACTCACCTCAAGCCGTCTGTTTTGGTCCCTCCAATGGTGGACATCCACCAAGAATCTGTTGTTGGGGGCCCCCTTCCAACCTTTGTTGCCCCAAGCAACCCTCACAACAGATGCCTCCCAGACAGGGTGGGGAGCTCATCTTCAGAACCTCTCCACTCACGGCACTTGGTCTCCACAGGAGACCACCCTTCATATCAACCTCCTGGAACTGCGAGCAATTTACCTTGCCCTCAAGGTCTTCTATACCCTCCTTGTCAACCTGACTGTCCTAGTTCAGACAGACAATCAGGTAGCCATGTTCTATATAAACAAACAAGGAGGGACAGGCTCTCTGTCGCTTTGCAACGAAGCTCTCAGGTTATGGGCCTTCGCCAGAGAGCATCAAATTCACCTTCTTGCAGTGTATTTTCCAGGAGTTCAAAACTCTCGTGCGGACAGACTCAGTCGAGTTCTGCTTCCACACGAATGGTCCCTACATATGGACCAGATACGCAGAATCTTTCAGGAATGGGGGACCCCGGACATAGACCTCTTTGCAAGTCCGTGGAATGCCAAACTTCCCCGGTTCTGTTCCAGAACTCAGTGTCAGGGAGCTCAGGCCCACGATGCCTTCCTCCTGCATTGGGGTCAGGAATTCCTCTATGCCTTTCCACCCATTCCTCTAATATCCAAGACTCTGTTCAAGCTCCAGAGGGATCACAGGACTATGATCCTCATAGCTCCCCGCTGGCCACGCCAGGTGTGGTTCCCTCTACTTCTGCATCTCTCCCAGGGATCCTCCCTGGACCTGGGAGCTGCGCCAGACCTCCTGTCTCAGGAGAAGGGGACTTTGTGGCACCCAAACCCCAAATCCCTACATCTCAGAGCTTGGTTACTGAAGGCCTAAGTCTTCAAGACTTTAATCTTTCTCAGCCTGTGAAAGATATCCTTCATGCCTCTAGGAAACCTTCCACGAGGCGTTCTTATGCTTTCAAATGGAAGCGTTTTTCCATTTGGTGTGCTCAGCAGGGTCTTGACCCTCTAGCACTTCCTTTGAATTCCCTCTTGGACTATCTCCTGCATCTTTCAAATGCAGGCCTTAAGACAAATTCAGTAAGGGTCCATTTGAGTGCTATTGCAGCATCCTTAAAACCTATAAATGGACAACCTGTCTCCTCTCATCCTCTTGTTGCACGTTTCATGAGAGGCCTGACCCTAACTAAACCTCCCATCCGACCTCCCCCGGTAGCATGGGATTTGAACCTAGTTCTAGGTCAGCTTATGAAGCCACCTTTTGAGCCTTTGGACTCTACCTCCTTCAAATTTCTTTCCTGGAAGGTTGTTTTCCTTATTGCAGTCACTTCGGCTCGCCGCATCAGTGAACTGCAGGCTTTAGTGGCTCATCCACCTTATACTAGGTTTCATCATGATAAGGTGGTCCTTAGGACGAATCCCCACTTTATGCCCAAAGTGGTCTCGCCTTTTCATCTTAATCAAGAGGTATATCTACCTGTCTTTTTCCCGGCTCCTCATGCATCCTGTGCAGAGAGGAACCTTCATACTCTGGATTGTAAAAGAGCTCTTGCCTTTTACCTCAACAGGACTCAACCACATCGAAAGTCTTCCCAACTTTTCGTGGCTTTTGATCCTTCTCATTTGGGACTTCCAGTCACCAAGCGTACACTTTCCAATTGGATCGCTCAGTGTATTTCTTTTGCTTACCAGAGTAAGAACATTTCTCTGGAGGGCCATGTCACAGCTCACAATGTGAGAGCCATGGCCACTTCTATGGCTCATCTTCACTCTGTGTCCATAGATCAGATCTATCGAGCAGTCACTTGGGCCTCGGTTCATACCTTCACAGCCCATTACTGCTTGGACAAGGACTCCCGCCGGGATGCCTTGTTTGGTCAGGCTGTCCTCAAACACCTGTTCCATACTTAAACAACTCCTGCCCACCTTCCCTGGATGGATGTCTGAGATCCATACGAAGATGGTTTACCCTTGGAGGGGGATCTCCCAGGCATCTTAGCTAGGGAGTCCCCATATGTGATGACTTATTCCTGCTTGTTCCTGGAGATAGCACAGTTACTTACCTGTAACAGGTGATCTCTGGGAACAGCAGGAATTAGTCATCACAACCCACCCACCTCCCCTAGGAGTTGTATCTCTATCTATCTTCCTGTCCTCTCTCTCTATTGTCTCAGCTTTAAACTCGAACTGACGAGAGCTGGTCAGGAAGGCAGCGCGCATGTGCAGTGGGAGGCCCCAAAAGCTTTTAATCTGAAAAGCTGGGGAGCTTTCCCGCGCGGGCTCCGTTGGTACCGACGTACCCCATATGTGATGACTAATTCCTGCTGTTCCCAGAGATCACCTGTTACAGGTAAGTAACTGTGCTTTACCTACTATCTCCCTAACTGTCTGTGCTATAAAGCTTCCCTTCTTAAGGGGTCCAGACAGTCACCTTGCCTATTCTCATATGGCTCAGTAAGTGAGAGCGGTTATACATACAATTGCTGTTGTGATGTCAACAGCTTCTATTTTTGTTATAAATCTCCCTGTCTATGAAGTCTCCAGCTTCAATGTCTTCCTATCTCTTACCAGCTAGGAAAGACAGTGTACATCTTCAATATTTCTGAGTACACATCTGTTCTCCTTGGGAATAGGGGCCTTTTTGTTTTTTCATTACCCCCTCTTCCCTTCAGGACTGGGCAAATTGTATAGATCGGTCAGTCCTCTTCTTTTAGTCCTCAATGTTAATAACTCTGTACCTAAAAGAGAGTTCAGCTTTTTTCCATAAAGCTTTCCATTGGAGACCTGCCGTTCTTTTCCTGCCCCAGTTGACACCTGGGTCACCTGCCCATTCCAGGTTTGGAACTTCATCATCACTGCTGTGAAGTTCCCTTGAGGATTCCGCTACTGCAGCTACAGTACACTCCATCACAGTTTCTACTTCCTACATTCCAGTAGGTAAGCTATATGTTATGCTTGTTCATTAAATATTTTAATGATACTTGACATACATTCTAAAGACTCATTTTCCCTGTAGTCTTTAGATTCGTTGTTCCTTACAGCTCTTCTCTGTTCAACTCCTACCCACCATCCCTCATGGGATGCCGGAGATCCAGGTTTGGGAAATGCCATCCTGTTTCATGGATACGCATTTTATGGGATCTCCCTCTGGCATCCACAGCTAGGGAGTCCCCATATGTGAAGACTCATTCCTGCTTGTTCCTGGAGATAGCACAGTTACTTACCTGTAACAGGTGATCTCTGGGAACAGCAGGAATTAGTCTTCACAACCCACCCACCTCCCCTAGGAGTTGTATCTATCTATCTATCTTCCTTTCCTCTTCTCTCCTTCTGTCTCAGCTATGAAACTCAACTGAGGAGAGGCAGTGGGAAAGGCGGGAAGTCAGCACGCAGGCGCGAGGGATGCTCCCAAAAGCTTTCTGATTGGATGCTGGGGAGCATTCCCGTGCAGGCTCCGTCGGTACCGACGTACCCATATGTGAAGACTAATTCCTGCTGTTCCCAGAGATCACCTGTTACAGGTAAGTAACTGTGCTATACACAAGATCAACCGACTCACCTTTGTCCACCTGATTATTCACTCCTTCAAAAAAACATAACAGATTAGTAAGACAAGATCTTCCTTGTCTAAAGCCATGTTGGCTGTCTCCCATTAGGTCATGACTATCTACATGCTGAGTAATTTTATTCTTTATGATGGTTTCTACCATTTTTCCTGGTACTGACATCGGGCTCACTGGTCTGTAGTTTCCCGGATCACTCCTGGAACCCTTTTTAAAAATTGGTGTTACATTGGCGATCCTCCAATCTTCAGGTATTAGAGATGATTTTAATGATAGTTCACAGATTACTAATAGCAGGTCTGCAATCTCATATTTCAGTTCACCTTGGATGTATACCATCCGGCCCAGGTGATTTGCTATTCTTCAGTTTATCCAATAGTTGTAATACATCTTCCCGATGTATCGATATTTCCTTCAATTCTTCCGCACCTTTAAATACCACTTCAGTCATGGGTAACATCCCTACATCTTCCTCAGTAAGGTGTATAGTAGAGTACCCCAGGGATCTGTGCTGGGCCCGCTGCTTTTTAATATATTCATAAATAGCCTGGAAATGGGAGTAATGAGCAAGGCAATCAAAGTTGTTAAAACATAAGAGGATTATGAATAATTGGAAGACTGGATATCCAAATGGCAGATGAAATTTAATGTGGACACGTGCAAAGTTATGCACTTAGGAAAGAACAACCCAAACTATCATTACATGATGCAATGTTCCACATTAGGAACCATCAACCAGGAAAAGGATTTAGGCATCATTGTGGATAATACATTGTAACCCTCCACCTAGTGTGCATCAGAGGCCAAGAAAGCAAATAAAATGCTAGGAATCATAAGGAAAGGAATGGAGAATAAAACCAATGATATAATACCTCTGCATGGTTCCATGGTGCGACCGCAACTTGAATATTATGTGCATTTCTGGTCGCCATAGCAGAATTAGAAAAGATAGAGAAGAGCCGCCAAAATGGTAAAAGGGATGGAAGGATACCTCTGAGGAAAGGCTTAAAAGATTAAGGCTCTTCAATTTGGAAAAGAGTTGGCTGGGAGAAGATATAATAGAGATATTTAAATTAATGAATGGAGTAGAACAAGTAAACATAGATCGGTTGTTTACGCCAACAAAAAGTAGAAAGACTAGGGGACACAAATGAAGCTACAGTGTAATCCATTTAAGACTAATATGAGAAAATATTTTTTCACTGAATGGTTAATCAAACTCTGGAATTAGTTAATGGTGGATGTAGTAAAAGCTGTTCTCCAGGAACAAGCAGGAAGTCTGTCCTCACATATGGGGTGATGGCACGCGTGGAGCATTTCCCCATTTTTCAAAGAAAGCCTTTGGGATATGCTACCATGCATGTGTGGTCCTCTTCCCACCCAAGGGTACCATCTTGCTCAGTCTCCTTTTTTCTGCGGAGCCCAGTGGACGTCCGTACTGTTCGCCGTAAAAACAACAACAACAAAATCTTCCTAAATATCCTTACGTTGTTGTTTTTTTCCCGGTTTGCGTACCAGTTCCTCTTCCCTCCTTGAGCCGGTGCCAGTTCTGGTGCTGTTCTCAGCTCCTTCATTCCTTTTTTGATCAAGGCTTGCCTTGACCGGCATTTGTACCCTTTTTCGCCTAGGGGTCGTCGACCCCGGCCGGGTGTCTCCCACCATGTCTCCCGGTGGATTCAAAAATGTGACTGCTGCAGCCAGACTATGTCTGCTACAGATGCCCATGACTGCTGCCTATGTTGCTTGGGCCCAGACCACGATAGCACTACCTGCAACTTGTGCCAGGCCATGACTCCGAAACCACCAAGAAATGGTCAGAGTTGCAGGAGAAGATGTTCTAGAGGTCCGACTCGGCACCAGCTTCCCTGATGCTGAGCTCCAAGCCCAGCACTTCCCATGAGGCCCGTGGGTCCTCGGAGTCCCACAGCAGCAGCTCCTCCAAGATGACCCTGAACCCCGAGAGAAAAAAAGAATAAATCCTTGAAGCCAGTCGAGGTTCCATCTGTGAAACCCAGTAAAGTCCCGTGGGGGGACTCGGGCGACTCTGAGCAGAACCCCACTAAGGTCTCTAAGAGGGAGTCCTTGGCCTGTGGAGACTGCGAGGCACCCAGAGGCATGGTCCTTGTCAAGGACACACTCACCAGAGTGCCGGCGTCGGGCCAGAGACCCTAGGTGCCCACGCTGAAAGCTGTGGAGCCTTCTGTCCTCGAAACCAGAATGGCGGCCCTGGAACAGAATATTTCTGCTGTCCTGGCCCTGAAGCAGCAATGATGGCCAGTTCGTCCACATCATCTTCCCCGAGTATCACTGGCCTCAGGTGATCCCTTGCCAATAATCGAGGTCCCAGTCCTCGGGTATCTGGTCCTCCCCGGCCAGTTTCTAGGAATCTGACCCAAGATCCTCTGGGGGGGCTCAGGTTCCTTGAGGCCGGCCTCGAGACACGGGACCCCTAAGCCTGGGAATAGTTGATGCCCTTTGACTCTGAGTAGGAGACTGACATCGAGGCCTCCCCGGAGATCACACTGCACCGAGACGTTCCCTCGGAGCCATCTTCCCCTGGAGCCATTCTTCTCCAGTGGACGTGGCCTTCCATGACTTTGTTCGGGATATGGCCCGGGCCCTGTCAGTCCCAACCGAGTTGAAGGAGGACCTGCGCTCCGAAGAACTGGAAATCCTCCAGTATGAGTCCCCGCCAAAAGACTCTCAAGGTGTCGGTGCAGCCGATCTTCGAGTGGCTGCTTCTTAGGATGTGGGAGACCCCCAGCCTCTGTGCCGGTGGTCAGCTGATGCCTTGATGCCATCTACCACATCAAGAAGGGTCCTGGGTTCCACAAACCTCAGCTCACACATAATTCCTTGGTTGTGAAGTCAACCATGCAAAAACTCAAGAACTACTCCTCTGTCCTCCTGGGCAGAGAGGCTAGGGCCCTCGGGCACAAATGATACCAGGACTCCATGCTCGGGTGCCGGATTCAGGCCTTGGAACTGTATGTAGGCATGTACCTCAAGGCCTTAATCCAGAAGCTCTCAGGCTTCTTAGCTGGGCTTGTCGGGGAACCTATCCAGCGGTTCTAATCCCCGACAACCAGATTCAGAGACTGCTCTAAGTTCCTTTCCTGAGCCGCCTATGATGGTTTTGAGTCAGCAGCCCGAGTGACTGACAGCAGCTAGCATCGGCGCCAGGCCTGGCTGCAGACCTCTGACTTCGAGCAGTGGGTCTAAGAAAGGTTGCTTGACACGTCCCCTGTATTGGAGAGAACTTGTTCGGCAAACCCATGGCTGGCAAGGCAGCCGAGATAGAGGCCGAGATCATGACTAGTCAGAGGCCCTCCTCCACAAGAAACCATTGGGGAAAAGACCCCCTCCTGAGGAAAAAGGAGGTCCTTCCATCACAGTCACTACCAGCTCTTCCCAGGCCAACAACCACAAGGCCCTCAGCCTGAGGGTCAAGGCCATGGGCCCAGAAAGCCAAAAGCTCAGAAGTCCCAGGCCCTGACTCCCACCCAACCTGGAGGGAGTTTTTGACTCCGGGGGCAGGGCCGCTTCCCAGCCCATAGGGGGCCACTCTTTGCCCACAGGTAGGCCAGGATCACTTTGGTCCAGTGTGTTCTGCAGGTGGTAAGGAAGGGGTACTTCCTCTGCCTGCAGCAGCTACCCCCAAGGTTCTTCCCAGGAGAGCCTGTGCGACCTCTCCTTCACCAGGCCTTTCTGCTCTCAGAGCTCACAGGTCTCCTCAGGGATAGTGCAGTGGAGCCTGTTCCCAAGTACCTATCCTTGAGGAGACCTGTGAGCTCTGAGAGCAGAAAGGCCTGGTGAAGGAGAGGTCGCACAGGCTCTCCTGGGAAGAACCTTGGGGGTAGCTGCTGCAGGAAGAGGAAGTACCCCTTCCTTACCACCTGCAGAACACACTCCAGGTACTTCCTTGTCCCTAAGAGAACTGGGGGCCTCAGACCCATACTAGACCTGTGTGCAACTTGAACAAGTTTCTGGTGAGGGAGAAGTTCAAGATTCTCTCCCTTGGAACACTGACGCCCTGCCTCCACCAGGGAGATTGGCTGTGCTCCTTGGATCTGAAGGATGCATATACCCCCAACCTGATCCACGCCTCCCACAGGCAGTACCTAAGGTTTGTGGTGGACGGAGAGCACTACCAGTACAGGGTGCTCCCCTTCGACCTGGCCTCCTTGCCAAGGGTCTTTACAAAGTGCCTGGAGGTAGTAGCCGCCTACCTGCGCCTACAAGAGACTTTTGTCTTCCTCTGCCTGGACAACTGGCTCATCGGGGCAGTGCGGCCCTCTAACCCAGCCAGGCCGCAGAGCTAACAGCCCGCCTCCTGCAGCATCCTGGGGTTCATCAGCAACTACCCCAAATCCCATCTCTCCGCGGCTCGAGGCCTGGAGTTCATAGGTGCTCAGTTGGACATGCTGCAAGCAAGGGCGGTCCTTCCAAGAGAAAGGGCAGCACGTCTACATCAACTGGCAAGAGAGGTACAGCGCCACTGGTCAGTCCCAGCGTGTCTTCTCCTCTGTCTTCTAGGCCACATGGCCTCAACTGTCCAAGTCACGCCCTCAGCCCGCCTACACATGCGAACAGCCCAATGGTGCCTCCGCTCACAGTGGACTCAAGCCACAGGCAGGCTGAGAGACAGTCAGAGATACCCACTGGCTGGCGTACTCGCTTAATTGGTGGCAGAACCTGCACCACCTCCAGGTGGGAATGCCCTTCCAGGCACTTGTATCACAAAGGTCCCTGACCACAGATGCCTCCCTGCTGGAGCGCATTGCAGAGACCAATGCACGCAGGACAGCTTGTCTCTGGAGGAGTCCCTCCTACAGATCAATCTTCTGGAGCTCTGGGCAGTCTTCCTGGCCCTACAAGCGTTCCACCACCACCTGCGGAATCAACCAGGTTGCCATGTTTTACCTCAACCAGCAGGGGGGAACAGGCTCATAAACCCTGTGTTGGGGAGCATTGGTCCTTCTCTCCTTTGCAGCATGCCACAGCATGCTCCTGCGAGCGGTGTACCTCCCGGGTCAGGACAACTGCCTAGCGGACAAACTGAGCAGAGTCCTCCGGCCACATGGGTGGCACTTGCACCCCAGGGTAATGAGAAAGCTCTTCCACCTCTAGGACAGGCCCTTGATGGACCTGTGTCTCTCCAGCCAATGCGTAGCTACCCCATTTCTGCTCCTGTCAGCCATACGCGGAGAGAGTGGCGGCAGATGCCTTCCTAATCACATGGGCCTACTCTACGCGTTATGCATTCCCACCGATTTCCCCGCCCCCCCCCGGTTCAAAATCCAGAGTGACAGGGTATCAGTAATCCTGATTGCCCCCAGGTGGCCCAGGCAGCCCTGGTTTCCCCTACTGCTCTCCCTATCTGCGGCACTCCCAGTTCCTCTGGGCCAGGCCCCAGACCACCTGTCCTAGGAGGGGGGCTCACTTCTGCACCCCAATGTGGAGTCCCTGACACTAACTGCGTGGCTGCTGAAGGGGTAGCTTTGGCTTCTTTCAGTCTTCCAAGGGAAGTCTAGGAGATCCTGCTGACCTCTCGGAAGCTCTCCACCAGAAGGGCATACGCCTTTAAGTGGAGGAGGTTCTCCATCTGGTGTGTGGAAAAGGGAGATAATCCCTTCTCTTGCCATGTACAGCTTGTCCTCCAGTATCTGCTGCACTTATCACACACTGAGCTGAAGTCTAATTTGGTAGGGGTACACCTGAGAGCCATAACCATTCATCACCACCCCATCAATGGGAAACCCCTCTCCAGCCAGGTTCCTCTGGGGCCTTCTACTATCCAAGCCCCCTCTGTCCTTCGGCAGCAAAATGGGACCTCAACATGGTGCTCTCCCAGTTCACCAGAGAGCTGTTAGAGCCTCTAGCCACTTGCCACCTGAAATACCTATAGTTGAAGGTGGCATTCTTGGTGGCCCTTATGTCTGCTTGAAGGGTGAACGAACTCCAGGCCTAGTGGTGGATCCACCATATATGAGGTTCTATAAGAACAGGATGATGCTCCGCACACATCCCAAATTTCTCCCGAAGGTGGTATCTCCTTTCCACCTCAACCAAGAGGTAGTCCTCCCCACTTTCTTTTCACGGCCTCATGCAGACAAGGAGGAACTAATCCTTAATACAAGAGATTGCAAGTGGGCCCTGTCCTTTTACTTGCAACAGACTCGGGCCCATTGAAAAGCTCCTCAGCTTTTCGTGTTACGACCCTAGTAGACTGGGGCTCCCTGTGTCTAAGGGAACTCTGTCCACTTGAGTGTGAACTATTTTGTTCTCATCTATGAGCGAGCTGGTCTCTCCCTTGACCACCGGATCACTGTGCATCGCATAAGGGCAATGGCAACGTCGGTGGCCAACCTCCGCTCGGTGTCGATGATGGAGATCTGCAAGGCCGCCGCATGGTCTTTGATTCATATGTTCAAAGCTCACTACTGCCTGGAGAGTGGGTCCCAGAGGGACATTGCCTTTGGCCAGACTGTAATATTCTTGGGGTATAGGCAACTCCTGCCCTCTGACCCTTTTGTGTTCAGGCTTCTGGAGTGATAATGTTGCTGGATGCTAGGGTCTTGCAGAGTCTCTCAGTTGGGGACTCATCTTCTGCAGTTCACGGCTACCTGGCGGGTCGCTGTTGGTGCTGTATTTATATCCCGCTTTGACCCGGTGAAAAGCGGGATATAAATACAGCTAAATAAATGATATAAATAAATAAATGGTTCGGTCTTCAGCAGCCTGGAGCTAGGGAGTCCCATATGTGAGGACTGATTTCCTGCTTGTTCCTGGAGAAAGCGTAGTTACTCACCTGTAACGGTTGTTCTTTGGGAACAGCAGGAATCGGTCCTCGCAACCCTCCCTCCCTCTCCTTGAAGTTGCCACTATACATTGTTTTGTTTTTACTGCCATCTTAGCTATGTCATCTGACTGAGCAAAATGGCACCCTTGGGCGGAAAGAGGACCATGCATGTGTGGTAGCCTGTTCTAAAGGCTTTCTTTGAAAGCTGGGGACATGCTCCATGCGGGCTCCATCAGCCCGATGTCACCTCATTTGTGATTCCTGCTGTTCCCGGAGAACACCTGTTACAGGTGAGTAACTATACTTTTTTTTTTTTTTATTTTGTATTTATTTGATTTCAATTTGATAACAATAACAAATCAAGAAATATGCAGGAAAACAAAACATAACAAAGAAAAGCCAGATAAACCGGCCCTCTTATGTAACCACATAATATGAATACAAGTCCACATTAAGGAAAAGAGGAGACCCCATTAAGAAACTAACTCCAGGAAGTAAATTCACAATAGGCAGTATGACATATAAACAAGCAAACCCCAATATACTAACTCATCACTGACAAAGATTGAGACTCATGCTTACTAAGAAAAGCTAACAAATGAGCAGGATCCAAAAAGCCTTAACTTTTCCCTCGATGGCCAACCACACATTTGCATGGGAACTTGAGAAAAAAAGTAGCTCCCAATGCAAGAGTATGGTCTCTTAACTCTAAAAAATGCCTTGCGGCGAAGCTGAGTTTTGTGGGACACATTGGGGGAAAAGAGTGACCTTTTGCCTACAGAAAAGCACATCTTTTTTAGAAAAGTATGCCTTCAATACTGAATTCTTATCCAACTCGGATACAAAAATGACTATTAAAGTCGCTCAAACTGAAATGTTGTTTGAAGAGGATTCAAGAAATTCAGATATATCCAAACTATCAGGGGATACCAGCTGGTCAGACTCCCTTCCCCGCCCCACCCCCATCATTAACCACTCTCTTAAACCTAGTAACATAATACAAATTTGCAACCTTAAGGTCTTCAGGTTGCGCAAACATCAGAACTCCCTTCAAATACTTATGAAATAAAATTAATGGGGAGAAGTAGTGCGTAATAGGAAAATTCAGACATCTTCAATTTCTAGAATGGACCAATTCTCAAATAATTCACATTGCCTGTGAAGATACAAACTATCCTTAACAGAAGCCACAGAAACTGCCTGGGCAGTACCCAGCTTGGCTTCCATCTGATTCAGCCAATCCCCAACCACATCCAACTGTGCATCATAATCAATAAATTTGGCTACAGAGTCTCATAGTTCCTGTAAAAACAGTTACCAGATGTCATTAAGAGTCACATCCTGAGGAGGAGCACCATTTAAAAGGTCCCCTCCCACCCGCAATGGAATCTGAACCACTTTAAGCAAGGAAATCTGCTTGACAACCGGATGCATCGGGACCAAAGATTGTTCAGGAACCAGTGCCGTAACTGTAGAAGGTGTGACCATTCCCTCCCTCTCCACAGCTGGCACAACCCGATCCAGAGACGAATGGGGTGGGGTGAAATCCCCAACCGGAGATGAGGGAAATGATGAAGAAGTACTTACAGAAGAAGATGCAACTGGGCTACTGTCTTCCATAACCCGCCTTATCAAATGTCTATCCAGAGGACCTTCGATCTTCGTAGACTTCGTTGTTGGCACAGCAGGAAAAATCTTCTTTCTTCACTTCCCCATTGCAAAGGAAAACTTTCAAACACCACCTCAGCTCTCCGAAGTGCGCCGAAGGGGTGCCAAAGGGGCGTGACATGCCCCTTTGGTCCTACGGCATAGCTCAGGTTTAAATAAGGCAGTATAGATGTTAACAAACAGCGCGAAAGCGCCTGCAGGAGAGATCATAGCTGCCAATAGGACCAGGTTTCCACTCTCCCTTGAGTAACTACACTTTAGTGTAGCTGGGTTTAAAAAAGGTTTGAACAAGTTCACGGAGGAAAGATCCATAAATCCATTATTAAAGAGGACCCAGGAAATCTACTGCTTACCCCAGGACAAGCATTGTGGAACCTATCTACCTTTTTGGGAACCTGCCAGGTAGTTGTGACTTGGATTGGTCACTTGGAATAGGATGCTGGGCTTGATGGACTTGGCTTGACCTAGTATGGCATTTCTTATGTTTTTATGACCCTTCACAGCCCTCTGCTTAGGAGTCACTTATGTGTGGCTGACTCATTCTGCTTTTCCATGGAGAAAGCAAAGTTATTTGCCAGTAACAGGGAGTTCGCCGTGAGCAGCAGGATAAGTCAGTCACACAATCTCACCCTCCTCCCCTCTAGAATGAACCTGTTTATAGCCAGAGAACAAATAGGTGGAGAAGGGCAGACATGATGAGGGGGAGGGAGTATGACTGATACATTCTCAGAAGGCTTTTCTGAGGTTTAGGCATGTGAGAGAGGAGCAATTGTGCGATGATTTCCACAGTCAGTTGGATCACCATTCTGCAGTATTGGTATGTTCTTCAGGAAGTCAGCTCTCACTTATGGGCAATGTCTGTACCGACGGAGCCCACGCGGAGCAATTCCCCAGCTTTCAAAGAAAGCCTTTGGGATTGCTGCCACGCATGCGTGGTCCTCTTCCCGCCCAAGGGTGCCATCTTGCTCAGTCTCTCTTTTTCCACGGAGCCCTTCGGATGCACGTCCTTGTCCCTCAGAAAAAGTATTTCGTTTTTGGCCTATTGGCCTCCCTTTTTCTGGTTGCACCAGTCCTCTACCCATCCTTCCCCTGCTCTACCTTTTCAGAGCTGTTAGGGGATGGTTTTCTTTGCCTCTTTTGCCTCAATGGGCTTCATGCCCTTTTTTTTTTTTTCGCCCTAACCACTGGCTGCGTGGGTCTTCAACCTCGCGGGGATCATTTTTGCTCCTATGGCCACCGGATTCAAAAAATGCGATAGATGCTCTAAGAACATGTCGCTTACGGACACCCATGACTGTTGTCTGCAGGGTCTAGGGGCTGATCATGATCCGGAGCTCTGTTCACTCTGTAAGAAAATGTCCTCTTAAACCCTGCTCAGTTGTAAGCAGAAGTCTGAAGACATTTTTAGAAAGGCTGCCTCGGAATCCCTGGTGACGCTCTCGATCATTTCTCCTCCGGTAGGATCCCCCACCTCAGCCCCGCATTCTCGGCGGCACTCCGACCAGGGATCCCCTGAAGTGGAGCGACGTAAGAAGAAGGCCTCGAAGTTGCTGTCAGGGCTCCCAACAAGCGCGAGCGCTCCCGTGCTCAGTCGCTCAGCCCCCCTCGGCATTCCCGAGAGTCGGACAAGGAGCGGCCCTGCAAGGTACCCTGCATAGATACGGAGGCCTCTGGCAAAGGTGCCTGGTCTCCTGAGGGCTGTCCTGGTGAGGACCCCCCTCTCCTCCTCGATGCCGGACCCGGTGATCCCGGGGTCAGCATCATAGGGCCCCACACCTGCGTGGGAATCCTGCATGTTGGCGCTGGAACGCAGCATTTCTGTGTTCATCATTCCCAGCAGGTGCTCACAGCCAGCTTCGCTGACTTGTGCCCAGAGGCCATGGGTCCCTCGCGTAGGACACAAAATCCGTCCAGGAAACCCCCGAGAACCGTGGGCCTGGTGAGGGTCCTCGATGTTGGTCTCGCTCACCCTCCCGTTCCTTGGGGGCAAAGTCTTCCAGAGCCTCCGACTCCAAGTGGGCTTCGGCCGCTGGACAAGGCGACCTGCCGGGTTCGGATTCCTCCAACCGAGTTCTCAGACTGGGAGTCCGATGGAGACACCTCCCTGGAGACCCATACCCACTGGGACCTTCTGTCGTACCCCTCCCCGCCTGCATTTCAGCGGCGCTTGCCACCTGAGGACGACACCTTCCTGGTGTTCATTCGGGATATGGACAGGCTCTTAATCTGGCCACCCCGGCTGAGGAGGACCCTCGAGCTCAAGAGCTCGACATCCTTCAGTACGAGTAACTGTCTAGGGAATCTCTCCCTGTTCCGGTCCCTCCCATCCTGTCCTGGCTGCTGCTCCGCATGTGGGAGGCACCTGCCTCTGTCCCTATCGTGAGTAAGCACCTTGACACTATGTACAAGGTACAACGCGGCCCTGGGTTCAGAAAGACCCAACTCCCCCACACTTCCATGGTGGTAGAATTGGCCGTGAGAAAACAGAAGAGTCCGAAATAGCACTCGTCGGTTCTCCCGGGATGGGAATCGAGAGCCCTTGACGCCCTGGGCCGCAAGGCTTACCAAGGCTCCATGCTCTCTTTTCGCATTCAAGCGTACCAACTATACATGGGCATGTTCTTGCACAACTTGGCTAAGAAGCTCAGAGGTTTCTCCGCGGGCCTCGAGTGCGAACCTCTCAGTAGGTTCAGTACCCTGTTGAAGTCCGTTGCGGACTGCTCAAAATACCTCTCCCGAGCCGCCTACGATGGTTTTGAGTCCTCGGCTTAGGTGACGGCCGTGGGCATCAAGGCCCACCACCAGACATGGCTTCAATCGTCAGATTTGGAGCAGTGGGTGCAGGAGAAGCTCCTGGACATCCCCTGCCTCGGCGATCAGCTCTTTGGCAAACCAATGGAAGATAAGGCCACGGAGATAGAGATGGAGTTTGTTACCAGAACCTGCCTCTCGCGCAAGACCTCCACCCTCCCCCGGAAAAAGCAACAGGCCAAAAAGCCTTTCTTTCCGAGGAAGGGCCTTCCATACCATGGCTACCCGCCATACCCGACCACCCCCACGCCGACCACTCCGGCACAGGGAAAGTCTCTAGCCAGGGTCACCGCAAGCTGAAAGGGCCCAAACCCTGGCTCCACCACAACCTGCACAGGGGTTTTGACACCAGTTGCTTAGCCTCTCACCCTCCGGTGACTCAGCAGCCAGCGGGAGGACGCCTATCCTCTTTCGCCCCTCTGTGGGCTTCAATCATCTCGAACACCTGGGTCATCTGAGATGGTTATCGCCTTCGCTTCTAAAGGCTTCCCCCTCCCTTCTCCCCAGCGGAGCTTCCTTGACTCCCCGCGCAGCAGGTTTGCCTGCAGCGGGAACTAGTCTCTCTCCTCGCCCAATGGGCGGTTGAGAAGGTCCCTCTGCACCTTCGAGGTCGGGGCTTCTATTCCTGGTACTTCCTCGTCCCGAAGAAGACGTGGGGTCTGCGGCCCATCCTCACCTTCCGAAGGCTAAACAAGTTCTTGGTGCGGGAGAAGTTCAAGATGCTATCACTTGGCTTCCTGCTGCTCATCCTTCAGCAGGACGACTGGCTATGCTCCTTGGATCTAAAAGATGCTTACGACCATATTTTGATCCACCCCCAGCACAGGTAGTACCTGCACTTCAGGGTGCGGGGAGAGCACTTCCAGTACAGGGTGCTCCCTTCGGCCTTGCGTCCGCCCTGCGGGTCTTCACAATATGCCTCTCTACGGTCGCCACCTGTCTCAGGCATCGGGGTGTACTGGTCTTCCCCTACCTTGACTACTGGCTCGTCACAGGATCCTTGATTGAGGAAACTCTGTAAGCGGCGTTGCGCACAAACCTGCTCGAAAGCCTGGGGTTCTTGGTCAACTACCCCAAGTCCCATCTCAAACTGGTGCAGGCTTTAGAGTTCATCGGGGCGTGCCTTGATACTCAGCGGGCGACTGAATTCTTGCTAGCGGATCGCGCTGACTGCCTCCGAGCTCTGGCAGCTCGGGTCCAGAGCACCTCGTGAGTCACAGCTCGGACTATGCTGCACCTCCTGGATCACATGGCCTCTATCATCCATGTGGTCCCCCACGCCCACCTGCACATGCGGACAGCTCAGTGGTGCCTCAGCGCCCAGTGGAGCCCGTCCATCAGGGACCCCATCAGGGACCCCCTTTGCCTGTCTCTGAGCTGGTGGCAAAACCCCTGCAGCCTCCGCTGGGGTTTGCCCTTCCAGGCCCCACAGCACGACATGGTATTAACAGCAGATTGCTTCCCTGTTAAGGTGGGGACACTGTTCCCTCTAAGCTGTGTGCGCGCATACACACCTTGCCGAGCAGGCGCACATACTTTACAACAGAGCACACAAAAATTACGGTTCTGATAGAAAACAGACGTCTTAAAAGTTTAAAAGTTGTATATTTACGTTTTTCACAAGTTCTACAATATTTTCTAGTGCAATCTTTTATAGACCTTCAGGATATAAGATCTTTGGTCTTAAACTTTAATTGGCGCATTGAGAAACTTCCGCTTCCGTACTTTGGCTTGCAACATGCTTGAGTAGTCCAATTGTAATCTGTAATTCGAATTGCATTATTAAATTTTTTATTACATTGAAAACTGAAAGATGTTTTTAAAATGTTGAAACCGATAGCTATGAGAGGTACAAAACGTAAGAGAATGGCCAGAGCTTTTAAGCCTGAATGGCTTGAAGAAATTGTTGAAACGGAGACAGTGAAATCTCGGGATAAAACGTGCGTTCAACTGCGTGAAATATTCACTTACGAAGAGGATGACGGAGTAGTCTGTTTATACTGCCGGGATGCAAAAACCATCGGAGAGTTTTCGAGTGGCAAATTTTGGAATGATGTGTGGAAACTGGACTTTTTGAAATGACATCTGTCTAGTAAGTCTCACACTGAAAGTGTTAAGAAACTTAGAGCTAAAAATCCAAATTTAAGAGGAGGATTATTTAACTTGTTGCTTGAGAGCACCACTGAAAAAGAGAAAAGGTAAATTAGTAATGAACGGAAGCGTCCTACACCAGAAGAAATTAAAATTCTAATTGATAGTGTTTTGCTGGCTGTTCGGATGAATATTTCCATGCTCTCTGTTCAAGATATTAATGAACACATGTCCAAGTACATAACCATACCTGAAAGCTGGAGAAACAAAAACTATTTGTTTTGAATTTCTTGAAATTATAAACATCAATGTCCAAGATAAGCTCATAGCAGATGTTACATCGGCAGCATATCATACATTAACTATTGATGAAAGCACAGACATTTCTGTCAACAAATAACACTGTACAAATATCGGCCAGTAAATTCATGTCTGTATAAAACTTCATTTGGTGGGATGCTACAGTTGGAAGCATGTGATGCTGCATCAATAGTCGGTGCACTCTGGGAATTCTATGGGAAATACAAGCTGGACCTTAACAAAATGGTCATGTTTACTTTGGATGGTGCCTCTGTCATGTTAGGCAGAATAAATTGTGTTGCTGCACAGCTAAAAAAAAAGGTTTTGCATTTTGTGCAGCAGCATTGTGTTGCCCACCGTGAAGATTTGGGGATCTCTGAATCATGGAAGGAAGTAAAGTTGATGAAAGAAGTTGAAACTTTCATGAGAACTGTTTACACAACCTTTTGTCGATCTTCTACTAAAAGGTCACAATTTAAAGAATTAGCAGATACTTCTGAATGCGAGTCAACTGCTTTTAGACCTCTGAACGAAGTGCGGTGGTTATCTAGACATTTTGCTCTTCAAACAATTATTCAAAATTATGATCCATTATTAAAATATTTTGAAGAAGAGAAGGATAATGATCCCATTGCAAAGTACTGTTATAAAAAGCTAAACAGCCATCAATTCCATATAACACTGCAAATTTTGAATGATGTTTTATCTGAACTAGCTTCATTAACAATGGCATTTCAAAAACGTGGGCTAACACCACTGGAAGCATATCTTGCACAGGGTAAGCTGAACAAAATCCGAATACAATACTTGGGTAACACAGTAAAATGGAGTGATAATGTTAAAAATCTTCTCGACAAGATACCTGGAGGCGTTTTCAGTGGATGCTGGTTCCACACTTATTTTCATTAATAGGCTGTGTCTGCATTTAGGGGAAAGATTTCCTGAAAATGAAATTGAGGAATGGTCTGCTTTTGACTTGACAGCAATTGCACAGTGTGATTATGGATTATGAATTGAAAACGTCCGATCACTCTGCTTAAAGTACAAACAATTTCTTATGGAGGAACATATTGTTGTTCAGCAGTACAATGACTTCAAGTTCTTAGTTGCAGAAAAAAATCAAAAGCAAACTGAAACAGTTTTCCGGATATGGTGACGTTGGCGTTTCAGAATGCTCACTTTGTAGATTTAGCGAAATTGATGGATATTGGTGGAACATTTTGGCTTCTAGTGAAGATTGTGAGCGTGGTTTAAGCTTGATGAACAGTTTAAAAAAAACAAAATAAGGAATCGCTTACAGTTAGAACATTTGAAAATGCTGATGCTTGTTAAGAGTCATCTTCAAGATGGCGGATTGGTAGACCTTGTTAAAATTTATTCAGACTGGTTAAATTTGAAAGATCGAAGAGAAAAATTTTGAGCATGAACTTCTTCCATACATAAATTATTTACATGAAATAACAATGTCTTTCAATAAAAATTAACTGAAATAATACCGCATTTGTGATTGTAATTACTAGAAATTTTCCGCTTCATTTAGTAATTGTCTATTTTAATTTAATTTGATTAAAATCAATGCGGTGTACATACTGTATTCTGACGTGTAGTCAAATTTTAAAGTATATAACTCCGAGTGTCGTTATGTGGCACACAAAAAATTAACCTTCCTTCAAAAGCTGCACAGCTGATATTTTATGCGCACACAACCTACAGAAAATTAGAGGGAACATTGGGTGGGGAGCCCACTGTGGTGCATTGTGCATGCAGGAGCAGTGGTCACCTGAGGAGTCTCAACAGCAGATAAACTTTTTCGAGATCTGGGCGATTCGGTGGGCCCTGAGGGCCTTCGAGGACCACCTCAAGGGGCGATCGGTACTTGTGCAGACCGACAACCGCGTGGAGATGTCAACAAGGAGGGGAGTACCAGATCGCCCTCCCTCTGCTGGGAAGCGGTCCTCCTCTTCTCCTTTTGCTGTCCGTCAGGGGATGTCCCTCTACCTCCCGAGCCAGGAGAATGTCCTAGTGGACAGGCTCAGCAGGATCCTCCGCCCTCACGAATGGCGGCTGGATCCAGGGGTGGCAGGCTGGCTGTTTGGTGTGGGACTTCGGCGATGGACCAGTCCTCAGTACACACAGCTACCCCACTTCTGCGAGCCGGTACTGCACCCGAGCAGAGAGAGCCCATTTGCGTTCCTTCTGAGCTGGTCCTCTGGCCTGCCCTGTGCATTTCCTCTCATTGCGAGGACCCTCCTCAATGCTCAGCAGGACTGGGCATCGGTGATTCTCATAGCCCCCTCATGGTCTCGGCAGCCCTGGTTCCCACTTCTGTTCCGAATGTCGACGGAGCCTCCTGTCCCCCTGGGCTCTGCCCCAGGCCTGCTAATGCAGGAGGATGGATGGGTGCAGCACCCAAACCTAGCCTCTTTATCCCTCATAGCCTGGTGGCTGAACGGGTCTCCTTAGCTTCGCTGGGTCTCCCGGAGGAGGTAGAGGAGGTCCTCAACTAGACGAGCCTACGCTTTCAAGTGGCAGCGCTTCTCGGTCTGGTGCTCCGGGCTCCAGATCGACCCATTCTCGTGTCCCACTCGATGGGTCCTTCAGTACCTCCTCCATCTCTTGAGGGAAGATCTGGTCAAACTCCGTCAGGGTGCATTTGGCGCCATCTCGGCGAATCACCTCCCCGTCAAGCGAAAGCCCCTTTCATGGCAGCCTTTGGTCTCCTGCTTTATGCAGGTTCTCTTGCTATCCAAGCCACCCATCCAGCCTCCCCCGGCGGAATGGGACCTGAACGTGGTGCTCTCATGCAGCTTACACGTCCACCCTTCGAGCCGATGGCAACGTGCTTGCTTCGATATCTATCCTGGAAGGTGGCCTTCCTGGTGACGCTGACCTCGGCCCGCCGAGTTAGTGAGCTCCATGCTCTCATGGCTGACTCTCTTTATATCAGGTTCTATAGAAATAGGGCGGTCCTCCATACCCATCCCAAATTCCTGCCTAAAGTTGTCTCAGATTTCCATCTCAACCAGGAGATAGTCCTACCGACTTTCTTCCCGAGACCTCACACTGACCAGGCGTCAGCAGCTCTCCACACACTCGACTGCAAAAGGGCTTTTGCCTGCTTTTCGCAGTGCACCCAGACTCATCGCAAGTCTGGCTGACTCTGTGACCTACGATCCCAATCGACTGGGGCAGGCAGTCACCAAATGCATCCTCTTTATTTGGGTGGCGGACTGTATTGCCTTTGCTCACACGAAGGCGGGTGCCCCATTAGGTCATCGAGTTACCGTGCACGGGATTCGGGCCAAAGCGGCCTTGGTGGCCTCGCTACTCTCCATGCACCAGATGGACATCTGCTGTGCGGCGACCTGGTCTTCAGCGAACACCTTCGCTGCACACTACTGCCTTGAGAGGGAGTCCCATCGGGACAGCACCTTTGGCCAGGCTGTACTCTGGAATCTGTTCGGGGTATAAGCAACTCCTGCCCTCTGACCCTTCTTCACGGCTCCCAAGAGCTTTTCCCCGAGGACCTGAGGACTCGGGCTCCTTCGGGCATCGGCTTCTGCTCGCAGAGGCATATTTTTTGGTTACAGGTTCAGTAGCCTGTAGCTGGGAGTCCTATAAGTGAGGACTGACTTCCTGCTTGTTCCTGAAGAAAGCGTAGTTACTCACCTGTAACAGGTGTTCTCCAGGGACAGCAGGAATCAGCCCTCACTACCCTCCTGCCTCCCCTGATGAGTTGCAGGATTTTTATCCATCCCTTGCCATCTGCTTGGTAGGGATCGAACTAAGGGACCTGACTTAGCAAGATGGCACCCTTGTGCGGGAAAAGGACCACACATACATGGCAGCAATCCTAAAGGCTTTCTTTGAAAGCTCGGGAATTGCTCCGCGCGGGCTCAGTTGGTGTTGACATCACTCATAAGTGAGGACTGATTCCTGCTGTCCCTGGAGAACACCTGTAATAGGTGAATAACTACGCCAACATAAATATTTTCCAGTCAGTTGGCCATGATATTGTCTTTCAAATTTTCTAGCAGAGCCTTGCTAGTATTATAATAGCGTTTTTTGAAGCCGGGAGGCTCACGATCACACGCCAAGCAACGGAGAATCGCCTGATCATATTTCTAACGAAGTGCTTGAATGAAGGAAACCCCCTGAGGAAACTCATGGAGGTGAAACGCACATATGGTGCCAGAAAGTGGCGTCGGGGCACGTTGTAGATAGCTAAGATAAGCACTTTTTTGATCTTTATGGAGTATGTTCCTAAATGTGTGACCTTAGTTGTAATAAGAGGTCGTTGATGCAATAACGGCAATGTACAAAGAGATATGGTCTGAAAACAATGCCAAGATAAGTCTGAGACCTCTAGGTCCACACATAATTAAGAACACAGACCTCTATAAGTTCATCAGTTCAGTGAAAACATAACGGGAAAGGATTTGAGAAATTAAAAAATAAGAAATCTATAATTGTCTGCAAACATACCTAGCCTTAAGGACAATTGGAGGCATGATCATTTAAATATTGCAGTAGTATTATAATAGCTGCATCTGATTGCTGTATTACTTAAATGTGAATGCCATCAATGTGCGGTGCTTTGAGTTCTTTCATCATAAAGTACCAGGATGAAATAATAGCTGATCCACTTGACCTTTATGGTACCATGATTCTGTGCATTCTTTTCACCTTTCTTTGATCTTCTCAGCATCATTCAGCATGGATCCTTGAGCATCTTTTAGCATTCCACTCCGAGGCTGGAATTTTCTCTTTACTTCTCATAGCTCTAGGAAAGCCAATCTGGTTCTTCCTCTTATAGTTTTGATTCTGTTTCTTTGCATTTGTCCTTGTGGTACCTCTGGTTTTTGTCTTGCTGCACGTTGGAAATCTTTAAGTTGCATGACTACCTCTCTCTCTCTTTCTCTTCTGGCTTTTGCTTCTCTATGCTTCTGAGCAATTTTCAGAGTTTCTTCCGTCATAGAAACATAGGCCATGTGGTCTTTATCTGTCGTCATTTTTCTATCTAGTCTGTCCTTCCATATCAACAACTACAACAGTCCCCTTTTTTCCTTTAGAAATCCTCTGTTTGTTTGTCCTATGCTTTTTTGAATTCAGATACTTTCCTCATCTCTACCACCTCCACTGGGAGACTATTCCACGGATCCATCACTCTTTCCATAAAGAAATATTTCAGCATATCACTCCTGAATCTATCCCCTTTCACCCTCATCCCATGTCCTCTCATAGCAGAACTTGCTTTCAATTGAAAGAGGCTCTTCCCCTGTGCATTTATGCCATGGAGGTATTTAAACATCTCAACCATATCACCTCTATCCCGCCTTTCCTCTAAGGTGTACATATTAAGATCCTTAAGTCTGTCCTCATATGCTTTATAATGAAGACCACTAACCATTTTAGTAGCCGCCCCCTGTTTATATCCTTTTGAAGGTGCGGTCTCCAGAATTGCACACTATACTCCAAATGAGGTTGCACGAAAGACTTATATGAAGGCACTATCACCTCCTTTTTTCTGCTAGCCATTCCTCTCCATATGCACCCAAGCATCCTTCTAGCTTTTGCTGTTGCCTTTTCTACCTGTTCAGCTACTTTAAGATCATCAGACACAACTACGCCTAGGTCCTGCTTTTCTTTAGTGGACAAAAGTACTTCACCCCCTATACTATATTGCTCCCTTGGATTGCTGCAGCCCAAATGCATGACCTTACATTTTTTAACATTAAATCCCAGCTGCCAAATTCTAGACCATTTGTTTATGCTTTCCCCTTTCATTGATCATAACTTTCTTGAAATCATCCCATAACTTTTCTGGTCTCTGTTTGAATTCAAAGCAGTGAATTGATTTTGCAGGCGGTTTTTAAATTCCATTGGTGTATTTTCCAGATCATATGTGGCTACATTCACGAGTGGCTTGCTCTTTTTCAGATTCAGCTTGAATTTATTGGTGATCTGTACCAGAAACGGCTCCAGAATTTGACTTCGTTGATGTTATTGAGCTGATATGCTGATGTATTAAGGATTTGTTACATAAATCAATTATAGTTATTAAGCAGATTGAAATTTTATTTGGCTTCATGTGATTTTTGTGCTATAGTGCAATGTTTAGTTCTGTTGCCTTTAGACTGCGGCAGTTCTGTGCTACTTGGCTTGTTATCTTCTACTACTGAATCATTACAGATCATACAGAACACTGCTGGATGACTTCTGTTGGGCATTAAACTAGGGGTCATATTACCCTAGTGCTATTTTCATTGTATTAGCTTCCTATAGAACAGTGTATTAGATTTAAAGTAATGATGCTGTTTAAAGTAATTAGATTGAATATATTTTTTTCTGTCTTTCCATTGGAATTTCATGATACTTAATTATTACTACTTTCTAAGCACACATTTTATTAGATATTCCAAGGACCTCTCAGATCCATGAGATTAATATCCATAATAGGATGATGGGGGGTCTGATCTTTTGGGATCAGTTACCAATTAATCTTAGACAGATTAATTTTTTTGTTTTGTTTTTGTTTTTAAGAAATTGAAGACTTTATTTCACTCGGGCATTGGCAGAGAAGCTGAGTGAATTGAAGCAGTATTTCATTTTTATCTATTTTGTCATGTCATGTATTTCATATGATAGTCGCTTAGTACTGTTTATAATGGGTGGAATATAAATGGCCTAAAGTGTAGCAATTGAGAGGTGTGGCTCCTGCGCATGGAAAGTGGAATCCTGTATGTCGCAGAGGCGTGGCTCCTGTGCATGGAAAGCGGAATCCTGTATGTCGCAGAGGAATGCCATGCTCAAACATTTCAAGACACTTTCTTGCCCACTCAAGTGAAAGTTCTCTCTCTGCTCTGGCCACTGGGTGAATAGTGAGATTCTGTGCTGCTAGTGAGCGCATTTAGCTTGTGCCAGGAGCATTCTGCGATGTCAGCATGTTCCCTGATTTGTACGACAGAGTAACATCAGAAGTCTTACTCTCTCATCTCATCTAAAAAACCCCACAATTTCTGTCCTAGCACTTGTGTGATCTGAGACTCATGGGGTCTGGTAGCAGCACCAAATTTCCTGTGCTGGTGTCCATGTCTTGGGACTAGTCCAATATAGTTCCAGAGCGGTGATCAGCAACTGGGGACCAAAAACTGTCTATATGCAGAAGTCTACAGAGGAACCATCTTCAAGCCTTGTGACTTTCCTGTCTTGCAGAATGGGTTAGTGACTATGCCACGACGCTCGTTGATCCTGAAGAACTGCAGGCTGAGGTGGATGCATTTATGCAGGAGCATGACAAAAGGATTGCAGAGGTAATCTTGACACGTGTGCACTTTAATTAGTTTGCTATACCATCTTTTGCATGACGACAAGACGATGTAAAAGCCGATGATTACGCAGCAGAACAAATATAGATTTGGCTAAAACAATTAGTACAACTTTTTTTTTTTTTTTTTTTTTTTTAAGAGTATGACGTACTAGAATACATTTTTTTGGTAGACATAAGCAACACATAGAATATACTCTAACAGAAAACTGCCAGATTGAAAGGCTCAACATTTAGTTATTCCTGAATGAAACAGGGTTTGGAATAACCATATTGTTACCCCTTTTTCTATGTTTTTTGATATGAAGATTCAGTTCTAAGGTCAACTGGAAGAGTATTCCATAATGATGGAGTAACACAGCTGAAAGCAGTGTGTGAGAGTGATCAAGATACAGCCGTCTAAATAAAGCATAGTTACTCACCTGTAACAGGTGATCTCCGGGAACAGCAGGAATTTAGTCTTCACATATGGGTATCGTCGGTACTGACGGAGCCTGCGTGGGAACGCTCCCCAGCATCCAATAGGAAAGCTTTTGGGAGCATCCAACAGCACCTGCGTGCTGCCTTCCCGCCTTTCTCAACTGTCCCTCTCCAGTTGAGTTTAAAGCTGAGACAAAAAGAGAGGGAAAGAGAGAGAGAGATACAACTCCTAGGGGAGGTGGGTGGGTTGTGAAGACTAAATTCCTGCTGTTCCTGGAGATCACCTGTTACAGGTGAGTAACTATGCTATCTCCAGGAACAAGCAGGAATGTAGTCTTCACATATGGGGATTCCCTAGCTGCAGTTGCCAGGGAGAAGGCCCCAGAAGTTGTGTGCCCCTATGAAAGGGCTCCACTTCCCCCCATGGATCTCTGGCATGCTACCAGGGATGGTGGGTAGGAGTTGATTAAGTATGGAACAGGTGTTGAAGAACAGCCTGACCAAACAAGGCATCCCAGTGGGAGTCCTTGTCTAAGCAGTAATGGGCTGTGAAGGTATGAACCGAAGCCCAAGTAGCTGCTCGACAGATGTCGTCGATAGATAAATAAATAAATAAATAAATAAATAAATAGAGGCCATTGTGAGCTGTGACATGGCCTTCAAGAGGAAGGTTCTTACTCTCATAGGCAAAAAAAAATAAACTCTGCAATCCAGCTGGACAGTGTTCTTTTGGAGATTGGAACTCCCAAATGACTAGGATCAAAAGCAACAAAGAGTTGAGAGGACTTTCTATGTTGCTGTGTCCTTTGCAAGTAAATGGCCAAAGTCCTTTTACAGTCCAAAGTATGAAGATTCCTTTCTGAATTTGAGGCGTGAGGCCTTGGGAAGAATACAGGAAGGTAAACCGCTTGGTTTAAATGAAAAGGTGACACCACCTTTGGCATAAAGTGTGGATGAGTCCTAAGGACTACCTTATCATGATGGAACCTTGTATAAGGAGGATCAGCCACCAACGCTTGCAATTCACTGATGCGACGTGCTGATGTGATTGCAATAAGAAAGATGACCTTCCAGGAAAGGAATTTCAAAGAGGTAGTAGCTAAAGGATCAAAAGGCGGCTTCATGAGCTGCCCAAGAACCAGATTTAAGTCCCATGCCACCGGTGGTGGCTTAATGGGAGGCTTAGTTAAAAGAAGGCCTCTCATAAATCTCGCTATATGAGGAAATAGGTTGTCCATTTAGAGGCTTGAAAGAAGCTGATATAGCACTCAAATGAACTCTCACTCAATTGGTCTTAAGCCCCGCATTAGATAAATGAAGGAGATACTCCAGTAATGATTCCAGAGGTATCGCAAGAGGGTCAAGACCCTTTTGCAAACACCATATGGTAAACCTTTTCCACTGGAAAGCATAAGAGCGTCTTGTGGAAGGTTTCCTGGAAGCACAAAGGATATCCTTTACCTGCTGAGAAAGGTTAAGACCATGAAGTTCTAGACTTTCAGAAACAAGGCCCTGAGATGCAGAGACTGGGGATTGGGATGCCACAGCATCCCGTCTTCCTGAGAAAGGAGATTTGGAGCAGATCCTGACTCCAGAGGCGGAGCTTGAGAGAGATGTAGGAGCAGAGGGTACCACATTTTGCCGTGGCCCGTGTGGAGCTATGAGAATCATATGACCTCTGTCTCTCTGAAGCTTGAACAGGGTTTTGGGAATTAGGGGAATGGGTGGAAAGGCATACAGGAAGTCCTGGCCCCAATGGGCGAGGAAAGCATCCCTGGCTTGACAACCCTGAGCCGGAATTCTGGAACAGAACCGGGGAAGATTGGCATTCAACGGACTTGCAAAGAGGTCTATGTCCGGGGTTCTCCAAATTTGAAAAATTTGGGCCACCTGGTCTGCATGGAGAGACCATTCGTGTGGAAGCAGAACTCGACTGAGTCTGTCTGCCCAAGAGTTTTGAATGCCTGGAAGATACACCGCAAGGAGATGAATCTGATGCTCTCTGGCGAGGGCCCATAGTCGCAAAGCTTCGTTGCATAGCGACAGAGAGCCTGTTCTGCCCTGCTTGTTCACATAGAACATGGCTACTTGATTGTCCGTTTGAACTAGGACTGTCTTGTAGCTGAGCTGGGTGTGGAATACTCGAAGAGCAAGGAAAATTGCTCTGAGTTCTAGGAGATTGATGTGTACATAGGCCTCTTGTAGAGTCCAGGTACCCTGGGTAGAGAGGCCTTGCAGGTGGGCTCCCCAACCCACCTGTGAGGCATCTGTTGTTAGAGTGGCTTGGGGTGGGTGTTGCTGAAAAGGAGACCCCACCAAAAGGTTTTGTGGTGACTGCCACCATTGGAGGGACAAAATAAGGCGATCTGAGTTTGCTATTTGTCTGACAGGCAACCTGACGCCTGAGTCCACTGAGTGGATAAAGTCCACTAGTCTACCCTCATATGGAGGCAAGCATAAGGAACCACATGCACGGTGGATGCCATGTGGCCTAGCAACTGTAACATTTCCCGAGCAGTGAGGTGAGGTTTTAGCACTGCTTGGGAAACTAACTGCACAATGTGAGGGCAGTGGGGCTGTGGAAGGTAGGCCCTTGTCTGTCTGGTATACAGCAGAGCTCCTATAAACTCCAGGGACTGAATGGGAGCAAGGTTGGATTTTGGGAAGTTTATGACAGGATGCACATTGTGCGAGAGAGAGCAACCCTGGCCTCTGGCTCTGAAGGGGCTCGAATGTGCCAGTTGTCTAAGTATATAGGAACTGATCCTAGCAGAAAGCATGGAAGCCTGGAAGGCGTCAAGAGTCCTACACTCACGTCCTGGAGGATTAGATGCATGCCTTTTTGCACTCTTTATCCTTCTCATTGTTGACTCCACCACCATGGAATGGTGTGGTAATTGAGTCTTCTAAAACCCAGGACAAGGAGGAACTCGATACGTGGTGTCGAGTATTTGAGAGTGAGGAGATGTGGTTAGAGGTGTTTCCCACATCCTTAACATGAGATCATGCAAGATCTCATGAATAGGTAAGGTAGCTGCCTCCTTGGAAGCTTTAGGGTATTGCAGGATTTCTAATTCCTTTGCCCTAGGCTCTTTTTCAGGAGCCACTGTGATGGAAAGACCTCAAGCCACATCTCGGATAAAATCCTGAAAGAACATATCCTCTGGTGGAGACATCCTACGCTGAGGAGGAGAAGAAGAATCCTCAGGAAGAAGTACTCTGGTATCGGCAGAGCTTTCAGAGTCTTCAGACTCATCTGAGGATTTGAAGTATCTCCGATCCGGGTGATCGTGCAAGGCACGGTACCGGTACCAATCGAAGTTGGCATCGGAGTGGTCCGGTACTGACCTGTCGATACCGGATGGATACGCATGACTCGGTCCTGGTAGAATACCTGCCGATGTCAGTGCAGCCAGTGCTGGCACCGGAGTCGGTGCCGGTACCGGTTGAATTGTCTGAAGCGGTTTCAAGGGCATCGAGGCCGTGAGAGGAGTCGCCAGACTGCGTTCATTAGCCAAGAATCTCTGGTCTATCGACGCTGCCGATGCTTGGATATCAGTACCAGAAGAAGCGGCCGATACCCCATAGCATGGCACCAGTAGTTCTGCCGAGGTTGAAGCCTTGAACATCCTGGAGCCCTGTTAGTGCTTTGGAAGCCGAAGCCTCCCGCCGGGGCAATTTTGCTGGTGAAAGTCCCTCAAGGGCAATGCCAGAGGCATCTCGCTGTCTAGAAGATGATCTACCCTTTGAGGACCGGCTAGATTTATGTTTAGTTACCTGAGATCCATGGGAGGAAGGCAAAACCCTGGACGACATCGATACCACGGAGGCTGCATCGGAGGGAAAAAGGGTGCTAAGCTTAGCAGCTCGGTTCTGCTGGCCCCTTTTCGACATCATCCCAAAGGCAACACACTCCAAAATAGAGTGGTCAGGACCTAAACATTTGAGGCACCACTCATGGGTGTCTGTGACGGAGATGGTACCGCCACACTTAGAACACTTTTTAAAACCTGAAGCGGGTTTTTCCATTCTGAAGGAAAAGTTGGGCCTAGTGCCAAAAATGGCGTGTGGCACCTGAAAGAAAATTACCTGAAAGACTCCAGAAAAAAGCTTTTTTTTTTTTCTTTTTTTTTTTAAAGAAAAGAAAGAAGAAGCGACGGTACCGGTGTAGCGTCGAGGGAAGGCAGACGCAACCACAAAAAAAGAATAGAAGGGATTTTTTTCTGCGGTGACAGGATGTGCGACCTGTTGGCTCCGCGGAAAACGAAGAACTGGAGAGGGACAGTTGGGAAAGGCGGGAAGGCAGCACGCAGGCGCTGTGGGATGCTCCCTAAAGCTTTCCTATTGGACACTGGGGAGCGTTCCCGCGTAGGCTCCATCGGTACCGACAATACCCATATGTGAAGACTACATTCGTGCTTGTTCCTGGAGATAGGGCCTATCAAAAAGTTACCCTGAGAGGATCTCTGAGGATGAGTAGGGATGGTAGGGAATTAGACAGCATGACAGAGAGGCAGACCTGTTAAAAGGCTCTGTGGGTAGATCTTGAATTGGATATGGCAACTTACAGATAGCCAGTGTAGTTCAGAAATTAGGGGAGATACATGATCTGTTCTCATAGCATAGTAATTTTTAATAGATATATTTTGAAATAGTTGAAGTCGTTTTTTATGATGAGATGGGTCCCCCACTAACAGGGAATGATTACACTAATGTACCTTGTTGATGACTAGAGCATGAAGCAAGAGTTTCAAAGATCTAGAGTCAATGAAGGATGTAAGTGCTCTAATTCTCCTAAGTGCAAGAAAAGCTCTCTTTACTATAGAGGAGATACACGGTACAAAGGATAACTTGTTATCCAGTGTGGCTACCAGGGATTTAATTGAGTTCTTAAACAGGACTGATTATACTGTTGATTTTGAATCTCCAGGAACAAGCAGGAATGAGTCTTCACATATGGGTACGTCAGTACCGATGGAGCCTCCGCGGGAACGCTCCCCAGTGTCCAAAAAGAAAGCTTTTGGGAGCATCCCACGCGCATGCGCGCTGCCTTCCCGCCCATTTACTTCCCTGTTATCAGTTTTCCGCGGAGCCCAGGACGTATTCCTGTCACCGCAGAAAATTCTTCTTTTTATTCTTAGTTTTTTGTGGTCGCGTCTGCCTTCTCTCGACGCCACCGGTACCGCCGGTGCTTTTCTTTCTTTTTACTAAAGAATTTCTTCTTTTCTTAAAAATATTTTCCTGTTTAGTGCCTGACGGTTTCTAGGCCACTAGGCCTCTATCCTTCCATTATGGAAAAGCCAGCCACTATCCTTAAGAAATGCTCAAAGTGTGGCGGTACAGATATATCTTCAGACACTCATACTTGGTGTCTAAAATGTTTAGGTCTTGACCATTGCCCTCTGGAGTGTCTCTCCTGCTGGAGCTCAAACAGAAGAAGTCTTCAGGATCGAGCACAACTCGATACCCGGTTCACATCGCACTCGATGTCACCAGCTAGAATATCTTCTTCACAGGATCAGGTAACCAAACAAAAGTCTCTGTAAAGACTAGCCAGTCCTCGAGTGGTAGATCTCCTTCTCAGCATCGAGATGGCTCCGGCCTTACCCTCGAGGACATTTTTGGCAATAAAGCCCCGGCGGGAGTCTTCGGGCTCCAAAGCATTAACGGGGCTTCAGGTTGTTCCCGGAGTTCTTACCTTGATGAACATACCTGGGCCATGCTCGGTGGTTGTGGCCGCTTTGAGCGGTACCGACACCCCGGCATCGGCTATGGTGATGGATGAAACACTCCTCACCGATGAACGTAGTCTAGCGCTCTCGGCTACTTCGGTACCGCTAGAGTTGCTGCAGACTGTTTCTCGAGTATCGGTATTGGCTTCGGTACCGGTATTGGCATCAGTGTCGGTACCGTCCATGCTTGCTTCGACAGACTCGCTTCCTTCGATGCCGAGCCTGGAATCGATCTCTAGCATGGGGGATTCGGTACCGACTCGTCTCGGTACCGACCTCGGGCGGTACCGAAGACATTGCTTTAAAGAAAATCCGATGCTTCATCCTTTCAAGTCTTCCGATCCCGATGACTGGGATGAATCCATCGGTACCAAGACTGATTTTTCAACAAGTCTAGTCTTTACCCCTCATTTTAGAGGGTCCTCCTCGGGGGAGATTTTCTTTTCAAGCTTTTCTGCTTGATATGGCAAAGTTACTTGCCATTTCTATACCTGGTAAAGAATCCCTACCGGGGGATTCAGAGACACTGCAATTCCCCTGGATTCCAAAGGAGGTGATCATGCTTCCTTTGCATCAGATCTTACAAGATCTACTATTAAGAATGTGGGGAAACTCCTTTAACGGTATCCCCACATTCTAAGACACTTGACACTATGTACAAGGTGCCACCTTCTCCAGGTTTTCAAAAGACTCAACTTCCTCATCATTCTATTGTTGTAGAATCAGCAATGAGGCGTATTAAGAGTGCAAAGAAGCACTCTTCTTATCCGCCAGGTCGTGGGTCTAGGACTTTAGATGCCTTTGGACGTCGATGCTTCCAGGCATCCATGCTTTCAGCAAGAATTATCTCATATATTTTCTATATGGGATTATCTCTTGAAGAGGTCACAAAGAACTTAGTTTTTGATCCCTTTTCTTCCAGAGCATAAAAGAGCAGACTATTTCTTATTAGTCAATCATGCTCAAAATATCTCTAGGTTCCTTAATTGTGCTTCCCTGGACTGTTTTGAGTCTATTAGCAGAACCTCTGCTATAGCCATAGGAGCACGGCGCATAGCCTGGCTCCAAGCTTCAGACTTGGACAGATGGGTACAGGAAAGGCTGGGAAATACTCCTTGTACTGGTGAAAATCTCTTCAACAAGGAGGCTTTATTTCAAGCTAATCAGTTAAGCACTGATGCTGTTGCTTTCAGAGGATTGTCAAAACTTTCCTCTATCCCAGCTAATAAAAAAAATCTCCTAAAAAGCTTTATCCCCCTAGGGGAAAAAGTTTTATCCATCTTCTACCCATTATGCAGATGTTTCCAAAGATGGGCAACATCACACCAGGCTAAGAAAATCAAAACCTCAACAGGCTCAGCAAACCCAGCAGTCGCAGGGTTTCTGATATTTTATTCACTTTTTTTGTGTGAGGTTTAGAACCTTTGAGCCTACTTCTTTTCAACAGAAGCATCTAAAATTCATCTCATTCATGCTGAGATATCAGTCATACATTGACTCAATCCTCGACTCTGGGCATGAATCTTTTGCTACAAGAGAAATCTATCCTCCTAGCTCTAAGAGCTATTAAGGACTATCATACCCCAGAGATAACAGGTTTCTCCTTTTAAAACAAAAGGAGGACTAACAAATAACAACAGGGTGAGCTATACCCTTCACCTTGACAGTTTCCTGTACGAGGATATCTCAAACTTTTAACTGCAAGGGGACCCTATCTCTTCAAAGACTTACCAAATTGTTAAGTCTTCTCAACTTTATATTACTTTCTATCCCTCATAGCCCAGACATTCAGTCTCTAAGAGTACTACTAATCAACTGGAGGGCTTATTCTCTAAGCCATAGGATTTTCTTCAATACCTACTCCAGTAAGTAGTTTCCATACAGAGTTTTCTCCCCCTTTGCGGTACATCTTCTTCTCAGATATTATTTTTTAAGGCAGCTTTTCGGACAGAAATTGGGTATCACTACTCCAAATTATGTCTGTCGGTCCTCTCCAATCTATAGGACCTAACGTTTTATGCTGCCTTAATAACAGATAATTCCAAAAGAGGTCCAGAACTCATTTGGACTATTTATTGTTGCAGGCATCAGGCCTGTCTACTATTCTTAGCCACCTTCAATTCTCTTTGGCTCCAACAGAATAGATTAGGTTGCACACTGGCAATTCAACAGCCAGATCTAAGCAACCTACAACATGCTCTCTGCAATTCTACAACAAAGCTCTGCAACTGTGGGCCTTTGCCAGAGAGCCTCAGAGCTACTCCTAATAGATAGCTGCCAGATAGTTAAGAAGGGCTTCAGCTGGTAGACTTTGCCAGTCATGTTCCTACATGACTGTTTTTTTTCCTACTCTTACCATATTCCTTAAAATTTCCTTTTAAGAAAAGGTAACCAGGGTTTAGACCACGTGAAAACGTAGAAAATTGCACAATTCCCTGGTTTGTTCCACATCTCACTGGAACTTCCACAACAGGGATGCATTTTTTTCACTGCAGTTGGTCCTTATTCACTACTTTCCTTCTAATTTCCTATACTTCATGGTAGCTTATGTTGAACAAGAGAACGCATGATACTCATTTTGCCCTCATTAAGAGGCAAACATGGTATCCCCTTATATTGCGTCTTTTTCTCCAGCTACTATTTGAAATTATAGAAGGATCCAGACTTGCTGTCTTAAGACTAAGGATCTCCTCTGCACTCATTCACATACGTCTCGAGACCTGGTTATTCAGGGGCTAGATCTTTTCAAGAAGTCTAGTCCTATTCCTGTAAGTGAAGAACATAATACCAGTTTCCACGAAACTTTCTCTATAGTTCTTCCATATTTAACCAGACAGAGATTCTCCATCAATATTCTCAAGTAGGTCTTAATCCTTGTTATTGCGTCAATCTCTATACAGCATCTGACTTTGAAAGATTTGTTTACTGTCCATATTAATGCTGCCCCAGCATACCATAAAACTCAATGGACAACCAATTTCTATGGTAAATTAGGAAATACCTTTTTTTACCGTTACCTTTTAGGTTACATCACATCTGAAGCTCTACATGTAAGGTCATCATCATAAGTGACATCACTTACGAAAGACTTTTACTGATCTTCAAGAAATTGGAGGCTCAACGCCTAGTACAAATGTCTTTGTCTTTCATTGGAATAAAGGGGGTCTTAAAGACCTATCCCCTTTTTTCTGCAAAGGGTATTTCTGCCTTTTCATCCAAACCAGTCAGATTATCTCCACTCTTTCCTAGGACCTTATTCTGCTCCAAGGACAAGAAGTTCAATTTTTTGGACTTTACAGAAGCTTTAGCTATTTCTCAAAAGTCCAAGCTCATTGAACTCCCCCAGTACTTTCTTCTGGGGTTAGTTCTGGCCATGAGGGCTTCTCATCTCTTCCTGTATTGCAAAATTTATTTTTTCCCTCTACTTCACATTGAGGGAATTTCTTTGAGGATAATGTACTGGCTCTCAACCACAGACCCATATTACCCTCAAGTATTTTTGCAATATTTTTGAGAGAGATCCACATTAGAAAATTGGGACTCAATATTTTTCTAATATTTATTATTTACACAAGGACTCCTTGTTTAGTCAAGCTGTTCCACAGCACCTCTTTTTTTCTTTTCTAGTTCAACTCCTACCCTCCATCCCTTGGATGCCTGAGGTTTTGAGGGATAAGCATGGCCCATCTTTAGATTTGCAACATGCTGGGGCCTCCTCCAGGCATCTTAGCTTGGGAGTCCCCATATGTGAAGACTCATTCCTGCTTGTTCCTGGAGATAGCACAGTTACTTACCTGTAACAGGTGACCTCTGGGAACAGCAGGAATAAGTCTTCACAACCCACCCACCTCCCCTAGGAGTTGTTCTCTCTCCTTTTCTCTCTAATTTGTCTACTTCCCTCCTTCGGTCTCAGCTACAAACCCAACTGATGAGAGGGAAGTAAATGGGCGGGAAGGCAGCGCGCATGCGCGTGGGATGCCCCCAAAAGCTTTCTTTTTGGACGCTGGGGAGCGTTCCCGCGCAGGCTCCGTCGGTACCAACGTACCCATATGTGAAGACTTATTCCTGCTGTTCCCAGAGATCACCTGTTACAGGTAACTGTGCTATCAATGAGGGCAACAGAGAATTTTTTGCAGTAACCCATAAGGCCTCAGTTTTTTGTGAATTTAATACCAGCTTATGTGAAGTTATCTAATCTGATATGGTAGTTATGTGTAATTTGAGCGCTTGCTGAAAAGGCGATTCTTAGATGTCATGACACTAACAAACTGAATGTCATCAGCGTATAGATAAGGACTAATGCTTAAGCTCGGGATTAGTGACCAGTGGGGTGATGAATGTATTAAATAACATGGCAGAGGGAGGGGGTGGGGGTAGATCCTTAGCGGACTTCAAAAGATAGTCGATAGATGTTGGCATGAGACTTGTTAATCCTTACTGTAGGGGGCATTGCGAGGTCAGATGTGACAGCTAACGTGTACTCATTTTATTAAGGAGACATTAATTGTGTCTGCATTATTATTCAGTTGTGCCATGCTGGTAGGAATAATTTATTATCCGATGCTAAATTTAAAACGGCATCAGGCAGTTTTTGCCTGGACACACAATTAGAATCACTTTGTCCTGAGGTACTATTTGATAAATGAGCCACTATGTGGGGCGTTGAAGTGGAGGAGTAGCCTAGTGGTTAGAACACTGGCTTGGTAACCAAGCAACCAGGGTTCGATTCCCACTAGCACTCCTTGTGGCCTTGGGCAAGTCACTTAACCCTCCATTGCCTCGGAAGAAAGGCCTGGCAATCTACTTCCGGTGACACTGCCAAGAAAACCCAGGAGCTTCTGGGTCGCCAGGAGCTTCTGGGTCGCCAGACGTCAGGACTGACTCGAAGGCACACATTGCATTTTTTTTATGTGGGGCGTTGCTTCGAATCTTCCTTCTGGACTGCTGAAGTTTCGTTTCTTTCTTGCTGTGCCCCTCTCCCCCCCCCGCTTCACCATACTCCCTCCTGCTCCCAGCTTATGTACGAGTATGCATTCACTCTTACCCAGCCCCTGATCCCAGATCACTAATGCTATGACTTTGCTGAGCACTGGCTCTTCTACATCAGAGGTTCTCAACTCAGGTTTTCAGGATATCCATACTGGAGTGGAGGAGTAGCCTAGTGGTTGGGGCAAGGTACTTCAGGCCGGAAGGTCGGGGGTTCAAATCCCACTAGAGGACAGCAACCTTGGGCCGGAAGGACTGGGGTTTCCAGTCCCACAGGTGCTCCTTGTGGTCTTGGGCAAGCCACTTAACCCTCCATAGCCCATGTTCCCTGTAAAATAGTTATCTCCAAGTTATAATGCCCTGTTCAATGTAATTTCAGTTTGTTCAATGTAAACCGCACTGATGCAGAATAGCGCGGTATATAAGAGAATTAAATAAAAAAAAGAATAAAAAAAAGAAAAAAAAGAATATGCTTGAGAGAGATTTGCATATGGTGGAGACAATGCATGCAGATCTATCTCATCCTTATTCACTGTGGATATCCTGAAAACCAAACTGGTTGGATGTGTCCCAAGGACTGGGTTGAGAACCACTGTTCTATGGGGGTAATATAGTACCTGGAAACAATTGCTCACAGCCCTCCCATTTTACATGTGTTGGTTTCATGGCCTGTGTGTATGTAGCTGTATCTCTACCTATAAGTATAAGCATCTACACCAATCCTTATTATATACCGAATTTAAAAGACCTAAACACAAGCTTTAAACTAAGATGCAGACAGAGGTCCAGCAACGAGATGGGGGTTCTCCAGTCTTTTGCATTGAGTGTCACATGTATGATTTTCTCCCAGTTGGTGAGAGGTCCTACATATGCACTAAGTGCAGGGAGCTCTTTGCTCTCAGGGAACGAGTCCGTTCTCTAGAGGCTAGAGTAGCAGACCTGGAAGACATAAGAAAGACAGAGAAGTACATGGACGAGACCTACAGGGATATAGTCCTGAAGTCCCACCTCCAGTCTGGCAGCATCCCTGTTGCCATGGAGGAGAGAGGTCGCGTGACAGGAGAGCATCACCCTGGTGTGGCAGGAAGTGATCCTGTAACTAGGACCTGTCCTCCAGGTGATGTAAAACCCTCTCGCACCGAGGACGTTTCTCCAGGGCCATGTCCCCATGAGGGGAGGGTCAGGACAGCTGTTATAGTTGGTGATTCAATCATTAGGAATGTAGATAGCTGGGTGGCTGGTGGACGTGAGGATCGCCTGGTAACATGCCTGCCTGGTGCGAAGGTAGCAGATCTCACACACCGCCTAGATAGGATCATAGATAGTGCTGGGGGGGGAGTCTGCTGTCTTGGTACATGTTGGTACCAATGACATAGGAAAATGTGGTAGGGAAGTTCTGGAGGCTAAATTTAAGCTTTTAGGTAGGAAGTTGAAATCCAGAACTTCCAGGATAGCGTTCTCCGAAATGCTTCCTGTTCCACGTGCAGGACCCAAAAGACAGGCAGAGCTCCGGAGTCTCAATGCGTGGATGAGACAATGGTGCAAGGATGAGGGTTTTGGATTTGTTAGGAACTGGGGAACATTCTGGGGAAAGGGGGGGCTCTTCCGAAGGGATGGGCTTCACCTTAATCAGGATGGGACCAGACTGCTGGCATTAACCTTTAAAAAAGAGAGAGAGAAGCTTTTAAACTAGAAAATAGGGGAAAGCCGACAGTCACCCAGGAGCGCATGGTTCGGACAAAGGTATCCTTGAAGGATACTACCAAAACAGTGAGGTTCCAAAAGGGAGTATAGTAGCCCAAATGCCCTTGAGTAAGGAGCAGACAGAGCATAAAGATTCCCAATTACCCATGCCTACCAATAGCCAGATTAATATTAATAAAATTAATAAAATACAGTCACTAAAATGCTTGTATGCCAATGCTAGAAGTCTAAACAATAAGATGGGAGAATTAGAATATATAGCACTAAATGAGAGGTTAGATATGATTGCACTCTCAGAGACATGGTGGAAGGAGGATAACCAGTGGGACACTGTGATACCTGGATACAAACTATATCGTAATGATAGAGCTGAACAAATTGGTGGAGGGGTTGCACTCTGTTAAAGAGGGCATTGAGTCAGAAAGGATTAAAGTTTTGCAGGGAACACAATTTGCTGTAGAATCTCTATGGATTGAAATTCCATTTATGAAAGGGAAGGTGATGGCAGTGGGAGTATACTATCGACCGCCTGGCCAGAATGAACAAATGGATGATGAAATGCTCAAAGAAATCAAGGAAGGTAACAAAAGCCACAACAGAGTAGTAATAATGGGTGATTTCAATTACCCCGGTATCGACTGGGACAGTCTCACAGCAGGACAAGCTAAAGAAATAAAGTTTCTAGATGAAATAAATGACTGCTTCTTGGAGCAGCTGATTCATGAACCGACCAGAGGGGAAGCCATACTGGACCTAGTCCTTAGTGGAACGCCAGATCTGGTGCAAGAAATAAGGGTGTTGGGACCACTTGGCAATAGTGATCATAGTATGATCATGTTTGATTTAATCAGTGGAGGACAGATAGTAAAGGGGAATCCACAGTACTACCTTTTAACTTTCAAAAGGGAGACTATGATAGAATGAGGAATATAGTTCGGAAAAAACTAAAAGGAGCGGTTCCAAAGGTTAAAGACTTACAGCAAGCTTGGGTGTTATTTAAAAATACTATCCTCGAAGCCCAGACCAGCTGTATTCCACGCATTAAGAAAAGTGGAAGAAAGTCCAAAAAACTGCCAGCATGGTTTAAAGGTGAGGTCAGAGAGGCTGTTGCTGCCAAAAGAGCAACCTTCAGGACATGGAAAAAAGAGCCAAATGATGAAAACTGGAAACAACACAAGCACTGGCAAGTTAAATGCAAAGCATTGATAAGGCAGGCAAAGCGGGAATTTGAGAAGAAACTTGCTACGGAAGCAAAAACACGAAATAAAGACTTTTTCAAGTACATTCGTAGCAAAAGGCCTGTGAGAGAGTCAATTGGACCATTAGATGATAGAGGGGTAAAAGGGGCAGTAAGAGGGGACAAGGCTATAGCAGAGAGACTGAATGAATTCTTTGCTTCGGTCTTTACTGAGGAAGATGTAGGGATGTTACCCAAGACTGAAGTGGTATTTAAAGGTGATACTGCAGAGGAATTGAGAGAAATATCGCTACACCGGGAAGATATATTACAACTATTTGATAAACTGAATAGTAACAAATCACCTGGACCGGATGGTATACATCCCAGAGTGTTGAAAGAACTGAAATATGAGATTGCAGACCTGCTATTGGTAATCTGTGAACTTTCATTAAAATCATCTGTAATACCTGAAGATTGGAGGGTCGCCAACGTAACACCAATTTTTAAAAAGGGTTCCAGGGGTGACCCGGGAAATTACAGACCAGTGAGCCTGACGTCAGTACCAGGGAAAATGGTAGAAACCATCATAAAGAACAAAATTACACAGCATGTAGATAGCCATGGCCTAATGGGAGACAGCCAACATGGCTTTAGACAAGGAAGATCTTGTCTTACTAATCTGATCTGTTTTTTTGAAGGTGTGCATAAACAGGTAGACAAAGGTGAGTCGGTTGATATAGTGTATCTGGACTTTCAGAAAGCTTTTGACAAGGTCCCCCATCAGAGACTTTTGGCAAAGCTAAAAAGTCATGGGATAGGAGGCAGTGTACTATTGTGGATCGGGAACTGGTTAAAAGATAGAAAGCAGAGGGTAGGGCTAAATGGCCAATATTCCCAATGGAAAAAGGTGAATAGTGGAGTACCCCAGGGATCTGTACTGGGTCCCCTACTTTTTGACATATTCATAAATGACCTGGAAAAAGGAATAACTAGTGAGGTTATCAAATTTGCAGATGACACAAAACTGTTTAAAGTTGTTAAAACCCAAGAGGATTGTGGAAAACTGCAGGAGGATCTGGATAAATTGGAAGACTGGGCATCCAAATGGCAGATGAAATTTAATGTGGACAAGTGCAAAGTTATGCACCTAGGAAAGAACAACCCACACTATAGTTACACGATGCAAGGCTCCACATTAGAAACCACCACCCAGGAAAAAGATTTAGGAGTCATCGTGGATAACATGTTAAAACCCTCCGCCCAGTGTGCAGCGGCAGCCAAGAAAGCAAATAGAATGCTAGGTATCATAAGGAAAGGGATGGAGAGTAAAACAAAGGATATTATAATGCCTCTGTATCGCTCCATGGTACGACCGCACCTTGAATATTGTGTGCAATTCTGGTCACCGTATCTTAAAAAGGACATAGAGTTATTAGAAAAAGTACAGAGAAGAGCCACCAAATTGGTGAAGGGGATGGAAGGCTACTCCTATGAAGAGAGGCTAAAAAGGTTAGGGCTCTTTAACCTGGAAAAGAGACGGCTGAGGGGAGATATGATAGAGGTCTATAAATTAATGAATGGAGTGGAACGGATAAACGTGGATCAATTGTTTACGCTATCAGAATATAGAAGGACTAGGGGACATGTAATGAAGCTACAGGGTAAACTATTTAAGACAAATAAGAGAAAATATTTCTTCACTCAACGTGTAATCAAACTCTGGAATCTGTTACCGGAGGATGTAGTAAGGGCTGTTAGTATAGCTGGGTTTAAAAAAGGTTTGGACAAGTTCCTGGAGGAAAGGTCCATAAACCACTATTAAAAAGGGACCCAGGATATCAATGCTTGACCTAGTACAAGCACTGCAGAACCTGTGTCTTTTGGGGAAACTGCTAGGTACGTATGACCTAGATTGGCCACTGTTGGAAATAGGATACTGGGCTTGATGGACCTCGGTCTGACCCAGTATGGCATTTCTTATGTTCTTAACTGAGACACTTCTATTTTTTAAGCTTAAGGTAACAGGAAGAACAGAATAGCCCAATGCAGTGATACTCTTTCCAGTCTGAGGATCATAAATGGGTTGTGTTTTCAGGTTATTCCTGGTCAATATGCACGAGAGGTTTGCGTACAATGGGGATGGTATGCATGCAGATCTCTTATCCATATTCAGTTGTGGTTTCTTAAAAATTAGATTGAGGAGGTTTGCTTTTTCCTGCTACTGTTTTGCCTGCCTTCTCATTGGTCTCTGGTTCCTGCGAGGGATATGCTTGATTGGACAGTTTCCTCCCCTAGGGCTATTTAAACATCAGCCCCACCGCGGGACGCAGTTGTGGGCGCATGCCTGAAGGGGCCCTTTCGTGCCCCTTCGGCGCACAGAGGTAGAGGGTAAGATTGGTATGGGGAAAAGAAAAAAGAAAAACACATCGAGTGCGCAGATTAAGGTGGTTAAAGTAGTAGGCCCCGTGGATGCACATGTTTGTTTAATGGAATCTGAGGTCGTTGTTCCTCAGAGGCTATCCTTTGAGGCTTCTACTATGAGTACATCCTCATCAGATTACTCTCCAACCGCGAAGGGTCTTACTCCGCCCTGTCAAGAGCCTTTTGAACGACCTGCCCCGCTGGTTTCGGCGGGACAGGCTGAATCGGGATTGGATTTGTTACCGGCTTCATTTTTAAAACTGGATTCTCCCTTGGAAAAGTTGCCTCCTCCTATTCCGTCTGTTATTTCCTTTGTTCCGGCTGTTTTGGATCAACCTCCTCCACCTGAGATAACTCTGCGGGATATTTGGGCAGTGGTCGCTCGGATAGAGACAACATTAATGAGCTCTCTGCAAAAAGTTTCTCATTTTTCAAAAGAAACTGTAGCTAAGTTGGCAGATCATGAAGGTCGACTTGTCTCTCTGGAGGGTCTCAATGCAACACAAGAATTGTGGAGGACTGAGCAGCAGAATCTTTTGGTTAAGTTATCTCAAGACTCTTGTTTATTAACTCGTCAGGATGAGTTCTTGGAAAATGCATTTCGTTCTAGGAATTTACGGATGTTAAACTTTCCACGGACTCATTATTTATCTCCTGTTATTCTTTTCCAAAGTATTTGAAAGAGGTTTTGTTAATGACGGATGTAGAGTCAATTGGTTTGTCTAGGATTTATTATTTATCGTTAGGCAAGTCAGCTCAAGACTTATTGGGGGAGAATGAAGTGGGGGGTACCTCATGTTCAGTTAACTTCTTCTTCTACATTAGATATATCTGATCTTCTTGAGTTAGCTACAGATGATATTTCTTCTCGTGCTACCTTGTTAGTTACTTTTTCTTCAAAGGTAGGATCTTGCAGGCTTATTTTAAGAAGAAGGCCGAGAAATTTTGTGGTCAGCCCATAAAGATTTTTCCGGATGTCTCCAGAGCCACTCAAATGCGTCGGAAAGCCTTTTTAGAGGTTCGTCCACGCGTTTTGGCTCTGGAGGCTATATTTTATTTAAAATTTCCGTGTAAGTGCCACATAGTATTTCAGGGGAAACAATATGTATTTCTTGAGTAGTACAATTGCTTGAATTTCTTTCTGATAACTTAGGGGATAGGAATAGGGAATAACCTGGGTTAATCGGTCTCTTGGCTTGTAAATGGAGTTTAACTTGTATTTACCAGAAACCAATTTAGAAAATTTTGATTTTTGCATACCTTCTTGATGTGGGATTGCTGTATGGTGGTATGATACCTTGTGTAATGTTAACAGGGCATTGTACTGGCCTTTTTCTTATGTAATTGTTAAAATCATAATAAAAACATAATAAAAAAAAAAAATAATTAGATTGAATTCATGCCTTTCTCAGAAGTTCAAGGCAAGTTACACTCTGATACAGTAGATATTTTCCTCTCTTAATGGGGGAATGGAGGTGATGCGAGGTAAGTCCCAATTGTAGAAAAAATAAAAACATGATCACCATGAACAAATATGCTTCATTCCAAAAACAATTTTGAAGAGGAAGAAATCTTTATCACATTAATAAAAGGAGAAAAGGGATCTCGGATCAGCTTGAGCAAGCTGTCATAGGCATAGAGATTACAAGCCTTGGCATCCGCTTGCATCAACAATCCAAAAAACTCCTTTAATTGTAAATTTCCAATTTTTAATTTAATTTTATATTCTTATAAAGCCAATTAATAATATGCAAATTATTAAATGCGTTCAAAAATTAAAGATGCCTTTCCGCCCCACAGAGCATGTGTCACAGTTCCTAAAAATCAGCCAAATATTATACATCGGCTATGTAGGACTTTTTCAAAACCATACCAAATGTGTGACCGCACTTACCTGTGATCAACAGGCATTTCCTTTTTCTCCTTTTATTAATGTGATTCAGATTTTTCCTCTTCAGGGCTGTTTTTGGAATGAGACATTTAACATCAAGGTGGAAGAGTACACAATGAGGCCTAAACCAGTACAGGAGCATCTTAAAAACTGACTGCTGAACACACACAGCTGGATAAATTTTATCTGCATGCTTTGGAAATGAGCTAGAACAGCAATTTGTGCTAAGCTGTGATTATGGGCATAAAAGCACAGTAAATAGTATTATGCTGCTGCTAGCCATCTTTGCATTTATTTGAATTTCAGCGGATAACCTGCCATCATTTAAATTTAATAAAGGCGCAGGGCAGAGGGCAGCCAGCACAACCGAAGGCTAAGGCACAATGCTGGGGGCTAATGGGTTTAGCCCCTGTTCATAAATTTTATTTTACTGTAATTCTGCATTTATATTCCAATTCTCACAAATGAATTTTGCTTTGAGGTAGATAACAATAAAATAAAATGCCTGCATGTTTTTAAAATACAAATGAGCAAAATCTAAATAAAATACAGCCAGAAAAATACAGAAAGTCTAGTCTTATTCAGCTTTATCATACTGTCTTTCGCTGCCCTAACAAAAACTTCTCAATAAATCAACCCCAATCCTTCTACTATATAAGCCCCATACATAAGAACATAAGAGATGCCATACTGGGTCAGACCAAGGTCCATCAAGCCCAGTATCCTGTTACCAACAGTGGCCAATCTAGGTCACAAGTACCTAGCAGTTTCTTCAAAAAACACAGGTTCCACAAGGGCAAGCAGTGGATTTCCTGGGCCCCTTTTAATAATTGTTTATGGACCTATCCAGGAACTTGTCCAAACCTTTAAACCCAGCTACACTAGCAATTTTTACATCTTCGGGTAACAAATTCCAGAGTTTGATTACTTGTTGAGTGAAAAAATATTTTCTCTTATTAGTCTTAAATAGGTTACCCTGTAGCTCCATTGCATGTCCCCTAGTCTTTCTATATTTTGACAGTCATATATCTTGATTATTGTAATTCATTGTTTGCGGAACTCACTAAAAAAAGTTACTTATAGAATCTCTCTCTTCTGTTCCTTACTTTAACTGCCAGTAAATGCCCCGATGCAATTTAAACTCTTATGTTTGGCATTTCACTCATTTTTTGAAGAAGGAAATGTTTCCCAGCTCCTGCTCTCTAGCTAGGCTTTGATTGTGACAGCTAGTGAAAGTGGTAGTAGGGCTCTTTCAGAAATGGTCTCCCACATTATAAAATAAGTTGCTGCTAGATATGAAAGCCATTGGAGAGTATCCTTTATTTTGTCGCAAGATATGAATTCGCAAGTCATCATTATTCAAAAGCAGTTATGATGCAGTCAGTGGGTACTAATTGCATACTGGTTGCTGATCTAAGCCTTGAATAAAACTTCTTTTTCACTATGTAGAAAAGTTGAGAGGAGTTTTGGAAGTTTACCTTCGTTTCAGCCAGAAGAAAAGTCAAGGGGTTGCTCGACTCCCCTGATTAGTGCAAATTGGAACTCTGTGGGGGAAAGGACATGGAATGAAGCAAGATGGCTTAGCTGAGAGAACTTTAGAAGATTGCCTATTGCGATATCCCCTTCAGGTCAAAGAACCTTGGTGCAGAGAGAGATTTTCTCCAAAGTGTTTTGCATCTTCTGAGAGTTGCTTGCTCAGAAGAGTGGCATAAGATAAGTAAGAATGTGTCAACTCCCAAGTGGCAATAAGGGAGCAGTAATCTGGACACTCAATACTTCCAATCCAGAGTAAGGATATATAGCAGGGAGTAGAACTAATAAATACCAAGGCACATTAATCCAGGATAATGAGGAAGAGCAGAGGTAATGGCTGATTTATGGGTTGTTATGTGCTTTATATTATCTTTCAAACCAGATCCACATCTCCTGTCCCCTTCTGGCCATTCCTGGTGGAGGTGTACCCCATTTCTATGTTTTGACAATTTGAGTCACCCTCTCCCTCCCTTCCTCTCCTCCCCTCTTGCCCCCTTCTCCTCCTCCCTTCCCTTTGTGGGTGGTGCACAATTTGTTTCGAATTTGAAGTTTACATTTTCTTTTGAATGGTTGAATTTGTGACTGACGGTATTTATTTTATTTATTTAGCAGATTTCTGTACCGCCTTTAAGCCAAAGCGGTTTACATGGAACGAATAGTACTGGCTTATATTTCTATTGTTTGTAAGAAAAGTGTATGAAAAATAAAAGTTAAAAAATATATATTCCTTAGTGTCCCTCTAGTCCAGTCCCGGAACCATAGAGTTGTCAACCTCCTCCAGCAGCCTTGGAGACTGAAATACATCATCGCTTTGCTGGCACCAGTATAAGTAGGCAAGGACCACCCCCTCTCACTAGTACTTTCAGTCTCCAAGCAGCTTGGAGGTTCTGAGCCCAGGGCTGGGCTCAGTGAGAACAAATAAGCAGAGCTTGGGTTTTTGAATTTAACTCCTTTTGGTTTATTTCCCTGTTTGATTTGGTTACTTTGTTTTCTTTTATGTCAGATCTGCTGCTGCTGTAAGGGTTCCTGTGTCTGGGGACCTTTATTTTTTGTTTCTAAAGGATCAGAGAGTTCTTCCCCCTCCCTCTCTGCATTGCCCCAGCGTCTAAACGAGCACAGGGGAGACAGTGCTGATCCGTGGCCTCCCTGCTCCCGAACCCGCGTTGAAGGGGTGAGGAGCAGGTGGAAGGCGGGCAGTTGCAGCAGCAGCGATGCAGGGGCTGAAAAGCCTGAGAAGGTTGTGCCCAGATCAATCGGAGCTGAAGCCGTTAAAAAGGCTGTGCTCCGGTGCCCTGTTGGCTCCTTTCCCTCACTCCCCTCCCCCTCCCCTCTGGGATCGGCGGCGGTGGTGGTAAGTACCCACGCAGATCTGCTTTGGGGAGCTGGTTTAAACTGGGAGGGGAGGCTTCGCGGCGGCTCCCGGGGTTGCAGGGTGCTCGGGGCCTTGCCGCGGGGGGGTGAGAGAGTGCTTTTTTGAGCGGGAATGCTGGCAGTGGCCATTTTGAGGGCTGCGTTTTCAACGGCAGGATTTATTTGTTTTGGTAGACAGCCTTGCTCCTGGGCTCACTTGGGGGGAGCAGATAAGGAGCATTTAATGTGCAAATTCTAGTCTGATTTTGATTTTTGCCTTTAATTTACTTTAACTTTATTTTTGATTCAGTTGCCTTTGATTAATTGGCAACCGGGGATTAGTTCCTTTGGTTAGGAGCAAATATCCTTATTTACAGTGGTTTTAAATTTGAGCCGGCCTCTTTAAGTTTGTAGCAGCTCTCACCTTCCCTCCTCAATTATTTTTTGCTTGATGCAGGCCTTTGCTGGTGCGGATCTCTCTCCCTTGACTACGGGAGAAAGCTCTGGGACCCGTACATCCACACTGCAGCTGTGTGAGACGGAGCCTCTCCGTTGCTGCGGGATTTGATTTACACGGTGGAACCGGCTGAGCGATCCTTGCCGCAGCTGCCAGGCGCATCAGCGCGGTTTGAGGATCAGAGCACTTTAAGGAGGTGATAGGAGCAGGCAGTGTGGCTTTCTACCCTGCAGGTAAGGCCTTCGGGCTCTGTCGGTCTGCTGAGGCCTCCTTTTTTGGGGCCCTTTTCTCTCTGGGTGTTTGGACCACATGGCGGGAGTTGCAGTGAGAGGCCTGTGTGAGGAAGACAACAAGCTGAATAGCTAGTTTTTTGGGCCTAGTCTTTCTTTCAGACCTCTTTATTTTTGAGTTTGTTCTTAGTTTATAGGACAGCAGTTGTGGCATTGATTCCACATGTTCTTTCCCTTCTAATCATGTCTCTGAGGAGCATCTGTTAAGTCCCAGGATGTTAGGCAAATTGCCAGTTTTAGGTTCCAGAGAAGGTATTTGTAAGGGTCCGGCTGGAAATGGGCCTTTGTGTATTCTATACTGACAGTTGCCCAAAGGCCTGTGTTTCACAGGGACAGGTTTAGGAATCCTTAGGATATACAGAAGTATATAGCAGTTACCTGTCAATCAAGGAGTGCCTGGGCTAAGGTCTATGGCCACCAGAGGGCAGCGGATGCACTCAATGGGGCCTTTCTCTGACTGTGTGTATGCAGCAGTTGATTGCTTATTCTCTGTAATGCTGCAGCTCCTGTTTGTATAACCAAGATTGCAGCTCTTAAATTCTGTATGGTTTGTTGGTCTCTGTTGTCCTAACAGCCACAGCTGCTCATGACTCACATGTAGTATTCAGGGCCCCCATCCCTGGGGGTGGGGGGTGGTAAAATAAGAAATTGTGTTACTCCTTAGGTTCACACAGGCAGCCACCTCTTTGCCAGGTGCCTGGTTGTTTCCTAGCTTAAGGGGGGATCACTTATCGTGCCCTTCCCCGGCAGTTCTCATCTATTTCTAGAGCAGGATTTCAAAAGGAACAAGAAACTCTCTAGTGAGAGAGAGCCTTATTCATTTTGAGCGACCACGGTTGATTTATTCAGGGGCTTTTGGTGCCCTGAACCCCACGAGCTGGACGCTATTTGTTTACTTCCAGGAGTTCTGCTCTCTATTTCGCTCTTCAGCTCCCTGGCAGTCGTAGCAGGCTGGCAGGGGGTGAGCAACGCCTCCTGCAACGGTGAATCCCTCAGGATAAGGGGGGAAGGAAAGCGAGGTGCAGTGGGACCTGGGAGCTTTTGCAAGGCTATAACAGCAGTTCGGGTAATTTTAGCTGATCTGCTTTGATTTCATTGGAGGTGGCCGGAGCTTGATTTTTGGAGTCCTATACATCCTTTCCCGGCTGTGCCCAAAACTCTCGGGATCCCAACTTCTGACTACATATTCCTCTCAAATGTTAGTTAGTAAGGGAACATGGCAGATGGAAAATCACTATTAGAAGAGAGTGCATAGGATGGGTGCAATTTCCTGAAATGTGCAAAAAAAAGAGGGGCCTAGCTATGTTGGTTTACAAGAATTTCCTTCTGCTGTCCATAGCAGGTCCTATAAGGCGTTAGTCGGTTGCTATGGCAGGGTAATATTTGAGGTTAGCTGTTGTGATATAGCGCTATGATCCGCTGTACACATATTCAAGTCAAAAGGAATTATGGTGGTAGCTCTCTTGGACAGTTCTAAAAGGTGCTTGGGTGAGTGCCTTGGCCAGGCCCCAGGTGTGGAATGCTCTGCCATACGCATTATGTTATGAGAGGGGTTTTATAGTTCTGTGGTTTCTTGAGGGACAATATTCCCGTTTAGTTTGGCTTTGTCCGATTTATAAGGTTTGGTGGTAGATTTGTAATGTCTTCATTTTGGCTATATGTGGTTTCTTTTCCTTCTGTAAAAGGCGGCTCAGTGGAGAGAGGTCGCTGAATAGGACTCTGGCCTTTGTGGCTATTTTGGCTCCAGTACGGAGAGTATCTGCTAGTGTTCAGCGCCTGTCTTACTGGGGGCCAGAAGCGCGCAGCCCGGCTAGTTCTCTCGCAGCAGCTCAGATTCTGGAAGGCATACATCATATGCTGTGTTTGCGGGATGGCTTGCATGCTGCTTGGCGTCAGCCTGGGAGCTCCATCGGCTCATATTAGCTTCCTTTGTCCAATCCTTCTGCAGAGCTCCGCAAAAGTTCAGGCGGTCGCAGGAACGCTCCAGCGGCTGCTTCAACTTAAAGCGGAGGTGCCGGTGCCGGCAGCCCAATACGGTTGATACTCCCTCTACTTTGTGGTTCCAAAGAAGGAAGGCTCGTTTCGCCCGATTCTGAATTTTCAAAGGGTGAATCGGTGTCTGCCCAAAGAATTCTCCCGGAGCATTCCTTCAATCCCGAAAGAAACCGTAGTGACACACATGATAAGTTCAGTCAGCTACTGGCAGGACACAATGCATGCTTGCATGCTTTTTTGCTTCATGGGTCTAGAGGTGTAGTCTTTACCAGGTGGTATAATGGGAACTTCGCTGCGGGTTCTCGGCTTCTTCTTTGCTGACTCAGTTGCCACTGTGGAATGGGAAAGCTATCTTTCCTAACACCAGGGGCTAGTTGACCTTAAAAAAAAAAAAAAAAAAAGGGAATGTCCAGCTTGGTGCAGGCAGACGAAATGGGGCGTTCCTCTAGCGGGAAGGCTGTGGATTTCTATGCCTGTCATAGGGAGTTCTTTCTGCTGCATTGTGTTGGCGTGGAAATAGCTTCTCCACATCGGCTGAAGGAATTTTTGGTTAAGAGATGTCTTTGTACTAAAAAAAAAAAACCCCAAAATAAACCACAGCATATTCAGCTGTCCTGAATTGGCCTGTTCTCGATTGACATTTTGAGACGAGGCAGGCGCAGGCCTCGGTACTACGTTTGTGGGTGCACACCTTGCACTTCCAGGAGGTGTGGACTCACTGTCTGGAAGAGAGCCCTAGCGATCTTCTTTAGCGCGCGATAGGAGAGTAGGTGGTTCACTGAATCGATCATTGGGGGCACTGCTCTGTCCTTGCAGGCTCCCATTGGGGGAGTCTGGGGAGACGAGAGCATGCTTCCGGTGGTCGAAGTATTTACGGCAGTCTACTCGCCTGGAACAGGAAAGTATCAGGGAGTTGAAGTGACTAGAGTCTGATTTGCCTTATGTGGCAAAGGTGCATTATAGTGTGATTCGAGTGCTGGCGGAAGTGCAGGGTCAGTCTCTCGGAGCCCACGCGGATGTCTGGCGGTTTTTGAGGGCGGTGTTGCTCATGCGGCTGCCTCGGTGCTGTGCTGTTCCTCCGTGGGATTTGTATTTGGTGTTGGAAGCCTTGCTGGCTCCTCCATTTGAGCCATTGTCCACTGCTTCGCTAAAAGATCTCACATTGAAGACGGTTTTCTTGGTGGCGATTTGTTCGGCTAGGAGGATCTCAGAGCTACAGGCCTTGTCTTGTAGGGAGCCCTATCTCTCTTTTACTGACCACAAGGTGGTTCTCCGTCCCGTTCCGGCGTTCTTACGCACGGTGGTGTCCGCTTTTCATGTTAACCAAGTGGTCTCTTCCGGTGTTCTCCGATCGCGATGGGGTCGGATCTGGGGGTCAGTTGCGGCTGTTGGGCGCCCGCAGGGTTCTCAAGAAGTATCTCTCCCGGACGGCATCCTTTTAGGCGGTTGGATTGACTTTTTGTGGCGTTCGGGGGACCGCGTAAGGGAGAAGCGGCGGCGAAGTCGTCTATTTCCCGTTGGTTGAAGGAAGCTATTGCATCGGCCTACATCTTGAAAGGCAAGGTGGTTCCGCAGGGTCTTCGGGCTCATTCCACTCGGGCGCAGGCGGCGTCTTGGGCAGAGTTCAGTCTGGTCCCAGTGGGCGACATCTGTAGGGCGGCGACTTGGTCATCCTTGCATTCCTTTGCCAAGCAATACCGCTTGGATGTTTTGTCCGCGGATGATGGGCGTTTCGGCTCAGCGGTGCTTCAGGCTGGGCATGCTTGTCCCTCCCGTTGATATTTACTGCTCTGTTACATCCTCTATGGTTCCGGGACTGGACTAGAGGGGACGCTAAGGAAGGGTAAATTAGACTTACCTGCTAATTGTTTCTTGTGGAACTCTAGTCCAGTCCCGGATCCCTCCCTTGGTTTGAAGAGTTGCCAGCCTGATTGTTTCGGCTCCCGCGGGTGCTCTGCGTTGTCTTTGCTCCCAGGTGGCGCGGGATGAAGCCATTGGAGGACCCTCTTGCGTAGCGCTCTTGCCTGTCCATCCTCTTAGGAGGTGGTGTGGTACGGCGCTTCTGTGTTGTCAGACGATATTCTTATTCAGACACAGTCGATGAATGCAATTAATTTGTTAAAGAAACAAATAAAAATAAATAAATAAATAATAGTTACTTGAAGTGGAACATGAAATATTCTGTTCCGTATATATATATATATATTGCTATGTTGAATGTATTCTGGTTAATTCTCCTTATTTGTTGTTCTGCTTAGTGTGCTTTGTCAATAGGTACTGGTGAGAGGGGGCGGTCCTTGCCTACTTATACTGGTGCCAGCAAAGCGATGATGTATTTCAGTCTCCAAGGCTGCTGGAGGAGGTTGACAACTCTATGGTTCCGGGACTGGACTAGTGTTCCGCAAGGAACAACAATTAGCAGGTAAGTCTAATTTACCCTTTTGGGTTGTACTTCTGGAGAGAGAAAAAAAGCATTATACAGCATGCCTTAATAAGAAGGGCTGGCTCCTTGCAACCATCTCTCTGTACACACAAACCATCTTACAGAAGTCATGGTGCCCCAGGATGCGCAACACAGTTGAGATGTGTTTTGCTGTGTCTGCATTGGTTTCGATGCATCTTGCAGTTCAAGGGAAGAGATGGAAGACCTGTCTTTAGAATTGCAGGCTCTTGTGCAGCAGCCCTGCTGGAGAGTGACATTCCCTGGTCTTCCTGTGCGCAGTATAGAGTTCTGTCTTGTCTTTCCTTCCTAGGAAGAGGCGAAGGCTGAAGAGGAAGAAGGAGTGCCGGATGAGGAGGGCTGGGTGAAAGTGACACGGAAGGGCCGGCGGCCTGGCATTCCACGGACAGAGGCAGCCAACCTGCGAGCACTGGAACGAGAGAAAAAGAAGAGAGCACGCAAGGAGCTGCTGAACTTCTATGCCTGGCAGCACCGCGAGTCTAAACGGGAACGTGAGTACCCGCAGCATCTCCTACCCACCCCCATTGCTTGTTTCCCCATAGAAGGCAGGACTCCAATAGTCTCAAAGTATTTATTGTATTTATTATTTATTTTATTGAACGGTTTTATATACCGCCTTTCAGAAAAATCAAAGCGGTTTACATAGAACAAAACTTGAACATTTACATTGAAACTTATTCAAACAATTGAAATTACAGTGAACATTAAATTGTATATAATAAAAGAATAATAAAAGTATGGGATATGGACTGGCGTAGGAGTAAGAGAACCCTAAAGTGTGCTTTCTTTCCTTTTTCCTGAAATAAATTTCCTTATAATTAGTGGCTGTATAACTCCATACCAGGGAAACAGACTGAACTAGTCCTGGTTTTACCCCATTGCATGCAGGGAGATGTAGTTCTAATCTATTAAGTAAAAAAACAAGACTACACTTTGCCTGTATGCAGTGAGATAAAACCAGACTGGCTCAGCTAGTTTCCATTGGCATGGAGTTATAAGGTTACCCTGCCTGTACTGCACCAAGGCGCATCGTGGCTTATGCTTCATGCTTTCATCAGAAGGCCATTTTAAAACTTGGCCCTTGAAACTGTCGGTAATAAGAAATAAAAGAGAAATTGAGATTAAAGGGAGAAATGAGAAAAGGAGTAGTTGCCTAGAGGTGAGAGCAGGCTGAAAACCAGAGAAGCCAAGGTTCAAATCCTGTTTTTCCCATTGATGTTCCTTGTAATCTTGGCCAAATCAGTTAACCTTTTATTGTAAGCCCTCAGGGGCAGGGAAAGCATAGTTACTCACCTGTAACAGGTGAACTCCGGGAACAGCAGGAATTTAGTTGTCACATATGGGTAACGTCTGTGCTGATGGAACTTGCGCAGGAATGCTCCCCAGCTTCCAACAGGATAGCCTTTGGGAGCACCCCACTGCACCTGCGCGACTGCCTTCCCACCTCCCTCTTCAGTTGAATTTGTAGTTGAGAAAGGAAAGTAAATGAAACCCTACAACTCCTAAGGGAGGAGGACCGGTTATAAAGACTAAATTCCTGCTGTTCCTGGAGATCACCTGTTACAAGTGAGTAACTATGCTATCTCCCAGGAACAAGCAGGAATGTCGTCTTCACATATGGAACTCCTTAGCTCCAAGATGTCAGATGAAGTGATCTCAGAACTGATGGAGGTTTGCTTTGGAATAGGCTCGAGAGGTCATGGATTCTATATGGATTTCTGGTTTGTCAAAGTCCAGGACGGGAGTGTAGGAGTTGCTTGTGAGTCTGAAAGAAGTGCTGGAGTACAGCTTGACCAAGCATGGCATCCTGGTGGGAGTTCTTGTCCAGACAATAATGGTCAGCGAAGGTATGGATGGAAGACCAAGTTGCTAAATTGCAAATTTCCTTAATGGCTACCGAGTGTAGGTTTGCCATCAAGGTGGCCATGGCACAAATGTTGTGAGCAGTGACATGCCCTTCCAAGGTGAGTCCTGCTTTGTTATAGGCAAATGAAATGCAGTTCGCTATCCACCTGGAGAGCGTATGCTTAGATACAGGCAGACTTGAGACTAGGGTCAAAGGAGATGAACAATTGGCGAGGCTTTACAATGACCTTGAGTCCTTTTGAGATAAAAAGCCAATGCACGCCTGCAGAATAGTGTGCAGAGTTGCTTCCGCTCTAGATGCATGTGGTCTAGGAAAGAAGACTGGAAGGTAAATAGACTAGTTTAAATGAAAAGGAGATTCCACCTCTGGCATAAAGTGAGTGAGTCCAAAGGACGACTTTGTCATGCTGGAACTGGATATAGAGGGGATCCGCCACTAGAGCCTGAAGCTCACTAAGGCATCTAGCTGAACTTAGGGCAATGAGGAAGATTACCTTCCATGACAGGAATTTTAGGGAGGTTGTGGCCAATGGTTCAATGGATGGCTTAAGAAGCTGCGCTAGAACAATGTTGAAGTCCAAAGCCACCAGAGGTGGCTTGATGGACGGCTTGGACAGCAGGAGACCTCTCATGAAACGCATTACTAGCGGATATGAGGAAATGGGCTGTCCATCCAGTAGGTGGTGAGAGGCAGCAATGGCACTGAGATGGACTCTCACGAAGTTGGTCTTTAGACCTGTTGAGGACAGGTGGAGGAGATACTGGAGGAGTGGCTCCACTGGAACAGAAAACGGATTGAGATCTTTCTGGGAACACCAGACGGAGTATCTACGCCACTTGAAAGCATATATCTGGTGGAGGGCTTTCTGGAAGCTAGTAGAATCTCCTTGACCTCTTGTGGAAGGTCATTGCCCTGTGATTCTATGCTCTCAGCAGCCAAGCTGTGAGGTGGAGAGACTGTGGACTGGTATGGGGCAGTGAGCCATTGTTGAGGGAGAGGAGATCGGGCACAGATCCCAGTTGGACAGGCTGAATTTGAGTCAGACGTAGAAGCAGTGGAAACTACTGTTGCTGCACCTAGTGAGGGGCTATGAGAATCATGGAGCCCTTGTTGCGGACTGAAGCTTGAAAAGCATCTTGGGAATGAGGGGTATTTGAGGGAAACATAGAGCAGACCCTGACCCCAGTGTAGGTGAAAGGCATCCACTTGTTGGTTGCAAAAGTGAGGAAGCTTGGCATTCTGCAGAGTAGCAAACAGATCTATGTCTGGAGTTCCTCAGGTCTGGAAGATGTAGGACACTGCGTCTGGATAGAGAGACCATTTGCGGGGAAGAAGGATCCAATTCAGCTTGTCTGCCAAGACATTGAGCTCCCCCGGGAGGTACACCGCTCAGAGGTGTATTTTTGCTGAGAGATGGCAAAGGACCACAGGTGAAGAGTCTCCTCACAGAGGACCCATGACCCTGTTCCTCCTTGTTTGTTCACATAGAACATAGCTATTTGATTGTCTGTCTGTCCATACTGACCAGGATATGTTATGCCCTGAGGTGATGCTGAAACACCTGGAGGGCATTTGAGATAGCACGAAGTTCCAGAAGATTGATTTGGAGGTGTGATTCATGTGTTGTCCAGAGCCCCTGCGTAGACAGGTCACCCAAGTGTGCTTCCCATCCCAGTTTGGAGGCATCTGTCAGGGTGCATTGAAGTGGAGGCATCTGAAAAGGATGACCCTACGAGCAGATTTTCTGGAAAACACCACCACTGAAAGGATGTGGTTAGAGGGACAGTGACTTGGATCCCGTCCTGGAGACGGCCGAGGCCTGCATCCATTGGGAGGCAAGAGTCCTTTGGGCTTTGTGCATATGTAATCGGGCATAGGGAATGACATGTACTGTAGAGGCCATGTGCCCGAGGAGCTGCAGCATTTTGTGGGCAGTCAGATGGTCCCTTTGGAGTGTTGGGATACTAGTTAGATTAGACTGGTACAGCAGAGCTGTGGCAGAAATGCCCTGGACATTTGTGTGATCAGCAGGGCTCCGATGAACTCTAGCTTTTGAGTTGGAGCGAGCTGGGATTTTGCGAAGTTTATGTCAAATCCCAAGTGTTGTAGTACGATGCAAGGAAAGCTGCACCTCTTGTGAGGTGTCTGCTTTTATGAGCCAGTCGCCTAAGTAAGGGAAGACGAATATCCCCAGAGACCATAGGTATGCAACTATGACCACCATGCACTTTGTGAAGACTCCTGGGGCAGAGATGAGTCTGGAGGGAAGTACTCTGTATTGATAATGTGTTCCCTGAAAGGTGAAGCTTAGATATTTCCTGTGTCCTGGATGGATGAGGTTATGTATGTATGCCTCCTAATAAAGATCTAGAGAACAGAGCCAGTCCTGACTCTGGGGGTAGGGAAGAAGAGTTCAGAGGGAGATCATCTTGAACTTTTCTTGGACTAGAAACTTGTTGAGCTTTCTAAGGTCGAGAATGGGCCTGTATCCTCCGTTTTTCTTTGGAATGAGAAAGTATGGAAAGTAGAAACACATTCCCTGCTGCGATGCTCTCTTTGGTGCCCTGGGTCAGAATAGAAGACACTTTGTCCTGCAGTAGAGCACTGAGAGGGGGCTGTATTTGAAATTCCCCTGTGAAAGTGGAGGAGGGCAGAGTTTGCAGATGAAGTCTGTATCCCTCCTGGACTATGTTTAGTGTCCACTGTTCTGAAGTGATGAGGTGCCTAGTGACCCAGTCTGCCTGCTTTGTGGAGGGGATGGGGGTCCTCTAGAAAAGAGTCAAAAAACAGGCGCAGACTGTGGCTGCGCAGCTGGCTGAAGTTTAGTCCCCCATAGCTGCTTCTGCTGCTTAGGAGTCTGTTGCCTCTTCTGTGGTGCTTGAGCCTGGAACTGAGAGGCAAGATGATAAGAAGAGTAGAATTTCTTCTTATTGTAGACTAGACTTTCTGGCAGTTGCCTTTTTCCTAACAGGGTCAGCTGTTCTAGAGAGTCTCTTTAGAGTAGTGTTCTGACTCTAATTGGGAGGCCTTATCTTGCCAGTCTTTGCCAAAAAGGTGTTCTCCTGTGCAAGGTATGTTGCTCAGTTTATCTTTAACTCACTGTTAATGTCTGAAGCCATGCAATTCTGCATGCACCAATGCATATTGCTGAGGCCCTGCTTGTGCATTCAAAAGCATCAAAGGTGGCTCTATTAATAAACTTTGATGCGTTCTGGCTAGGCTTGACTTAGGGCAGGATAGTCTGCTCTTTTATCATTTGGAAGAAAAGGGGCAAAGGCTTCAAGTTCCCTGAATACCTCTTTGAGGAACATTCTCATGTAGAGGATATAGGAGTTCATCCTAGCAGAGAGCATGGAAGCATCGACGCCCAAAGGCATCGAGGGTTCTCTATTCTCTACCTGGAGCTTTTGATTCTGCACATCACCGATTCGACCACCATGGAATGGTGGAGGAGTTGCGGTTTTTGAAAGCCCGGGCACTTCTGTACCTAATACATGGTATTGAGGCATTGACTGTGAGGGGAGACCACGAGAGAAGTCTCCCACATATGGAACATAAGATCAGGAAGGATGCAGTGCACCGGCAGAGTGGCTGCCTCTTGATGCTGTTAGGTATCAGAGGATTTCTAACTCCTCTGCCCTTGGATCCTTCTCCAATATTACCGTGATGGAGAGACCTTTGGCTAGGTCTCAAATGAATTCCTGGAAGGACATGTCCTCTGGAGCCAACATGTGTTGCTGTTGTGGTAGAGAAGACTCTGAAGAAAAGTCCCGGGGCCCACGGGAATCGAGTGATTCCGCACCCGAAATGCTGGAATCAGAATCAGAGGACTTGAGGTATTGACGAGTACGGTATTTGACCAAAGCTCGATGTCTGTACTGGTGTTCCGAGTTATTGGCCTCGGTGAGCCGTTTGGGTTGGGAACTGATATCGGTGATGGTTTCCAAGGAGGAAATGGGTGGCAGCAATGTCGACACCATGTGCATCAGCCCTGATGTGTTGGCATCTGGTGTCTGTTGTTACCGATACAGGTACTGACGGGCCAGTGCCTGTAGCCAAGAGCTTGATAGACACTGAGGCTGCCAGTAGAGCTGCTAAGCTCCGCTCAATGACTAGTATGCGCTGGTCCATCAAGGTTGCCGATGCTTGGGTATAGGTACTTGTACTACCATACCGGAGCATGGCATCAGTAGCTCTACGGAAGTCGAGGCCTTGGGAGCATCTTGGAGCTCCTCTGTGACTTTGGAGGACAGGGCCTCCTGCTGGGGCTGGTTGGCAGGCAGATCCACCTCCAATGCAACGCCCGAGGGATTTCTATGCTTTGAGCAAGATCTACCCCTGGAGGTTTTGTCTTGCTGCAATGCAGGCTTTGACTTTGAGGATATCTGGGATCCATGAAAGGAGGATGAGGCCCTCGATGAAGTGGACGCCAACGATACTGTGTCAGAGGCAAAGAGTGTCCCAAATTTAGAGGCCTGGTTCTGTAGGCCTCTGAGTCATTTTTTGACAGAGGGGGCAGTCTTTCAGCTGGTGATCTGGGCTGAAGCATTTTAAAGACCAGTCATGTGTGTCAGTCACTGAGATAGTACTGGCACACTTGGAACATTTCTTGAAACTACTAGCTGGTTTCTCCATGCCTTCAATGGATGGGTAGGCTCTGGTAGGCTTAAGGCCTAAAAGGGTGTCGAGAGGCCCGTTTTTTGTTTTTTAGGAAAACTAAAATAAAGAGAAGAAAAGAAAAGAATGAGGGAACCAGCGATTGTCTTTGACGGTGCCAGTGTCTGGCTCTGTGGAAAATGAAGAACTGAAGAGAGGGAGTTGGGAAGGCAGTCGCGCAGATGAAGTGGGGTACTCCCAAAGGCTTTCCTATTGGATGCTGGGGAGCGTTCCCATGCAGGCTCCATCAGTACCGATGTCACCCATATGTGAAGACTACATTTCCTGTTTGTTCCTGGAGATCTAATCTACCCACTGTACCTGAACATAACTCACCTTGAGCTCCGGTTTAGAAAGGTGAGTCATTAAATCTAAAATCCCAAATATATTTAGTTTCTGTTGCTTCCCTGGAATTTGTCTGCTGTCTACCTTCCTCTATACAGGCCCCATCTCTTCACTGTAGCTCTGACATTTGCCATTCCTCCCTCCCCTCCCTGCTCTGCACTCTTTCCTGGTCCCCTCCTGTTGCTCTCTTTTCTTTCTGCCTTCCTTTACCTTTTTGTTCAACTTCATAATCTCTGGCTCAAACTTGGAGAGTTCTCAGGTATGTATGTGAGGACTGCCTGCCACTGTCTGTGCACAGGATAATCGCTGGTCATAAAATGTCTGAACCTTCTTTGATTTCAGATATTGCACAGCTGAGGAAGAGATTTGAGGAAGACAAGCAGAAGATTGCATTGATGCGAGCGCAGAGGAAGTTCAGACCATACTGAGCCCCAAAAACAACTTCATGTCTCCAGGAGAGCAGCTTCTACTACTGCTCTATGTGTGCTGGCTTGGAGAGAGCCTTGTTGAGATGAAAGATTATGCCTTTCTAGGTTGCACTGTCATTTATAACATGAGATGATCAGTTGTGTCAAACAAACTAGCAGAAGAGTTTAATTGATTTTTATTGCAGAGCCTATTTATGTTTGGCAAAATGGCAAAAAAGCTTCAGTGTGTGCAGATGTTCCTGCTTGTAGTACTGCGTTCTTATGTGCAATGTTTATCATGCTTTATCTCTGCCCCCATCCAAATACCATTAGTTACAGCAAATACAGCTCTTCCATATTATCTTGCTAGACCAGTCCAGGCAAGCAGGTTGTGTTCCCACACCAGCAGATTGGTGGAGACGAAGAACCAATGAAAAGCCCAGGTTTCAATGACATCCCTCTATGCCTCTATCCGCCTCAGCCGCCACAGGTCCCTTCAGTATTTCTTTGTCTCCATCAGATGGTGGATGAATTTTGTACACTCTAAAGAAAATCTGAATAATTGAGAGGAAAAGCTTAATTTAAACACCTGTGAATGACCACCTTGATGGTGACTCTTTTGCATGAGTGCAATGTAGGAGGCTCCACTAGACTGCAGTCTTTTCAGTAGCCGTAGCAGGAGGGAAAATTGGTTCAGCTCCATGCCCTTATCATAAGAGCCGTTGAACAGTCAGAAAGTGGAAGGATCTGGAAGAGTGCAGCAGCCTTGCACAACCTCAACGCTCCCTCTCTTCTCTGTTCCTTCCCGCTCTCTCCTGAAAATTTTAGAAGACTCTCTGAGATCTGCCTGCTTGCCAGCCTTCTTAAATGCAGTGCTGCAAAAGCCAGTGAAACAGTTTTCAGGTGAGTAGAGCTGAGCCCAGCACGGATCCTCTACCTGGGTCACGCGGTCCTCTCAAGTGCTTGTAACATGCGTTGCTGTGTGAGCACAGTTAACACTGCAGCCTTAGCGAGTCTTGCCTTAACTCTGTCTTCTTACAGGAAACATTGTTTGGCCTGTGGCTTCCAGCTTCTGGACTCTACTGTTCTTGCATAGCAGCTTCTGAGTCATCACCTAAGGACTTACACCCCCTCTCCCAGGTGGGGGACGCAGTTAGGTCTGACCTTGCCTGCCTTAGGGCAGGAGGTGGCAGATGGTGCTGTGGGTAAGGATGTTCATTCAGCCTGGGTTTCCAGTGACCGTACTGGTGGCTGCTCCCCATCTTCAAGGGGATCTGTGGCGGCTATATCTCCTGGTGCTGGGGGTTCATTTCCGAGAGGAGAGCGTCCAGACTTCGATTGTCCTTGCTGAAATTCTTTTCCTTTTTACAGCAGGCCTGCTTATTCTGGAGTGCAGATTCAGACCCTGCGGCTTTTGGGTGTCCCCAGGCGCAGTCTTGTGAGGAGCAGCCCGAGAGTGGATGCCCTGTTTGGTTGCCTATGGCTAAGCGTCCCCTTGGAAGGTTTCCCCCTGGAGATGGGGATCAGCTGAGATCTGTCTGCGATTTGGACTATAACTTGGATTCTGATGTGGATGAAGAAGTACTCTCACCTTCAGAAAATTGTGAGGAGGCCGATGTTATCTGCCTGTTCCAGGAGGAGGAACTGGAGGTGTTGATTCCAAGTACAGAGCAGGATCCAAAGACGCATTCAATCTTATAAGGGGCATGGAATTTCGTTACTGTCTTCCTATTCCTGGAGGTGCTTAAGAGCATGTTCCGGTTGGCATGGGATTCACAGACTCTCGGACTAAGGGTGCATAAGAGGATGCATGCTGTCCTGGAGAAGTGCAGTGTGTGGTTTGATATTTCTAAGGTGAATGCGCAGGTCACAGCGGTTACCAGATGACCCACTATTCCTGTGGCAGGTGGATTGGCCTTAAGTATACTGTGGACTGAAAGGTGGATTCATGTTGAAGAACCAGTTTGCTGCAGCAACTGCTATTCTTCAGTTGGTGATATGTGCAGGCCTAACATCTTGAGCCCTGCTCCAGGGGATTCATTTTCTTCTGCCGCATGATTCTACTGCTCTTTTGGAGTAGGCTGCAGCCTTCCTTTTGCCATGTATGGCTGGTATGTCTAGTGGCCAGGGATTGTGCCCTGTTGGTGACACAACATTGATGTGGCTCTGACACGAGGCAGTGGACTTCTCTTTCAAAGCCCAGTTGCCAGTCTGGCCTTAGAGAGATGCTTCTCTTGATTCAAATTTAGAGAAGCTAGTGAAGAACTTGGGCAGGACTAAATCTTTCTGTCTTCCGGAGAACAAGTCCGAGGGGCCTTTGAAGTGGGTAGGAGCCCTTTTTCCTTCAGCTTACGCCCACTCCTCCCAGGCAAGCTGGTCGGACTCCTGGGGGGTCTTGGGACTCCTGTTGCTACCAGTCTGGAAAGCTGCCTTCCCCTCTACTTATGGACTTCGAGCTCATTCTCAGTCCTTTTGTGGAGTGCTTGGGCCCAGGGACCTGGTCCTATCCCAAGGAGGACCCTCCCAGGCTGCGCAGTGAAGGTTTGGGAACAGGCTTCTCTACTGTCAGGAATGGGCCTAGGTCACCAAGGATTGCTGGGAGCTAGTCCCCATTCAGTGAGTCTAGGTCCTGGAGTGCAAATGGCTGATCCTGGACTCTTTCATTTTCTCCCCATTTGGGTCTGCAAACAGCAGGGCCCTGTACGGATCACCTTGGACAAGTTGCCTCTCTTGAAGGCAGTGATGCCCATTCCTCCAGACTATCAGGTATTCCATCTGTTTCATGGTGCTGACACAGAAAGAACATTCTTGTCCATTCTGGACCTCCAGTGTATCAGTGAGCATTTGCGTATCATGCACTTCTGGATGGAAACTTTGCGATCCATGATTCAAGCGGTGCGCCAAAGGGAGCTCCTGGCATTTCTGGATTTGACCGAGGCATATTTTCATATCCTGATCTAGGGGATCAGCAAAGTATCTATGTTTTGCCTTGCTTGGCTCTCACCTTCAGTTCGCTGTCCTCCCATTCAGACTCTCCACTGCCCCAAGAACATTCTCCAAAGTCCTGGTGATGGTAGTTGCAGCGCTATGGTGCCAAGGGATTTGTGTTCATCTGTATCTGGACTACTGGCTCAGCTGAGTCCATTCTCTTTCAGAGGTATCTCTGGTAGCTCCCTAAGTGGTATCCTTTTTTGCTAAGCTTTGGCTGGGTGATCAACTGGGGAAAGAGCTAATTGTTGTATTCCCAATTCCTGGGAGCACATTTTGATACTTGAGTGTGCAGAATCTTCCTGCCAGAGAAGAGCCAAAGGTTATTGGATTGCCTAATGCTATTCTGTTTGCAGCAGGCCCCTAAAGTCTGGATTACTCTTCAGTTCCTCAGATTGATGGTGGCAATGATCATGATGATGCAGTGGGTGTATGCTCATATGCACTGCTCCAGTGGTCCTTACTGACTCGGTGGTCCCCAAGATCTCAGAGGTTCAAGCTCACTCTTCTGCTCCCAGTGATGATGGTGGCAGCAGCATGCTACTGGACGATTGCTCATAGATTCTTCTGGCAATGGATGCCATTCTCTCATGCTGGGGAGCTCATTGCCAAGTGTTCTCGGACAATGCCACTGGTGGTGGCTTATGTTCATTGGCAAGGCGGCACTAGGAGTGCTGGAGCAGCTCTGGAGATGGTTCTTCTGTTTGCCTGGCTGGTGAAGAACATCCTAGTTTGTTGGCTCTGTGCATTGCTGGGGTGGATATTGTGGAAACAGATTTTCTCAGCTGGCACTCTCTGGTTCCAGGAGAATGGGAGTTGATTCAGGTGTTTCAGTTGTTTCTGCACCACTGGGGCTGCCCCTAGAGGGATCTGATGGCGATCTGCTTCAATACCAAAGCGTGCTGTTGCTTCAGTTGCCGCATGGAAACTGGGTCCGAGGGTGTCTATGCCTGATTCAACCTTGACCAAGTCAACACTTACTGTAGGTTTTTCCTCTGTAGCCCCTGGTGGGGCATGTGATTCTGTAGTAGCTGATAAGAATGCAATAAATAATACACAGAGTCGGGCAAAGATTCAAGCCAATTTAATGTGCACAGACTCAGATTGCAGTAGCATTCAAAATGGTCTGAGCACAGAGCTCAGAAAAATGACAGGTTATATATACTTTTCTTCTCCAGTCTAATACAGGCAAAACTCCTCATTGGCCACAGTGGCCCACTTACTCTCATCCAATAGACATCTCTGACCGGGCCCAGGACTCGCTCCCCCTGCTTGGGTCTTACTAGCCACGGGTCAGCAATTAGACATAACACTAAACATAATACTTTTACTACAGTATATTTTGCTACTTCTGCAAAGATAGTGGAAGGCATATCAGAAGTATTCTTAACAAAAGCAAAACAAAGCGAGGCTAAGATGTATCTCTAGCCCAGGCTCAAAACACTAAACAATCTTCATAATGCTAGACAAAATATTCTTACACTGTTCAGTTTCTCTGCTATATTTTCATCCTAATTACGAGGTCAGTGCACAATCAGCAAAGATACAGTGGCGCGGCATTCTACTGAAACAGACATCTAAACAATAAACAGTAAGAAAGTATTTAATTCTCTTATCTCCAGGAGAACAGAACATGTTATCAAACTAGAATAGAACGGTATTTCTTTCTAACAGCTAGCTAACAGCATTCTGTAATTTTCCAAAATCAGCAATAACATTTTAAAGCAGGAAAAAGGGCTTCAGACCTAGCTCTGCTACATACTAGGCCATCGCCTATCACATTCCCTCCTTTTGATTATTCACACCTGCAAGTGAGAAAGGGTGAGAATCAAATCACACAAATAGCAAAATACTTCAGACTATAGTAGAGGGATCACTGTGTGGTATAGGGTAGTAGCCCGACGTTGCTAGGATTCGTGTAGCTGCCTTATGTTAAGTTTAATATACGTAAGCATAAGGGGAGGAAACATGGGATACATAAACAGCCACAATCAATAATACATTTGATACAAGTGTCTTTGTCAAATCATATAGCATGCCTAGTGTATAAGCGGAGGGGCAGGAGACATAGGAGGAACAAATGACATATATACTGTTCATCATAGCAATAGGCCCGTTCTCATGACCCACAAAAATAAGAACCATTCCTATTAATAGCAGCACCTGTATCAGAGGTCGGTAGCAGTACATGTCAAAAAGGTAGGTAGCACATGTTTGAAAATTAGCAACACATGTATTAAAGTCCAGTGCTGGTCCAGAATGACAACCAAGTCGCAATGTTCTATGTCAACAAGCAAGGGGACACGGGCCGTACTCCCTCTGCCAGGAGGCGGTAGCCCTCTGCTCATATGCGATACGCAACGGGATGCTCCTAAGGGCGGACTATCTCCCAGGCCAGGACAATGCCCTGGCAGTCAAGCTGAGGAGTCTTCCAGCCATATGAATGGCCTCCTGCCTGTTTCAACTCTGAGGTGTCCCCCTAGTGGACCTGTTCACCAGCCCAGACAACATACAGCTGCACCCATCCTGGGTGGCAGCAGACATGTTCCTCATTCCATGGATGGAAGGTCTGCTTTACGCCTTCTTGCTGACACCAGAGGTTGCCAAGACCCTCTTCAAGGTCCAGCACTACAGGGCCTCACTGATAGCCTCCCGGTGGCACAGGCCACCTTGGTTTCTGCAGCTTCTTTACCTGTTGGTGGCACTGCCGATTCCCCTGGGCTACAACTCAGGACTACTCTCACAGGAGAAGGGGTCTGTCCTGGGGCCCCTGTCACTCACTGCTTGACTGCTGAAAGGGTAGCTCTAGCTCCCTTCAACCTCCCATGGGACATGGAGAAGGTCCTGGCCTCCCGCAAGGCCTCCACGAGAAGGGTGTATGCCTTCAAGTGGCATCTGTTCTCTGTCTGGTGTGCTGAGAGGTGAGCGAATTCCTTCTACTCTGTTCAGATGGTACTCTATTACCTACTCCCACTTGTTGCAGGTGGGACTAAAGTCCAACTCAGAGTGCACATGATCACTATCAGAGCGCGCCACCATTCCATTGAGGGCAAACCCCTCTTGGCTGAGCCCCTTGTATCTCTGTTCCTGCAGGGCCTCATGCTATCCAAAACTCCCATCCACCCTCCAGTGATGGAGTGGGATATCGACATGGTGCTCTTGCAGTTTACTAAGCCACCATTTGAACTCCTGGCTCCCTGTCACTTGTGGTACCTCTCCTGGAAGGTCATCTTTCTCATGGCACTCACATCAACTTGCATGGTCAATGAGCTCCAGGCTCTGATGTGAGAACCTCCCTACACGAGGTTCTACAAAAACAGGGTGGTGCTCCGCACACATCCCAGGTTTCTGCCGAAAGTGGTCTCTCTCTTCCACCTCAATCAGGAGGTGGTGCTCCTCACCTTCTTTCCGAGGCCTCAGACCTGCAATGCGGAGACTGTCTTCCATACTTTGGATTGTAAAAGGGCCCTCTCCTATCTGCAAAGGACTCGGGGACAATGAAAAGCACCCCCAGTTTTTTTTTATCTCCTATGACCCCAGTTGACTGGAGCTCCTAATGACTAAGTGAACTCTGCATTGCCCTTGCCTATGAGCAGGCTGGGATCTCACTAGATCAGCGGGTCATGGCACACTATGGTGAATGTGTGCTCCGTACCTGTGATGGAAATCTGCCAGACCGCCACCTAGTCTTCGGTCCATATCTTCAAAGTTCACTATTGCCTGGAGAGAGAGCCTTTGTCCAGGCTGTACTCTGTAATCTCTTCGGGGTGAGGCAGCTCCTGCCCTCTGACCTTTCTGTGTCCAGGCTACCAGAATGCTGGTTCCCCGCTGGTCACTTGGGTGTTGCAAGAGTTACTCTCAGTGGGGACTAAATTGCTGCAGCTCACTGCTCACCCATTGCAGGTCACCATGGTGCTTTTTTTTTTTTTCCTTTTACCAGTTCTTGGTAGCCTGTAGCTGGGGAGTCCCATATGTGAGGACTGACTTTCTGATTGTTCCTGGAGAAAGCATAATTACTCACATGTAACAGGTGTTCTCCAGGTAAACAGGAATTGGTCAACTCTCCCTCCTCCCCATGGAATTTAATTTTGACCATCTTAGCTATGTCATTAAACTGAGGCAAGATGGCATCCTTGTGCGGGAAGGGGACCAAACATGCGTGGTTCATCATCTAAAGGCTTGCTTCGAAAGCTGGGGAGATGCTGCTGCGTGGACTCCCATCTGTGCCATTGTCACCCGTATGTGAGGACTATTTCTTGCAGTCCCTGGAGAACACCTGTTACAGGTGAGTAACTACACTTTCTTGTTTCAGCAACTAACCTCATTAGGTGTTGGTGGTCCTTGATTAGCGTGCAAAGGCGCTGGGCAGTTGATTTCTGTATAAGGGTTTATAAGGCCTTGCAAGCAGTGCCATTCCTGACATGGACTGCATTGCAAGCAAGGGCTTTTAGCTACATCTCTCTGCCTCAGTGCTCTTAAATGGGTTTTGGTCTACATTTTTAAAAGCTACAGTAGTGGCCAAAATTCTGGCTATACCTTGACATTTAGTTCATTTCTAGTAATATGTGCTCAATTGTTCAAATATTTTATATGGTGTAGGAAGGAAAGTACACAACATTGGTTCAGAAACTAAATTGAAATAAAAATGTATCAATTTAAGTCTTATTCTGTCCAAAAAAACCTCCAGAAGATATAGTGTCAGAAGTATATTGTGATGGGGTATTATTAAGTCGGAGCCCTTTTGGATGTAGGAAACCCTTTGGCATCAATGATTTCAACAAGGTTTTTTTTAGGCCCTCCTTTTTGATTATATGGAACCAGGATCTGATAATGCACTCAATCAGTTCCTGTTTGTTGCCTGCATGCTTTGATGTCACAGTCATCTTCACTCTGGACCAAAGGTTTTCACTCGCATTGAGGTCAAGACTGTTTCCAGACCATGACAACACTTCCACATGATTGTCAGCAAACCACTTCTTGCAAATGGTTGCTGTGTGACATGGTGTTCCATCCTGTTGAAATTTCAAGTCCCCATCAAACCCGACTGTCAAGCAGAAGGCAGCACTTTAGGTTTGAGGATGTCTGCAATGTATTGTTTCAGACCAATGGTGCCACTCAAAACTTGAACCCTACCTCCACCATACTAAGACATGTATCCCCATATCTTAACCCTGAGGGGATGCTTAACAGTGGCATTAAGGCATTCTGAGGTGAGGTCGTCTTCACATATATTGAATACCATCACACTCATAAATTGAAATCTTTGTCTCATTGCTGCTCCAAATAACTCTTTTCCAGTCTTCAATTGAGCAACTCAAGTGTTCTTTGGCCTAGTCAAGCCTTTTCCTTCTTTGAACTGGATTCAGGAATAGATTTTATTCTTGGGCTTATGGCTACGACGAACAGTTCTGTTTGATACAGATACTCTGCTATCAGACAAAACGTTGTTTATATCATTATCAGTAATTCTTCTGTTCCCTAGAGCCAGTCTTCCTATTCTTCTGTCAGTTGTAGGTGGTGTTGACTTTTTTCTGCCCTTTCCCTGTTTGCAATTATTCTAGTCATCTTTAAGTGGTTGCGCAGCTTCTGAATACCGGCGACTGTTAGTCCATGGCCAAATTTCTGTGCTATTTCTGTAATGCTGTAGCCTTCCATCTTCAATGTTACTGCAGAAGCCCTCTTTTTAGGTGACCAGTCTTGTCTCTCGGTAGTTTTCATTCTTAATATTTACTAAGATCTTTCTTTTAAGTAAATACTAAGTGAAATTTATATCTTAAATAATTAAATTTTACTTATTTTAATTATAAAAACATAAAAAAAACTATTGTTGAAAAAGTAAATAAAGTGAAATTAGACTTACCCTCTTATTGTTGTTCCTTGAGGAACTCCAGTCCAGTCCCGCACCTCTGGGTAATACACCTCCTCCAGCAGCTTGGAGACTGAGCATGTCCAAACTTGAAGACACCAGTACTAGTACGGCTGGCACCACCCACCAGCTCCCAGTAACCTATTGACAAAGCAGACTCACAGGAGCAACAAATAAGTAGTTAAAGAAGTAACAACCAAAACAAAGTACTAACCTTAAGGTACCGAACCAGCGTTCTCCCCCTCCCTGGCTCCAAGGAGGAACCCTTATATCCCCACAAGAGAGGACCAGAGAGGCAGAGGGCTGCCTGAGAAATCCAACGCTGAAGACTGCTAAGAGTTAGAACACTCCCCGCCAGCCCTGGCCCCCTGAAGCATTGGTGACTCCTCAAAAGTCCGATGTCCACTGATGCCTACAGACACTAAGTCGACAGACCGATCCCTACGGCCAAAGGCCCTTCTCAAAAACACCTGGGTGGGATCCGGGACTGGACTGGAGTTCCTCAAGAAACAACAATTATCAGGTAAGTCTAATTTCACTTTCCTTATCCTCCAGTCCAGTCCAGTCCTGCACCTCTGAGATGTAAGAGCAGTATAACTAATGGGAGGGAGCTGCAACACTGTCGCACCAAAACAGGCATCCCCCATTGCCTGAACATTCAGGTGATAATGCTTACTGTAAGTATGCAAAGACGACCAGGTCGCTGCCTTGCAAATTTCCACCGGCAGCACCAAGCCAAACTCGGCCCAAGACGCCGCCTGTGCTCTTGTGGAATGTGCATGCAGCCCCATCAGGACCTGATGCCCCTGTACGCCGAAGCAATCGCTTCACGAATCCACCTGGAGATGGAGGCCTTAGATGTCCCCTCTCCCTTGCGCAGACCTCCAAAAATCATAAACACCCGATCTGACTTGCGAAAACTCGTTGTCGCCTTTAAGTATCGCTTGAGCGCCCTCCGCACATCCAAGAGACACAAACTGAGGCTGGCGACATCTGATCCCGAGTCGGTTGACATGGAACGCTGAAACATCTTTCAGCTGAAAGGAAGGCACGGGACGCAAGACCACCTTCTCCCGTGAGAAGAAAAGATATGGTTCCCAACAAGATAAAGCTTGCAACTCTGAGATCCTATGTGTGGACCACATCACCACCAAAACAGTCTTCAGAGTTAGATCCTTCAGCGAGGCATGGCTCAAGGGTTCAAATGGCGGCCTAGCGAGCACCAAGAGCACTAAATTAAGGTCCCACTGCAGGCACTGTTCCCTCTAAGCTGTGCGCGTGTGCACGCGCGCACACACCTTGTCGAGCAAGCGCACATACTTTACAACAGAGCGCACAAAAATTACGGTTCTGATAGAAAACAACACAGACGTCTTAAAATTTAAAAGTTGTGTATTTACGGTTTTCACAAGTTCTACAATATTTTCTAGTGCAATCAATGTGGTGTATATACTGTATTCTGACGTGTAGTCAAATTTTAAAGTATATAACTCAGAGTGTCGTTATGTGGCGCACAAAAATTTAACCTTCCTTCAAAAGCTGCACAGCTGATATTTTATGCGCACACAGCCTACAGAAAATTAGAGGGAACACTGACTGCAGGACCATCGTTCTGCTGGGGGCTGCAAAAGAGCCACCGTTCTCAAGAAATGCAACACGTCTGGGTGAGAACCCAAAGGCACCCGTTACACCTTCCCATGATAACAGGCTACAGCAGCCAGTTGTACTTGCAACAAACTGGCTGCAAGGCCCTTCTCAAAACTATCCTGCAAGGTGGCCAAGACCTCCGGGATGGAAACCGTCAAAGGTCTGCTTCTCCACTCACCACCCCTCAAAAATCAGCCATATCCGGACATAGGCCAGCAAAGTAGACCTATTCTGTGCCTGCAACAAAGTAAAATCACTGGAACCGAATAACCTTTACTCCTCAACCGCGTCCTTTCAAGGGCTAAGCCGTAAATGAGAACTGACCCACCTGAGGCATGAGCACTGGACCCTGCACCAGGTCGGCCCGAGACAGCAGGTGCCATGGTTGGTCCACAAGGAGCCGAACCATGTCTGCGTTCCACGGGTGGCGCGGCCGATCTAGGGCCATCAGGATGACCCTACCCCAGTGCACCTCAATCCGCTGCACCACTCAGCGCCCAAGGGGGGGAAGACATATAATAGGCCCTCCGCCGGCCATTGCTGTACCAGAGTATCCAGGCCCTCAGACATTCTTTCCCGTCTTCTGCTGAAAAACCGACTCGCCTTGGCGGTCATGAACGTGGCCATCAAATCCATGACTGGCGCTCCCCACCTGCGCATACGCCTCCAACTGGAGGGATCACTCCCTCAGGTCCAGGTGCACGCGGCTGAGATAATCCGTCGTCACACTGTCTACTCCTGCAATGTGCGCCGAGAGCGCCAGAAGGTGCGGCTCCGCCCGGGTGAATAACCACTTTGCCTCCTCTTCTAGGGCCACGCTGCCCGTGTCTCCCTGACGGTTGAGGTAGGCCACCATTGTCCGAGAGGATTCTGACCACCTTTCCCCTCAGACTCTACTCGAAAGCGCCAAGCACCCGAGCCACCGCTCACATCTCCAGCCCGTTGATCGACCACTGTGCTTCCTGAGCGCTCCAGACTCCCTGGGCAAAGGACCCTTTGCAATGAGCCCCCCCAACCCTGCAGGACGGGCATCCGTCATCACCGGGATCCACAGCGGCGTCTTGAGGGGCATGCCTGCCAACAAATTCTCCAGCCAGAGCCACCACCCAAGCGCCCTCCTGACTCCCAGGGGAGGGGAGTCTCTGCGACAAGGGGTCCATCTGGTGTGACCACTGCTGGAGCAGGGTTCTCTGCAGAAGCCGCATATGCACGCTCACCAATGGCACCACCTCCAAGGTAGCCGCCATGGTCCCTAACAGTTGTAGATACTGCCAAGCCGTCGGTGCTGCCAGGCCCAGAAATTGACACAGCAGGCGATGCAGTCCTTGAGCCCTCTGCTCCGGGAGAAAGACTCGTCCCTGTTCCATGTCTAATCTTGCCCCCAGGTACTCCAGATTTTGTGACTGAACCAAATGGTTCTTTGCCACATTGACCACCCAACCGAGGCTTTCAAACAGAGACACCACTCACGCCGTTACTACCAGACTCTTGTCCCTGGACTGTGTTCGAATAAGCCAGTCATTGAGATAAGGATGCATGAGCACCCCCTCCTTGTGAAGTGCAGCGGCAACCACCACCATAACTTTGGTGGTGCGGGGCGCCATCGCCAGCCCAAACGGCAAAGCCTGAAACTGGAAGTGGCCCATTGGTGCTGCAAAATGCAGGAACTGCTGGTGTTCCGGCCTGATGGGAATATAGAGATACGCCTCTGTGAGATCGAGGGACATCAGAAACTCCCCTTTCTCACTGCGACCATAACGAACTGCAAGGTTTCCATTCAGAAATGAGGAACCCGCAGACAACGGTTCACCCACTTGAGATCCAGAATCGGATGAAAGGAACCGTCCTTTTTGGGAACCACAAAATAAATGGAGTAGCGACCGGAGGCGAACTGATCCCGGGGAACCAGGACCACCGCTCCAAGCTGAAGAAGCCGCAACAGGATATCCCGAATGGCTGCTGCCTTTCCCAGAGCCTTGCAGGGCGACTGGATAAAGGCCTCGCGAACACAAGGGCGTAGCCCTCGCGGATGATCTCTAGAACCCACTGGTCAGATGTTATCTGGATCCAAGCAGAATAAAACTCCCATAGCCGACCCCCCCATGGGCTGTACCCTCTGCTTGGACCCCCCTCACTTCATTGGGGCTTTTTGAACCCCGAGGTGGAGGCGGCAGAGAAACCCTGCCAGCCCCTTGGAAACCTCGGAATCCCTGCCCCCGAGTGGGAAACTTAGCCCTCTGGAAGGAACCCAAGTAGGATGTACAAAAATGCTGAAAATCACAGGCCTGGGCCCAAGGCGGGCCCGAAGAACGACTCTGCTTCTGCTTATCTTCTGGCAGATGCCTGCCCTTCGATTCCCCCAGATCCTTCACTAACTTATCCAGATCTTCCCTGAAGAGGAGCTTCCCCCTTAAAGGGTAGCTTACTCAGCCGACCCTTAGAAGAGCTATCTGCTGCCCAATTACGCAGCCAGAGATAGCAATTAGCCGCCACCACCGACGCCATGCTCCTGGCAAGCCCACGAATGAGATCATAGTGAACATCAGCAAGGCAGACAACTCCAGACTCCAGCTTGGCTACCTTACCCCCCCCTGCTCCAGCATAGGGTCCTCCGCCTGCTGTAAGCATTGCGACCAATGCAGACAGGCCCTTGCTACCCAGACCCCGCAAATGGAGGCCTGTAAGGACAGGGCATTGACATCAAATGCCTGTTTCAACAAGGTGTCAAACTTCCTCTCCTGGCCTGTAGGGCTGGTACCCCTGCAATTCTACATGCAAATCTCCGGCCTGCTCAGAACTCAGGCCTGAACCAAACTGCACAGACAAGATGGATTCTTCACTACACTTTTGCTGTGTTCAGCTACTAACCTGCCCTCCAAGCAACTGCTTGCGCAGCATTTCTAAGTGTGCATACATACAGAAGCTATTGTCCATGGCTAATTTACTGCCCGCATGCAAGGACATCTGCTGCTTCACTGTCCTTGGACACTTGTACATATGCCCAGAAGTTACTTCTTACTATGGATCCTTTGTTTGCAAGAAGATGCCCATCTACCTCCTGATTCGCTGAGAACACCTCAGACTGCCTGGTGCCAACCAATCATCGGACCTATGACGGAGGATTCTTACACAGAATAATGCAATCTGCACTGGAACTTTAGTAAGGGAGTTGGGGGCTTTTCCCACCTGTTCATACAGACTTCTGCATCGGTTCCTCCCTGCTGTGCACTGCGTACCTGATTCCTGCACCCTGAGCCTTCCGCCAGACGGCCACTACGTGTGGGCTAGGCCGTCCTCCAAAGGTCTGAGATAAGACTTTCACAGATACCTCCGGTTCAGACTTACTGCGGCTCGCCTGACGGGGCTAGAGCCTGCATTAGCCAGCAGCCGCCTCCTTGGACTGTGCTGTTCCTGAGTGCCCGACGGAGCTAAGGTACTGGCTTATCTCTCCTCTCCTGGATGGGCAAGGGGTTAGCAATATATTTCTTACTTTTCCTCAGTGCAGAGCGAATCAGTGATTTATTACGTTGTCCAATTGTACATCTGTACTATAACCAATTTCTACCTCATGTTTCTAATTAGCTATATGTGTGTGTGTATATTTTTCTACCTGGTTGCCTATAATAAAGTCTAATATATATCTGCAGACCAGACTTCTTTCGTGGCTCATTGCCAGAATAACTCACCGAACTTTGGGCTGGGTATTAGTAGCTATTTCCCCTGGACAACAGAGAGTCTAACTTATTTTTGTGCTACTAATAATCCCGACAGGCCATTCTTCAGGGCCGGCGCCCCTTCAACTGGGAGAGTGGTCTTCTTTGTAACGGTCGCCACCGCGGCATCCACATGCAGAGACCAGAACACTTCACGCTCCTGATCCGCCAGGGGTTAGAGCAGCGACATTGTTCTGGCCCCCTTAAGACACGCCTCCGGCAGGTCCCACTCATCTTGAATCATCTGCTTGACTACCCGATACAGCAGGAAGACTGATTGAGATTTCTGCACCGCCTGTATCAACGAGTCCTCCGGAGTATCCTCCTCCGCCACCGGACAAGCAGACAAATTGAGGGCCTTCAGCGACTCCGCAATCAGGGCAGGCAACTCCTCACGACTAAACACCCAAACAATCCGAGCCTAATCTTCCAGCTCTGGGATTTCGCCATCCTCAAGCTCATCGCCCTCTAAGTTCGGCTCGACCTCTGCCTCGTCTCCCTCAGACCGAGGAGATGGCTCTGGCCCCCACTCAGTAGGCCAGGCTCTCTTAACAGGCATGGACCCAGAGCCTTTCCCCTCCCTGTGGAGCTTCTCTTTGCCCCGACTCCTGCCAGGGAGGGGTCTCCCGCTGTGCTCTGCTGGCACAAGTAGAAAGCCTGATGTAATAGGAGCACAAACTCGGGGGAAAAGCCTCCCAGGGTTCCAGAGGCCCGGGGTCCAAACCCAGCAGAGAGGGAGGAGGCTCCAGCAAGGTCAGACTCTGGGGCCGGCACGCACCCCGCGCCTTGTCATGCATCACGTGCTCCATGTTGGAAGCCTCCATCGCACAGCTGCGGCACACGCCCTAGTCTGAAATGGACCCTTGCCAAGCCCCACAGACTAGGCACTGAGGACACGACAGCATGAGACCGCTAACCCACAAGCACCGACGTGGCAGGCTAGTAGCCCCCTAGACCCGACTGCCAAAAGAAATACCTGAAGAATGAACTTAAAAAGAAAACTAAATTAAAGCACTGGTTTCCTGTTTTCATTTTTTTTAAAAAAGCAACCAGAGGCTCAAAAAGGCTTGAAGAAGCTCCCTACAGAGGCTTCCCTGCCCCCTCAGTGGCTGAGCGAGCTTCTACAAGCACCCCAGAAAGAACGGGAGCAAGTGAAGCATCCTGTTTTCCCACAGCTCAGCCGCCGCCATAAAACACGAGGCACTAGGTTCAAGTGCTTTTAGCGCCGAAAACTACTGCCCCGCCGGGTCTCTCCTACCTGCAGACGCCCTGGGAGCACGAAGGGCCTTCCCCGACTGTCCCGGAACTGAACGCTCTTACTGCCAGTCAGTCCTCTGTTCTTTCACTGGCACCACTGCTCTCCTCACAGTCTGCTTACGGCTTCGGCATTGAGGTGGGGGTAGGGGGGGGGCTCAGAAGAACTCACAACCCGTAGCTCTGCACTGACGGCTCCTCACCTGATTGTAGGATTGGGAGCCGTCCTCCGGCCCCGGCAGTCCTCTGCACACTTCTCTGGCCCCCTGCTGCATGAGGGGGCGGATCCTCACTGCATGCCCTGCTGCTTGGGGCTGGAGCCTGCCGGACTCTTTGATCATTTTTTATTTATTTATTTACTTTCCCCAAAGAAAGGCAAATTAAACCAAAACCCCTAAACCTAACGGACTCCTTATTTGCTCCCACAGTGAGTTCTGCACTGACTCACAACCTCCAGCTGCTTGGGGACTGGGCATATTGGGAGCTGGTGGGTGGTGCCAGCTGTACTAGTACTGGTGACCAAGTTTGGTATGCTCAGTCTCCAAGCTGCTGGAGGAGGTGCACTACCCAGAGATGTAGGACTGGACTGGAGGGACATGCTTACAAACACTGGTGATAAACATTCAAAAGGAACACACAAATGCTAATGATATAGCAGAGTAAAACTGCATGAATAACAAGTGGTCTAATTACAATAAATATGCAATATTATGTTCATTTCTTGTTTTAATATACAAAATCACAAATTTTCTGAATAAAAGTATGCTATTCACATCTCTGCTGATTCAATAAACAATAACACATTCAACCATAGACCTTACATCAACTAGAACAGACAAGGTAAGCAAGTAAGAGACCTCAATTATCATGAAGGGAATGAATTGCTGGTGTATCCAGAATGTTGGCCACTAGTGTAATTCTTTTTCTATATTGCATAAGGGGATTTTTTTTCTCATGGTGTTTGACATAGCTGAGTTCTTTGTTTCTTGTTCCAGCTTTCCATTCACAACTAGCCCTTTGAAGCCACTAACCTCATCAGGACAGCTGGGGGAAAGGAAGAGGGGCTTTAGTAGGTGTCTCTCTTTTACTTCAACAGGTACCAAAGCTCCACTAACTGAACAATAGCTTGGGAAAATTGTATTGCTAAGTATGTTGCTCCTATCCAGAGAGTCCAATACCAGTTGAAGATCTGGTTCCCTGTGCAGGATGTCTGCAAGCTGAAGCTCTCAGGAAACAAATGGAGGAGTTCAGAGAAGAGGTGGTAAGGCTGAGAAGAACAGTGAAGATATGCTTCTTGAAACAGCTCAGCTCTCCAACAGAGATGAAGAGAGTTGGACATGAGTCACCAGAGTCAATCCAACGCCTCCAGCCCTTGAAGAACCAGTATGCAGCCCTAGAAGTGTAAGATGTGAAAGCCACTCAGGAAACACAGTTACTTACCTGTAACAGGTGATCTCTGGGAACAGCAGGAATAAGACTTCACATATGGGTACGTCGGTACCGACGGAGCCTGCGCGGGAACGCTCCCCAGCTTCCCAAAAAGGAAAGCTTTTGGGAGCATCCCACAGCGCCTGCGCGCTGCCTTCCCGCCTTTCCTAACCAACTCTCCTCAGTTCGAGTTTAAAGCTGAGACAATAGAGAGAGAGAGGAAAGGAAAGATAGAAAAGATATACAACTCCTAGGGGAGGTGGGAGGGTTGTGAAGACTTATTCCTGCTGTTCCCAGAGATCACCTGTTACAGGTAAGTAACTGTGCTATCTCCAGGAACAAGCAGGAATGAGTCTTCACATATGGGGACTCCCTAGCTAAGATGACTGGGAGATCCCCAAGGATATGAGACCCTGAAAGGGGTCTGCGTCCTCCTATGGATCTCAGGCATCCATCCAGGGAAGGAGGGCAGGTGTTGTTTAAGAATGGAACAGGTGTCTGAGGACAGCCTGACCAAACAAGGCATCCTGGCGGGAGTCCTTGTCCAAGCAGTAATGGGCTGTGAAGGTATGAACCGAGGCCCAGGTGGCTGCTCGACAGATCTGGTCAATGGACACAGAATTTAGATGAGCCATAGAGGTGGCCATGGCCCTCACATTATGAGCTGTGACATGGCTCTCCAGAGAAAGGTTCTTACTCTGGTAGGCGAAAGAAATACACTGAGCAATCCAATTGGACAGTGTTCTCTTAGAGACTGGAAGTCCCAAATGAGAAGGATCAAAAGCAACAAAAAGTTGAGAAGACTTTCTATGTTGCTGTGTCCTTTGTAAGTAAAAAGCAAGAGCTCTTTTACAATCCAGAGTATGAAGATTCCTCTCTGCACTGGATGCATGAGGAGCTGGAAAAAAGACAGGTAAATATACCTCTTGATTAAGATGAAAAGGTGAGACCACTTTAGGCATAAAGTGTGGATTTGTCCTAAGGACTACCTTATCATGATGGAACCTTGTATAAGGTGGATTAGCCACTAAGGCCTGCAGTTCACTGATGCGGCGAGCAGAAGTGACTGCAATGAGGAAAATAACCTTCCAGGAAAGAAATTTCAAGGAGGTAGTGGCTAAGGGTTCAAAAGGTGGCTTCATAAGCTGACCAAGAACCAAATTTAAGTCCCATGCCACCGGAGGAGGCCTTATGGGAGGTTTAGTCAAGGTTAGGCCTCTCATGAATCTTGCAATGAGGGGATGAGAGGAGATAGGTTGTCCATTGATGGGCTTAAGGGACGCTGCAATAGCACTCAAATGGACTCTTACTGAATTGCTCAGTCTCCAAGCTGCTGGAGGAGGTGCACTACCCAGAGGTGTAGGACTGGACTGGAGGAACATGCTTACAAACATTGGTGATAAACATTCAAAAGGAACACACAAATGCTGGCTGTTGCAGAGCCAGAAAGGCTAAGTTCTCTAGCATCAAGTCAAAAACCCTGAGGAGGTTGGGACTGCTGAGTTGCAGCAGCCCCTGTGGACTTAGGCCTGGCCTGCTTAGGTTGCTGACGCTTAGTGGCAAAGTGACCTGTGAAAGATTGTTGGCCAGAAGTAGAAGGAAATCTGCCCTTTTTGTACAGGGAATCGACATTCTCCGAATAGAGAATAACAACCTATCGATATCCCTGTTGTATAGACCTCCAACACCACACGACGATACCCTCGCTGACATTCTTGAAGCCATTTCCACCACTGCAGTTAAGAAATACCAAATAATCCTAGGCAACTTCAACCTGAACTCAACCCCCCATTTCCAGGCAACCTCTTTCTTGGAAGCCATGGACCAGCTAGGATATAATCAATACAAGAAGAAACCCACTATAAAGTGAACACCCTTGACTTGGTATTTCACCCTAAGATGCCATTACAACCTGAATTGAAGCAACCCAAAATCCACATAACCCAAGTTCCCTGGTCCGATCACTATCAAATCCAGATCACTCTGTACCCATGCTTTTCTACGAACAAGTCATTATCTGGTCCAACTAATCAACAACGAAGAAAGTTCCAGCAATTCAACAAGGAAACCCTGATAAACTCGCTCAATGAACACTTAACCCAAGACAACTATGATGTCGAAGATCTAATCCAACAATGGAACTCTACTATAGAGGCCAGCTCTCAGCCAACATAGAAGTCATCAACCAGGGAGACAAAAACTAGAACTGAGCCCTGGTACACATCACTATTGCACAAAATGAAACAGCACTTACGAAAACTGGAAACGAACTAAGTCTGATCTACACAAGCTTAAATACCTGGAGCTCCTAGCCAAATACAAAAATGAGATCAACCTTGCCAAGAAAGCTCACCACACCAAAGTACTCAACAAGGCTATTAACAGACCCAGAGAGCTGTTTGAGCTAGTCAAATCTCTCACGAAGCCCCTGCCGGAAGACAACTGCAATGGAAATATAAAGGCCCAAGATCTGGCAAATCACTATGCTGTCAAACTAAATCCACAAAACCTGACTACCCAGTCACAGAATGTAATCACTACATGCCCCAAGCAGCTGGACAGCATGAACTCAAGTAGTAAACAGAAAGAAGGATGGTCCACCTTCCAGTTAATCGACGAAAGGACGATCATAAATACCATCTCTAACCTTAATTCAACAACCTCGCTGCTAGATCCCTGCCCAGCAGAATGGATCAAATCTACTAAGCAGGAAGTTAGCCATCTGATAACGCACATAGTAAATCAATCTCTTCAGCAGGGTATTATGCCCGCCCAACTTAAAAGATCCCTAATAAGGCCTATTTTAAAGAATAAAGCGCTCAACAAAGAAGATCCAACCTCATACAGGCCGATATCAAGCATATCCTTCCTTGCTAAGATTATTGAGAAGGTAACCCAACTGCAATTACAGGACTACCTAGATGAAAACAAAATCCTTGACCACCATCAATATGGGTTCAGACCACACCATGGAGTAGAAACCCTACTCATTGCGCTCCTTGACAACCTCATCAGGGGTCTGGAAAACAAGAATAAGAAGTTCTTACTCATATTCATTGATATATCAGCTGCATTCGACACAGTTCATCATCAAATACTTCTGCAAAGACTTGCGTCCATAGGTATAGCAGGAACACCATTAAAATGGTTCGAGTCATACCTCACAAATAGAATGCAACAGGTACGTTTCAATAACGAGCAGGCAAAGCCTTTCCCACAAACCCAAGGAATACCTCAAGGCTCAGCTATCTCCTCCCTGCTATTCAACATTTACATCCAGACAGTCTGTATGATTGTCCAAAAGCACAACATCAGATACCACTTATACGCAGATGATATCATGTTGTACGCTCAACTTGATATAGAAAATCCTAATTTCAACCAAATAGAAGAATGCCTAGGTGAAATGCAAAAATGGCTCCAAAATAACATGTCGATAAACCACAAAAAGACTGATGTGATGTTCGTATCAAGTAAACAAGACTTCAAACCTCCTGCTTCAATCACCCTTAACAACAATACCTATCAATCTAAAAATGAGATCAAATATCTAGTTCTCATTGATGCTAACCTAAAAATGGACATACATCTCCGGTTGACCAACAGAGCAATATTTCACAAGCTGAGAGTCCTTCAACCCCTACGCAACATAATCGAACAAACAGACTTCAGAACAGTAGCTCAAGCACTCATCATCCCTCACTTTGACTACTGTAATGCCATTTTGCAAGGGCTACCAAAAAAAACCATAAACATCTTACAATTGGCACAAAATGTATCAGCCAGGATCATCTTGAATAAGAAACTGAGGGATCACATTACACCAGTACTGATTGAACTTCACTGGCTGCCAATCTCTGCACGAACAGTATACAAAATACTGGTAACAACTTTCAAAATCATTCACAGGATAGCCCCATCATTCCTCGACAACCTCATAACCACACAGCCCCCCAACAGATGCCGAAGGACTACTAACCTGAATACACTCTGCGTTCCTAGTAGTATAAGAGATGTTAAAGAGGGAACGAGCAACCGGGCATACACGTACACTGCTCCCATACTTTGGAACAAACTACCTTATGAGATACGACTGATCAACAATATACAGGACTTCAGAAAAAAGCTTAAAACCCACCTGTTCCAAACACATTACGGTGTCACCTAGACAGTTTCATCACCCTCTCCACACCTAAGTGGCCTAACCCCTGAAGCTTAGGAGGCAAAAATAGATCCGATGTCAATGTTAGTAAGATTGCATATCTGCCAAGGTATTATACAACTGTAACATATGTACTTGATAAACCTGTAACTCTCTACCCGGTTGAACAAACTGGGTGATAAAATTTGTAACATATCTTGGTCAATCAAATGTATATTTATAATCTGAATTCAATCAAATGTATATTTGCTTATTTGTTGCTCAAACCTGGATGATCAAAATGTAATGTATATTTGTAATTTCTATGTCACTGTGGTGTACCCCTCCCTCAAATCATACTTTATCGTTTTATTCCGATTATATAATTTACTCCCTTGTATTTTACACCATTGTCCGCTGCTGATCGCTGGAAGTGGCGGCTTACAAATGTATACCAAATAAATAAATAAATAAAAATACTTCTTAAAAATCTTTTTCTTGGCAGGAATGGAGGTTGACTTTGAAAGTCTATCCAGAGCAGAGTTCTCTGCATCCATTTGAGTGGCTTTTATTTGCCACTCTTTGCCAAATAGATTTTCACCTGTACAGGGCAGATTTCCAAAGCCATCTTGAACCCAGGGTTCTAAATTAGAAGCCTGGAGCCAAGCAATTCTGCGAGCAGCTATGGCAATGCCTGATGCTCTGCTGGCAACTTCAAAGGAGTCAAAAGCTGCCCTGTTGGAAAACTTTGAAATGTCTTGAGTATGCTGAAGCCAAAGGAGGAATTCGTCCCTTTTATCCTCTGGAAGAAAAGGGAGGAAGTTGTGCAGCTTTTGTGCAACTTCTTTTAGAAACATACCCATGTAAAGACTACATGAGTTGATTCTGGCAATAAGTATACTGGCTTGGAAGATTTTCCTACCAAAAGCATCCAAGGTCCTGCATTCTCTTCCTGGAGGAGCAGAAGAGTGTCTCTTTGTACTCTTTATTCTCTTCATAGCTGACTGCACCACAATGGAATGGTGAGGAAGCTGAGTTTTCTGAAATCCAGGACAGGGAGGGACACGATACATAGTGTCCAATCTGCGAGAATGAGGAGAGAGAGTGAGAGGAGTCTCCCATAAATCAATCATGTGTTCATGCAGAATCTCATGAATTGGTAAGGTGACAGCCTCTCTAGGAGCCTTAGAGTACCCTAAAATATCTAATTTTTTTGCTCTAGGCTCTGATTCAGAGGTTACTGAAATAGAAAGTCATTTAGCTACTTCTCTTATGAAGTCTTGAAAGGACAAGTCCTCTGGAGGAGACATTCTTCTTTTTGGAGAAGAAGGCTCTTCAGGAAGGGCTATGGATACTTCAGAAGACTCATCTGATGAATCAGAATCATCAGAGGAATCGAAGTATCGCCTGTCAGGGTGCTCTTCCAACGCTCGATACGCGTATCGAGCGGTATCGACATCGGGCGTCCCCGGTACCGGATCGGTACCGAGAAAAAGCCCTGGACAAGGAACCGCTGCAGTCGGTATCCTGGTCGATGTCGATGCAGTCGGTACCGGCATCGGCGCTGGTGCCAGTACCGAAGCCGATACCGACAACGGCGCTCGTTGCGGTATCATCGGCGTCGCAGCTTGAATGAAGGACTTGAAAGCCTGCTGCATGGACAGAACATTCTGATCCATCGACGCCATGAAAGCCTGGATGTCGGTACCAGGAGAAAGTGCCGGTACCCCAGAGCAATCTAACAGGTGATCGGTTGAGGCCGTGCCATCGATGTCAACCTGTAACCCCATAGGAGGAGCTTTGGAAGCCGGAGCTTCCCACCGGGGTTGTTTGGCTGATGCAGGATCCTCGAGGGCAAGCCCGGAGGCATCTCGATGCTTAGAGGGAGATCTACCCTTCGAGGACCTGCTAGGTCTATGTTTGGTTACCTGAGATCCATCAGGAGAAGAAGACCTGGAAGATGTCGATGCTACCGCCGGTGTATCAGCAGGAAACAGCACATGGAGCTTAGCTGCTCAGTTCTGTAACCCCCGTTTAGACATTAGAGAGCAGGACGGACATTCCGGAATGGAGTGTTCAGGACCCAAACATTTAAGACACCATTCATGGGTATCTGTAACAGAAATAGTACCGCTACACTTAGTGCATTTTTTGAACCCGGAGGTTGGTTTTTCAATGAGGGAAATTTTCTTGTGGGCCCTGAGGCCTAAGAAGAAAAATACAAGTGAGGAAAAATATCGATTTTTTTTTTTTTTTTTTTTTTAAAGAAAGAAAGAAAGAAAGAAAAGACCGGCGGTACCGGTCCGGAGTCGGGGAAGGCAGACACGCGACCAAAGAAATAAAATAAAATAAAGAACTTCTTCAGCGGTGACAGGGCTCGACCTGCTGGCTCCGCGGCAAAGAAGAACTGAGGAGAGTTGGTTAGGAAAGGCGGGAAGGCAGCACGCAGGCACTGTGGGATGCTCCCAAAAGCTTTCCTTTTTGGGAAGCTGGGGAGCATTCCCGCACAGGCTCCGTCGGTACCGACGTACCCATATGTGAAGACTCATTCCTGCTTGTTCCTGGAGATAGGGAAGAACCAGAGCTCAAGCACCCCAAAGTCAGAGAATCAGTGACCATAAGGAAGCAAAGGGTAGTGGTGGTTGGTGACGCTTCTGAGAGATACTGGGGCATCCAGCTGCCAACCAGACTTGATGTCCAGAAAGATGGTGCCTGCCAAGTGCCAAAATCAGAGATGTTACAAAGCGTTTGCCAAGACTCATCAAGCTTACTATTATCCAATGTTGCTCATCCATGTTGGCACAAATGATATTACTAGGTATCCCATTGAGTGTATCAAAAATGACTTCATGGCTCTGGGACAGAGGGTGAAGTAGGTGGTGTTCTCTTCAATTGTTCCTGTTGAAAGTAGAGGCAGAGAAGCTCACATTCTGGAGATGAATGCAGGGATGGTGTCAGCGAGAGCGTTTTGGTTTCCTGGACAATGGGATGATGTTCCAAGGACTGAAGAGCAGAAATGGCATCCATCTGTCTAAGAAGGGTCAAAGCGTCTTCCACAGCAGACTGGCTAACCTACTGAAGAGGGATTTAAACTAGATTTGTTGGGTATGGGTGAAGAAAGCCCCCAGGGATGTGTAAGATTAAATACCTCTGTAGATATGGGTAAAAGGGACACTATCTGGAATGCGGTGTGTATAAATGGCCATAGCATAGGAAATAAGATCCCTGATGTTGAGGCCGACTTGGATTTAGCGGCAGTTACAGAGACATGGTTCACAGATGACCATGACTGGAATGTAATTATACCAGGCTGTACTTTATTCAGGAAAGCCAGGAGTGGCGGCACTGTATGTAAAAAATAGTATTAAAGCTATAGCATTACAGGGCTTAAAAGGGAGTGAGGAGGCACTGTGGGTTAGACTAGAAAGAGGGAAAGGGAAATCCATTTATGGTGTGATATACAGATCCTCCTCACAGGGAGAAGTAGTGGATGGAGTCTGCCACCCAAGCAGACAGAGTTTGCTTAGTCACTTGGGTGCTCCAGATGGCTGGGGTCATAGGATACAAAAAGCTGAGATGCTTTGCGGTGGCCCTGAGTCCATTGCAGATAGAAGGACAGTGCTCTTTTACAATCCAGAATATGGAGAACGGTCTCCACGCTACTGGCTTGAGGCCTTGGAAAGAAGGTGGGGAGCACCACCTTCGGCAGAAACTTGGGTTGTGTGCAGAGCACCATCCTGTTCTTGTAGAACGGGGCTCTGTAATCAGAGCCTGGAGCTCACTGACTCTGCAAGCTAATGCAAGTGTGCTACAGGGAAGACAACCTTCCAGGAAAGGTACCACAGGTGACAGGCAGCCAGAGGCTCAAACGGAGGCTTAGTGAGCTGCCAAAGCATCACATTGAGATCCCACTCTGCTGCTGGAGGGTAGATGGGGGGGGGGGGGGGTTTAGATAACATGAGGCCCCACAGGAATCAAGGGGCTGAGCAGAGAGGAACTTTCCCTCAATGGGATGGTGGATGTGCTGCGATGACGCTCATGTGTACTCTGACTGAATTGGACTTTAGTCCCACCTGCAAAAGGTGGAGCAGATACTGGAGTACCACTTGTACCGAGCAGGAGAACAAGTTTGCCTGTCTCTCTGTGCACCACACCGAGAACTGGTGCCATTTGAAGGCATATGTCCTTACGAGATAAGGCATAAGCCTTATGAGAAACCAGAACCACCTCTTCCATGTCCCGTGGAAGGTTGAAGGCAGCTAACACTATCCTTTTAGCAGCCATCCCATGAGTGATAGGGACCCCAGGTTGGGGTGTAGTAGAGAGCCCTGCTCCTGTGAAAGTAGCCCTGGGGCTCTGGCCAGGGGAGCCAGCAACACTGCTAATAGGGAGAGGAGCAGTGGGAACCAGGGCTGCTTGGGCCACCGAGGAGCTACCAGCATTAGTGATGCTCTGTTGCGCTGGACCTTGAATAGGGTCTTAGCAGGAAGGTGTACAGAAGGCCTTCCATCCATGGCGTGAGGAATGCATCCGCTGGCACCTGGGATGGGTGCAGCTGGCGGGGGCAGAATCGGGGCAACTGTGTGTTGTCCAGACTGGCAAACAGGCCCATAAAGGGGATGCCCCAGAGACAAAACAGCCAGAAGGCTACTACTGGATCCAGGCACTACTCGTGCAGCTGGAGGACTCTACTCAGTTTGTCCACCAGGGCAGTTTTGGCCCGGGGGAGAAACCGACCTTAGGAGCATCCCTTTGTGTGGAGCAGAGGGCTACCGCCTCCTGGCAGAGGGAGTATGACCCTGTTCCCTCTTGTTTGCTCATGTAGAACATTGCGACCTGGTTGTCAGACTATATCAGCACTGAGTGGTGCTGCAGCTGGTGGCAGAAGGCTCAGAGCCAGGGATATCGTCCAGAGCTCTAGCAGGTTGATTTGCATTTGGGATTCCTTCTAGGACCAGCTACTTTGCAACTGGAGACCCTCACAATGTGCTCCCAAGTGCAGTAGAAGGCATCCATGGTGAGGACCCTCTAGGGGGTGGGTGCGTGAAAGGGCATCCCAGCCTTAAGGAGGCATGGATTCTGCCATCATCCGAGGAAGTTTACTAGCTGACGGGTCACGTTCACTCTGTCTCTAAACCTGCTTGCATCCACTGAGAACTGAGGCATCACTGGGCTGTCCTCATGTGCAGGTGGGTATATGAGGTCATGTGAACCATGGAGGCCATGTTTCCCAACAGACAGAGTAGAGGCCAAACAGATAGCATCTGGCATCAGTGCACCTCTGGCAGCTAACTCCCTGAGGCGTTCTGACCTCTCCTGGGGGAGGAAGGCTTTCACCTGGAGGATATCTAGTTGCGCCCCTATGAACTCCAGATGCTGGGCTGGAGTAAGGTGGGACTTGAGGTAGTTTATGATGAACCCCAGGTGCTGCAAGGCATTTATGGTGCACCCGGTAGTGCTTTGTGCCTCTGTAGCTGTGCCAGAGCCATGTGCACTCACTGGGGAGGACTGATGCCCCGAGGAACGGGACTGGGACCTCGTCCAGTGCCAGGGGCTCTCTTGAGGCCAGTGGTGCTTGAAGACCGGTTCGACATCCGGGGAAGCCCTCGATGTCGAAGGTCCCATCGTCGGGGCGGATGAGCCGAACATAAACACCCACTGCATGGCCAGGAGAGTAGCTATACTGCTCTCTAAGATCACCATCCCGATCTCCATACCAGTTGGCTCCACAGTTTTTGACACAGGCAGCGAGGGATTTGGGCCTGGCATTGGTACTGTCGAGGGGGAGTCCTCGATGAGGATGGCTTTGGATGTTTGAGGCCTGTTGGCGGGTGATGACGACTCTATGCAGTGCAACTTGGGAGACCGCTCCTGCTCTGACTCACACCTGGGACTGCAGGGCCTGGAGTGGGATTTCCCCTTCTTCCCAGACCCGTTCTCCAAGGAAGTCTTCAAGAGTTTCTTTTTCTTACGTTACATCTCTGGGGATTTCTGCTTGGAGGAACCAAGGCCATTGTACTCCGAAGAGGCTCAGACTTTGTGGGGCACTGAGGTATCTGAGGGGGCCCTGGAGCATGGTGTCACCGGAGACTCTGCCACAGAGTTTGACTTTTGAAAAAATTTCTCCTCTTTAGGGCCTTTGAGGTCAGAGTTTGCAGTTGCAGTTATTTTCCAGACCGAGGTACCGGAGACAGCAGTCATGTAGGTCAGTGAGAAACATCATTTTGCTACACAGATCGCACTTCTTGAAGCCACTTGAGGCCATCAGAAAAAGGGAGTCCCCGTTACCTGGCAGAGTTCAGAGGCCTTGGGCTGAAAACAGGCATGAATGCCAGTCGAGGGACACCTCGATGAAAAAAGAGAAACAAATGAACAAACCTGAGGAGCAAGCCAAGGTGAGCTGGCTCGGAGACAGGAAGGAACTGGTATGTAAACTGGACAAAACATAACAAAAATCACACTTTTTCTGGGGGAAACTGGACAATGGCTGGAGGGCTCTGTGGAAAATAAGAGACTGAAGGAAGATGGCACCCTTGCACGGGAAAAGGACCACGCATGCGTGGTGCATCTCACAAAGGCTTTTTTTGAAAGCTGGGGAGATGCTTCCGCGCAGGTGCCAATGTCACCCATCTGTGAGGACTGACTTCCTGCTTGTTTCCAGAGAGAGAGAGACTAGCAGATTTCTACATTATTGTACTCCAATGTCAACTGCCAGGCACATGAGGAAGTACTATACATCCTGTATATTTAGAATCCATAGCAAACCTGCCATATCATAACAGTGCTACTAGGACTCACAAAGCAACAAACCCTATCTATCAACAGGGAACACTGCAAATATTAAACCAGTACATTTTGGAGAATATCTATACATTTCCTACTGGGGAAAGAGAAGGAGTGGAACTGTCACATAGAAACTACATGAACAGAATACTTCAACTCTGTTACACATGCATAACAGACTGTCACCAAACATAGAACAACGGATCACAATTTAGAAATAGAAAGACAATAATTAAATTGGGAACCCCCAAGGCCAAAGTTGGAATGTACAACAATACTGGAGAAATAAAACTATATATTAATTTCCTCTTGTACTAAACAAAACGTTAATGATGCACATTTCCCAGATCTGACATATTCCAGTTAATAAAAATAAAAGTTTTTTCTGCCTTTTGTTGTTTGGGCATTTTATTTTTCAGTTGCACTTGCCTTCTTTGTGTCTTCTGCTAACTCTCCATTGTCTGCTGTCCATTTGTCCTTTTTTCTCTCCAATTTTTTTCTATTCTCTCTACATTTGTCTCTAACGTACTATCTTTCCCTTTTTGTTCTTTCCTCCATTTCTTTCTTTATTCCTTTTTCACCCCTCTATCCTCAATCCCCACAGATTTTTTTTCCCTCTCACACAAAATATCTGTTCCCCTCTCCATCCTCACTCCCCCAACTTTTCTTCTCCCACCAGCCCCAACCCCACCCCCTTCTGGTCCTCCCCCAGCATCAGCTCCCTTCCAGTCCCCATTCTTCCATCCCACTTGCCTCAACCCATTTACAGTCCTAGCCCCCCAGTATCAGTCCTCCTCCAGTCCCAAGTCCCCATCCCTAGCCTCCCAGTATTAGTTCTCTGTCAGTCTCTCCCAGCATCCACTCCTATTCCCCAACATCAGCCCATTTCTAGTCCTGCCCCCTCCCGTTCTAGCCCCCCCCCCCAAACACACCAAAAGGGCCCCTGTGCCTGATCAGCTTCAGAGGGAGCTGGGGAGGCCCAAAGCCCCAGCTGACCTCTGAACAACCATGAGAGCAAAGAATGGTGCTTGCCCTCTCTCCCACGGCTGTGATAAAGAGCAGTCTGCTGGCATGCTGAGTGCTGGGAGGTCAAACGGGGTCACGTTTTAAATATCTTAATATGCATACATTAGAGGAAAGGCGGGATAGAGGAGATTATGTTTTTATATCTCCGTGGCATAAATGCACAAGATGCGAGCCTCTTTCGATTGAAAGCAAGCTCTGCTACAAGGGGGACAAAGGATGAGGTTGAAAGGGGTTAGACTTAGGAGTAATATGCAAAACTATTTCTTTACCGAAAGAGTGGTAGATGCATGGAATAGCCTCCCAGTGGAGGTAGTAGAGATGAGGATGGTATCTGGATTCAAGAAAGCATGACAAACACAGATCTCTAAAAGAAAAAAAGGGGATTATTGTAGTTAATATGGAAGGGCAGACCTGATAGGCCATGTGGGTTTTTTCTGCAGACAGATACTTGGTGATCTAGATTGAATACTGTTGGAAAAAAAAAAGGATACTGGGCTTGCTGGAACCTTAGTCTGACCCAGAATGGCATCTCTTATGCTCTTCAGGGCACTACCAATAGCAAGAGCCTTAAGACCATACAAAGGTGCCCTGGTCCACTGATTGGGAAGCATTGCACTAGAAGAAAGAACTTGAGCAATATTATGAACAGGAAGGATCCTGCCCCAGATGGTGAAGCTGTTCCTCCTTACTGCTTTCTTGTTAATGTCCAAGGCAACAGCAATAGTGTTAGCTGTAACTGCCATATTTAGACAATCAGGGCAGTGCTCGACATAAGGCTGCCCAGGGAATTATCTGGTGAGGGAAGCCCAAAGCCTGTCAACTTGAAGACCCCGGTGGCATGGGGGGGCTTAAGGCAATTGCCCTGTTTGCCCCCTCCTAATACCGGCCCTGTAGGCAGCTGAGTGTAATCAAATCTTGTTATGCTGGTTTTATATCAGTAAATGACATTCTGTGTGGTTAATATTATACATAAACTAGACACAAATCAGCGCATCTTTTCTGCCATCATGCCTCTCAACTGAAATTATATTAGAGATGGCAAGTATCAGTATGCATACCTAAACTGACAGTCCCCCTCACACCATGTACAGACAGAAGGAAAATCCAAGATCAGTGGCTGCAAAGAAATACAAGAGATTGGACTCAGTGGACACTGTTATTAGTTCTCACAGCAAATGTACTAAGTCTCAATTGGGCAAAAAACTCCAGAACACAAATATCAAAGGAACTGAGGGGGCAGTCCTAAGGAAACTAATTTAAATCAAAGCCTCCCCTCTTCTCCCCAAGAAAAAAAAAATTCAGGGCTTCTCTCCTCCCTTATTCCTAGCCAGTAAAGTCTCCATCTTCCTCCCCATTGCTAAGATGACCCCTGGAACCTTCCCACCTAAGCCGTGCTGTTTTCTATTGGGGTAGTCTGACCAAGGATCTGCTCCTAGTCATGAACACAAACATGCTAATGGTTCAAATTTTCTGCCTTACTTTGATCAGATCCAGAAAGAGGAAAATCTTACCAGAAATAAAAAATGCTGCAGGACTTCTCTACAAGATGGAGATCAATGATGTACCGGTATCCATGGGATGATACAAGAATGTCATCACATTTGATATTTTATTAGTCTGTCACCAGCAGTAGGACAAAGAATATCAAAGGTTCAAGACTGGTGTGAATGTTACAGAATAACCACTATTGAACGAGTGACATATATATCCAGAGTTATATATTTAAAATTATGGCAGAATACAAATTTCTCAAGTCTCACTTTAACAATGGCAACCAAAAAATTGAGGGTTTATGAATAGGGTTTCCAGCTAGCTGGTTTTCATTATCCAAGGGTGGCAGCTAACATGGCTTTTGGATTGATAGCTATGGTGCTGATACAACACTGCTCCATGCTTCTTCCCAGCAGCAGTCTGTCAACATGACAATCAAGAAAGCCCATATGCTCATGGTTCCAATGGCAGCTATTCCTCCTTGGTATAGGTTAATGATCTGGTCACATAGATGGAAGAAAGCCTTTCAAATCAATGAAAAGATCAGTTCTTGGCAAATATATAATAGTCCTCAGTACATTAATATATTATAATTCTCAAAACACTTTTTTTTAATTATAAAGAAAATAGAACTTTCAGTTGTGTGCTCTTAAAAGGTATCTAAGTAACGTGGTTAGTGTGAGATGCATCCTTTATGAACACACATGCAAAATGTTTTGGAAAAAAATGTTTATAAAGATGATGTACTGGTTTTTGAACTCAGGAAAGCATAGTTACCGTGGACAGCAGGAATAAGTCCTCACTTATGGGCGACATCCCCAATGGAGCCCCACACAGAAACATTCCCCAGCTTCCAATGGAAGCTTTTGAGAGGCTCCATCATGCATGTGTGCTTGCGTACCTGCCTTCCCGCTTACCATGGCACCATCTTCTTTAGAAAAATAGAAAAGCTGTAGCCCAAAAACAATTCCTCGGTGAGGTGGGAGGGTTGTGAGGAGTTATTCCTGCTGTCCACAGGGAACACCCATTACAGGTGAGTAAACTACACCTTCGCAGTGGACATGCAGGAAGTGCTCACCTATAGGACTCCCAAGCTACAGGCTACAGCAAACAGAAGAGGCCAAAAGCCCAACAGGGGCAACAGAACTGGAAAACAGAAACAGCAGGGCTAGCCTCGCTAGGGGACTCAAATGATTCAGCATCTTCAGAGTACTGCATCACTGAGGAATACACTTTTTGGCAGCCTGGACAGATAAAAGGGCCAGTGGGAAGGCATTGGAATTTAATTCCCAAAGAGATGCCAAAACATAGCTTGGACGAAGTTGCTATCGTATTGGGAATCCCTTTCCAGACAGTAATGAGCTGTGAATGTGTGGACCGAAGACCACATAGCAACCCTGCAGATCTCCTCCATGGAGACTGAGTGCAAGTTGGTTACCAATGCAGTCATGGCTCTGACACTGTGAGCCGTGACATGATCATCAAGGTTTAGCCTGGGCATAAGCCAAAGAGATGCAGTCTGCTAGTCAAACTGACAGAGTGCATTTGGAAGCAGCAACCCCCAGCTCCCTAGAGTCAAAATAGAAACAGCTGGGTGGACTTATGGTGGGACTTCATTGACTCAAGGTAGAAAGCCAAGGCTTGCTTGCAGAACATGTGCAGACCTGCCTCCCCTCTATTGGCATGAGGCTGGAGGAAGCAAGTTGGCAGTATGACCAACTGATTGCGATGGAAACCAGATGCGTGCGCAAGACTACCCTATTATGGTGGAACCTGGTGTACGGCAGGTGGGCCACCAAGGCCTGGAGCTCACTGTGCCAAAGTGACTACCACCAGGAACAAGACCTTCCAGGTCAGAAACCTGAGAGGACAGGAAGCGAGCGGCTCAGAGGGAGCTGACAAAAGCTGTGCCAGAACCACATTAGGTCCCAAACCACCGGCAGGGGCTTGAGTGGAGGTTTAGAAAGAAGTAAGCTCAACATAAAGTGAACCACCAGGGGCTTCCCCTCTGAGCCATGATGGTAGGCCCCAATCGCGCTCAGGTGGACTCTGAATTGGACTTGAGACATGAGTCTGAGAGGTGCAGGAGATACTGCAGCAACCTGTCCACGGTGCAGGAGAAGGGATCCAGGGCCCGGTTTGTGTACCAGGAGGAGAACCTTCGCCACTTTAACGCATTAGATCTTCACGTACAAGACTTGTGGGAGACCAGAAGGACTCCTGTAACATTCTCGGGCAGGTTGAGCTCTGAGAGGACTATTCACTCAACATCCACTCTATAAGGGCCAAGGACCAGATGCTGGGATGCAGCAAGGTCCCAACCTCCTGAGAGATGAGATCTGAGGCAAAGCCCAGCCATAGAGGCTCCCTCAGAGAGCTGGAGCAGCAGAGGGAACCATGGCTGTCTGGGCCAATACAGGGAGGATATAGCGTTATTAAAAAAAAAAAAAAGGTACAGAGAAGAGCAACCAAAATGGTAAAGGAGATGGAAGGATATTCCTATGAGGAGATGCTAAAAGGGTTAGGGCTCTTCAACCTGGAAAAGAGACGGGAGATATGATAGAGGTCTATAAATTAATGGAGTGGAACTGGTAAACGTAGATTGATTGTTTACGCCATCAAAATATAGAAGGACTAGGGGACATGCAATGAAGCTACAGGGTAACCTATTTAAGACTAATAAGATAAAATATTTTTTCACTCAACGTGTTATCAAACTCTGGAATCTGCTACTGGAGGATGTTGTAAAAGCTGTTAGTGTGGCCGGGTTTAAAAAAGGTTTGGACAAGTTCCTGGAGGAAAGGTCCATAAACCATTATTAAAGGGGACCCGGGATATCCACTGTTTGCCCCAATACAAGCATTGTGGAACCTGTGACTCTTTGGAAAACTGCTAGGTACTTGTGACCTAGATTGGCCACTGTTAGAAACAGGATACCGGGCTTGATGTACCTTTGTCTGACTTAGTATGGCATATCTTATGTTCTTATCTAGGTAGAGTCCAGCCACTTGCTGACCATTGGCACCATGTTGGGGTTTCTCCCACATCCTCATTTGCAGGCTCTGCAAGATCTGATGCACCAGCACTGTCACAGTCGCCTTCGGGACAGAATGATACTGGAGGATCTCCAGCTCGTCCGTACTGTGTTCATCTTTGGACTCCAGGGAGAAGGGAATGGTCTTGGCCATATACCACATGAAGTCCTGGAGGACATGTCCTCTGGGGGCGACTTTGTCGCTCCTAAGGAGGAGAGGGATCAGAGGAGAGCTCAGGGGATCTGCTCCTGGACACCTCAGATTCCACCTCGGTCATCAAATCCCTGTCCCTGCCTGGGCAGGTGTCAGGGTCTGGGGCTTGGAGCTCTTAGGCTTGCGAGGGTCTTGGCCCACACCCTTGCCCTTGTGACCCTGCTGGGGGGCCTGGTATTGGGGGCAGCTTCTCTGAAAAGGGGGTAGCTTCTCTGAAAAGGGGGCCTCTTCCCTGATGTTTTTTTTCTTAGGAAGGGTGGAGGTCTTCCTGGAAAGCAGAGTCCTCATAAGGAACTCTGTCTTACTCTCTGCTGCCTTTTCCTCCATCAGTTTACTGAATAGGTTTTCACAGAGGCAGGGGGACATCAAGGAGTTTTCTTCTGGACCCACTGCTCGAGGTCTGATGCCTGGAGCCAGGGTTGGCGGCGAGCACCAATGCTTGTGGTGGCTAACCTTGCATTTGACGCAAAGCCATCATAGGCAGCCCATGACATGTACTCGAGCACTCCCAATGCACTTCGTGAGGGTTTGGAACTGCTGAAGGTTATCCCCACTGAGGCCCAAGAAACCTGTGAGTTCCTTTGCCAGGTCTCGGAGATGCATGCCAATATACAGCTGGTAGGCTTGGATTTGGCAACCCAGCGTTGAGCCCTGGTAGCATTTGTGGCCGAAGATGTTGAGGGCACAGGACTCCCTGCCCAGGAGCCTGGAGGAGTGAGTCTTCGGGCTCTTTTGCCAGCACATGGTTAACTCCACCACCATGGAAGTGTGTGGGAGTTGCGACTTCCGGAAGCCAGGGCCCCGCGGGACCCGGTACATGGTGTCTGCTAACTATGGGTACCGATGCTGGTATCTCCCAAATGCAGAGGAGAAGCCACCAGAGGATGGCGGGGACAGGAACTGTCAGGGCCTCCTTGGGTGGAGCCTTGTATTGGAGGATTTTAAGTTCCTCTGTGCGAGGGTCCCCCTCTGACTTTGTTTGAGACATGGCAAAAGCCTTGTCCCTCATCCCAAACTCGAGGAAGGATGTGTCCTTGGGCGGGGACCGGTGCTGCGACGTCACGGTGCTTCCGCGTCTCTGTGGATGCCTTGTTTTGAAACTCCCAGTTGGAGTAGTCAGTCAAGGGACTCGACAACCGACAGCACCTAGGGTGCAGACCCCAGGCTGGGACCCTGGTGACCCACAGCGGCTGCATGGCTGGAGCCACAAATGCTTGCTGGGGAGGATCTCACTCCTGAGGACTAGGAGCAAGATAGAGACCCACGCTGACAATCAACTTGAGGATCGTTTCAGTGGCCCAAGGCCCCATGGTCTCAGCATACGCACAGGTGGGGCCAGGTGTCAACACCTGCTGCGAGGCGAGGAAGGCAGTAACACTGCGCTCCAGTGCCATCATCCTGGCTTCCCACTCAGGAGTGGCAGCCTTCGACACAGACACCGGGTTCAGCATCTGTGAGGAGAGGAAGTCCTCGATGAGACATGCTTTGGGGGTCTGGGACTCGTCACCGGAGGCCTCCATGTCTGTTCAGTGAACTTTTGCTGGCTGCTCCCACTCCAACTCTTCAGGTTCTATCTATGGGCTGTGGGACCTGGCCCGGGGTTTACCCTGCATGTCAGAGTCCCAGGATGAAGTCCTTGAGGATTTCTTCTTCTTTTTGCATTCCCACTCCGGGGCACCTTTGTCAGAGTGTCCGCAGACCTGATTGGGCACCGTTGAGGCTTTACATGACTCAGAGGACCCACGCAGGGCCTTAGAGTGCGAGACTTTCGGGGAAGAGTCTGATCTGTGGAAGATGTCATCTTGCTTCTGCTGATGCTGGATGACTTTCATGGACATCTTTTTACACAGGGTGCAGACCTCCGGGTCATGGTCAGCCCCTAGACACCGGAGGCAGCAATTGTGTGTAATGGTGAGAGACATGTTTTTTGCGTACCGATCACACTTTTTGAACCCACTGGGGCATAAAGAACCCTGGCGAGGTTGAAAACCCTTGACGCGGCTAGCGGATAGAAAAAAGGCATGAACCGCGTTGGGGAAAAAACATCCAACAATAGGTCCGAGACTCGATGCTGGAGCAAGTGAGCTCAGAGGCAGGAAAGGGATCAGTGCAACCGGAGAAAGTAAAAACAGTTTAATGCACAATTTAATCAACTTTGTTCGGGGAATTAAGACAGATGTCTGTTGGGCTCTGCGGAAAAAAGGATATTAAGATAGCACCCTTAGGCGGGAAGGGGACCATGCATGTGTGGTGGCATCTCCCAAAGGCTTTCTTTGACAGTTGGGGGAGATGCTTCCGCGAGGGCTCCATCAGTGCCGACGTCACCCATATGTGAGGACTGACTTCCTGCTTGTTCCTGGAGAAACGTTTGATAGCGAGATAGTCATAGTAACCGGCGTCAATTTGATCTCCATCCCAATAAGCCTGCATCGGCAGGCAGCGCATAGATCTCGAGGATCGTCTGTATTGCCCGAAGTGGTGATGCCCTAGGCACCAAGAGGCCAGCTGATTGCGTGGTCAACACCACTGCCATATGGGCTTTGAGGGCTCAAAGGCGTCCCTCCAAGGCTGCTGTCTCCGAAAGCATCAGGGCTGGAATTACAACTTCAGCCACCGGCTCTAGCACACCTGTTACAGAATCCACGATGGTGTGGACATCAGGAGATTCCCAGCACCCCTCCAGTACCCTAGGTGACTATCCCTCTTGAAGTATTTTAGTGGGCTGCTCCCAGCCATCGCTCTCCAGGTCATGTTGGGAAGGGCTCCAATGTCTGTGCATGTGGATCTTAGCCTGGTGCTCGGATGCCCTCTTCAACGATGGGGGTACATGAAGTTGATTCCGGGTGAAGGTAGATAGAGATCCTTCGCTCCAGGGCACTGCAGCCCCTTGGCTCAGAGTTTGCTCGGGCTCCTCTCAATGCTGATGCCTCTGCAGTGCCGTGTGAGGACACTGGGGCTGAAGATGCAGGATCTGTCGGTCTGAAGAGGGACTCTCGCTGCTTCCCCAACTCTTTAGGCTCCTTCCTGTCATCTGCAAACATAGGTTGCAAGAGGTGGACTGGTGGTCAGGGCCCAGGCATTGAAGGCACTAGTTGTGCCGGTCCGTGAGAGATAATCCTGGGTACACTTTATGCACTTCTTAAACCTGCTTGCTGGCTTCTGGAACATATCCAGGAACACAGCTGTGACGAAGTCAAACAGGTCAATGGTGCCAGCCAAAGAAAAACAAAAAGAAAAAAGGACAAAAAAAATGAAAGCGACGGCACCAGAGCCAGCACTATCAACAACAGGTGGTGAAAATTAGAGAAAACCTCAAAGGGAGTAAGAGCAAAACAGCTTTTTCCAACTGTGCAGGCACACATCCAAGGGGCATCGCGGAAAATACTGAAGATGGCACTGCAGCAGGTGGTAAGGCAGGCGTGCATGCGCGATGGAGTCTCCCAAAGGCTTCCATTGGTAGCTGGGGAGCGTTCCCGCACGGGGCTTCATCAGGGATGTCACCCATACATGAGAACTTACTTCCTGCTTGTCTACAGAGAATGTTGTATATTTCCATAAGTTAATGCTCCAAATAGCTTATGGAAGAGAAAATGCTATAGAGACTAAGTATGGGCTATGTTGCAGATTCTCTTGCATGCTATTCTGCTTCTGTATCCTTTCCTGGCTTGCTGTATGATGAAGTCCAAAGGAGGCACTCATCCTTGCAAAAAGGCACCAAAGGCACTAGGGAAGCAGGGTGAAATAAAACCAAAATCCTCTATATGTGGCTTGCTGTATGAGGGAGGCAGCAGGAGGAGCCAGACATGTGCTGAGAGGAGGGCTGGGAATGGATAGAGCAGAAAAAGATTAGCTGAGCTCAGGACCAGTGAGGAACAGAGAGGACAGAGGTTATGACAGTTGGGGAAAAAGAGAAAATCATGCCCTGGAAGAGGAGAGGGAACTGAGCAGGAGCCTGAGGAAGACAGGAAAGAAGAAAAAATACAGGGTTAAAAAAAAGAGGGAGATGGGTGTGAGAGATGTAGAGAAGTTAAAAGGAGGGTTTTATTTAATTTCCACTGACCTATTACCTATCACTTCCCTTCTCTGTCTTCATAAGGGGTGTTATTGTAAGGCTTGATTGGAATTCTGATAAGAGTCAGAACATCAGTACCTTAATTTGAATCATAGTAGAGCAGTGCTTTCCAAATTTTTATCCAATATGACCCAATTCACGCGCCATCATTAAAGCTCCCTGATCAGGGTCGAGCGCCTGAGCAGGAACTTTAAACCTTCCCGCTCAGGGGCTCCAGCCCAATCAGGGCTGTGGGAGACAGAGAAAGCAGCTTTAAAAGGAAGCCGCCGGTATCAAAGAGCCCACACACGCCGCCATCACTAAAGCTCCCCGATCAGGGTCGAGCGCCTGAGCGGGAACTTTAAACCCTCCCGCTCAGAGGCTCCAGCCCAATCAGGGGTGTGGGAAACAGAGAAAGCAGCTTTAAAAGGAAGCCGCCGGCAGGCGCGCCAGTGCCGGAGGGCCTCACCAGAGGGCCCTTTGGCGGGAGCCCTGTCACAGGAGCAAACCAGTTGCAGCGGGAACTTGCGGTTTAGGGACATATTGCAGCAATGGAAGGGAATTCCAAATTGGGGAGTCGACGGCTCCTGCACCAATACATTGATGGTAAGTGTAGCACGTAATGCATGGCGAACCCATGTGGATCCCGCTTCTACCGCACTACCACCTCCCTTGCTACATCACTACTTGAAAATCCGCATCTCCTACCTAACCTATGGACTACCCTGCTGCCTCATTGCTTGCTGCACAGCCTATAGACTGTAGACTCACTAATACCTTATTGCTATAAAGATAATATATGATGCATAAATAGAAATTACACTTACCTGGTAATTGTAGTTCCTGGAGGGTCCAGTTTAGTCCTCCACATCCGGGTAGGTGGCTCCTCCTGCAGCCTGGAGACTGGACCAATCAAAATCTTCCTCTGTATGATCTATGCTGTCGAAGCTCCCATCAGCCCCCAGTGAACTAGTAACAAAGCAGACGTGAAGAAGCAACACTAGAGTCTACAGATAAGATATATATACAACAAGAAACTGAAACCCCTTATGAATTCGCTGACTCCCTCCCCAAACGAGGAAGCCAGAGCCTTGCTCATGGGCTCTACCGTCTCCTGGAAGAAGCGATAGCCCAAACTCAAACCCCCGACAACAGGAGCGAGAAAGAAAAAAGGAAAATCCGACAGAAAGCCGCGGCCCGAAAAATGAAATACAGAAGGCCGAACGAACGTCGCCGAGATCGTAGACGCGCGCCGTAACAGATCAAATGACAGATAGGGCGGGAAGGAGGACTAAACTGGACCCTCCAGGAACTACAATTACCAGGTAAGTGTAATTTCTATTTCCTGAGCAGTCCTCCAGTTTAGTCCTCCACATCCGGGATGTAACAAAGCAGTTATCACCGGGCGGGACCTTGCCATCCGGCGCGCAACACTGCCGAACCAAAACAAGAATCTCGAGCGGCGAGCACATCCAACCGGTAGTGCTTACTGAAGGCATGCAAGGACGACCAAGTCGCCGCTTTACAAATTTCCGCTGGCGGAACCAAGCTGTGCTCCGCCCAAGAAGCCGCATGAGCTCTGGTAGAGTGGGCCCGCAGACCCACCGGAACCGGCTGAGAGTGTAGAATATATGCCGATGCTATAGCCTCCTTGATCCACCTAGCAATGGACGCTTTAGCCGCCACCTCTCCTTTTCATGCTCCGCCAAAAAGCACGAACAATCGATCAGTCTTCCGGAAAGACTCTGAGACTTTTAAGTAACGCCGTAGGACCCGGCGCACATCCAGGTAATGCAAGCCCTCGTCCCCAGCGCCAACCGAACTGCCATGCAGGACCGGAAGAAAAACCGCCTGATTTAAATGAAAAGGCGACACCACTTTAGGCAAAAAGGATGGGAACGGGCCGAAGCACCACGCGGTCCCTAGAGATAGATAAGAACGGTTCCCGGCAGGAAAGCGCCTGCAATTCGGAGATTCGGCGCGCCGAGCAAATGGCCACCAGAAAAACTGTCTTGAGCGTGAGATCTTTAAGAGACGCCTGGCTAAGGGGCTCAAAAGGCTTGCCAACCAAAGCCCTCAACACCAGGTTCAAGTCCCACGAGGGCACTGACACCCTACGCGAAGGCCGCAAACGGAAAACCGCCTTGATAAAACGCTGCACGTCTGGATGAGAACCAAGAGTCAGACCTAGTACTTTGCCCCTGTAGCAAGCGAGAGCCGCTAGCTGAACTTTCAGAGAACTGGCTGCGAGACCCTTGTCAAAGCCGTCCTGCAAAAAACTGAGAACTACGGACACGGAAGTCGTCGCCGCCCATACTCCCTGACGTGAGCACCAGTCTTCAAATATCCGCCATACCCGCACATAAGCAAGGGAAGTGGAGGACTTTCGAGCTCGAAGAAGAGTGGCAATAACCGCAGGAGTGTAACCCTTCTTACTCAACCGAGCCCTTTCAATGGCCAAACCGTAAGCGAGAATCGAGCCACCTGGGGCATCCGAAGCGGACCCTGCAGCAGGAGATCCGGCAGAGGAGGCAGGGTCCACGGAACACCGTCTCGCAACCTCACCAGGTCGGCATACCACGGTCTTCTGGGCCAATCTGGAACCACCAGAAGCACTCGCCCTGGGTGCGCCTCGATGCGCTGAACGACCCGTCCGATTAACGCCCAAGGGGGAAAGACAAAGGAGACCGTAAGCCGGCCACGGCTGAATGAGGGCGTCTATCCCTTCGGACATGCGCTCTCTCCGCCTGCTGAAGAAACGCCCCGTCTTTGCTGATTGAAACGTGGCCATGAGGTCCATGAGGGGAGGCCCCCACCGGCGAACGAGTTGCGCGAAAATCTGCGGGTTCAGCTCCATTCCCCGGGGTCGACGTGTACTCTGCTGAGATAATCCGCCGTCACATTGTCCTTTCCCGCTATATGCGCCGCCGATATCGCTGGTAGGCGGGACTGAACCCAATTGAACAAAATCGCCGCTTCGTTCTCCATGGCGACACTGCCGGTGCGCCTCCCTGGCGGTTGATGTAGGCCACCATTGCGGAGTTGTCCGAGAGCAACCGCACCGGCCGCCCCTTCACTATCGCCTCGAGGGCAATCAGGGCAAGCCTCACAGCCCGAAGTTCGAGACGGTTGATCGACCACGACGCCTCCTGAAGAGACCACGTTCCCTGCGCGAATTGACCCTCGCAGTGAGCTCCCCAGCCGGAGAGACTGGCATCCGTAAGGAACGGAATCCACAGGGGCGGTTCCAAGGGAAGCCTCTTCCGCAGGTTGTTCGCGCACAGCCACCAATGGAGCGACCGACGAACTATCAGCGGGCAGGGCAATCGCATGTTCAGCGAATCGAATTGATTCGACCACCGACGTAACAGTGCGCTCTGGAGCGGCCGCATATGGAACCGCGCCCAAGGAACTACCTCCAGGGTCGCAGCCATAGTGCCGAGAAGCCGAAGGTACCACCATGCGGATGGGGCGGACATCCGTAGAAAGGAGCGCACCAGACCCTGCAAGGCTTGGACACGGCGCTCCGGCAAACACACCAATCCTCTCGCCGTGTCGAACCGCACTCCCAGGTACTCTAGGGATTGAATCGGTGACAAATGACTCTTTTTCTCGTTTATCACCCAGCCGAGGGACTGTAGCATGGACACCACTCTGTCCGTGACCTGCAAACTCTCGTTGTAGGACTTTGCCCGAATCAACCAATCGTCGAGATAAGGGTGAACGAGTATGCCTTCCTTGCGCAAGGCCGCCGCAACCACTACCATTACCTTTGTGAAGGTGCGCGGAGCTGTAGCTAGGCCAAATGGCATGGCCTGAAATTGAAAGTGACCCCACGGAAAAGCAAACCGCAGGAACTTTTGATGAACCTCCCGAATGGGGATGTGCAAGTAGGCCTCCGAGAGGTCGAGGGACGTGAGAAACTCCCCCTGACGCACCGCCACGATGACGGATCTTAAAGTTTCCATCCGGAAATGAGGGACCCGGAGAAAGAGATTCACGCCCTTGAGATCCAGGATTGGCCGAAGCGACCCGTCCTTTTTGGGCACCACAAAATAAATGGAGTAGCGACCGAGGCCACGCTCGGAAGGAGGAACAGGAATGACCGCCCCTAAGGCTAAGAGGTGGAACAGAGTCAACCGAATCACCTGCGCCTTCTGAACGCCTGTGCTGGGAGAGAGGACAAAGGAATCTGGGAGCGGGCAGGCAAACTCTAGAGCATATCCGTCTCTGATGATCTCCAGAACCCATTGATCTGAAGTGATTTGGACCCAGGAAGAAAGAAAGTCGCGTAAGCGACCCCCGATGACTAGATTTCCCTCCTGAGTCCTCCTCGCTTCATTGTGGCTTTCGACTAAAGGAAGCAGACGTGGAAGAAGCAGCTCCCGAGAAACCTCTGCCCGCTCCTCGAAACCCTCGGAAACCCTGGGATCGAGATCCAAAGCGACCCCGTTGGGAACTCCAAAGACGGGAAGAGCGAAATCTGCGGAAGTCGCGAAACTGACCTTGCGCAGACGGCAAATTCCTACTCAGCTTAGGCTTATCCTCAGGCAGTCTACCGCCTTTTGACTCCCCGAGGTCCTTAACCAACTGATCTAGAGCGTCTCCAAATAACAACTTGCCCTTGAAAGGAAGCTTACTGAGACGAGACTTGGACGAAGCGTCGGCCGCCCAATTGCGCAACCAGATAGATCGGCGTGCCGCCACTAAGGAAACCATACTATTAGCCAGACTACGGATTAAGTCATAATGCACATCCGCCAGATAAGCCGATCCAGACTCCAGCCGGGTTACCTCTAACAAGCCCTGCTGATCCAAACCAGAAGCGGCGCGCAGGTGCTGAGCCCAACGCAAACAGGCCCTAGCCACCCAAGCGCCACAGATAGAGGCTTGCAGAGACAAGGCATTAGTGTCAAAGGCTTGCTTCAGCAAACTGTCTACCTTCTTGTCCTGCGCATCCTTTAAGGCCGCACTGCCTTCAACAGGAATGGTGGTCTTTTTTGTAACCGCCGAAACCGCAGCATCAACCCTAGGTGACTTAAACTTTTCCTTGTCTTTGTCAGCCAAGGGGTACAGACGGTTCATCGTCCGAATCCCTTTCAGACCGGAATCGGGCTGATCCCACTCCGTCTGAATCATCTGTTCCACTACTCGGTGTACTGGGAAGACCACTTGAGACTCCCGCACGGCCTGGATAAGAGGATCTTCTAAACCGTCCTCCTCGAGAGGACGAGACACTGCCAGATTGAGCGTCTGAAGAGATTCCGTGATCAGAGGTACCAGCTCTTCTCTATGAAATACCCGAATAATGCGGACCTGTTCCTCCGGCTCCGGTATCTCGCCATCCTCCAACTCCTCAGCACCAGGCTCAGGATCTAGGTCCACCTCCAGATCCTGCCAGCTCAGCTCATCCTGTTCCACGTCCAAGGACTTCAAGCGTTTGGCGGAATGGGGGAAACTGCGCCGGGGCTCCTCAGCTTTTAATGAAGGAAGGGACGCCGGCCAGGGCTCGGGCAACTTACCGGAGCGACTTAAGCGAAAAGCCTGGTGCATGAGCAAAACGAAATCTGGAGAAAAATCCGCGGAGAGGGATACAACATCATCCATTGGTAATGTGCCAGTTTGTCCTAAAATAGGGGCCGCAGAGCCCGAGGGGAGGGGACCAGACGAGGGTCCGCTCTCCACTAGAACAGAAGGACTGTCAGAGTCCGTCAGCTCCTTAGGAGGCTCAGAGACTGAAGAAACCGAGGCACAGGTTTTGCACAGGCCAGAGTCCGCCATCGCCGCTCTGCGCGATCCGCAGATCACGCACTGCGGTTTAGTAGTCATGCTAGCCCCGGAGGCGGCCTGAAAATAGATAGGGAAGAGATGATCAAACCAAAAAGAAGAATAGTTGAGGCCACTATCTGATTAATGTGATTTTTTTTTTTTTTTTTTCAATTTAAAACATCAGGCCTGCATGCTGAGAAGTCTGCAGGCAAAATCGCCACAAAAGTAGCCTCAAAAAACGCAAGGGGAACGCATGCCCATCTATTGAAGTGGGCAAGAAGAAAACAAAAACGGGAAAGAAAATGGCTGCCGGCACTCTGTCAGCGGCAAAATGAAAAGGGCGCGAAAATTAAAAGAAATAAATGAATAAACAAAAGAAATAAAATAAACAAGGAATTGCCCCACAATCGCGATTTACCGAAAAAGGGGAAGGCAGGGACCGATGAAAAGACGTCGGGAGCAGTCTCACCGCCCGAATCTAGTGCGGGAGCACAGCACCGCGCTGGACTTACCAGACAGCCAACAGCCCTGCGAAGAGCAAGCAGACGGAAGGCAAAAAGGTCCCCGAACCAAGCAGAGGGATGGTAAAGGCAGATCTCTTCCTCGTACAGTCTAGGGGAGAGATCAAACCAACCGGACTGCCAGCACTCCTCCAAAGAGAAGGCAGAAGACCCAAGCAGATCTGGCTTCTCCACACCGGCGTGCCTTTTTTTTTTTTTCTTTCTTAAAGAAACAGCTACCTATAAATAAAGAAAGGAAAAAGAAAATCTCCAAATAAAGGAAAACTCTGTAGTGTTGCTCTCAAAGTGTCCCTAAGTGTGCCTAACTCAGGCACACACGTCCTCCAGCTTCAAGGAGACTGGACACACTGGGGGCTGATGGGAGCTCCGACAGCATAGATCATACAGAGGAAGATTTTGATTGGTCCAGTCTCCAGGCTGCAGGAGGAGGTGCACTACCCGGATGTGGAGGACTAAACTGGAGGACCGCTCCGGAACCTGCTATAGATGTATGTGCATGTATTGTAAATAACATATACTGCTTAACCTGCTGTAAATAACATGTGCTGTAAATAACAAATACTGCTTAGCCGCTTTAGATACTATATGCTGCTTAGACTGCGAATTCCAATGCCACCTCTTTGCCACCTCACTATTAACTCACCACTCTGTGGATAACATATGCTGCGTAACCTGTTGACTCCATTGCTACCATATCCCATTGCTTGTTTGCCTGTTTACTACCTCACTGCTTATAAAATAACATACTGCACAACGTACAGAATCTATTACCAGTCTAGAACCACATGAGAGGAGGAGACACCGACCAAACAGAACAGGCAAGTATAGAGATACAAGAGAAAGGTCATACAACACACACCACTGAGCTACAATTCAATCAGATCCCAGATCAGTAATTTACAAAAATGCACTCCACTCACTACTACCTCATTGCCTACCTTACACTCCTCCATGCATTCACACCATGCTCACAGAGCATCGGTCCCAACCAACAATTCCCCTTGCCCCACCTACATACCATCCAACCTGTATGGACACCAGGCTCATCCTTCCCTAAAGAACACAAGCATAATAAGCCTATAATTCACAAACCACATAATACCACACGTACTACACCCACTAATTCCACAAATGGTGTACATACCAACCCAATCATAACAACCAAAATTAGGTGTGCTTTAATAAACGCGAGATCAATCAGGAACAAACCGAACACTATCCTAGACCTCATCCTCGATAAAAAATTGGATATAATCTGTATCACCGAAACCTGGCTAGATGACTCAGACCAGGCAATATTAAACCAAGTAACCCCTATAGACTATTCAGCATTCAATTGCATCAGAGAACAAAAAAGAGGAGGAGGTATGCTAATACTGGCTAGAAAGGAAAACAGATTTAAAACAATCTCCACCACTAATACGACTGAATCCAACACAATCACCATATCCAACAAGTACTTAAGCATCTCCCTCACATACAGGCCTCCTGGAGCCACAACTGAACATCTCTCCACAGTACTTGAAGCAATATGTGCACATAGCACAAAACAAACCCCTCATTGTACTAGGAGACTACAACCTGACCTCCGCACCCACCAAGAAAACCGCAACATTCTTAAAAGCCATGGAGTCACTAAAATATAGCCAGACAAGCAACGCCCCAACGCACCAGCATGGCACAACTCTGGATATGGTCTTTATTCCAATATACTTGGTGGAACAGGGCAAGGCCACAACACCAACAATCACACCAGTCCCATGGTCAGATCATCACGTGATAGAATTCACCCTGACCCTGAACAACTCCACCCAACACATGGAAGATGAGAGTATAACCAGGCGAAATACAGCCTTCAATAAAGACTCATTCATAGATGAAATCATCCCACAACTACAGCAAGAATGCAACACCCTTGACATAAGCATAGAGAAATGGAACTCCATAATATCCAATGCAGCATCAACCCCTACGAGTACAAAACCACAAGCAAGGAGGAGACCCAACGCCCCCTGGTACTCAAATGATATCAGAAATGCAAAGCGCTCTCTCCGAAGACTGGAGAGAAAATGGAGGCGGAACAAGTCACATAACTCCCTGAATCTATACAGAGCCAAGCTACTTGAATATAACAATCTGATAAATGAGCGCAAACAGCATCACCACACCAACCTAATCATGAAATCTGTCAACAAACCAAGAGAACTCTTTAGCATTGTCCAAAATCTCACTGGGGACACCACACAGCACTATACCCACCATCTTGATCCACAGGAATTTGCGGACTACATGAGAACGAAAAATACCACCCAGACATGCTCCATCACACTACAAACAAATGACCATGAATTGAAAGAGCAACATCAAACCTGGGAAGACTTCAGCATACCATCAAAACAGCAAGTAGAGGACATAATACATGGACTCAACACAACCACCTCACCATCAGACCCCTTGCCCAGTGGCTTGGATCAAAGTCACAAGAAACCATCTCTCCTAGCACATTCACAAAATCGTCAAAGATTCACTCCAACAAGGACACATGCCGCAATACCTCAAGCACGCCATGATACGATCGATACTTAAAGGCAACAACCTAAGTCCATCTGAACCAAAATCATACCATCCAATCTCCAGCCTACCATTCCTTGCAAAAATCATTGAAAAGACAGTGCGCCGACAACTTCAGGACCACATTGACTTGAATGCTCCTCTGGACATACATCAGCATGGTGTGGAAACGCTACTAACTTCCCTCTTTGACAACCTCATAAGAGGTATAGATAGTATAAAAAATGGATTCCTGCTAGTGTTCATGGACATCTCGGCAGCCTTTGACACAGTGTCCCACGCCAGATTATTGCAGTGCCTGCAACAGATAGGACTATGCAAGAACACTCTGAAATGGTTCACCTCATACCTGGAAGATCAAACGCAACAAGTCAAATGCGCCCAAAAGAAATCATTGCAGTTCTCCGTCACACAGGGAATACCTCAGGGATCAGCCCTGTCATCATGCTCTTCAATATTTACATGCAACCCATATGCAACATCAAACGACACAAACTCTACTATCATATCTATGCTGACGACATCATGGTGTGTGCTCCAATCAACCTACTAGCACCTAACACCATAACAATAACCAAATGCATTGAAGACATGAATGCCTGGCTCACAGTCAATAACCTGACGGTCAACTACGATAAAACCGAGACGATGTTCGTCACCCGAAACCCTACCTTCATTCCACCACAGACTATCAGCATTCTAAACAAACACATAGTAGTCAAAGATGAAGTTTAAGTACCTGGGCATCACAATGGACAGAGCCCTGAACCTGAAATCTCATATCACCAAAACCGCAAACAAGGCTTATCGACATTTGAGGACCATAAGAAAGATCAAACCACTGCTCCGCCAAGACCACTTCCGCATGGTGTGCCAAGCACTCATCACACCTCTGCTTGATTATGGAAACTCGTTATATCAAGGCCTCCCCAGCATACCCTACACCCACTCCAAATGGTGCAAAACACTACAGCACGCATCATTACAGACACTCCAAGATCTGAGCACATCACCCCCATCTTACAACAACTACACTGGCTCCCAATGGTGGCCAGAGCAAAATTTAAAACAATCCTGATTATCTTCAAAATCATCCACCATCTATCGGCAGCTGCACTATCAAGAAATCATAACAAAATATATCAGTAATAAACCAAAAAGGAACAATAAAGCATAGTTACTCACCTGTAACAGGTGATCTCCGGGAATAGCAGGAATTTAGTCCTCACATATGGGTATCGTCTGTACCGATGGAGCCTGCGTGGGAACGCTCCCCAGCGTCCAATTAGAAAGCTTTTGGGAGCATCCCACAGCGCCTGCATGCTGCCTTCCCGCCTTTCCCAACTGCCTCTCTCCAGTTGAGTTTTAAAGCTGAGACAAAGAGAGAGAGAGAGAGAGGGAAAGGGAAAGAGATAAAGAAATACAACTCCTAGGGGAGGTGGGTGGATTGTGAGGACTAAATTCCTGCTGTTCCCGGAGATCACCTGTTAAGGGTGAGTAACTATGCTATCTCCAGGAACAAGCAGGAATGTAGTCATCACATATGGGGACTCCCTAGTTTAGATGCCAGGGAGAGACCCCAGAAGTTGTGTGTCCCTGAGAAGGGCTCCACTTCCCCCCATGGATCTCTGGCATCCTACCAGGGATGGTAGGTAGGAGTTGATTAGGTATGGGACAGGTGTTGGAGAACAGCCTGACTAAACAAGGAATCCCGGCGGGAGTCCGTGTCCAAGCAGTAATGGGCTGTGAAGGTATGAACCGAGGCCCAGATGGCTGCTTGACAGATGTCGTCAATAGACACAGAGTGCAGATGAGCCATTGAGGCTTCCATGGCTCTCACATTGTGAGCTGTGACATGGCCCTCCAGAGAAAGGTTCTTACTCTGATAGGTGAAGGAAATACACTGAGAAATCCAGTTAGATAGTGTTCTCTTGGAGACTGGAAGGCCCAAATGAGAAGGATCAAAAGCAACAAAGAGGTGAGAGGACTTTCTATGTTGCTGTGTTCTTTGTAAGTAAAAGGCTAAAGCTCTTTTACAGTCCAAGGTATGAAGATTCCTTCTCTGCATTTGATGCATGATGCCTTGGAAAAAACACAGGTTGGTAGACCGCTTGGTTCAGAAGAAAAGGCAAGACCACCTTTGGCATAAAGTGTGGATGAGTTCTAAGGATTACCTTGTCATGATGGAACCTTGTATAAGGTGGATTAGCTACTAGCGCTTGCAACTCACTAATGCGACGTGCTGATGTGATTGCAATAAGAAAGAACCTTCCAAGAAAGAAATTTCAAGAAGGTAGTAGCTAAAGGTTCGAAGGGTGGCTTCATGAGCTGCCCAAGAACCAGGTTTAATTCCCATGTCACCGGTGGTGGCCTAATGGGAGGCTTAGTTAGAAGAAGGCCTCTCATAAATCTTGCTATAAGAGGATGAGGGAAAATAGGCTGTCCATTTAGAGGCTTAAAGGAAGCTGTAATAGCACTCAAATGGACCCTTACTGAGTTAGTCTTAAGTCCTGCATTGGATAAATGAAGGCGATATTCCAGCAATGATTCCAGAGGTATCGCAAGGGGGTTAAGACCCTTTTGCGAACACCATATGGTAAACCTTTTCCACTTGAAAGCATAAGAGCATCTTGTGGAAGGTTTCCTGGAAGCAAAAAGAATATCTTTTACTTGCTGAGGGAGATTAAGATCATGGAGATCAAGGCCTTCAGCAACCAAGCCCTGAAATGCAGAGACTGGGGATTGGGATGCCATAACATTCCATCCTCCTGAGATAGAAGATCTGGAGCAGACCCTAACTCCAGGGAGGGAGCTTGAGAAAGATATAGAAGCAAAGGGTACCACACTTGCCGTGGCCAATGTGGAGCTATCAGAATCATATGGCCTCTGTCTCTCTGAAGCTTGAACAGGGTTTTGGGAATTAGGGGAATGGGTGGAAAAGCATACAGGAAGTCTTGACCCCAGTAAAGGAGGAATGCATCCCTGGCCTGAGCCGGAATTCTGGAACAGAAAAACGGGGAAGTTTGGCATTCCACGGACTTGCAAAGAGGTCTATGTCCAGGGTTCCCCAAATTTGAAAAATCTTGGTCACCTGGTCTGCATGCAGAGACCACTCGTGTGGAAGCAGAACTCGACTGAGTCTGTCTGCCCAAGAGTTTTGTATGCCTGGAAGATACACTGCCAGGAGATGAATCTGATGCTCTCTGGTGAGGGCCCATAGTCGCAAAGCTTCGGTGCAAAGCGATAGAGAGCCTGTTCCCCCCTGCTTGTTCACACAAAACATGGCTACTTGATTGTCCGTATGAATGAGGACTGTCTTGTAGCTGAGCAGGGTATGGAACACTCGAAGAGCAAGGAAGATTGCTCTGAGTTACAAGAGATTGATATGTAGCTGAGTCTCCTGTGGGGACCAGGTGCCTTGTGTGGAGAGGTCTTGCAGATGAGCTCCCCAACCCATCGGAGAAGCATCTGTTGTGAGAGATGCTTGGGGTAAAGGTTGTTGAAAAGGGGACCCCAGCAACAGGTTTTGAGTGGACGTCTACCATTGGAGGGACAAAATAAGGCGACTTGTGTATGCTATTTTGTCTGACAGGCATCCTGATGCCTGGGTCCATTGAGTGGATAAAGTCCACTGGGCTGCCCTCATATGGAGGCGAGCATAGGGCACCACATGCACGGTGGATGCCATGTGGCCTAGTAGTTGTAACATTTCTCGAGCAGTGAGATGAGACTTTAGCACTGCTTGAGAAGCTAACTGCACCATGCGAAGACAACGGGCCTGGGGGAGGTAGGCCCTTGCCTTTCTGGTATCCAGCAAAGCTCCTATGAACTCCAAAGACTGAGTGGGAGTTAGACTGGATTTTGGGATGTTTATTACCAGACCCAAATACTGAAAGATACGCATTGTGCAGGATAGAGAAGTCCTGGCCTCTGACTCTGTTGGGGCTCGAATGAGCCAGTCATCTAAGTAGGGGAAGACGAATATCCCTAGAGTGCAGAGAAATGCTGCTACAATAGCCATGCATTTCGTGAACACCCTTGGTGCTGAGGCCAGGCCAAAAGGAAGCACCCTGTATTGGTAGTGCTTTCCCTGAAAAAGGAACCGAAGGAACTTTCTGTGAGTTGGATAGATGAGAACATGGGTGTACGCATCCTTGAGATCTAGAGAACAAAGCCAATCCTGACTCTGAAGGTATGGCAGCAGAGTTCCAAGAGAAATCATCTTGAATTTCTCTTTGACAAGGAATTTGTTCAATTCTCTGAAGTCCAAGATAGGACTGTATCCCCCTGTTTTCTTTGGGATAAGGAAATAGGGGGAGTTAAACCCGTACCCTGATGAGGAATGGGTACTTCTTCTATCGCCCCTTGGGCAAGGAGGATAGTGACTTCCTGACCTAACAGGTTGATGAGAGGTGTCAGAGAATTGAACTGCCTTATTATTGTGGGAGGGGGCATGCTTGAAAAATGAAGCCTGTACCCCTCCTTTATGATGAAGTGTCCAATGCTCTGCTGTTATCTGCCCCCATCTGGGGGCAAAGTGACATAACCTCCCTGGAATGGTGGAAGGCTCTGGTCCCACGAGAGCCAGAAAGGCTAAGTTCCCTTGCTGAAAGTCAAAGGCCTTGTGGAGGCTGAGACTGCGCAGTCTTTGCTTTCTTCTGCTTGGGTGGTTGCTGACCTTTCCTGACAAGCTGACCTGCAGAACATCCCTGCTGAGCATAAGCAGGATAATATCTTTTCTTCTTAGAAAAGAATGGTTTCTTGAACGATTTCTTTCTAGCAGAATAAGCTGTGGACTTGGATAATCTATGCAAGGTAGAGTTGTCAGCATCCAACTCATTGGCCTTTTCCTGCCAATCTCTACCAAACAGGTTCTCACCAGTACAAGGGATATTTCCCAATTTGTCTTGTACCCAGAGCTCCAGATCAGATGCCTGGAGCCAAGCAATTCTACATGCGCCTATGGCAATGGCAGAGGTTCTGCTTATGCACTCAAAGCAGTCAAAGCTGACAGGTTGACAAATTTAGAAACATCTTGGGCATGTTTGACCAATGTGAGAAAATCCTGTCTTCTATCCTCAGGAAGAATAGGACTCAAGGCCTCTAAATCATCTGTGACCTCCTTCAGGAACATTCCCATGTAAAGACTATAGGAACTGATCCTGGCAGAAAGCATGGAAGCTTGGAAGACACGACGTCCAAAAGCATCCAGGGTTCTGCACTCACGTCCTGGAGGATTAGAGGCATGCCTCTTTGCACTCTTGATCCTTCTCATAGCTGATTCCACTACAATAGAGTGGTGAGGAAGCTGAGTTTTCTGGAAACCAGGACAAGGAGGGACTCAATACAGAGTATCCAGTCTGTGAGAATGAGGAGAGGTGGTAAGAAGTGTCTCCCACATCCTTAACATGAGATCATGCAAAATTTCATGAATGGGCAAGGTAGCTGCCTCCTTAGGAGTTTTGGGATATTGTAAAATTTCCAACTACTTAGCTCTTGGCTCTGTTTCAGGGGCCACAGTAATGGACAGACCCTGAACCACCTCCCTGATAAAATCCTGGAAGGAAATATCCTCTGGAGGAGACATCCTGCGCTTAGGGGAGGAGGGCTCCTCTGGGAGAAGCATTCCTGCATCGACAGAACTGTCAGAATCCTCAGATTCTTCTGAGGACTCGAAGTACTGTCTGTCCGGATGTTCTTGAAGAGCCTGATACCCGTACCGACCGAAGTCGGTACTGGGAGTAATCGGTACCGAGGTATTGGTACCTGAGAGCATCGGATGACTGGGTACCGGCAAAGCAGACACCGATGCCGATGCTATCGGTACCGGTACCGATGCCGGGGCCGGATTGTCTGTCGCGGTTCCAAGGGCGTCGATGCCGCAAGGAGAGTCGCCAGACTGCACTCAATAGCCAGGACTCTCTGGTCTATCGACGCTGCCGATGCCTGGATGTCGGTACTGGAGAATACCGCCGGTAGCCCAGAGCATGGCACCAGTAGTTCTGCCGAGGTCGAGGCCTCGAGAACATCCTAGAGCCCCGATAATGCTTTGGAAGCCAAAGCCTCCCTCTGGGGCAATTTTGCCAGTGCAGAATCCTTTAAGGGCAACGCCAGAGGCATCTCGATGCTTAGAAGGAGATCTACCCTTTGAGGACCGGCTGGACTTATGTTTAGTTACCTGAGATCCACGGGAGGAAGAGGAAGCCCTGGAAGACGTCGATGCCACCGAAGCTGCATCAGAGGGAAACAGGGTACTGAAATTAGCAGCTCGGTTCTGCCGACCTCTTTTAGACATCATGGCGCAGGACATACAATCCGTGATGGAGTGGTCAGGACCTAAACATTTTAGACACCATTCATGGGTGTCCGTGATGGAAATAGTACCGCCACACTTGGTGCACTTTTTGAAACCTGAGGCAGGTTTCTCCATTGTACGAAAAGTTTTTGGGCCTAAGGCCCAAAAAGGCGTGTGCACCTGGGAAAAATAGGAAAAAGTCCTAGTATATATATATATATATATATATTTTAAAGACAGAAAATAAGAAGAAAAAAACGGCGGTACCGGTAAAGCGTCGAGGAAGGCAGACGCGACCACAAAAAAGAAAGAAATAAAGAAGAATTCTTCTGCGGTGACAGGAACAACGACCTGCTGGCTCCGCGGAAAAAGAAGAACTGGAAAGAGGCAGTTGGGAAAGGCGGGAAGGCAGCACGCAGGCGCTGTGGGATGCTCCCAAAAGCTTTCTAATTGGACGCTGGAGAGCGTTCCCGCGCAGGCTCCATCGGTACCGACGATACCCATATGTGATGACTACATTCCTGCTTGTTCCTGGAGATTGACAACATGATCGGCACACCTGCAGGATACCACAAGACTAAACAAAATACTTCAAGAAGAGCTCCATCACTAGTGGCATCCACACTATGGAACTCCCTCCCAACGAGCCTAAGGGCATTAGAAGACATCACAGACTTCCGCAAGAACCTTAAAACTCTGCTCTTTACAGAAGCCTATGAGCAGATAGACAACAGTACCCACCCGAGCGGTATTGGAACTACCCCCGCCAACTCAATACTCAATCAGCCCAACTAGACTCATGAAGATACCCTCATGCTAAATGTAACCCTCCAACTGTGCTGTCTAAATGTTGTTAAATACCCTCATGTTAAATGTTGTAAAAGCACCCACATGTTAAATATATTAATTACACTTACCTGGTAATTGTAGTTCCTTTAGCGACGACAGTGCAGTCCTCAACTTCTGGGTTGTCAACCTCCTCCTGCAGCTAGGAGACTGGCATGTGCAAATTCATGACATCACTGGATATATCCTGTCAGCTCCCTCCTACTTCCAGTGTGAACTATTAACAAAGCAGACTCAAGGGAGCAAGAAATAAGTAGCCAGAACATGACATCCAAAAAGAACAGCATTTTTTTTTTTTTTCTTTTAACACTACTAAGGTAACCGTGCTCATGCCCGGCTTACCATCCCTGTCCTGCGAGCCACAACAGCAGAGGCAAGAGACAGACTATAAAGATAGCGAAAACAAACAGGGAGAAAATGGAGTCGGCTCACCTGCAACAATTCTTCAATCCGTACTCCACTCCGGAACCCTGAAATATGACAGTAGTGGGCGGGATGGAGGACTGCACTGTCGTCGCTAAAGGAACTACAATTACCAGGTAAGTGTAATTAATATTTCCTTAGCGCTCCGCAGTGCAGTCCTCAACTTCTGGGATGTACCAGAGCAGTACCTAAGGGGCGGGATCATTCCGGACGACAGACAACACCGCCGATCCAAAACGAGAATCCTTCGCCGCCTCCACATCTAAACGATAATGCTTACTAAAAGTATGCAAGGACGACCACGTGGCCGCCCTACAGATATCCCCCGGCGGAACCAAGCGATGCTCCGCCCAAGAGCAAGCCTGCGCCCTAGTGGAATGCGCCCGGAAACCCGACGGCACCACGCGGCCCTGAAGCAAATAAGCCACCGAAATTGCCTCTTTAAGCCACCGGGCAATAGAAGCCTTCGCCGAGGCCTCTCCTTTACGCACCCCCCCAAATAGGACAAATAAACGATCGGACTTGCGGAAAGAGTCCGTGACCTGCAAGTAATGACGCAACACCCGCCGAACATCCAATCGGCGCAGATCGCCATCGAGGGGGGCGTCATCGCGAGAACCGAGAGCCGGCAAGGTGACCACCTGGTCCATATGAAAGGGAGAGACTACCTTAGGTAGAAAGGAGGGCACGGTACGTAACACCACTTTATCAGCTGAGAAGGTCAGGAACGGCTCCCGACAAGACAGGGCCTGCAATTCGGAAATACGGCGTGCTGAGCAAATTGCCACTAGAAAAACCGCCTTCAAGGTCAGATCCTTCAAGGAAGAGCGTTTCAACGGCTCAAAGGGAGGCCGAGACAAGGCTCGGAGAACCAAATTAAGATCCCAGGATGGCACGCCAACCCAAAGAGAAGGCCGCAACTTGGAAATGGCCGTTAAAAATCGCCGAACATCCGGATGCGACCCCAACGACACACCATTAACCTTACCGCGATAACAGGCCAACGCCGCCAACTGCACCCGCAAAGAGCTGGCCGCAAGACCCTTAGCGAAACCATCCTGCAGAAAGTCCAGAATAACGGGAACGGCCACCGTGGCCGCTCGAATCCAATGCCGCGAACACCAATCCTCAAAGATGCGCCAAATTCTCACATACGCTAACGACGTGGAACGCTTCCGGGATGCTAACATCGTGGCTATCACCGCCGCCGAGTATCCCCGCTTCTTCAAGCGTGCCCTTTCAATGGCCAAACCGTAAGCGAGAACCGATCCACGTGGGGCATGAAAAGGGGACCCTGAACCAGGAGATCCGAGCACTCCGGTAGGCGCCAGGGACGACCGTCCAATAGACGAACGAGATCCGCATACCAAGGCCGACGAGGCCAATCGGGAGCCACCAGAAGTACTCTCCCCGGGTGACGTCCTATCTTCTGAACGACCCGCCCGATCAACGCCCACGGGGGGAAAACGTAGAGAAGACCCTGTGTCGGCCACACCTGTAGCAGAGCATCTATGCCCTCCGACATCCGCTCTCTTCGCCTGCTGTAAAAGCGAAGGACCTGCGCCGACAGGAAGGTCGCCATGAGATCCATCATCGGCGAACCCCAGCGCTCCACAATCTGAGCGAAGACCTCGGGATGCAGGCGCCACTCCCCGGCATCCACGTGAACTCTGCTGAGAAAGTCGGCCGTTACGTTGTCCTTTCCGGCAATGTGAGCCGCTGAAATCAACGGAAGACGAGGTTCCACCCAACGGAACAACTGATCCGCTTCCTGCTCCATGGCGGCGCTTCCTGTGCCGCCCTGCCGATTGATGTAAGCCACCGTCGCCGAGTTGTCGGACAGCACCCGCACTGCCCGACCCATGATTAAGTGCTGAAAGGCCTGAAGAGCCAGAAAGCACAGTTACTTACCTGTAACAGGTGATCTCTGGGAACAGCAGGAATTAGTCCTCACATATGGGTACGTCGGTACCGACGGAGCCTGCGCGGGAAAGCTCCCCAGCTTCCTAGAATGGAAGCTTTTGGGACCTCCCACTGCACATGCGCACTGCCTTCCCGCCTTCCTGAACAGCTCTCCTCAGTTTCGAGTTTATAGCTGAGTCAACAGAGAGAGGACAGGAAGATAGATAGATAAAAGATACAACTCCTAGGGGAGGTGGGTGGGTTGTGAGGACTAATTCCTGCTGTTCCCAGAGATCACCTGTTACAGGTAAGTAACTGTGCTATCTCCAGGAACAAGCAGGAATAAGTCCTCACATATGGGGACTCCCTAGCTTAGATGCGTGGGATCCCCTGTCAAGGTTCGCCATCTTCGTATGGATCTCAGGCATCCATCCTGGGAAGGTGGGCAGGAGTTGTCTAAGAATGGAACAGGTGTTTGAGGACAGCCTGGCCAAACAAGGCATCCCGGCGGGAGTCCTTGTCCAAACAGTAATGGGCTGTGAAGGTATGAACCGAGGCCCAGGTAGCGGCTCGACAGATCTGATCAATGGAAACAGAGTGCAGATGAGCCATAGAAGTTGCCATGGCTCTCACATTGTGAGCTGTGACATGGCCTTCCAGAGAAATGTTTTTACTCTGGTAAGCAAAGGAAATACACTGAGCAATCCAATTGGAAAGTGTACGCTTGGAGACTGGAAGTCCCAAATGTGAAGGATCAAAAGCCACGAAAAGTTGAGAAGACTTTCGATGTGGCTGAGTCCTATTAAGGTAAAAGGCTAGAGCTCTTTTACAATCCAGAGTATGAAGGTTCCTCTCTGCACTGGAGGCATGAGGAGCCGGAAAAAATACAGGTAGATATACCTCTTGATTAAGATGAAAAGGCGAGACCACTTTAGGCATAAAGTGGGGATTCGTCCTAAGGACCACCTTGTCATGATGAAATCTTGTATAAGGTGGATTAGCCACTAGAGCCTGCAGTTCGCTGATGCGACGAGCGGAAGTGACTGCAATTAGGAATAGTACCTTCCAGGAAAGAAATTTCAAGGAGGTAGAAAATAACGGCTCAAAAGGTGGCTTCATAAGCTGACCAAGCACTAGATTCAAATCCCATGCGACCGGGGGGGGTCTGATGGGAGGTTTAGTGAGAGTCAGGCCTCTCATGAATCTTGCAACAAGAGGATGAGAGGAGATAGGTTGTCCATTTACAGGTTTCAGGGATGCTGAAATAGCACTTAAATGGTCTCTTACAGAATTCGTCTTAAGGCCTGCATTGGAAAGATGCAGGAGATAGTCTAAGAGGGAATTCAAAGGAAGTGCCAGAGGGTCAAGGCCCTGCTGAGCACACCAAATGGAAAAACGTTTCCATTTGAAAGCATAAGACCGCCTCGTGGAAGGTTTCCTAGAGGCATGAAGGATATCTTTCACAGGTTGAGAAAGATTAAAGTCTTGAAGACTTAAGCCTTCAGTAACCAAGCTCGGAGATGTAGGGATTTGGGGTTTGGGTGCCACAAAGTCCCGTCCTCCTGAGACAGAAGGTCTGGTGCAGCTCCTAAGTCCAGGGAGGATCCCTGGGAGAGCTGTAGAAGCAGAGGGAACCACACTTGGCGTGGCCAGCGTGGAGCTATGAGGATCATAGAGCCGTGATCTCTCTGGAGTTTGAACAGAGTCTTGGGAATCAGCGGAATGGGTGGAAAGGCATATAGGAACGCCTGACCCCAATGGAGGAGAAAGGCGTCCGTGGCCTGAGCTTCCTGACACGGAGTCCTGGAACAGAACCGGGGAAGTTTGGCATTCCACGGACTTGCAAAGAGGTCTATGTCCGGGGTCCCCCATTCCTGAAAGATTCTGGTTATCTGGTCCACATGTAGGGACCACTCGTGTGGCAGCAGAACTCGACTGAGCCTGTCTGCTCGAGAGTTTTGAACTCCTGGAAGATACACTGCTAGCAGATGAATTTGGTGCTCTCTGGCGAAGGCCCATAATCTGAGAGCTTCGTTGCAAAGCGACAGAGAGCCCGTCCCTCCTTGTTTGTTTATGTAAAACATGGCCACCTGATTGTCTGTCTGAACCAGGACAGTCAGGTTGGCAAGGAGGGTATGGAAGACCTTGAGGGCAAGGTAAATTGCTCGCAGTTCCAGGAGGTTGATATGAAGGGTGGCCTCCTGTGGAGACCAAGTGCCCTGAGTGGAGAGAGTTAGCAGATGGGCTCCCCACCCCAATTGGGAGGCATCTGTTGTGAGGGTTGCTTGGGGTAGCAAGGGCTGAAAGGGAGCCCCCAACAACAGATTCTTGGTGGATATCCACCAATGGAGGGACCAAGACAGACGGTTTGAGGTTTGTATTTGGTCTGAGAGTGCTCCCGACGCCTGAGTCCACTGGGTGGCCAGGGTCCATTGAGCTGCTCTCATATGAAGACGAGCGTAGGGCACCACATGTACTGTGGAGGCCATATGGCCCAGGAGGCGTAGCATTTCCCTGGCTGTCAAGTGAGTACTGGACTGGGCTTGGGAGGCCAAGCTCAGCAGACGTTGACACCGAACCAGTGGAAGGTAGGCTCTTGCAGTGGTGGTGTCCAACTGGGCCCCTATGAATTCTAGAGACTGAGTAGGGCTGAGTTGAGACTTGGGAAGGTTTACCACCAGTCCCAGATACTGCAGAAGGCTCCTTGTGCGGTCTAGGGAAATCTGCGCCTGCGACTGAGTTGGAGCTCGAATGAGCCAGTCGTCCAGATATGGGAATACGAAAATCCCCATGCTTCTGAGAAATGCGGCTACGACTGCCATGCATTTGGTAAAGACTCTTGGGGCAGAGGCGAGACCGAAGGGAAGTACTCTGTATTGGTAATGACTTCCCCGGAACAGAAAGCGAAGATATTTTCTGTGGGATGAATGGATGAGTAGATGTGTATACGCATCCTGCAGGTCTAGAGAACAAAGCCAGTCCTGACTCTGAAGGTATGGAAGGAGAATGCCCAAAGAGAGCATTTTGAATTTCTCCTTGTACAGAAATTTGTTCAATTCTCTCAGATCTAGGATTGGTCTGAATCCCCCTGTCTTCTTTGGAATGAGAAAATAGGGGGAGTAGAAACCTGACCCTTGTTGATGAAGAGGAACCTCTTCTATGGCCCCTTGGGCAAGCAGAGAAGAGATCTCCTGATCCAACAGGGCTAGGAGAGGAGATGGAGAATTGAAGGGTCTCACCATGTGATGAGGAGGAAGGTTGGAGAAATGAAGTTTGTAACCCTCTCGGATGATAGAGAGTGTCCATTGCTCTGTTGTGATTTGTTCCCATCTGGGAGCAAAGTGAGCTAACCTTCCAGGTATGGTGAGAGGTTCTGGTTGGTCCAGAACCAGGAATGGCAAGTTCTCTAGGGGCAAGTCAAAACCCCTGAGGGGGTGGAGCCTGTTGAGCTGCAGTAGCTGCTGCAGGCTTTGCTCTTGCTTGTTTCGTTTGCTGACGTTTAGCCGCAAAACGAGGTTGAGAAGATTGCTGGCCAGTATTGGAAGCATATCTGGCCTTCTTATAATAAGGCCTCTTGAAAGACTTCTTCTTAGTGGGAGTAGAAGTGGACTTAGAAAGTCTCTCTAAGGTGGCATTTTCAGCGTCCATTTGAGTGGCCTTAACTTGCCACTCTGCACCGAATAAGTTCTCACCTGTACAGGGCAGATTCCGTAAGCCATCTAGAACCCAGGGTTCCAGATCAGAAGCCTGGAGCCAAGCTAGACGTCTGGCTGCAATAGCAATGCCAGAAGCTCTGCTGGCTCCCTCGAAGGAATCAAAGGCAGCTCTGTTGGAGAACTTAGAAACATCTTAAAGTTGTTTAACAATAGAAAGGAAGTCCTCCTGTTTATCCTCAGGGATAAAGGGGGCAAAATGCCGTACTTTCTTGGCAAGTTCCCCTAGGAACATGCCCATATAGAGGCTGTAGGAATTAATCCTGGCTATAAGCATACTAGCCTGGAAGATTTTCCTACCAAAAGAGTCCAGTGTCTTACATTCCCTTCCTGGAGGTGTAGAAGAGTGCCTTTTAGTACTCTTGATCTTTTTCATTGCAGACTTTACCACAATGGAGTGGTGAGGCAATTGAGTTTTCTGAAAACCAGGAGAAGGAGGGACCCGATACATGGTGTCCAACCTACGGGAATAAGGAGACAGAGTTAAAGGATTCTCCCAGAAATCCATCAATTGTTCCTGAAGGATTTCATGGATAGGCAGAGTAACTGCTTCTTTAGGAGACTTAGAGTATCCTAAAATATCCAATCTTTTTGACCTTGGTTCCCTTTCAGAGGAGGTAGTGATAGAAAGGCCTTTAGCCATTTCTAAAATAAAGTCCTGAAAGGACAAATCCTCTGGAGGAGACATTCTCCTTTTTGGAGAAGAAGGTTCCTCAGGAAGGTCAAGGGAGAGCTCTGCAGACTCATCAGAGGAGCCAAAATCCTCAGAGGAATCGGTGTATTCTCTAGTTTCCTCCAACGCACGATACGCATACCGATCGGTATCGACATCGGGCGTACCGGGTATGGAAGCGGTATGGAGCGAAAGCCCATACGGTACCGATTTGCGTTTAGAAGAGGAAGGCCTGGGTTCCGGCATGGCGGACGATACCGGAACCGGGCCCGGAACCGCTGGAAGCGGTACCGATGGCGTTGCAGCTTTAATGAAAGCCATGACGGCCTGCTGCATGGATTGGACAGTATTGCCCATAGACGCCACGGCTGCCTGGATGTCGGTACCGGTATGGGCCGGTACCCCAGAGCAGTCCAACAGGTGATCTGTCGAGGCCATGCCATCGATGTCAACCTGTAGCCCCTGTATTGGCGTTTTGGAAGGTAGGGCTTCCCGCCGGGGCTGTTTGGCTGGGGCAGGGTCCTCAAAACTAAGAGCCTCTCGATGCTTTGAAGGAGATTTGCCCTTTGAGGACTTGCCCACAGAAGGTTTGGTTACCTGAGATCCATCCGGAGATGATGACCTGGATGACTGTGATGTTGGATTCTCTGAAGCAAACAGCACATGGAATTTGTTGGCCCGGTTCTGCAGCCCACGCTTAGACATTTGGGAGCAGGAAGGGCAGTCCGGAATGGAGTGGTCAGGCCCCAAACATTTAAGACACCATTCATGGGTGTCTGTGACTGATATTACAGCAGTACACTTGGTACACTTCTTAAATCCAGGGGCTGGCTTCTCCATGTGGAGAATTCAAGTAGGCCTGAAGGCCTAACTGAAGTGACCAAGTGCTGAAAAATAATAAAAGAAAAGAAAATAATTTTTCAAGAAAGAAAAAAGGAAGACCGGCGATACCGGTATCGGTATGGGAAGGCAGGTACGCGGTCTAAAGAAACAAAACAAAAAACTACAATTTCTTCAGCGGTGACAGGATACACGACCTGCTGGCTCCGCGGAAAAAGAGAAACTGAGGAGAGCTGTTCAGGAAGGCGGGAAGGCAGTGCGCATGTGCAGTGGGAGGTCCCAAAAGCTTCCATTCTAGGAAGCTGGGGAGCTTTCCCGCGCAGGCTCCGTCGGTACCGACGTACCCATATGTGAGGACTTATTCCTGCTTGTTCCTGGAGATACACCGCTCTCAGCTCCAGGCGATTTATGGACCACGACGTCTCCACTCCTGACCATAGGCCCTGCGCAAAGCTGTCCTGACAATGCGCACCCCAGCCCGTCAGGCTGGCATCCGTCAAGAGAGGCACCCAATCGGGCTGATCCAGCGGCATCCCGGTCTCTAATGAGCGAGGTAGAAGCCACCACTGGAGAGACTGGCGAACCGCCAGAGGGCAAGGCAGCCTCCTGCTTAAGGGATCCGCCTGATGCGACCAGCGACGGAGAAGGGCCCGCTGCAACGGTCGCATGTGCACCTTCGCCCACGGAACCACTTCCAGAGTCGCTGCCATGGTACCGAGTACTCGCAGGTAGTCCCAGGCTGTCGGAGCCGGAGTGGCTCGGAATTTCCGAATGAGAGCGCGCAAGGCATCGGCCCGCGGGGACGGAAGGAACACGTGACCCGAGCACGTGTTGAAACGGACTCCAAGGTACACGAGGTCCTGGGTGGGCTCCAGATGACTCTTCGCAAAATTGATCACCCAACCCAGACTCTGCAGAAAACGGACCACTTTGTCCGTGACTTGCCGACTTTCCTCCTTGGACTTCGCACGAATCAACCAATCGTCTAGATAGGGATGGACCAGGATCCCTTCGCGCCGCAATGCCGCTGCTACGACCACCATAATCTTCGTGAAAGTGCGAGGAGCCGTCGCCAGACTGAACGGAAGCGCCTGGAACTGATAATGTCCCCACGGGAGAGCAAACCGCAAAAACCGCTGATGAGCCTCCAGAATGGGAATATGCAAGTACGCCTCCGTCAGATCTAGGGACGTTAAAAACTCCCCGGGACGTACCGCGACGATTACCGACCGCAAGGTCTCCATGCGAAAATGCGGTACCCGCAAGCAGCAGTTGAGAGATTTGAGATCTAGAATGGGCCGTAATTCCCTGCCTTTCTTGGGCACCACGAAATAAATAGAATAACGACCCGTACCGTAGTCGCCTTTGGGGACCTCCTTCACCGCCCCCCCAACAGTAACAATCTGTGGAGAGTAGCCGCCACCGCTGCCGCTTTGGAAGCACCCTTGCACGGCGAGCGGATAAAGGAATCCCGAACGGACCGAGCAAACTCGAGGGCGTAACCGTGTTGAATGATATCGAGGACCCACTGGTCCGTTGTGATGAGGGTCCAAGCGGAGAGGAATTCCCGTAGACGGCCGCCTACCGAAATGCTCACCGCCGGGACCCGCCTCATTTCATTGTGGTTTCCGAGACGTGGAGGGGGAGGGCGCAGAGAAGCCTCTCGCTCCACCTCTGTAGCTCCGAAAGCCCTGCGCGCGGGTCTGAAAGTGGCCCCTAGAGAAACCTGCATAGCGGGGGGAACGAAACCGTCGAAAATCCCGAGACTGCCCCCTAACCGAGGAGGTCGAACGAAGCGGCTTAGGCTTGTCCTCCGGGAGGCGACCAGCCTTAGACTCCCCCAGGTCCTTGACCAATTTGTCCAAATCCTCACCAAAGAGAAGCCCTCCTTTAAAGGGAAGCTTACTGAGACGAGATTTGGAAGGACCATCAGCTGCCCAGTTTCTGAGCCACACTGAACGTCTGGCCGCCACCACCGAAGCCGTACTATTGGCCAACGCGCGAATTAAGTCATAATGAATATCCGCCAGATACGCTGCCCCAGACTCCAAGCGATCTAACTCCTTCACATCCTCCTCTTCGAGACGCGAGGATAGACGCAACCGCTGGGCCCAGCGCAAACATGCCCGAGCCACCCAGGCGCCGCACACCGACACTTGCAAGGACATGGAATCGGCCTCAAAGGTCTGCCGCAGCAAGCCATCAACCTTCCGGTCTTGGGCATCCTTCAAGGCCGCTCCCCCCTCAACCGGGATAGTGGTCTTTTTAGTAACTGCCGAGACCACCGCATCCACGCGCGGTGCCCGAAAACGTTCTTTATCCGGGTCTGCCAAGGGGTAAAGACGAGACAGGGTGCGAACGCCACGCAATCCGGCCTCCGGCTTATCCCATTCGTCTTTGATCATTTTATCCCCCACCCGGTGCAAGGGAAAAACTATGCGCGATTGACGCTCAGCTTGTATAACCGGGTCCTCGATCTCCACATCCTGGGCCACAGGAGACGCCATATTCAAGACCCGCAAAGACTCGGAAATGAGTGCCGGCAGTTCCTCGCGGCGAAAAACCCGAATGATCTTGGCCTGGTCTTCCTGCTCCGGAAGCTCCCCCTCTTCGAGATCTCGAGGGTCCCCCTCCGGGTCCCAGGCCGCCACAGACCCCTCAGGCCACTCTTCATCCGCCACCGAAGCTGCGGACCTCCGAGCCTTCTTTGGAGCGGGAGGAGGAACACTCGAAGCCCCTCCCGCGTCCTGCGGGACTTCAAGGGGCAGCAGAGGAACCGATCCAGGCACCGCGCCCTGCTGCCGCAAACAAAACGCCTGGTGCATTAACAGAACAAACTCGGGACTAAAAGCTCCGGGTTCCACTGCAATGCCCGCCGGCAGCGGCGCAGAGGGCCCAGCGGACCCCTCTGACCGGAGCTCCGGCGCACCGTGGCGGGAAGAACGCTCAGCATCAATTTCCTGAAGCTCGGCCAGCCCCTCAGGCTCTCTGACCTCCAGCTTCTGCTCCATGAGGGAGGACAGGGTAGCACAACCCCTGCAGACTCCCAATACCGATAGAGGACCTCTACGGGCTCCACAAATGATACAGAGGGGCCTCTGTGGCATTGGCCTTAACCACACACCCGCTGGTAGCCAAGAGCCCACTATGGGATTTCCCCCCCCTTTAGGCAACACACCGTGTGAACCTACCAAGGGAAAGGCCTACAACAATTCCCTTTGCAAAATAAACCAAACCTCAGAAGTCAAAGGCCAAGGCAATGCAAAGGAAAATAGCGTTTGCAAACTTAAGGCACAAGAGACTTACCCCAAAATCCTGAAGTCCCGATGCGCTGACAAGCACGCGGTAGACCAAGTGCTTTTAAAATGGCCACCGCGGCAAAACCTCCGCGGCAAAAAAGGCGCCAAGATCGTGGACCGCTTTATCGCCGCTCACCAAGGCTGCCCCGAGGCTCCCGAAGGTCAACGGAGCTCCAGCCGCTGCCGCAAAAATCGCCCCGGGGGAAAGGAACCCCGCGATCTGCTGTGCTGAAGATCAGCACCCGGGAACTCCGGAACCACGGGCACCTGAAGGGCTCTCCCCCGTATGGTCCGGGGGGAGAGAACTTCCACACAGCCCAAACTGCCTGTAGCAAGAACAGAAAGCAAAAGAAATAAAGAAATAAAATTAAGAAAGAAAGAAAGAAAGAAAGAGCAATGAACGGTAGGCAGGGCTGACACGGAGGAGAGGCAGGAGGCTCCAATAGAGCTGAGCACTGACCCCTCCTTCCTCCAATCGGGCTGAATAAAATTTAAAGCAACAAGAGCCCAGTAGTTAAAGAAATAAAAATGAACAAAACTCAGCTTAAAAAGGATCAAAAAACACAGAGCTGCTTATTTTTTCCTCACAGTGAGTCCTTCTCCGGGGCTCACAACAACCTCCTGCTGCAAGGAGACTGGTCACACTGGAAGTAGGAGGGAGCTGACAGGATATATCCAGTGATGTCATGAATTTGCACATGCCAGTCTCCTAGCTGCAGGAGGAGGTTGACAACCCAGAAGTTGACTGCACTGCGGAGCGCTAAGGAAGTAACCCCAATTGTGATGTCATGTAACCACTTTGATTGTAGGATAAGGTGGTATACAAATCTGTCTAAATAAATAAAGTTTGATTTTTAAATGTGATGCTAGATGATGGAAACAAAAATGTAAAACCTCCACTCCTCTATTCTCTCTTATCAACTTTCTTCTCCCCCTCGCTTATCCAAAGCATGAAGCCAACAGCCGTCAACAAGGTCTTGTCTGTCAGTGTGCACTTACAGATCTTACTACTCTCCGTAGGGGTTTCCAATTTAACAAGAAGCCCACACAGGAGGATGAGGCTGGGCCTGTGAAGATCTACTAACAGACCCCATCCTGACTGCCACTACCGGGCATAGATCATTGTGGAAGTCCAGTGGGAGAAGGAGCAGCTCTGGTTCTGTGACCACTATCTGCTGATGTTGTGACTCCCATTTTGGGTCCCCACTCAGAGTTTAAAAAGCACCATCATAGAGGGTTTGGAAAATAAAAAGTAAATAAAAGCATTAAAAAAACTAAACACCATGACCAAAAGAGCTAAGTAAAGATAGCAATCTACATGATAGTGCTTGTGTGTGCATTCATAAAGACAATTTTCCATTACCAAATTAAATGATGATTTTTTTTTTTGGACAGGAGGAGGAGAGGTTACGAAATTGTAAAATTAGATCTGAAGATTCCTGGTCAAAGTATTAACTTTTTGTTTTCCTGTGATAAATAATATTACTCTATTTCAGTGACAGATCTGTTCTTGGCAGTAGCCCTTTGCCTGGAGAAGATGTAGTATATTTTGTTCTTGTGAACCTTTGGCCTCTAATTTTTGACAAAGTCTCTGGATAGACTGTCCATGTGCTGACGTGCTAGAGCTTGGCTTTGATGTGTTGGTCTTTCTGTAGGAAATGGCAGATAAATCCAGACACCGTCTCAGGATTATTTAGGTGCACAAAGTGATTCCCATCCACAACTTCAAACTGGAAACGCTATACAAAGAAAGACAAGACAGTGCAGTAAGGTGGTGGCGATAGTTAAAACTAGCTACTGTCTGCTGCTTGCCAACAAACTGGCTTATACACAGGATTTATGTTTTTAACTGGCAGAAAAAAAAAGGTGTTTCCTGACAAACCGCCCACAAAACATTACTGTATCAAATACTCCTCCCCTTGTCTACCTCTGCTCTTACACTATTTTCATACACGTTGTGCTGCACATGTTTTTTTGTGGCTGATCTTTCTCCAATGGTATCTCTACTGCAATAACACTGAAATATTGAGAGGGGGGGTCATTCAAAACCATTTAGGCAGTTTGCAATCCTGCAAATCACCTAAATGGCACTCAGCAGGATATTCAGTGGCACTAAATGCAGTTGGTGACACTGAATATGTCCATGTGCAGCCTCTAAGCACCCCAATGCTAGCCAGCTACTGTTGGGGCAATCCGGGGACGAAGCAGAGGCAGTGCCCAGTGATAACTGGCTAGTGTCAATATTCAATCACTAGCCAGTTAGCTAAAGTTAGGCCACTTATTTAAGTGCTTAACTTTAGCTGCTTTAGCTAACTCGCTATCCAACCAAGCTGGATATTCAATGCCAGTGGCTGGATGTAACCCCAGCACTGAATATCTGGGTTCAGTGTTCAGCGGCAACAGCTGCTGCAGCACTGTTAGATATCGCTGCTGAATATCACCCCCCTGAATTTTTGGTACCCTCAAATTACTGTATCTGGAAAATGAATACACTTAAAATGTATAACTCCTAAACACAGAAGTCTTATTTGTTTCGCTAGCTAAAGCTTGGGGGGGGGGGGGGTGGTAACCATCGCCGCTGAAGTCCAACCCCGGATACTGAATTGCAGGACCATATCCAGCCACTGGCATTGAATATCTGGGTCAGTGCAGAACCCAGAAACTAACCAGACAGCAGCAATATTGAGCCACTGCCTGGTTAGCTTCCATGGGTAAAGTTAGGCCAGCCTTTGCCGTGCCTTATTTTACCCATGTGCCACCAACAAGGCAATGGCTCAATATCATTGCTGCCCGGTTAGCAATGGGTGCTGCCTCTGCTCTACCCTGGAACACCGACACACCCCGATGCTAACCATTTAACACTGAGGCATGTAGCAGTAGCTGCAGCATCCGCGGATATCCAGCTGCACTAACCGCGTTAGTGCCACTGAATATCTAACTCGGCAGCATTTACAGACCTGCAAACCATGTAAGTACCTTTGAATATCCCCCTACTAGGTTACTAATAGGAGCTACAGCTAATCACCATCTCCATAATCTGAAAGTAAAGCGTAGTTACTCACCTGTAACAGGTGATCTCCGGGAACAGCAGGAATTTAGTCTTCACATATGGGTATCATCGGTATCGACGGAGCCTGCGCGGGAACGCTCCCCAGTGTCCAATAGGAACGCTTTTGGGAGCATCCCTCAGCACATGCGCGCTGCCTTCCCGCCTTTCCAACTGTCCCTCTTTAGTTAAGTTTGTAGCTGAGTGAAAGGATAGAGGGAGAGAGGAAAGAGGAAAGAGACAAAGAGAGAGAGAGAGACAACTCCTAGGGGAGGTGAGTGGGTTGTGAAGACTAAATTCCTGCTGTTCCCGGAGATCATCTGTTACAGGTGAGTAACTACGCTATCTCCAGGAACAAGCAGGAATGTAGTCTTCACATATGGGGACTCCCTAGCTGAAGATGCCAGGGAGATAGGCCCAGGAAGGTGCCACTGTCAAAGGTGAGAATCCTTCCTCCCATGGATCTCTGGCATCCCACCAGGGTTGGTGGGTAGGTTTAGGTTTGAAAGAGATTTTGAAGAACAGCTTGGCCAAAAAAGGCATCCCGACGGGAGGCTTTATCTAGGCAGTAGTGGGCTGTGAAGGTGTGTACCGAAGCCCAGGTGGCTGCTCGACAAATGTCATCGATAGACACAGAGTGGAGATTAGCCATAGAAGCTGCTATGGCTCTCACATTATGAGCTGTCACATGGTCCTGAAGAGGAAGACCCTTACTCTCATAAGCAAAGGATATGCATTGGGCAATCCATTTAGATAAAGTTCTTTTGGAGACTGGAAGTCCCAAATGACTAGGGTCAAAAGCTATAAAAGGTTGTGAGGACTTTCTATGTTGCTGTGTCCTTTGGGATGTAAAAGTCCAAGGCCTTTTTACAATCCAAAGTATGAAGGTTTCTTTCTGTATTAGAGGCCTGAGGCCTCGGAAAAAATACAGGAAGGTAAATTGATTGATTTAAATGAAAAGGCGAAACCACCTTTGGCATAAAATGTGGGTGAGTTCGAAGAACAACCTTATCATGATGAAACCTAGTATAAGGAGGATCAGCCACTAAAGCTTGCAATTCACTAATGCGGCGGGCAGAGGTGATTGCAATTAGGAAGATGACCTTCCAGGTCAAAAGCTTAAGGGCTGTAGTGGCTAAAGGCTCAAAAGGCGGCTTCATGAGCTGCCCAAGAACTAGATTTAGATCCCATGCCACCGGTGGTGGCTTGAAGGGAGGTTTAGTTAATAAAAGGCCTCTCATAAATCTTGATAGGAGTGGATGAGAGGAAATTGGTTGTCCATTTAGAGGCTTATAAGAAGCTGCAATTGCTCTAAGATGGACTCTTACCGAATTGGTCTTTAACCCAGAATTCGATAAGTGAAGGAGATACTCTAGTATCGATTCTAAGGGTATGACCAGGGGGTTTAATCCCCTCTTGGAGCACCATATAGTAAAACGTTTCCACTTGAAGGCATAAGATCTTCTTGTGGAAAGTTTTCTAGAAGCCTGAAGGATCTCTTTTACCTGCTGGGACAGGTTGAAATCCGGAGGTCTAAGCCTTCAGCAACCAGGCCGTGAGGTGCAGGGACTGGGGATTCGGGTGCCATAGCATCCCGTTCTCCTGGGAAAGGAGATCTGGAGCATGCCCTAACTCCAGAGGTGCCGCTTGAGAGATGCAGAAGCAGGGAATACCACGTTTGGCGTGGCCATCGTGGTGCTACGAGAATCATGCGACTCCTGTCTCTCTGAAGCTTGAAGAGTGTTTTGGGGATGAGGGGAATGGGTAGGAAGGCATAAAGGAAGTCCTGACCCCAGTGAAGGAGGAAGGCATCCCTTGCCTGACAGTTGTGCGCCGGAATCCTGGAACAGAACCGGGGAAGTTTGGCATTCAGTGGACTTGCAAAGAGGTCTGTCTGGAGTGCCCCAGAGATGAAATATCTTTGCCACCTGATCTAGGTGGAGTGACCACTCGTGAGGTAGCAGTACTCGACTGAGTTTGTCTGCCCAAAGGTTTTGAATGCCTGGAAGATATAACACTAGAAGGTGAATTTGATGCTCTCTGGCGAGGGCCCATAGTCGTAAAGCTTTGTTGCATAACGACAGAGAGCCCGTTCCGCCCTACTTGTTCACATAGAACATGGCTACCTGATTGTCCGTCTGGACTAGGACTGTCTTGTAGCTGAGCTGGGCGTGGAACACTCGAAGAGCTAAATAAATTGCTTTTAATTCCAGGAGGTTTATGTGTAAACCAACCTCCTGTGGAGTCCAGGTGCCCTGGGTAGAGAGATGATTCAGGTGTGCTCCCCAACCCACCTGTGATGCATCTGTTGTTAGGGTGGCCTGAAAGAGGGGTTGATGGAATGGAGACCTCACTGTCAGATTTTCTAGTGATTGCCACCATTGGAGGGACAAAATTAGTCGTTGAGAGATTGTTATTTTGTCCGACAAATGACCCGTGGCTCATGTCCACTGTGTGGAGAGGGACCACTGGGCTGCTCGCATGTGGAGGCGAGCATATGGGACTACATGGACTGTGGATACCATGTGTCCCAGTAACTGCAGTAGCTCCCGAGCAGTGAGGGAGGATTTGCCTGCTGCTTGGGAAGCTAGCTGCATTATGCGAAGACACCGGGCTTGTGGAAGGAAAGCCCTTGCCTGTCTGGTATCCAGACAGGCTCCTATGAATTCTAGGTATTGGGAAGGAACTAGTTGAGATTTCAGGAAGTTTATTACCAATCCCAAGTATTGGAGGATTCGCATTGTACGGGACAGTGCAGTGCTGGCCTCTGCAACTGTGGAGGCTCGAATGAGCCAGTCATCTAAGTAAGGGAAGACGAAAATCCCCAGGGTTCGTAGAAATGCAGCTACTACTGCCATGCATTTCGTGAATACCCTTGGTGCTGAAGCCAGACCAAAAGGAAGCACCCTGTACTGGAAATGTCTTCCCCTGAAAATGAAACGTAAAAATTTCCTGTGGTCTGGATGGATGAGAATGTGAGTGTATGCATCCTTTAAGTCTAGAGAGCAAAGCCAGTCCTGGCTTTGAAGGTATGGCAGAAGAGTTCCTAGAGAAATCATTTTGAATTTCTCTCGAAACAGATATTTATTCAATTCTCTGAGGTCTAGAATGGGTCTGTGCCCTCCTGTTTTCTTTGGAATAAGAAAATAGGGGGAGTAGAACCCTGTACCCTGTTGAAGAATGGGTACTTCCTCTATTACCCCTTGGGCAAGAAGTGTGGAGACCTCGTGATCTAGCAGATTGTCTGCAGAGGTTTGTGAATTGAATTGCTTTAGAATTGTAGGAGGGGGTATGCTGTGAAAATGAAGTTTGTACCCCTCTCCTACAGTGGACAAAGTCCAATCTTCTGCTGTTATCTGATGCCATCTGTTGACAAAGTGGCATTACCTGCCCGGAATATTGGGGGGTTGGGGACCCCTCAGAGGCAGGAAGGCAAAGCTCTCTAGGAAGGAGTCAAAGCCCTTGAGGGGGCTGAACCTGGAGAGCTGGTTGGGCTCTCGGGCCTTTTGGTTTCTTTTGCTGTCTAGTTTGTCCCTTTTGGGCAACCTGACATGGAGTCTGACTCTGCTGGGTATAGGAAGGATAAAACTTCCTCTTTTTGCTAAAAGAGGGTTTTTTATAAGGCTTCCTTTTGGCTGGAGTGACTGTAGACTTTGACAATCTAAGGTAGAATTGTCAGCATCTAACTCGTTAGCCTTTTCCTGCCAGTTCTTGCCAAAGAGATTCTCCCCTGTGCAAGGAATGTTGCCTAACTTGTCCTGTACCCAAGTCTCCAAGTCTGATGCCTGTAGCCAGGCAATCCGTCGCGCGCCAATGGCAATAGCAGAAGTTCTGCTGATGCTTTCGAAGCAGTCAAAGGCCGCACGATTGACAAACTTGGAGACATCCTGAGCATGCTTAACTAGAGCAAGAAAATCTTGTCTCTTATCTGGGAGAAATGGGCTCATAAGTTCCAAGTCTCCTGTAACTTCCTTGAGGAACATTCCCATATATAGAATATATGAACTGATCCTAGCTGAAAGCATGGAAGCTTGAAAGGTTCTGCGCCCAAAAGCATCCAGAGTCCTGCATTCACGACCTGGAGGATTGGATGCACGCCTCTTTACACTTTACATCCTACGTATGGCTGATTCCACTACCATTGAATGGTGTGGCAGCTGAGTTTTCTGAAATCCAGGACATGGCGGAACTCGATACATAGTATCAAGTCTCCTAGAGTGAGGAGAAGTAGTCAGAGGTGTCTCCCACATTCTGAGCATCAAGCTATGCAGAATTTCATGGATAGGCAGAGTGGCTCCCTCCTTAGGAGCTTTAGGATATTGGAGATTTTCCAAAGCTGACCCGGTACCGCTTTGTCAATTCCAGCCAGAGATGGCATGGGAAGAGTTCCCACCGGTGCCGGTACCGTCGGTACCGGTATCATCGGTGTCAGTACCGGCATCGGTGCCAATGTCGGTACCGGTGCCCGTGGGACCACCGGTACCGCAGCTGAAAGAAGAGCTGCAATGCTGCGCTCGATAGCGAGGAACCTCTGGTCTATCGACGCTGCCGATGCCTGGGTGTTGGTACCGGTAAGGACGGCCGGAACCCCTGAGCATGGCACAGGTAGTTCTTGAGAGGTTGAGGCCTCGAGAACATCCTGAAGCCCCATCGATGCTTTGGAAGCCGAAGCCTCCCGCCAGGGCTGTTTTGCTGGTGTGGTTCCCTCAAGGGCAATGCCAATGGTCTCTCGATGCTTAGCAGGAGAGCTACCCTTTGAGGACCGGCTTTTATGTTTAGTTACCTGAGATCCATGGGAGGAAGAAGAGGCCCTTGACGATGTCAATGCAATGGATCTGGCATCTGAAGAAAAGAGGGTACTGAGCTTTGCGGCCTGGTTCTGTCTTCCTCTTTTAGTCATCCCCATGCAGGAGAGACATTCAGTTGGAGAATGTTCAGGTCCTAAACATTTCAGACACCAGTCATGGGTGTCAGTGACGGAAATGGTACCGCTACACTCAGTACATTTTTTAAAACCACTAGTTGGTTTTTCCATGATTTAGGAATATGGGGCCTAATGCCCAAAATGGCGCCTAGCACCAAAGAGAAAAGTTTCTGAAAAGAAACAGTCTAAGGGGGTTTTTTTTGTATGAAAAGAAAAGAAAAGAACCGGTGGTACCGGTAGGCGTCGTGCGGTAGGCAAACGCGACCACAAGAAAAGAAATTTAAAGATGGAATTTTCTGCGGTGTCAGGGAATAGATCCTGTCGGCTCCGCAGAAAACGAAGAACTGAAGAGGGACAGTTGGAAAGGCAGGAAGGCAGTGTGCATGTGCTGAGGGATGCTCCCAAAAGCGTTCCTATTGGACGCTGGGGAGAGTTCCCACGCAGGCTCCGTCGGTACCGACGATACTCATATGTGAAGACTACATTCCTACTTGTTCCTGGAGATAAAGGGCTACTGCAATTAGGACAAAACACATTTCTAATTCTAGGGATTTTGTTCATCCCTTGTGATTATGGCCTCTAGCTGAATAGCACTCAACTATCAGATTTTTTCCAAATAGCCATTATAAAAGACCTTTGCTTGATTCTGAGTTAGGTCTTCCATTCCTTAGATCAAGCAGGACTGAAAGTGCTAGGAGGGCAGCACAACAGCAACATCTAGTGGCTAGATTTATATCCCATGATTTCATATTTCAAGACCACCAGGTGCTTGTCCCTTGGTTGCAGACTGTCATGCTAATGACTGCATTGAGTGGAAAGGGAACACAATAGTGGGGGAAATCCATATCTACTTCAAAAATGAAGGGGTCCTTTTAGGGTGAGCATTGGATCACTGGAAATGTTGCCTGTGGCTTGGGCGGCCCCTCTTTCATTGAGATGATTTACTCAGAACAATGCAAGCAGGAAAAAAAAGACATAGTATCAGAGCCCCACTATCCTTTGGCAGCTTTGGTAATAATGATGACAATTTTACATAGCAAATAATGTTCTTCCCTTGAGTCCTGCTAGACCAGTCCAGACTAGTGAGTTGTGTTCCCCTCCCAGCAGATTGCTGGAGACAAAGAACCAATGAAAAGCCCAGGTTTCAATGACATCACTCCCATGTCTCTATCCGCATCAGCCACCAGAGATGTCTTAAGTATTCATCCCAAGCCTCATACAACCTCAACATGGGCAACAATGAGTAACCAAACAGTAGAGAACGGTGTACAGCAGTGCTTTTCAAACTTTTATCCCGTAATCCATTTTAACAACTGAAAATCCATGTGACCCCAGATGATGATGAAATCAAAACAGGTCTCTAGCCTCCTTCCCTTCAGTCATCTACAGTAAAGTAGAAAGGCAGTAGCAACAATAGGGGCAACAGCAGCAGTAGTCGGCACAGGGTCCCTCGTGTCAATGTGTATTGTATGTTTACAGACCCCAGTACTTGTTTCCAGTCTGACATGAAGTTCACTCAGAAGGGGACAAGAGCCCAAGAATGCTCATTGGCTCACAGGCCACATACTGAACGGTAACGATCAGTGCTGGGCATAGGTCACAGTGAAAGTCCAGAGAGAAGGGTGAAATGACCATGTTTCTGTGATCACATTCACTGATGATGCAACCCCATTTGAGATCCCGACCCTAAGTTTGGGAACCACTGATGTATAGGAAAACAAACAGAAGGCTGTCTGTAGAAGATGGACCAGCAGAACCAAATATATAAATCGTAGTGGACCCAATGGTACTGCTGCAGAACAGAGCAAACAGTTCCAGGGGGTGGGTCCTGGACTGTTCTATCAGGACTCAAGGAAAGGAAATTATCTAGTAAGTAAAATGTCACCTTCCATATCATCCTGCCAGACCAGTCCAGACAAGTGGGACATACCAAAGCTATGCCTCCATGGGCAGTTAGAAGACGCAGCAGCTTGCAAAACCTGAGTCAAAGGCCATGTCTGCCGTAGTGTGGACATCAAAGCGGAAATGCTTGACAAAAGTGGAAAGTGATGCCCACGTTGCCACCTGACAATTGTCTGCGGGGGCTACTGAGCTTTGCTCTGCCTATGAGGATGCTTGTGCTTGGATAGAATGGGTGCACAAACCCTTCGGAACCAGCCAGTTCTGCAACAGATCCACCGATGCAATGACCTCCTTAATCCAGTGCCCCAATGTAGACTTAGCGTCACCTTGCGTGTGGCAGCAAACAGCACAAAAAGATGGTTTGACTTATGAAAAGAATTCGTAACCTCCAAGAACTGGAGAAGCACTCTCCGGACATCCACAAGACAAAGATCCTTACCATTCCCCCAACACTGCTCTTTAGAGGAGGAGGATAGGCAAACCATCTGGTTCATATGAAAGGGTAAAATCACCTCAGGGAAGAAGGAAGGCACAGGTTGAATGGAAACCGCCTCTTCAGAAAAAGATAGGTAAGGAAAATGGCAAGACAGACACAGCTCAGAATCCACCTCGCGGAAAAAAAGAATGCAACCAAGACGACTATTTTGACTGTCAAGTTCTTAAGAGTAACATACTTCAATGGTTCAAAGGGCACCGACTTCAGGGCCCCGAGCACCAAAGACAGATCCTAGGAAGGGACTACAGACCGGAGGGAAGGACGCAGATGCCTAACCCCCTGAATAAAGAATGAAACATCTGGGTGTAAGGCTAGGGACTTACCAGCCAATGGACCTCTGAAACAGGTCAAAGCTGCCACCTGAATCTTCAAGGAGCTAAGAGAAAGGCAGAGCTCCGGAGTCTCAATGCGTGGATGAGACAATGGTGCAGAGATGAAGGTTTTGGATTTGTTAGGAACTGGGGAACATTCTGGGGAAAGGAGGGGCTCTTCCGAAGGGATGGGCTTCACCTTAACCAGGATGGAACCAGGCTGCTGGCATTAACCTTTAAAAAGGAGATAGAGCAGCTTTTAAACTAGATATTAGGGGAAAGCCGACAGTCGCCCAAGAGCGGATGGTTCGGAAGAATGTATCTTTGAAGGATACTACCAAAAGCAGAGAGGTTCCACAAAAGAGTAAACTAGCCCAAATGCCCTCAAGTATGGAGCAGACAGAGCTTAAAGATCCCAAATTACCCATGTCTAACAATAGCCAAATTAATATGAATAAAATACATTCTCTAAAATGCTTGTATGCAAATGCTAGAAGTCTAAAAAATAAGATGGGAGAGTTAGAATATATAGCACTAAATGAAAGGTTAGATATGATTGGAATATCAGAGACATGGTGGAAGGAGGACAACCAGTGGGACACTGTGATACCTGGGTACAAACTATATCGTAATGATAGAGCTGATCAAATTGGTGGAGGGGTTGTTCTCTATGTTAGAGAGGGCATTGAGTCAGAAAGGATTAAAGTTTTGCAGGAAACAACATCTGCTGTTGAATCTATATGGATTGAAATGCCATGTAAAAGGGGGAAGGCAATGGCAGTAGGGGTGTACTATCGACCGCCTGGCCAGAATGATCAAATGGATGATGAAATGTTCAAAGAAATCAAGGAAGCTAACAAAAGTTACAGCGCAGTAATAATAATGGGTGATTTCAACTACCCCGGTATCGACTGGGTCAGTGTCACGTCAGGACATGCTAGGGAGATAAAGTTCCTAGATGAAATAAATGACTGCTTCTTGGAGCAGCTGGTTCATGAACCGACCAGAGGGGAAGCCATATTAGACCTAGTCCTTAGTGGAACACCAGATCTAGTGCAAGAGATAAGGTTGTTGGGGCCACTTGGCAATAGTGATCATAGCATGATCGCCTTTGATTTAATTAGTGGAGGAGGGATAGTAAGGAAATCCACAGTACTACCTTTTAACTTTCGAAAGGGAGACTATGATAAAATGAGGAAAACAGTTAAGAAAAAACTAAAAGGAGCAGTTGCAAAGGTTAAAGACGTACATCAGGCTTGGCTGTTGTTGAAAAATACTATCTTGGAAGCCCAGACCAGCTGTATTCCACGCTTTAAGAAAAGTGGAAGGAAGTCCAAAAAACTGCCAGCATGGTTTAAAGGTGAGGTCAGAGAGGCTGTTGTTGCCAAAAAAGCATCTTTCATGAAATGGAAAAAAAAGCCAAACGACGAAACCTGGAAACAGCACAAGCACTGGCAAGTCAAATGCAAGGCATTGATAAGGCAGGCAAAGGGAGAATTTGAGAAGAAGCTTGCTGCGGAAGCAAAAACTCAAAGTAAAGACCTTTTCAAGTACATTCGTAGCAAAAAACCTGTGAGAGATTCAGTTGGTCCATTAGATGATAAAGGGGTTAAAGGAGCACTAAGAGGCGACAAGGCGATAGCGGAGAGACAATGAATTCTTTGCTTCGGTCTTTACTGAGGAAGATGTAGGGATGTTACCCATGACTGAAGTGGTATTTAAAGGTGCGGAAGAATTGAAGGAAATATCGATACATCGGGAAGATGTATTACAACTATTAGATAAAATGAAGAGTAGCAAATCACCTGGGCCGGATGGTATACATCCAAGGGTGTTGAAAGAACTGAAATATGAGATTGCAGACCTGCTATTAGTAATCTGTTAACTATCATTAAAATCATCTCTAATACCTGAAGATTGGAGGATCGCCAATGTAACACCAATTTTTAAAAAGGGTTCCAGGGGTGATCCGGGAAACTACAGACTGGTGAGCCTGACGTCAGTACCGGGAAAAATGGTAGAAACCATCATAAAGAATAAAATTACTCAGCATGTAGATAGTCATGACCTAATGGGAGACAGCCAACATGGCTTTAGACAAGGAAGATCTTGTCTTACTAATCTGTTATGTTTTTTTGAAGGAGTGAATAATCAGGTGGACAAAGGTGAGTCGGTTGATATTGTGTATCTGGACTTTCAGAAAGCCTTTGACAAGGTCCCTCATGAGAGACTTTTGGCAAAACTAAAGAGTCATGGGATAGGAGGCAGTGTACTATTGTGGATCAGGAACTGGTTAAAATATAGAAAGCAGACGGTAGGGCTAAATGGCCAATTTTCCCAATGGAGAAAGGTGAATAGTGGTGTACCCCAGGGATCTGTGCTGGGTCCGCTGCTTTTTGACATATTCATAAATGACCTGGAAAGTGGAATAACGAGTGAGGTTATCAAATTTTCAGATGACACAAAACTATTTAAAGTTGTTAAAACCCAAGAGGATTGTGGAAAATTGCAAGAGGATCTTGATAAATTGGAAGACTGGGCATCAAAATGGCAGATGAAATTTAATGTGGACAAGTGCAAGTTTATGCACCTAGGGAAGAACAACCCAAACTATGGTTACACGATGCAAGGTTGCACATTAGGAACTACCACCCAGGAAAAAGATTTAGGCGTCATTGTGGATAACATGTTAAAACCCTCGGCCCAGTGTGCAGCGGCGGCCAAGAGAGCAAATAGAATGCTAGGTATGATAAGGAAAGGAATGGAAAATAAAACAAAAGATATTATAATGCCTCTATATCGTTCCATGGTGAGACCGCACCTTGAATATTGTGTGCAATTCTGGTCGCCGTATCTTGAAAAGGATATAGCGATTTTAGAAAAGGTTCAGAGAGAGCCACCAAAATGGTAAAGGGGATGGAAGGATACTCCTATAAAGAAAGGCTAAAAAGGTTAGGGCTCTTTAACCTGGAAAAGAGACGGCTGAGGGGAGATATGATAGAAGTCTATAAATTAATGAACGGAGTGGAACGGGTAAACGTAGATCGATTGTTTACCTTAGCAGAATATAGAAAGACTAGGGGACATGCAATGAAGCTACAGGGTAAACTATTTAAGACTAATAAAAGAAAATATTTTTTCACTCAACGTGTAATCAAACTCTGGAATTTGTTACCAGAGGAAGTAGTAAAGGCTGTTAGTGTAGCTGGGTTTAAAAAAGGTTTGGACAAGTTCCTGGAGGAAAGGTCCATAAACCATTATTAAGAAGGGACCCAGGATATCAATGCTTGAACCAATACAAGCATTGTGGAACCTGTGTCCCTTGGGGAAACTGCTAGGTACATATGACCTAGATTGGGCACTGTTGGAAACAGAATACTGGGCTTGATGGACCTTGGTCTGACCCAGTATGGCATATCTTATGTTCTTATGTAAAGGCCCTTCTCCAGAACGTCATGCAGAAAAGGCCAACAGAGATGGCACTTTGGCCGTCTCAGGAACCAGCTACTGTGCGCCACACCAGGACTCAAGGCACCAGACCCAGGTTGGTAGGCCTCCTCTGGGCACTAAGCAGAGTGGAAAACCACCACCAGAGAGTAGCCTGTACAAGCTAACAGTCTCCTTTCAGGAGCCAATCCATAAGCAAGAAGGGAGTCATGTTCTCCATGACAAATGGGCCCCGACACAATAGGCCCCGAGATGGAGGCAAACGGAGAGGTGGCACTTGCAGGAGCCATAATCAGATCTCCGAATCATGTTCTCAGTCAACCTGGCGCCACCAGAATAATCCTTCCCAGGTGGCACGCCATACACCGAATCACATGCCCCACCAGGAGCCACGGAGGAAACATACATCAGGTGTTGACTTTATCAAGGTTGAGCCAGGGCACCGATGCCCTCGGACCCATCTCCGTGTGACTGAAGAAGTGGCACACTTTGGCACTGAAGCGGGTTACCACCAGATCCCACTTGGGGCGACCCCAGTGACACAGAAACAACTGAAACACCTCCTGACTCAACTCCCACTCTCCTGGTAGCAGAGTGCCAGCGGAGAAAATCAGTTTCCACAGTATCCACTCTGGCAATGTGCAGATCGACAAACTAGGAGGTTCTTTGCTGCCCAGGCAAACAGGAGAACCATCTCCAGGGCTATTCTGGCACTCCTCGTGCCACCTTGCTGATTGACATAAGCCACCACTGTAGAGTTGTCTGAGAACACTCGAATCACCCAGCCAAAAACTGGGGGCCGGAAACGCAGAAGAGCCTACCTGATGGCATTCATCTCAAGGCAGTTGATGGGCCACATTGCTTCCCTGTAAGTCCAATAGCCCCGGGCTGTTAGGCCTTGGCAATGGGCTCCCCAGCCCAAAGGACTGGCAGTCATCACAGGAAGGATCGATGCACAATTGTCTAACATCATGCTCTTCTTCAAAAGACTTGGTGCTGCCACCACTACAGGCTGGCTATCAACATCACTGGGAGCGGGAGCCTGAGCTCAAACCGCTGAGAAATCAGGAGCTACTGTTAGTAAGGACCATTGGAGTGGCTGCATATAAAAATACACCCATGGCATTGTTGCTGCCATCAATCTGAGGAGTTAAAGATCAACCTGGTCTCTGGGAACCTGCTGCAAAAGGAACAGCGTAGACAATCCAACAGCCTTTGACTTTGGCAGGAAAACTCTGCACACTCACATGTCGAAACATGCTCCCAGGAACTCCAGAGACTGGAAGTGCAACAACTAGCTCTTTCCCCAACAGATCACTCAGCTGAGGCTTACCAGAAAGGACACTACATAGGGAGCTACCCGAGATGCCTCTGAAAGAGAATAGGCTTGGATGCGCCAGCCAGTAGTCCAAATCCCTTGGCACCGTAGCACCACAGCTGCCACCACCATAACCTTAAAGAATGTCCTTGGGGCAGTGGTGAGTCCGAATGGCAGGGCGGCAAGCTGAAGATGAGAGCCAAGCACGGCAAAACAGATACTTTGCTAATCCCCCAGACTGGGATATGAAAATAAGACTCAGCCAAATCCAGATATGCCATGAACTCCTCTAAGCGCACCACTTGAATCATGGATCGCAAAGTTTCTATACACAAGTGCATGACGTGCAAGCGCTCTGACACACTTCAGGTCCAGAATGGGCCAGAACGTTCCCTTCCATGTCAGCACCACAAAACAGATGGAATACCTGCCCATGCCCTGATCGTCCAGGAGAATTGGCACCAGGAGACGCAACTTGTTCGAAGTTATCCACACAGCAGTCCAGCTATTAGTAGACCCACAAGGGGAGAAGACAAAAGCAGCTGAGATCAGCTCTTTGCATTCCAGGATATAGCTATACTGAATGGGGACTAGCAGCCAGCAATCCTTGGTGACCCGGGTCCATTCCTGAAAGAGGCAAAACTTTCCCCCAACCAAAGGAACCAAGGGATGGGCCCCCAAACCTTCATTGCGCAGCCCAAGAGTGTACTCCTCTGGATGAGACTGGGTCCCTGGGCCCAAGTGCTCCACGACAGGACTGAGAACAAGCCCAAAGTCAATAAGCAGAGGAAAAGAAAGGCTTGCTAGGCTGGTAGCAATAAATGTCCGGAGACCCTCAGGAGGCCGACCAGCACACCTGCAAGGAACAGGTGGAGGCTGACAGAAAAAGGGACTCCTGCCTGCTTCAGAGGCCCTTTGGACCTGCCCTCCTGAAGGCAGCAAGATTTTGTCGCACTCAGGTCCTTCGCCTGCTTCTTCAAATTGGACCCAACAGGGCCACCGGGTTTTGAAAGATGAGTCTGCTGCCCCATGTCAGAGCCAAGCCAACGCCATGTCATCGTCGACAGGGTACATTCCCTGACCACTAGACCTACCAGGCCATACATGACATCAGAAAAAAAGGCCACAGCAGACTCCAAAAGAGGGCTAGAATCAGTCAGCGGAAGAGATCAAATCCATTGGAGCAGGGCTTGAGACATGAGGCCTGCACATACTGCCAATTCAAGAATAGCAGCCGCCACAGCAAATTGGTTCTTCAAGACAAATCTACCTTTTGATCCAGAGTATCCTTAAGGCCGATCCACCTTCCACAGGAATGGTGATCCAGCTGGTAACCACAGTGACCTAAGTATCAACCTTGGAAATACTAAACCACACAATGCACTCTTTCTCCGGGAGACCATGCATCCTCAAATACACCCTCAGCCCCTTAGGCAGGGAGTCAGAGCAATCATACTCAGACTGGAATAGGCCCTTAAGCACTTCCAAGAACGGAAAGAGAGTAGTGAATTTTCGCACCCCTTGCAGAAGTGGATGCATCTTCAGATCCTGCTCTCCGCCAAGCTCAAGGTAGATAAGACCCTGGGAATGAACACCTCCAGTTCCTCTTCCCAAAACAAGCAGATAGCATTGGCCTCCTCACAATTCTCTGAAAGCAAGAGTACTTCTTCATCCACATCAGACATCTGAATCCAAGCCAAATCTCAGACAGATCCCAGCTGATCCCCACCTCCAGGGGGCGAACTTCACTGGGGATGCTTAGCCATAGGCAACCAAATAGGGCTTCCACTCTCAGCCTGCTCCTCATGAGCTTGTGCTTGGGGGCACCCAGAGGCCGCAGAATCTGAATTTCCACTCCAGAATGACCAGGCCTGCTGTAAAAAGGAAAATAATTCTGAGGAGGACAATCTGGAGTCCGGAAGCTCAGAAATGATCCCACAACACCAAAGGACACAGCCCCTGCAGATCCCTTCGAGGACAGGGTGCAGCAAACAACAGCCTCCAGAAACCCTGGCCGGCTAGACATCCTTACCCACAGCGTCATCTGTCACCTCCTGCCCTAAGAGGCAGGCAAGGTCAGACTAACTGCATCCCCTGGCTGGAAGAGGGGGAGCAAGCCCTCCAGGGTGACTCAGAACTGCCTGCAAGAACAGCAGAGTCCAAAAGCCAGAGATGAAGAGCCTCACTTGCCACAGGACAAAACATTTCCAGGGGAGAGGCTATTCCAAGATGGCTGGCTGAGTGAGACTCTACACTTTCCTTCTGATGCCTAAAACGGAAGAGTAAGGTGAGTGTGTTCCCTGCGGTGCCCTTACCTGCCGTTTCTGGTCCTATGGATCATTTTGTTGAGGTATCCGAGGCGGCACACAGAGATTAGGGCCGGCATGGAGATGGAGCGTTTAGAAGAGTCACTCCCTTCCCTTGGTCTTGAAACCACTCCATCTCCAGATTCACGGCATCCGCCGCCTCCTCCCAGTGAGGACGCATCTCAGCTGGCCAGCTGTGCTACAATCGTGCCTGGAGTTGGCGTTGGTGGTGTGCACGACCAGGGAGTTTTGCCAGCAGTAATGGATACGCCTGGAAGAAGTTGGTGCAGCGAAACTACTCCTCTCTGGTTTATCTGTGCCTGAGGAAGAGGTGATTATTCCAGTGACTGTATCTACTCCATCTACACCTGCGAAGACCTTTGTTTTGGTTCGTCCTTTAAAAATTACCTTGGATAGTATATGGGATGCCATATCTGGTGTGATAAGGAAGCTTATCATGACAGAGGAGAAAGGGATAAAGGAAAGGAATTCACCCTTATAAAAGGACCTATTTTGCAAGGTCAGAGAAACAACACTGCCTCCATTTGGTTTCCTCATAGCTCCACCATTCCGTCACTCACTCCTTCTTTCTCTGGTGCCCCAATTTCCTCAGTTTCCACGCTTCGTTATTTGGGTGTTTTTCTCGACAGCAACCTTACCTTCCGTGATCATATCTCCCATATCTCTCGGCGCTCCTTCTATTGTCTTCGACAGATTCGTGCCATTAGACCATTTCTTTCTCCTCAGGCTCTCTTCCACTCTTCTTCTCTCTTTAGTTATCACACGATTGGACTTCTGTAACCTGGCTTATGCTGGTCTTCCCCAATATCAACGTCGTCGGTTACAGCTCTTACAGAACACCGCAGCTCAGATGATCCTGCATGCTTCCCCTCGCGATCATATCACTCCTATCCTTCAGCACCTTCATTCGCTGCCAGTAAATTTTCGGATTCAATTCAAAATTCTCACTCTTGTACATCAGGCCATTTATCTTCACATCCCTTAGTATCTATCCAACCTGTTAACTTTTCACACTCCCACTCACAGCCTACGATCAATTCATATCAATCGTTTACACCTTCCCTCCCCCTCCCAGGCTCATCTTCACTCAACTCGGCAATCGGCTTTCTTTACCTTGGACCTGCCCTCTGGAACTCCCTCCCCACTAACCTCCGACTAGAACAGTCCCTTCCCAAGTTCCGTTCTCTTCTTAAGACTCATCTTTTTTCTTCTGCCTTCAACCTTTCCCCATGACCCCTGTTTTCACTGTATTTCCTTTTACAATCTGTCCTTTTTTCTTTTTTTTTCCTCTCTTATATGATTGTCACTTTTCCTTCCCTTTCTTAAATTATGTATTTTAAAGTTTTATTGTAAACCGCCCCGGTGTAATGGGGGGCGGTATATCAAGTGATTTTAAACATTAAACCCCAATCACACCTAGAAAGCAGGAAATTCCCAGATGGGATAGGTTTCAGAGTTCCCTTAGTGGAGAAAAGGAGAGGGAATACAGACCCAGGGTAAAAGACCCTTACGTCACTGAGTTCCCTAATTACCCAGCTGCCAGGAGGCAAGCTGATCTCAGTCACCTGAGAGGAGAAGAGGTGGGGCTGGAGCCTTGGGGATTTAAGTCTAGGATAGAGAAAGAAGCAGAGAGAGGAGGAGGAGAGTCCCAGAGAGTCTCAGGGAGAGACCCAAGCAGAAACACAAGCTGGAGAACAGGACGAGGAAGCACAGGAGAATGGTGGCCAGAGCATGAGGGAGGAGAAGCTGCTACAAGCCCAGGCCCAGGTATGAGCCTTGAAAGCTTGTCTAATACAGAGCAGTGCAGAGTTGCAAGTGATACTCTCAGCTCTAACAGAAGGTGGTCAGCTGAACCCTGCGAAATGGAAGGAGAGGTAGAGCCTATGCAACTAGGTGAACCCGACCTAGCTATGAAAGCACAGTTACTTACCTGTAACAGGTGATCTCTGGGAACAGCAGGAATAAGTCTTCACATATGGGTACGTCGGTACCGACGGAGCCTGCATGGGAATGCTCCCCAGCTTCCAATCAGAAGGCTTTTGGGAGCATCCCTCGCGTCTGCGCACTGACTTCCCACCTTTTCCACTGCCTCTCCTCAGTTGAGTTTCATAGCTGAGACAAAGGAGAGAAGAGGAAAGGAAGATAGATAGATAGATACAACTCCTAGGGGAGGTGGGTGGGCTGTGAAGACTTATTCCTGCTGTTCCCAGAGATCACCTGTTACAGGTAAGTAACTGTGCTATCTCCAAGAACAAGCAGGAATGAGTCTTCACATATGGGGACTCCCTAGCTATAGATGCCAGGGGGAGATCCCATAAAATCCGTGTCCCTGAATCAGGAGTGCATTTTCCACACAGGAATCTCCGGCATCCCATGAGGGATGGAGGGTAGGAGTTGAGGAGAGAGGAGCTGTAAGGAAAAACAGCGAACCTAAGGACTACAGAGAGGAGTCCTTGGTATGTATGATAAGTACCAGTAAAATTATTTAATGAACAATTATAATATGGAGCTTACCTACTGGATTGTAGGAAGTAGAGAGCGTAGTGGAGTCTACTGGAGATTCAGTAGCGGAATCCTCAAGGTGACCTCACAGCAGTGAGGATGAAGGTCCAGACCTGGAATTAGTAGGTGATCCAGGTGTAAACTGGGGTAGGATTAGAACGGCAGGTCTTCAATGGAAAGCTTTATGGGAAAAAGCTGAAAGCTCTTTTAGGTACAGAGTTATTAATATTGAGGCCTAAAAGAAGAAGACTGACCAATTTGTTCAACTAGCCCAGTCCTGGAAGGAAGAAGGGGTATGGAAAAAAGCCCATATTCCCAGGGAGAACAAATGTGTACTGAAAAATGATGAAGATGTACACTGTCTTTCCTAGCTGATGAGAGATAGGAAAGATACTGAAGCTTGATGCTTCAAGGATAGGGAGACCTAGAGCAAAGTGGAAGCTGTTATCACCACAGTAGTGGTCTTGAGTATAACAGCCCCACATACTAAGGAACAGTATGAAAACTGAAGGCCACTGTCTGTAACCCCTAAAAAGGTGAAATTAGACTTACCTGCTAATTGTTGTTCCTGGAGTAGACCCAGTCTGGTCCCGGACCTCTGAGTTGTCCACCTTAATCAGCAGCTTGGAGACTGAGGAACCTCCTACTTTTTCATGATGTCATCCATATATCTCTGGAATCCGCCTTCCTCCATCAGTACCCTAATGACAAAGCAGACTCACCAGAGCAACAAATAAGTCAAGACCTCACTTACCCCCCGCAAGGTCCAACCACCCAGCACTGAAACATACCCAATAAAATCAACTGCATAAGAACCAATCACCTAACGAACTGTGAACACTAAGGGTGCCCAGACTACCCTCTCACCTGTCCGACCACCCCCCTTAAAGATGACATCCAAACATCGCCTCTTACCTGTCATCATTGAGAACTGTAGACCGTGCTGCAAGCCCCTCCTAACACCGGGGTGGGATGCGGGACCAGACTGGGTCTACTCCAGGAACAACAATTAGCAGGTAAGTCTAATTTCACCTTCCTGATCGTAGCCCCAGTCTGGTCCCAGACCTCTGAGTAAGTACCAGAGCAGTAAAGTTAACGGGAGGGCCCAGCCGCAGCCACTTGCAGCACCGCCGCCCCGAAACCAGCATCCTGCGCCGACTGGACGTCCAACCGGTAGTGCTTAATAAAGGGATTCAAAGAAGACCACGTGGCCGCCCTACAAATCTCCACCGGCGGCACCGCTTGGAACACCGCCCAGGACGTAGCCTGTGCCCTGGTGGAATGGGCTCTCAGCCCCTCCGGAACCTGCCTCCCCTTCAGCAAGTAGGCCGATGCAATCGCCTCCCTAATCAATCCACCGGGCGATGGAGGCCTTGGAGGCCGCCTCCCCTCGGCGAGGACCCGCGAACAGGATAAACAACCTCTCCGATCTGTGGAATCCCGCCGTACGCCGAAGATACTTTTTCAAGGCTCGACGAACGTCCAACGCCCTCGACACGGAACCCGCTGCGTCCGCCCAGAATACGGGCAAGGAAATGTCCTGATTCAGATGAAACGCCGACACGACCTTGGGTAAGAACGCCTTAGACTCGAAAAAAGACAGGAAGGGTTCCTTACAGGATAACGCCTGCAGCTCCGAGATTCGCCTGGCCGAACAAATAGCCACCAGAAACACGACCTTCAAGGTGAGATCCTTCAACGAAGCCGAGCTCAAGGGCTCGAAGGGTTCCCGCTCCAGCGCCGCCAGCACCAGCGGGAGCTGCCATTGTGGCACCAGATGTCCCACCTGGGCGGCCGCATTAACGCCACCGCGCGCAAAAAACGCTTGACATCCCGATGTTCTCCTATGGATCTACCGGCCACCCTTCCACGGTAGCACGCCAGAGCCGCGACCTGCACCCAAAGCGAAGCCGCCGCCAGGCCCTTGTCGAAACCGTCCTGCAAGAAATCCAAAATCTGAGAAAGGGACGCCCTGAGCGCCACCGAGCCCCTCTCACTGCACCACGCCTCAAAAACTCTCCAGACCCGGACATACGCCAAGGATGTTGACTTTTTCCGAGCCTTCAACAGCGTGGAAACCACCGCCAAGGAATAGCCCCGAGCCCTCTCAATAGCCAAGCCGTAAGCGAGAACCGATCCACATGAGGCATGAACAGAGGCCCCTGCGCCAGCAGATCCGGGCGGACCGGGAGCCGCCATGGCCGCGCGACCAGAAGCCTCAGCAGATCCGCATACCAAGGGCGACGAGGCCAGTCCGGAGCTACCAAAATCACCAGTCCCCGGAAGCTCTCCACCCGCTGGAGTACCCTTCCAATGAGTACCCACGGCGGGAAGACGTACAGCAGTTGGCCCTCCGGCCAGGGCTGAATGAGTGCATCGAGACCTTCGGACATCCGCTCCCTTCTCCTGCTGAAGAAGCGGCTGGCCTTCGCCGAGCGGAAAGTGGCCATCAGATCCATCACCGGCGTGCCCCACCGCCGCGTGAGCATCGCGAACACGTCTGGATGGAGGACCCATTCCCCTGGATCCACCCGCACGAGACTGAGGAAGTCAGCTTCCACGTTGTCCACACCTGCCACGTGCGCTGCCGACACTGCCAGGAGATGCCGCTCGGCCCATGCGAACAGTCGCGGCCTCCGCCTCGAGAGCCGTACTGCTGGTCCCGCCTTGGCGATTGATGTAGGCCACCGCAGTGGCGTTGTCGGAGAAGACTCTTACCGCCGACCCTCCTAGGCACGGCTGGAAACACACCAACGCTAGCGACACCGCTCGCAACTCCAGACGATTGATCGACCACGAGCGCTCCTGAGAGTCCCACTGCCCCTGAGCGAACTGACCCCGGCAGTGGGCCCCCCAACCCAGGAGGCTGGCATCCGTCGTTAAGGCTATCCACTCGGGCACCTCCAGGGGCCTCCCCCTCTGCAAGGAGCGAGGATCTAACCACCAGTGCAGCTCCGCTCGCGTCTCGTCCGGACAAGCGAGTCTCCAGGACAGCGGATCTCGCTGATGCGACCAGCGCCTGAGCAGCGCCCTCTGCAAGGGCCGCATGTGAGCCCTCGCCCACGGTACTAGCTCGATGGTCGCCGCCATGGTGCCCAGCAGTTGCAGATATTGCCACGCCGTGGACTCCCGTCTCTTCAGGAACTTCCGGACTAACGTCCGCAACTTCTGCGCCCTTTGCCGAGGAAGGAACACATGCCCGGTCCCTGTGTCGAAGCGCGCACCTAAGTATTCCATGTCTCGGGAGGGAACTAACTTGCTCTTCGCCCTGTTGACCACCCAACCGAGGCTTTCCAGGAAACTGACCACCCTGGACGTGGCCCGCATGCTCTCGTCCCTCGACTTCGCTCTGATCAACCAGTCGTCCAGGTAAGGGTGCACCAGGACGCCTTCTTTGCGCAAGGCCGCCGCCATCACTACCATAACCTTCGTGAAGGTGTGCGGCGCCGTCGCTAGGCCGAACGGCAATGCTCGGAACTGGAAATGACCGAAGGGCACCGCAAAGCGGAGAAATCGGTGGTGCTCCCGCCGAACGGGAATGTGGAGATAGGCCTCGGACAGATCTAGAGCGGTGAGAAATTCTCCCGTCCGGACCGCTGCAATCATGGAATGGAGGGTTTCCATGCGAAAATGGGCCACACGAAGACACCGGTTCACCCCTTTGAGGTCCAGGATAGGCCGGAATCCTCCGTCCTTCTTTGGGACCACGAAATATATGGAGTATCGACCGCAACCTTGTTGGTCTTGCGGCACCGGCTCTATCGCCCGTAGGTCTAGCAGCCTTTGTACGGTCTCCCGCACCGCCTCGCACTTGCTCGGTGCCTTGCAGGGAGACCGCACGAAGGCATCGCGCACTGGTCGCTGAAGCTCCAGGGCGTAGCCCTCTCTTATGACCTCCAGCACCCACTGATCCGAAGTAATTTGGACCCAGGGGGCATAGAACTCCTGTAGCCTGCCTCCTACGGGAACCAGAGGCCCCTGGGTCCGCCGTATCTCATTGCGCCTTCCGCAGAGCAGAGGCGGAGGAGGAGGAGGCCGACGCCGCCGCCCCCCCAAATCCTCTCCCGGCTCCCCGGAAACCCCTGGTTTCGGGCAGTGAACCTGCCTCTCTGTCCAGTACTGAACCTTTGAACACGAAAGCGGCGAAAGTCCCGCTGTTGAGATCTGCTCGACGAGGCGCCACGGCCCTGCTTGGGCTTGTCCTCCGGCAGCTTACCGCCCTTTGACTCGCCCAAGTCCTTGACCAACTTCTCCAGATCTTCTCCGAACAAGAGACGCCCCTTGAACGGAAGCTTACTCAGCCTGGCCTTTGATGAAGAATCCGCCGCCCAGGAACGGAGCCACAGGTACCGTCTGGCAGCCACCGCCGACGCCATACTGTTGGAGAGACCCCGCATGAGGTCATAATGAAGATCGGACAAATAGGCCGAACCCGACTCCAGGCGGGCCGCCCCCCCAGACTTGTCATCCGCCTGGGCGGATTGCACCTGTTGAGACCAGCGAAGACAGGCCCTGGCCACCCAGGCCCCACAGATAGTCGCCTGGAGAGACAGAGCATTAGTGTCAAACACTTGACTCAACAGGGCATCCAGCTTCCGGTCCTGAGCGTCCTTGAGGGCCGCGCTGCCTTCCACTGGGGTGGTGGTCTTCTTTATCACCGCCGCCACCGCAGCATCCACCTTGGGGGACTTGAACACCTCCAGATCTCGATCCACCAGTGGATATAACCGACCTAACACCCGCGAGCCCCTCAGAGCCTCCTCCGGGACGTTCCACTCTTCTTGAATCAACTCTTGGAAGACCCTGTGTACCGGAAAGGCTCTCTGAGACTTACGGAAGACCTGCAACAAAGGGTCCTCCAGAGACTCGTCCTCCAACGGCCCCTGCGCAGGCATATTTAAAGCGCTCAACGTCTCAGCGATCAGGGCCGGCAGTTCTTCCCTTCGAAAGACTCGGACCACTCTGGCTTGCTCCTCCTTGTCGTCGAGCTCACCCTCTTCCAAGTCCTCTTCAGGGAGCCCAGTCTCACCTTCCTCCTCCGACAGACGCCCCTCCGACGCCAAGAAGGGCGCATCCGACTCCGCATCCAACCGCAGCTCTTGCCGCCGGGTTCACCCTCTGCGGGGAGAGCCTGGTGGACACGCTTTACGCGGGTCCCTTCGGAAGGATCTGGCTGTGGGAGGGGCAGACCACCCACTGCGTGCTGAAGAAGAGCCACAAAATCAGGGGAAAAAATGGACTCGAGCCCCTTTGCCCAGGGCACCTGGGGCACTGGTCCCCCCATGGCGGCAGAGGGCCCCGCCACCGGCTCCATCGGAGGCCCAGCTTCAGATCCCGACAGCTCCCCCACACTCACCCCGGGAGGGTCCAGGGTTGCGGCCTCCTTAGAGCAACTCCTACACACGCCGGAATCCAATAGGGAACTCCTCTTAGCCCCACAAATCATACAATGGGGTTTGGGTGACATAACCCTAAAGCGCTGCTTCTCCCATTTTAGGGCCTCTCACAATCAATGCCCCCACCCCCCAAGGCAACCGCGAAAGTCTGCAGTCCCCCAGGGATCCTGACCCTGCTGTGCCGGGCCTTGCGATGACGGGCTTAAAGAAATCTCTTTCCTTTTTTTTTTTTTTTTTTTTTTTTTTAAAAACGCACCGAAAATAAAAATGAAGCACCCCAGCTGTCTCCCCCGAGCCACTCGAAGGAACCAACCGCGGCCCTAGAAGCAGGGAAAACGAGCAGGAAGGAGCGCGGGAGCCGAAGCAGCACTCCCACGCGAACGCCACGTGGCCGGGCCTGCACTCTAGCAAGGCGCTCCTGCGCCGCGGCAAAAGAAGAACGGCAAAGGAAAAAACCGCTCCCCCAGCCTGTCCTCTTACCTGAGCTGCTCCCGCAGTGAAGCAGAGGGGCCGAACGCCGCACAGACCAAGGAGGACCGAAGGGCCGCAAATCCGCCCAGAAAACTCCTCGCGGAGGGCCGGCTCCAGGCCCCCTCCCCCCCCGCGTTCAGCCAGAGGCGCGCTCACAGGCAGGTCTTCTGTTTGGCGCTTGGCTGAACGGTAATCACACCTCTGCCGGCTCAGCTCCACTGCATCTAACCGGGAGCGAACCGGCCCCTCTGCAAACCTCGTGTGCCGCACAGAGGAGAGACTAAGAGAGGGAGAGGAGAGCCTAAGGCACCGGCAGGCACAGCTCCTAACTTTTAAAGGTACACTCTCTGTTTTTTTTTTTGTACCCCGTAACCAAACAAATAACCAAACTAATAACCCACTACACTCAAACTAATCCTTAGTTGTTCCTCCAGTGAGCCTGGACCCCCGGGATCGACCTAGTCAGCTGCTTGGAGACTGAGGTAACTGATGGAGGAAGGCGGATTCCAGAGATATATATGGATGACATCATGAAAAAGTAGGAGGTTCCTCAGTCTCCAAGCTGCTGATTAAGGTGGACAACTCAGAGGTCCGGGACCAGACTGGGGCTACGATCAGGAAGGTAGAAATTGCTATAGCATAGACAGTGAGGAAGATAGTATGGAATACATATCGACCTACAAAAACCTCTCAACAGATACATATATATAGATATAGATAGGGATATATATACCTATATATATGTATATCTAGATAGGTGTAGAGAGATGTATCAATATATATATACAGTCAAACCTCGGTTTTCATGATTAATCCGTTCAAAAAAGTCTGACTATAACCGAAACGGACTAAAACCGAAGCAAGATTTCCCATAAGAAATAATGTAAATTCAATTAATCCGTTCCAGACACCCAAAAATATTGACAAAAAATACATTTTATAGAGAATAACTATCTTTTTACATACAGAAAACAATGAGAAATACATATAAATGACTAATGAAATGGATAAATGAGCATGTAACATCACTTTTACCTTTATTGAAGACTTTTGTTGGCATACACAGTGTCGGGAGAGGTGGAGAGGCAGTGTCAGCCAAGCAGCAGGCAGTTGAGAAACAGTGGGACAGAGAGTCTTAGGCTGCCTCCGGCCCCCCTAAGGTAGCAGCCTGACACAGGTGAGAGTCAGAGAACAGCGTGGGGCTGTGCCAGCAGGAGCCTGCAGCTGCAGACTGCAAGGTTTCAAGGAGAGGCCGCGTGTGCAGGCCTGCAGGACACCCAGAATCCAATCGGGAGGGCAGGGGCCCCGGCGGGAGACTGGGCCGCCAAGGAGAAGCAGATTCGGTCACCAGCTCCTGTCCCGGTTCAAGGGATGTGCAGGGGAAGAGGCAGCAGGCAGACGTCAATCGGGGGAGAGTCCGGGGCAGGAAGCAGTTTCGGGCAGGCCACGCTGGAGCGTTGAACTCCTCGGCTCCCCAGAGGTCCCGCAGAATCGCTGGCTCAAGCTCCGTGGGAGATCGCTGGCTCACGCTAATCCATGGCAGGTACGGGGGGGGGGGGGGTAAAATGCTGTACGAAAACCGAGACAACGTACGAAAACCGAAACACAATCTTGATGAAAAAAATCAACGAAAACCGAATCGTACGAAAACCAGGGCATACGAAAACCGAGGTTTGACTGTATATATATATGTGGGGGCATAATTATGCACACCCAGCTCACAGACATATGTATGTAGAGGCATATATAGGGATATTTACATACATGACAATAAGTCTGAAGATACATGTCTACTACTAAGCCCCATAAGAACATTCATATGGGAAATATGAAGGGAAAAAATTCACCCAGTAACAAGAGGGTGAAACCCACTTGACAGATATGTGGAGAATGTATTTCCGTGGGCTAAAAGGATGCAGGAATGCAATCCAGCAGAATAACCAGGATGGTTGCGTGAAAAACAGAGGATAATATCAGTCTGTAAGAGCAAGGCGAGAGTTTTTTAGAACTCTGACATGGCAGATGTACAGAAACGCATAGAGAAGATACCAGGAGGACCCCCTGGAGGGACATAGGGGTATCATGCAGTACTAGTAGCCTTGAATATTCACGCAGAAACGCTTATATTCCGTATTATAATAGGAGACAAGAGGGTGTGGAGAACCCTCATAGTCATGGGAATGATTTATAAGCTTTTGTCTACTATATAGGATAGCCCTCAGAGACAAAGATCAATGCTCTGTAGCAAGGGCCCATAGTAGAAAGCTCCTCTGAAGATTGCAGAGAGCATTGTGCAGGAGAATGATGAGATAAGACTGACTGAAGTCAGGTGTGCTGCCACATCCTAGGAAAGGAGATGGTCAGAAAGAAGATAATGTGAGAAGCCTAAAGTGAGTAGGATTATCCAAGATAGATGAGGACTAGCTTGGAATCACTACTGAGGCTAGAGAAGAATTGTGAAAGATAGACTGGCACTTGTGGACAAGTACCAGCAGTCCAACACTGGAACTCCTGCATGCACAGAAGCTGAAAAGACAGCAGAGAGGATTTTCCTGTGCAACATAAAGAGAAATAGACAAAGGGAGAGGAGATATGTCTGTCCCTGTCTGATGGGTTATCTTGAAAATGTATTCAAGGAAACAAAAAGTCTACACTGGAATGAAAGGCTAGAGAAGCTTTTCAGTATGGTACCACTCAGTCAGGGGAATCCTGGATGAGAGGGTAGAGAAAACAGGTAATTGGAGGGTGACTTACCCATATGGTGAGTCAGCTGAAGGAAAAAATGTTCATGTTGGGACAGAAACTATCATGGGATAGTTGTAACTTCCCTTCTTGATAGTAAGAAGAGGAGAATTCTGTAACCCATGGACAAGAATATCCTGACAGCTTAGCATACTGAAAAAGGAAATCCAGTGTAGAGCTTTAAGAAAAAACAGTGAACAAACTTCTGCTAAGAAGAAGTTAACTGTAGATTGCAACCTTCAGAATCTATGGTTGCTGGGTATGCTCAGACTGGCTAGAGTTTGGAAACTTCAGACTAGGACGAGGTGTCCCTTGCTTGGGTACATCTGGATGATGGGCAGAAGAAGAGTGAAACCTTCTTTTCTTAGGGAAAGAAGGCTTGGTAGGACATTTCCTACTTCCTGGGGAAGAAGGCGGCTTAGAATGGTCTCCAGAACCAGGGAAGTCAGTGAAGCAATGAGCAACCTGACGTAAAGCCTCCTTATTGAAGAGATTTTCCCCAGTACAAGGGGAATTACCCAGTGTGTGTTGTGCCCATCTGCTCAAGTCTGAAGCTTGGAGCCAGGCTCTATGACGTGCTCCGATGGCAATAGCAGAGGATCTGCTAACAGACTCAAAAGAGTCTATAGAAGCACGAGAAAGGAACCAAGAGATATTCCGGCTATGATTAAGAAGCAAGGAATAGTCAGCAGCCCTAGGCTGTGACAAAAAAGGAGTCAAAAGAGATAATTTCTCTGTGACCTCCTGGAGTGTTAGACTCATAAAATATATAAGAAATAATTCTTGATGCCAGCATAGATGTTTGGAAGGTTTGACGTCCAAAGGCATCAAGTGCTCTAGATGCACGACCTGGCGGATAAGAAGAATGCTTCTTCTTGCTTTTTACCTTCCTCATTGCTGATTCCACTACAATGGAATGATGGGGAAGTTGAGTCTTCTGAAACCCTGGAGAGGGGGGCACCTGATACAGAATATTAGTTGCTGTAGAAGGTGGGGGAACCCTTAAAGGTGATTCCCATATTCTCAGAAGAAGATCCTGCAAAGAATGATGCAAAGGAAGCATTATATTTCCCTTTTCTGCAGGAGAGCCTTGGTTAAGATTAGAGCCAGGGATAGGAATAGCAAGAAAGGTTACCATGTCAAGGAGAAATTTCTGAAAAGAAGGATCTCCAAGGGGAACCATCCCTGGGAAGGCTAAGGTTGAAGAAGTAGCCTGAGCACCAGAGTGCAGAAAAAGAACTCTACTAGATGGATAATGATACTGGCAGTCACTGGTTGAGGCAGTTAGTACTGCATCGTCCATGCCAGGTATCAATTCCAAACTAGGCATAGAAATGATCGATGGTATCGATGTAAATGCAGGAATCGACATCGATACCGGTAACGGCATCGAGGCCGTCATCGGAGGCTGCTCCAGTGGTACCGAGGTAACCAGAAAGTCTTGGTGAGTATCCTCGGTACTGCCTAACCGGAAACGATAAGGGTCGGTTCCAAGGCGCGTCGGTACCCAGTCGTCTAGACTAGATATCGATTCCAGACTCGGCATCGAAGGGAGCGAGTCTATCAATGCATGTCTAGAGGGCACCGACGTCGGTGGTGGTACCGCCAAAACGGGAAAGTCAGTCTGGGTCGTATGGATCGGACCCGAAGGTACCGAAGACGCCAGATGACGAACCCTGGTGAAGAGTGGAACACTCAACACCGGTGCCGATGCCGGGTATCGGTACCGCTCGAAGCGGATGCCACCACCGAGCATGGCAGAGATACAGGAAAGTCAATTTGGGTCGTATCGATCGGTCCCGAAGGTACCGAGGACGCCCGATGACGATCCTTGGTGAAGAGTGGAACACTCGACACCGGTGCCGATGCCGGGGTATCAGTACCGCTTGAAGCGGATACCACCCCCGAGCATGGCTCAGGTATGTTTTGTGAGGGGTGAGCCCCAGGAACAACCTGAAACCCCTGAAATGCTTTGGAGCCCGAAGACTCCCGCCGGGGTTTTAATGCCAATGGGGTCTTGAGGGCAAGGCCGGAGCCGTCATCATGCTTGGCATGAGACCTACCACTCAAGGATTGGCAAGTCTTAACAGACTGTTTGTGGGTTATCTGATCCTGAAGAGAAGAAAAAAACGGTGCCCTCACGACAGGAGGGAAAACGGTATCGAGGGAAACTCGAAAGAGGGAAGGTCTTCTCTCAGTAGTGCAGCCTGATAGTTCAGGGGAAAAAGGGTCAGGACCCAAACAGGTTAGACACCAGTTATTGGAGTCTAAAAAGAAAACTGTGGTACCACAGCGAAGGCACTTCTTAGGAGAAGGCGGCTCCATGATGAAGAGGCCTTGTAGGCCCAAAAAGGTTAAGACAGGAGCAGAGGGAAAAATTCCTCTGAGTTCAAGAAAAAGAAAAAGAAAAACCACCGGCAGTACCGGTGGTGGCGGGAAATACAGCCGCGACCACAAGAAAACAAGAAAAGTAGTATTTAAAGAAAAAAGTTTCTGCGGTGACAGGAGGACGTCCTGCCGGCTCCGCGGAAAAACGAAAACTGAGGAGAGGCAGTGGAAAAGGCGGGAAGTCAGTGCGCAGGCGCGAGGGATGCTCCCAAAAGCTTTCTGATTGGAAGTTGGGGAGCATTCCCGTGCAGGCTCCGTCGGTACCGACGTACCCATATGTGAAGACTCATTCCTGCTTGTTCCTGGAGATTGACGAAGACTCATACATGGATTGCTCCTTGTGCCAATCCTTTACAGCAGAGGGATTGAAAGAAAACCACCCTTAAGAGAAAACCTTCAGAGTCAGGTAACCTTGAAAGCCTGTAGATGGTTTTGTGCATGTCCTGTGTTAAAGAAGAAATATGTTTGCTGAGAAAGCAAGAGCAAGCTGAAGCTCTCTGATTGGGCTTGATAAACACCTGCTATCCAGAGCAGTGCACCGGCAAGAAGCCGAGCTAATGGTGAAAGGAAGTAAAGTTTTTGGCTTTGTTTTTGAATATTCCTAAAGCCTTGAATAGAGCATTATTTGCTTATGAGAAGTTTTTGTCCTGTTAAAAGTTTTACTTTGTTTGTAAGGAGACAAACCAGCCTGGAAGTGTTTGGGACTATGAGAACAGAAAATTGCCACTGAGAAATGCTGTTTTTGTTTGCTTTAAACAGCAATGCTAGCCAAGCTGGTAGCATTGACTGTTAAAAGGCTTTACCTTTGAGCTGAAGAACACTATAAGCTGAAAGTTTGCTTGGAGTTTATTTATGTCCTGATGTGTATTGTGAAGAATCCTGGAGAAAGTATCCAAGGGTAGTATTTGTGAACTTTGCGTTTGAGTTAATAAATTCTGTCATTGCCTTATAATTCGAGCCAACTACAAGTGTTTTTTTCTACCTGAAGCCAAGTGGATTGTGACTGAACTACCTTTCCCAAGGGGCATGGCAAAGGAACCAGTCAGCTAAAGGCAAAAAGGTGAAACTTTTTATGATAACCACGCCCCTCCATACTGGAAGTAAGGGGCAAGGGCGTGACACTGGCTTATCTGAAGCTATTTCTTCTCAGACTTTTGATATGAATGCGCGTTTAACCAAGGTGTCTAATGATTTGGATCAATGTGTTTCTGAGACTAACTTGGTAAAAGAAAAGGTTGAAAGTACTGTGCAAAGTTTACACCTGGTCTCTGAAACTTCAGAGGCACTTGTGAAGGACAATATTGCCTTAAGAGCAAAGAGAACCTTAAAAATACTGTTAGGGTGTCAAACCTTCGAGTCTTAAATTTTCCTGTGAAATTAGGTATTAAAGCAGTTGATTTGTTTAAAAAATATCTTTCTGAAAATTTAAAAGTTCCATTGGAGTTGATGCCCCCTATTTCTAAGGCGTTTTACCTTCCTATTGGTAAAAAAGAATCAGGTCCTCCTGAATTAGGTGATATGGAAGTTTTAAATGTGACCGATTTGCTGCAATCTTCTGCTAATACAGTTTCTACAAAGATCTCCACATTATTGGTCACCTGTGCTTTGGCTTCTGATTGTGACTGGATATTGCGAATGTACTTTCAGAAGCGTGCTATTCTCTTCTATGGGTCAAATGTACTTATTTTTCCTGATTTGATTAGGGACACTCAAAAGCTGAGAAAACAATTTCTCCTGTTGAAGCCAGGTCTTCGCTTCCCGTGTAAATGTTTAATTGCTTATCAAAATCAGTTATGTCTTCTTTACACCTATTGATCTCTTCCTTTGTAAATACATGGGTCCCAGTAATGTCTTTACCATCTAGTGACGTGGGGTAAAGGTCTGTGATAGAATTTATGCCTTGGACTCCTTAACTAGCGCCTGATTTTCCTTTTTTTTATTTCTTTATTTTCTTTGGAGTTGTTTTTTTCTCTGACCAGCTCCTTAATTTCCCCTCCCCTTTGTCCGTTTAATATTGTGGACTAAAGGTGTTTTGTTCCATAGCTATATTGTTTAAATTTGCATTTTAATTTTTTTTCTGGAAAAAATACCTTTCTGTACACGTTTTGTCTTGAAATGTTGTATATAAATGTGATAAAATATAAATTTAACAAAAAAAAAAAAGAAGGTTCCAGGGGTGATCCGAAAAGCATAGTTACTCACCTGTAACAGGTGTTATCCAGGGACAGCAGGAATCAGTCCTCACATATAGGTAACGACAGCACCGACAGAGCCCTCGTGGAAGCATCCCCTCAGCTTTCAAAAGAAAGCCTCTGGGAGATGCCACCACGCATATGTGGTCCCCTTTCCACCCAAGGGTGCCATCTTGCTCAGTCAGATGACTTGGCTATAAGACGGCAAAAATAAAAGATGGCAAAGGAGCAACTCTAAGGGGAGGAGGGAGGGTTGCAAGGACTGATTCCTGCTGTCCACGGAGAACACCTGTTACAGGTAATTACGCTTTCTCCGGGAACAAGCAGGAAGTCAGTCCTCACATATGGGACTCCCCATAGCAAAAATAGGGGCTCCCTCATGGGGAGCCGCAAGCAACAGCAAATAGCCCGTGTATACAGACCACAGTAAGACCCTTGTCTCTGATGAACCAGCACTCCTCAAAACAGAAGGGTCAGAGGGTAGGAGATGCCTAAACCCCAAAACGGTTATGGAGCACAGCCTGGCCGAAGGCACTGTCCCGTTAGGGCTCTCTTTCCAGGCAGTAATGGGTTGAAGACCAGGTGGCGGCCTGGCAAATGTCCACCATCGGGACGGAGCGCAGGTTTACCACCGAGGACGCCATGGCCCTGACATGGTGCACCGTGACACGGCCTTCCAGTGGGAGCCTCGCCTGTTCATAAGCGAGGGTGATACAAGTCCACCACCCATGTGGACAGCATACGCTTGGTCGCCACCTCTCCCAGCCTACTAGGGTCATAGCAGACGAAAGGCTGAGCAGCTTTGCAGTGGCCTTGAGTGCGTTGGATATAGAAGGACAAAGCCCTCTTACAGTCCAAGGTGTGAAGGACTGTCTCCGACCGACTGGAGTGTGGTCTTGGAAAGAAGGTAGGGAGCCCCACTTCCTGGCTGAGATGGAAGAGCGACACCACTTTAGCAGGAATTTGGAGTGCATATGAAGCACCACTCTGTTCTTGTAGAACCTAGTATAGGGCGTCTCTGCCACCAGGGTCTGGAGCTCGCTAACTCTGCAAGCGGAGGTAAGCATGACCAGGAAAACCACCTGAAGTAGTGGAGGTGGCAGGTAGCCAGAGGTTCGAAGGGCGGGAGAGTGAGCTGCCCCAACACCATCTTGAGGTCCCATTTGGTTGCCAGAGGGCGAACCGGAGGCTTCAATAAGATCAGGCCCTGAAGAAAACGGGTCACCAACGACTGGACTGAGGGGGGCTTACCATCCACCGGATGGTAGTGCACCGCCAAGGCACTGAGGTGCACCCGGATGGAGTTCAACTTGAGCCCAGATAGAGAGGTGGAGAAGGTACTGTAACACCAGAGCCACCGGACAGGAGAAAGGATCAGCCCTGTGACTGGCGCACTGAACAGAGAACATGTGCCATTTGAGGGCGTAAGCCTTCCTAGTAGAGGCATTGCAAAAGGCCAGCAGGATGTGTTCCACCTCAAACGGAAGGTTGAATGGGGCCAGAGTCACCCTCTCAGCAGCCACACTGTTAGCGACAGGGACCCCAGATTGGGGTGCAGGAGAGAGCCCCCCTCCTTAGAAAGGAGTCCTGGGGCAGTCCCCAAGGGGATGGGGGTGTCCACCGTCAACTGTAGAAGCAGCGGGGACCACAGTTGTATGGGCCACTGAGGAGCTATAAGGATGAGATAGGCCCTGTCGCGGAGGGTCCTGAACAAGGTCTTGGCGATCAGCGAGGTAGGAGGGAAGGCATACATAAGGACTCCTGACCATGAGACCAGGAACACGTCTGCTGCCACCCTGGAGGGGTGGGCCTGCCGGGAGCAGAAGCAGGGCAACTGAAAGTTGTCCGGACTGGCAAACAGGTCCATCACGGGTTCTCCCCAGAGCCGGAAAAGCCAACTGGCTATCCAGGGGTCCAGCTGCCACTTGTGCGGCTGGAGAACTCTGCTGAGCCTGTCGGCCAGCTGATTGTCCTGACCGGGCAGGTACACTGCCCGAAGGAAGCTACCCTGTCAGATTGCATACGAGCAGAGGGGTAGGGCCTGATGACAAAGGGTACGAGACCCCATACCCTCTTGCTTGTTCATGTTGAACATCGCCACCTGGTTGTCTGTCTGGACCAGAACTGGCTGGTGACGCAGGTGGTGACAGAAGACCCTCAAGGCTAGGTGTATGGCTCAGAACTCCAGGAGATTGATATGCTGGGTGCTCTCTTTCAGTGACCAGTTGCCCTGAGTGCGGAGATCCCCACAGTGGGCTCCCCAGCCGAGTAGGGAGGTATCCATGGTGAGGACTCTGGAGGGGCTTGGGGCCTGAAAGGGTATGCCCGCCTCAAGATGCTGGAGAGACTGCCACCAAACCAGGGAATCCAACAATTGGCGAGTCACAGAAACCCTGTCCCATAGGTGGCTGGTGGCCAGAGACCACTGGACCCGAAGACACCACTGTGCCGCCCTCATGTGGAGGCGAGCTTCTGGGGCGACATGGACCGTGGAGGCCATGTGCCCGAGGAGGCGTAGGAGAAGCCAGGCAGGTACCGAGGGACTGTACTGTACTGTACGTCCCAAGCTGGTGACTTGAGACGATCAGTTCAGTCCCTGGACAAGAATGCCTTTGACTGGAGTGTATTGATCTTTGCCCCAATGAACTCCAAGCACTGTGTCGGGAGGAGGTGAAATTTGGGGTAGTTTATGACAAAGCCCAAGTGATGCAGAACCTGGATGGTGCGTGCAGTGGCCTGCTGCACTTTAGAGGCTGTGCCTCCCTTTATGAGCCAGTCGTCCAGGTAGGGAAAGATGAAGACCGTGGAGGCCATGTGCCCAAGGAGGCGCAGGAGAAGCCAAGCGGGCACCGAGGGACAGCACCGTATGTCCTGAGCTAGGGCCGCGAGACAATCGGCTCGGTCCCTCGGTAAGGCGGCCTTTGACTGGAGAATGTCACTCTTTGCCCCAATGAACAGACTGTGTTGGAAGGAGGAGAAACTTGGGGTAGTTTATAACAAACCCCAAGTGCTGTAGGAGCTGGATTGTGCATGCGGTGGCCTGCTGCACCTCTGAGGCTGTGCCTCCCTTTATGAGCCAGTCGTCCAGGTAGGGAAAGATGAAGACCCCCGGGAACCGGAGGAAGGCGGCAACGACTGCCAGGCATTTTATGAAAACTCTTGGGACAGAGGCCAGGCCGAAGGGGAGCACCCTGTACTGAAAATGCCTGCCCCCCCACTACGAACCACAGGTACTGCCTGTGGTTGGGGTGGATAAGGATGTGTGTATAAGCATCCTTGAGGTCTAAGGAGCATAGCCAGTCTTCCCTGCTGGAGATATGGCAGCAATGTTCCAAGGGAGAGCATCTTGAACTTCTCCCTTACCAGGAATTTCCTGAGGTTGTGTGGGTCGAGGATGGGTCTTAGGCCTTCTGTTCTTTTTGACACAAGGAAGTACCTGGAGTAGAACCCCTTGACCTTGAGATGGTGTGGCACCGGTTCCACCGCTTTGTCCTTGAGAAGACCTGCCAACTCCTTCAGATAGTGGTCCGGGTGGAGGGGAGACCTGAGGGGCTCTCCTGGGAAATAAGGGGGAGGTGTCTGAGTCAGATGGAGGAGATGACCCTTCCTGACCACCTGAAGTGCCCAGGAATCTGTGGTGGATGACATTCACCTCTGGGCATAGATGGCCAGATGTGCCCCTGTGGGCTGCTGATCACCTTGGGGTAGAGAGGCTATGCTCAAGGAGTCAAAAGCTCCCTTTGGCTGGGCTGGGCCGGGGCCGGTGCCTGGGATTTTGGAGCCTTCTGCTTACACGGGCCATGCCCATGTCCCTTGGCCTGCTGACCCTGTTGGGGAGCCGGGGAGGCCTGATAAGGTGGGTAGTTTCAGTAAGCATCTCCCTTCCTCGGATAAAAGGATTTTTTTTACCTGAGCCCTTCCGTTGGGGAGGGGCAGCGGTCTTCTCAGAGAGCCTGGTCCTCTTCATGAACTCAGTCTCCGACCCTTGTCAGTCATGGGTTTGCCAGAGAATTTCTCTACTTGGCATGGGAGACTGACCAATTTGTCCTGAACCCACTGCTTGAGGTCAGACAACTGAAGCCAAGCTTGGCGGCGTGCACCGACGCCTGCCACGGATACCTGGGCCAGCGACTCGAACCAGTCATAGGCCACTCAAGACATGAATTTGGAGCACTTACGGACGGAACCCAGCCGAGAACCCGGTGATTTCCTTCGCCAGGTTTCTCAGGTACATGCCCATGTACAGTTTGTATGCCTGGATACGGCAGATGAGCATTATTTATTTTATTTATTTTTTTTAACAGGTTTTATTTTATTTCAAACAAAGCGGTTTACATGGAAACAAACTTGGATTACATTAAACAGGGGCATTGATAACTTGGATTTTTCTGAGGCAATGGAGGGTTAAGTGACTTGCCCAAGGCCACAAGGAGTGCTAGTGGGAATCGAACCCTAGTCTCTGGGTTCCCAAGCCAGTGTTCTTAACCATTAGGCTACTCCTCCACTCCTTTCTGCCGAGGGTGTCCAAGGTGTGGGCCTCCCTGTCAGGGGGTGCCAAGGAGTGCCTCTTTTGGCTTTTTAGCCGACGCTTGACCAACTCCACCACCATGGAGTTATGCGGCAGCTATGACTTCTGGAAGCCCAGGCTCCGGTGGACTCGATACATCGAGTTGAGCCGTTTGCTCACCACCGGCACCGATGCCGGTGCCTCCCACATTCAGAGCATGAGCCATTCCAGGATGGGAGGAATGGGCACCCTGAGCAATTCCCACGGAGGGGCCTTGCATTGGAGGATTTCCAACTCATCCGCCCGAGGATCCTCCTCCGACTCGGTCAGGAATGCTAGGGCCTTAGACATGTCCTTGACAAAATCCAGGAAGCCCATGTCCTCGGGCGTGGATTGCCGCTGAGGCTCTGAGATGGGAGAGTCAGAAGGGATGTTGCGGTGGTGATGGGTATCAGGGGACCCCTCGTCCTCAGTCTCCCACTCAGTAGTCCGTTGAGGACTCGCAGGAGGGCCGCTCCATGGGCCTCGGGGCCCACGATGCCCTGCGGCCAGTGCCCGGTTTGCCGGTGATGACCGCGGTCCCGTCTAGTGGGACTCAGAGTGCGACCTTGGCCGAGGATAGTCTTGAGGCTGTAGGACCTCTAGGATCAGCTCGGCCTCCGGGGACATCTTGGATGTCGAGGGCCCGGTGGTCGGGGCGGATGAACCAGTCGTGCCGGACAACAGCGCCCGCTGCTGGTCCATGAAGGCAGACAAACTGTGCTCCAGGGCCGCCATTCGGGACTCCAGACCAGAAGGTTCCGAAGGGGAATAGACGAAAATGGTGTCTGGGGACAAAGGCCAGTCCGTGGTCGGATCCTTCCGGGGGACCTTTGCAGGCTGCTCCTTCTCTGATACCTCGGATGAGCGTCTCGGACTGCGGGACCGGGCAGTCCCCGCCGGTCAGAACCATCCAAGGATGCCACCTTCGAGGGTTTCATCTTCTTCCTGGGTTCCCTCGAGGGAGACCCACTTTCTGAGGGCCCACGATGAGGCTTGGGCTCGGAGGGCTCCGCCCAAGATGTCGGGGCCTCAAATGAGGTCCTGGCCTTCGGAGGCATCGGGGACTCAGGGAAAAACTCATCGTGCTGCTGATGGCTGCTCTTGAGGGCCTTTGCTGGACATCCTCTTGCAGAGACCGCAGGCTGCCGTGTTGTGGTCTTGCCCAAGGCAGCGAAGACAGTAGTCGTGTGTGTCGGTCAAAGACATAATTTTAGAGCACTGATCACACTTCTAAAATACCCCTGCAAGGTCGAAGACTCTCCGGGCTGCCAGCGAGAGAAAAAAGGCGTGAAGACGTCAGAAAACGAAAATAATGAAAGACTACAAAAAATAAACAGAACCTGGCGCCGAGGCACTGAGGTCAGTAGGCGAGAAGAGGACCGGTGCAATACCGGAGGTGAGTGTGAAACTCGAGAGAGAAAAATCAACTTTTTCCAGGGACAAGCCAGACAATGTCTGAAGGGCTTTGCGGAAAAAAGGAGACTGAGCAAGATGACACCCTTGGCGCGAAGGGGACCATGCATGCGTGGTGGCATCTCCCAAAGGCTTTCTTTGAAAGCTGGGAGGATGCTTCCGCGAGGGCTCTGTTGCTGCCAATGTCACTCATTTGTGAGGGCCGACTTCCTGCTTGTTCCCGGAGAAAACTAGACCAGTGAGCCCAATGTCAGTACTGGGCAAAATGGGAAAAACCATTATAAAGAACAAAATTACTGAGCCTATAGATCGTCATGATTTAATGGGACAAGGCCAACATGGGTTTAGTCAGGGAAAGTTTTCTCTCACTAATCTGCTATATTTTTTTGAAGATGTGAACAAACAGGTAGACAAAGGTGAGTCGGTTGATATAGTGTATCTGGATTTTCAAAAAGCCTTTGACAAGGTCCCTCATGAGAGGCTCTTGGCAAAATTAAAACGTCACGGGATAGGAGGCAGTATACTATTGTGGATCAGGAACTGGTTAAAAGATGGAAAACAGAGGAGGGCTAAATGGTCAATTTTCTCAAGGGAGAAAGGTGAATAGTGGAGTACCCCAGGGATCTGTGCTGGGCCCACTGCTTTTTAACATATTCACAAATGACCTGGAAAGGGGAATAATGAATGAGGTGATCAAATGTGCAAATGACAAAAAATTATTATTCAATGCTGTTAAAACACAAGTGGATTGTGAAAAATTGCAAGAGGGCACTGAAAAATTATAAGACGGAGCTTCCAAATGGCAGATGAAATTTAATGTGGACAAGTGCAAAGTTATGCACTTAGGGGAGAACAACCCAAACTACGGTTACACAATGTAAGGATCCACATTAGGAACCACCAGCCAGGAAAAGGATCTAGACAAAATGCCATCAGTGAAGAGTGGCAGGGAGACCAGGCAATGGTACAGTTGGTGGGAAGCTAAGTACTAACTAATCCAGGAAGCCCAGGAATGCCCAAAACAGAAGTGTGGATTATAGACAAAACTCCAGGGAGGTAACCCAAGGAAAGAGAGGAAAGAATACCAGATAAGCATATGGAGAGGTAAAGGAAGGATAACTGTAGAGAGAATGGAAGAGAGTTGAGTGGGTCCTCCCAATTCAAACTCACACCCAGCCTCAAATTTCCATCTACAGACACCAGCCCTACCCACACATATGCTCCCCTCCCAGCGAGGCACACACACACACTTAGCCATAACCCCAACACCGTTCCAATATTAAACACACACACGCTCTCAGGCCCTAAGCCCCATAAGGCTGCATATATATGTTATAGCACTCCACTTATTTTCACCACACCTTATACAAAAATTTTTTAAACTAGCCCCCCCCCCCCACAAAAAAAAACAAAAAAACACAGACTACAAACAAGGAGAAAAATGGGTCTCAGAACCAGTGGGGCTTATGTGTGAATAGCTTTGGAAATATCTCTGCTCTCTCACATCCCCAGAACATCAGCAACCCCCAAAAAACTCATTTTTTTTTCAGATCATCATTTGCCTTCTCCACAGTATATTCAAGCTTTTAACTGCTGTAATTTTCACTATTTTCTCATACAAAAAGAAATAGCTATGTGATACTTATTCCATTTCCTTATAAGCGGTTGCAATTCCTCTGGCACTTCCAAGCCCCAGGTTTGCATCCTGCTTCACTTCAGTAATATTTACATTATCATCGGAAGCATTTCATATTCCAATGTCCCCTCAGGACGTCCAAATAGCATTTCGCCAATGGCTTCATCAGGAGATAGCATGTTTAAATAATGCGCTATGAAGAGAACAAAAATAAAGTTTATAAAGTTACTCTAGTAAGACAATTGATAGGGCTCATCACCGAGCATTATATAATAATAGGGATTGGCTTCTTCAATCTCACAATGACCGAGTGCAAAATGAGGATGATATATGTGTGAGTTTTATTTCCCGTTTTTCTCCTCCAAGTTCTCGGATTCAACGTATTTTGTGTAAGCATGCCAACATTTTGCAGGCAGTTCCTGGGCTGATGGGTATTTAAATACCCCCGATGTGTTTGGTCTAGGGATCAGAATTTAAAAAAAATATTGAATGCTGCTTGTCTTTGCCCATTAGCTTTGGCTCAATATTTGCAGCCAGGTGATTGGGTATGTAGAAATTGTTCTATTTGCTCGATTTCAATGGAGATTACTAAATTTTCATATGGGGGGAGGGATTACAACCTGAGGAAGTATACCACATGCGACTCTTGTTATGCTGTGTATTGTATACGCTGCCCTTGTGGTCTGTTTTATGTAGGGAAAACTATACGTCCTTTTAAAATAAGGATGGGGAGCACAAAAGTAGACTAAAATGCAGGCGTAGAGAAGCCCCGATCGTGCAACATTGTTTGGAGCTGAGATACCTATTTGAAGATTTAGTGCAGTTACAGGAATTGAATCTTCACTTATGGGGTGACGTCGGCACCGACGGAGCCCGTGCGGGAATGCTCCCCAGCGTCCTAAAGGAAATCTTTTGGGAGCATCCCACTGCACCTGCGCTGCTGCCTTCCCAACTCTCCCTCCTCAGTTGGGTTTGTAGCTGAGATAAAAGGAGAGAGAGAGACACACACACACATCTCCTAGGGGAGGAGGGTGGGTTGTGAAGACTCAATTCCTGCTGTTCCCAGAGATCACCTGTTACAGGTGAATAATTATACTATCTCCAGGAACAAACAGGAATGTAGTCTTCAGGTATGGGACTCCCTAGCTTGGAGAGGCCAAGGAGATGACCCCAGAGAGAGCAGTGAAACGCAGATTGGAGTGGGTCATGTTTCCTCCCAAGGATCTCTTGTATCGAAACCCTGGACGGGGGTAGGCATTGTTGTAAGTCTGAAAGAGATGCTGAAGAATAGCCTGGCCAAACGAGGCATCCCGACAGGCATCCTTGTCCAAGCAATAGTTGGCCGCAAAGGTATGGACAGAGGACCAGGTTGCTGCTTTGCATATTTAATCAATCGCCACGGAGCGTAGGTTTGCCATAGAGGCAGCCATTCCTCGCATATTGTGTGCTGTGACATGACCTTCAAGAGAAAGTCCCTTACTCTCATAGGTAAAAGAGATAGAGTCTGCGATCCACTTGCTCTCTTGGAAACTGGTAGACCCAGGTGACTGGAATCAAAGGCAACAAAAAGCTGTGAAGCCTTTCTGTGCTGCCTAGTTCTCTGAAGATAAAAGGCCAAAGAACACTTGCAATCCAGAGTATGCAGATTCCTTTCTGCACTAGAGGCATGAGGCCTAGGGAAGAAAACAGGCAGGTAAACCACAGTTACTTACCTGTAACAGGTGATCTCTGGGAACAGCAGGAATAAGTCTTCACAAATGGATATCGTCGGTACCGACGGAGCCTGCGCGGGAACGCTCCCCAGCGTCCAGTAAGAAAGCTTTTGGGAGCATCCCACAGCGCCTGTGCGCTGCCTTCCTGCCTTTCCCAACCGCCTCTCTCCAGTTCGAGTTTTAGAGCTGAGACAAAGAGAGAGAGAAAGGAAAGGAAAGATAAATAGAGAGATATAACTCCTAGGGGAGGTGGGTGGCTTGTGAAGACTTATTCCTGCTGTTCCCAGAGATCATCTGTTACAGGTAAGTAACTGTGCTATCTCCAGGAACAAGCAGGAATGAGTCTTCACATATGGGGACTCCCTAGCTGCAGATGCCAGGGAGAAACCCCAGGTTGTGTGTCCTTGAAAAGGACTCTACCTCCCCCCATGGATCTCTGGCATCCGACCAGGGAAGGTGGGTAGAAGTTGATTAGGAATGGAACAGGTGTTTGAGAACAGCCTGACCAAACGAGGCATCCCGGCGGGAGTCCTTGTCCAAACAGTAATGGGCTGTGAAGGTATGAACCGAGGCCCAGGTGGCCGCTCGACAGATTTGGTCGATGGACACAGAGTTTAGATGAGCCATTGAGGCTGCCATGGCTCTCACATTGTGAGCTGTGACATGGCCCTCCAGAGAAATGTTCCTACTCTGGTAGGCGAAAGAAATACACTGAGCAATCCAGTTGGATAGTGTTCTCTTAGAGACTGGAAGTCCTAAATGAGAAGGATCAAAAGCAACAAAGAGTTGAGAAGACTTTCTATGTTGCTGTGTTCTTTGTAAGTAAAAAGCGAGAGCTCTCTTAATATCCAAGGTATGAAGATTCCTCTCTGCATTTGATGCATGAGGTCCTGGAAAAAAGAAAGGTAAATAAACCTCTTGGTTCAGATGAAAAGGTGAGACCACTTTAGGCATAAAGTGTGGATTAGTCCTGAGAACTACCTTATCATGATGGAACCTTGTATAAGGAGGATTAGCCACCAAAGCTTGCAACTCACTGATGCGGCGTGCTGAGGTGACTGCAATGAGAAAAATAACTTTCCAAGAAAGGAATTTCAAGGAGGTGGTGGCTAAAGGTTCAAAGGGTTGCTTCATAAGCTGGCCAAGAACCAGGTTTAAGTCCCATGCCACTGGAGGTGGTCTAATGGGAGGTTTAGTTAAAAGAAGGCCTCTCATGAATCTTGCTATAAGAGGATGAGAGGAAATAGATTGTCCATTGAGAGGCTTGAGGGACGCTGTAATAGCACTCAAATGGACTCTTACTGAATCGTTTTCAGACCTGCATGGGATAGATGCAGGGAAACTCTAGTAGAGAATTCAGAGGTATTGCAAGAGAGTTTAGACCCTTCCCTGAACACCAAATGGTAAATCTTTTCCATTTGAAAGCAGAGGAACGTCTAGTAGAAGGCTTTCTAGAGGCATGAATAACATCTCTGACTTGCTGAGAGAGATGAAAATCTTGAAGGTCTAGGCCCTCAGCAACCAAGCCCTGAGATGGAGCGACTGGGGGTTTGGGTGTCACAAAGTTCCCTCTTCCTGGGACAGAAGGTCTGGTGCAGAGCCAAAGTCCAGAGAAGGAGCTTGAGAGAGATGCAGAAGTAGAGGGTACCACACTTGGCGTGGCCAATGTGGTGCTATGAGGATCATGGTCCCTTGATCTCTCTGAAGCTTGAATAGTGTCTTGGGAATTAGGGGAATTGGTGGAAAGGCATAAAGGAAGTCCTGACCCCAGTGAAGGAGGAAGGCATCCTTGGCCTGAACTCCCTGACACAGAATTCTGGAACAGAACCGGGTAAGTTTGGCATTCCACGGACTTGCAAAGAGGTCTATGTCTAGGGTTCCCCAAATTCAAAAAATCCTGGCTACCTGGTCCATGTGGAGGGACCACTCGTGTGGAAGCAGAACTCAACTGAGTCTGTCCGCCCAAGAGTTTTGAATGCCTGGAAGATATACTGCCAGAAGATGGATGTGATGCTCTCTGGCGAAGGCCCACAGTCGCAAAGCTTCATTGCAAAGCGACAGAGAGCCAGTCCCGCCCTGCTTGTTTACATAGAACATGGCTACTTGGTTGTCCGTATGGATGAGGACTGTCCTGTAGCTGAGCAGGGAATGGAACACTCTGAGAGCTAAGAATATTGCTCTGAGTTCCAAGAGATTGATATGCAGAGAAGTCTCCTGTGGAGACCAGATGCCCTGGGTGGAGAGATCCTGCAGATGAGCTCCCCAACCCACTGGAGAAGCATCTGTTGTCAGAGTTGCTTGGGGTAGCGACTGCTGAAAAGGGGACCCCAGCAACAGATTTGGAGGGGACTTCCACCACTGGAGAGACCAAAATAGGCGACTGGAGTTTGTTATTTTGTCTGACAGGCAACCTGATGCCTGAGTCCATTGGGTGGACAAAGTCCACTGAGTTGCCCTCATGTGAAGGCGAGCATATGGAACCACATGCACGGTGGATGCCATGTGGCCTAATAGTTGTAACATCTCTCGAGCAGTTAAATGGGACTTTAACTGTATCTGGGAGGCTAACTGCAGCAAGCGAAGGCAACGGGCCTAAGGAAGATAGGCCCTTGCAGTTGTGGTATCCAGCAAGGCCCCTATAAACTCCAGAGACTGAGTAGGGGTGAGATGGGATTTTGGGATGTTTATTACCAGTCCCAAATACTGAAGGACACGCATTGTGCAGGTTAGAGAAATCTGGGCCTCTGACTGGGATGGAGCTCGAATGAGCCAGTCGTCCAGATATGGGAAAACAAATATTCCTAGAGTGCGTAGAAATGCAGCTACTACTGCCATGCATTTCGTGAACACCCTTGGTGCAGAGGCCAGACCGAAAGGAAGCACCCTGTATTGGTAGTGCTTTCCTTGAAAAAGGAACCGAAGGAACCTTCTGTGTGTTGGATGGATGAGGACATGGGTGTATGCATCCTTGAGATCTAGAGAACAAAGGCAGTCCTGACTCTGAAGGTATGGCAGCAGAGTACCGAGAGAAATCATCTTGAATTTCTCTTTGAATAGAAACTTGTTCAATTCTCTGAGATCTAATATGGGTCTGTAGCCCCCTGTTTTCTTTGGAATAAGAAAATAAGGGGAGTAGAACCCTGAGCCCTGTTGAAGAAGGGGTACTTCTTCTATTGCCCCTTGGGCAAGAAGGGTAGCAATCTCCTGACCCAGAAGGTTGAGGAGAGATGTTGGAGAATTGAACTGTCTCACCATGGTTTGGGGAGGAAGGTTTAAGAAATGAAGCTTGTACCCTTCCCTTCTAATGGAGAGGGTCCATTGCTCTGCTGTAATTTGCTCCCATCTGGGAGCAAAGTAAGCCAACCTTCCTGGAATGGTGAGGGGCTCTGGTTCTTCCAGAGCCAGAAAGGCTAAGTTCTCTAGTTGCAAGTCAAAGGCCCTGGGGAGGCTGAGGCTGCTGAGTCGTGGGAGGCCTGACAGCCTTTGACTTGGCCTGTTTAGGTGGTTGCTGACGCTTTGCAGCAAAACGACCTGCAGAAGATGCCTGCTGACCATAAGCAGGATAGTATCTTCCCTTTTTAGAAAAAGTTGTCTTTTTGAACAACCTTTTCTTAGCAGGAGCAGAGGTAGACTTTGAAAGTCGATCCAAAGCAGAGTTCTCAGCATCCATCTGAGTGGCCTTTGCTTTCCAGTCCCGCCAAAAAGGTTTTCACCTGTACAAGGAAAATTTCCCAGTTCATCTTGGACCCAAAGTTCCAAATCAGAGGCTTGTAACCAAGCAATTCTGCGTGCACCTATGGCAATAGCCAAGGCTCTGCTTACACACTCAAAAGAGTCAAAAGCTGAACGGTTGGAAAATTTGGAAACATCTTGGGCATGCTTAAGCCAAGTGAGAAATTCCTGCCTTTTATCTTCTGAAATAAAAGGGGCTAAAGTCTGCAGATGATCTGTGACTTCTTTTAGAAACATCCCCATATAGAGACTATAAGAATTGATTCTGGCAGCAAGCATATTAGCTTGGAAAACCCTTCGGCCAAAAGCATCAAGGGTCCTGCATTCACGTCCTGGAGGATTAGATGAGTGTCTCTTTGCACTCTTTATTTTCCTCATGGCAGACTCTACCACAATAGAGTGGTGAGGAAGCTGAGACTTATGAAAGCCAGGACAAGGAGGGACACGGTACATGGTGTCTAATCTACGAGAATGAGGAGAGGTGGTAAAGCGTAGTTACTCACCTGTAACAGGTGTTCTCCAGGAGCAGCAGGAATCAGTCCTCACATATGGGTGACGTCGGCGCCGACGGAGCCCTCGCGGAGCAATTTTCCCCAGCTTTCAAAGAAAGCCTTTGGGAATTGTAGCGCGCATGCGCGGTCCTCTTCCCGCCCAAGGGTGCCATCTTGCTCAGTCAGATGACATAGCTAAAAGACAGCAAAAATTAGCAAAAATGAAATCATATAACCAACTCCAAGGGGAGGGAGGGAGGGTTGGTTGTGAGGACTGATTCCTGCTGCTCCTGGAGAACACCTGTTACAGGTGAGTAACTACGCTTTCTCCAGGACCAAGCAGGAAGTCAGTCCTCACATATGGGACTCCCAAGCTTAAGGCTACCGGAGACCCTAAGCACAAAAATGAGCTCCCTCAAGCTCAGTAGCACAGAAGGAAGGAATCTTCTCTGAGTATGTCTCCAACCGGTAGCCCAACAACCGGGACGGAGGGTAGGAGTTGCCTATACCTCGAAGAGGTTACGGAGGACTGCCTGTCCGAAAGCACTGTCCCTGCGGGACTCCCTCTCCAGGCAGTAATGGGCTGCAAAAGTCTGGCTTGAAGACCAAGTAGCGGCCCGGCAGATGTCTGCCAATGGAACAGAGCGGAGGTAAGCTACCGACGTAGCCTTCGCCCGAACACGATGAGCTGTGACTCTACCGTCCAGCACGAGGCCGGCTGCCTCGTAAGCCCAAGCGATACAGTCCGCAATCCAGATGGGCAGAGTACGCTTGGAGACAGGGAGCCCCAACTTGTTGGGGTCATAAGACACGAAGAGCTGAACAGCCTTTCGGTGCTCCCGCGTACGGTCAAGGTAGAAGGTCAACGCCCTTCTACAGTCCAGGGTATGCAGGACCATTTCAGCTCAGCTGGAGTGTGGCCTGGGAAAGTAGGTCGGAAGTACCACCTCCTGGTTGATGTGAAAAGGGGAAACCACTTTGGGAAGAAATTTAGGGTGAGTCCGTAGGACTACCCGGTTCTTGTAGAACCTAGTGTAAGGAGGATCAGAAACCAGGGCCTGCAGCTCACTAACGCATCTAGCAGAAGTGAGGGCTACCAAGAACAAGGTTTTCCATAAAAGAAAACGTAGCAGACAGGTAGCCATAGGCTCAAAGGGCGGACAGGTAATCCGCTGCAAAACCACATTAAGATCCCAGTCCGGGGCTGGCGGGCGCAAAGGTGGCTTAAGGAGAAGGAGGCCTCTGAGAAACCGAGCCACCAGAGGGTGGCTGGAAAGAGGTCTACCATCCACCGGCATGTGATGCGCAGAAAGAGCACTGAGGTGGACCTTGACCGAGTTGGACTTAAGTCCAAGGTTAGAGAGAGAGAGAGAGCAAGTATTGCAAGACCACTGATGCGGAACAGGAGAAAGGATCCTGAGACTGCTGAGTACACCAGACGGAGAACCGACGCCACTTGAGAGCGTAGGCCCTTCGGGTGGAGGGCCTCCTTGAGGCCAAGACGACCTCCTCCACATCTGGAGGTAGCTGCAGAGGAGCAAGGATTACCCTTTCAGCAGCCAGGCCTTCAGATGAAGGGACCGGAGATTGGGGTGTAGGAGAGTCTCCTGATCCTGCGATAGGTCGTCGGGCTGAAATCCCAGTGGAAGAGGAGTGTCTACCGCTAACTGCATCAGAAGCGGGAACCAAGGTTGTCTGGGCCACCGGGGAGCCACTAGGATCAGCGATGCTTTGTCTCTGAGAACCTTGAAGAGCGTCCGAGACACCAGTGGCATGATTAACCACAACAAAACTGACGTTCTTTTTGTCACAAGGAACCGTAAGTTCATACCTCCTCCATCTCTACTCGTCAACAACATAGAGTTGAAATCAAAAGCCACCATCCGTTACTTCGGCATCACATTGGATCAGCACTTGGATATGACAACGCATGTCAAGAACATCACAAAAACTATATATTATAAGATCAAATCGCTACGTCACCTCCGCTCCCTACTTGATCCCACAGACTTCCGAACAACCTTCCAGGCATTAATCCTCCCACACCTGGATTTTGCCAACATCATCCTTCATGGCCTCCCTCAATCAACTTTGAATCCGCTCCGCCTAGCCATGAATACAGCCGCCAGAGTCCTTTCTGGCTCATCAAGATCTGACCATATAACACCCATCATGAAAGAACTGCATTGGTTGCCATTACATGCCAGAATCCAGTATAAGTCGTTAGTCCTTACTTTCAAGGCACTAAATAACTGCCCCCCTACGCCAATCAGCAAGCTCATCCATGTCACCCTGGAAAACAGAAAAAGGAGAACCACATCAATGAACACCTTAATAGTCCCAAAAATAATAACGAAGTGCACTAAGGCCACCTCCAACAAGGCCTTCTCCTTATTTGCACCTCTAAACTGGAATGCGCTACCTCACGAAATCCGTGCTATCAACAACCTAATCCTATTTAGAAAGGCATTGAAATACCACTTGTTTACAAAATGCTACCCAGAAGTCAACCTAGACATTATCAAAACTAGCTCCGCAATACAACCTGAAAAGGGCTAGCTGGTCAACCTTCTCTCTAGTCCTATTAGTGAACCACATTACAACATCCAAACGAGTTTCATATTACTGTATATAACATTAAGTTAATCTGTACATAGTACATTAAGTTAATCTGTACATAGTTCCCCCGGTTGTCCTATTGTTGAAGTTCCCTGTTTAATGTAAAACTCAATGTTACTTGTATGCATTGTAGTATGTTCTTGTTCATTGTACACCGCACTGATTGTAATAGCGCGGTATAAAAGAATTGTTAAATAAATAAATAAATGAGAGGAAAGGCATACAAGAGGCCGGTGGACCATGGAATTAGAAAAGCATCCGCCGCTACCCGGAGAGGATGCGGCTGTCGAGAGCAGAATCTGGGCAGCTGCCGGTTCAGAGGACTGGCAAACAGATCCATGGTGGGGAGGCCCCACTTGAGAAAGATCCGCTGAACCACCAGCGGATCCAACCTCCACTCGTGTGGCTGGAGGATCCTGCTGAGCTTGTCGGCCAGGTAATTTTCTTGACCTGGGAGATAGACAGCCCTGAGGAGGATGCCCTGGCGGACTGCCCAAGAGCATAGCCGTTGCGCCTCCTGACAGAGAAGGAAGGAGCCTGTTCCACCTTGTTTGTTTACGTAGAACATGGCAACCTGGTTGTCCGTCTGTATCAGCAGCGACTGGTGGGACACCAGGTGAGAGAAGGCTTTGAGCGCTAGGCGGATGGCTCTGAGCTCCAGGAAGTTTATCTGTTGAGCAGACTCCCAAGGAGTCCAGAGTCCTTGAGTACATGACCCTTGGCAATGTGCTCCCCAACCCAGGAGGGAAACATCGGTCGTTAGGACCTGAGAATGCGGAGGGGACTGAAAAGCCACTCCTAGCACTAGGTTGGGTAGATGAAGCCACCATCGTAGAGAGGAGACCAGCTGGTCGGAGATCTGCACAGAGTCCGCTAGGCTCCCCGTGGCCTGATGCCATTGTTTGCGAAGGCACCACTGAGCAGGACGCATGTTCAGTCGGGCATTGGGGGTCACATGGACCGTGGAAGCCATATGGCCGAGCAGTCGCAGAAAGTGCCTGGCTGAGACCAGTGCATTGCTGTGAAAGTGGCCGGCGAGATCCATGAGCCGCTTGGCCCTGTCCAGAGGGAGGAAGGCCCACGCCTGAAGTGTGTCCAACCTGGCGCCGATGAACTCGAGATTTTGAGAGGGGAGCAAAGTGGACTTTGCGAAGTTTATGACAAACCCCAAGTGCTGGAGCAGAGCCACAGTGCGATGAGTGGCTTGAGCGGCCTCTGGTGAAGATGGGGCCCTGATGAGCCAGTCGTCCAGGTATGGGAACACAAACAGACCTTGAAATCTCAGATAAGCCGCCACCACTGCGAGGCATTTGGTGAACACCCTGGGTGCGGAGGATAGGCCAAAGGGCAGCACTTTGTACTGGTAATGATTTCCTCCCACAACAAATCTGAGATATTGTCTGTGGTCCGGATGAATGAGGATATGAGTATACGCATCTTTCAGATCCAAGGAGCATAGCCAGTCTCCCTGCTGGAGGTAGGGCAGCAGGATTCCAAGGGTAAGCATCTTGAACTTTTCCTTTGCAAGGAACTTGTTGAGGTTTCGCAAGTCCAGGATGGGTCTGAGGCCTCCTGTTCTTTTTGGAATCAGGAAGTACCTGGAGTAAAACCCTTGGCCCCTCAAGTGGTGGGGCACCGGTTCCACGGCTCGTTCTTGAACAAGACTTGCCAACTCCTGAAGGAGTAAGTCCCTGTGCAAAGGTAGTCTGGGAGGCTCCCCTGGAAAGTAGGAGGGAGGTACCTGGTGAAAGTGAAGAAGATAGCCCTTTGGAACTATGTGAAGTACCCAGGTATCTGTGGTGATGTTGGACCACCTTTGGGCAAAGTGGACCAGCCGGCCTCCTGTGCTGAGAGAAACCAGCTGAGGGGGAGAGGCTATGCTGAGGAAGTCAAAAACCCCCACCCTGCTGAGCAGGGGCCGGTGGTGCAGGCTTGGGGGCTTGCTGCCTACGGGACCCATTACCCCGTCCCTTGGCCTGCTTTCCCTGTGGGGGAGCTGCTGAGGCCTGATATTGAGGGTAGTATTTATAGGCAGCACCTTTCCTCGGGTAAAAGGGCTTTTTCCCCGAGGCCTTCTTCTTTTGAGAAGGGGCAGAGGTCTTCCTTGAGAGACGAGTTCTGGTGAGAGTCTCTGTCTCGATTTGTGCAGCCTTCTCATCCATGGGCTTGCCAAAGAGGTTATCACCTCGGCAGGGGACATCGACCAACTTGTCCTGTACCCAGGGCTCGAGGTCGGACGTCTGAAGCCAAGCCTGGCGGCGTCCACCGATGCCGGCCGCAGCTACTCGAGCCGAAGCCTCAAAACCATCATAGGCTGCTGGAGAAATAAACTTGGAGCACTCCCGAATACCAGTAGACAAGGTTTGGAACCTCTGCAAAGGTTCGTCGGAGAGTCCAGCAGAGAACCCGGCTATTTCCTTAGCCAGGTCTCTGAGATACATGCCCATGTAGAGCTGGTAAGTCTGGACTCGACAAGCAAGCATAGAGCCCTGGAAGCACTTCCTACCGAGGGCATCCAGGCTTCGGGCTTCCCTACCAGGGGGCACCGAGGAGTGCATTTTTTGACTCTTAAGTCTATGCATGGCCGATTCCACCACCATGGAATGGTGCGGTAGTTGTGCCTTTTGGAAGCCGGGGCTCTTGCGGACTCGATAAATGGAATCGACCCGCTTGCTTAATACCGGCGACGACGCCGGGCTCTCCCACATGCGGAAGAGAAGTCGTTCCAGCATCGGAGGAACCGGTACAATAAAGGCCTCCTTCGGGGGAGAGTCATATTGGAGGGCATCGAGTTCTTTGACTCGAGGCTCCTCCTCGGGATCCGCGGGGAAGGCCAAGGCCTTGGCCATATCCCTCACGAAGTCCGAGAACCGGGTGTCCTCCGGGGGGGGGACCGTCTCCGAGGTTCGGACTCGGGGGAGTCCGAAGGGACACACCGAGTCCGAAAGGAACCAGGTGACTCTTCGTCCTCAGATTCCCAGGCCGACTCCTCGGAGGAGGAGTCGAGCGGCTCCGGTCGGGCGGGCACCGATGCTATCCGCTCCGACGCCGAGGGAGTCGGCGTCGACGACCTCAGTCCCGAACGGGAGGCCAAAGGAGACCTCGACCGAGGATCGACTCAAGCCCTCATGGACTCGAGGATCGGCTCGGTCTCCGGGGTCGATTTGGAGGTCGACGTCCCGGCGGTCAGGGCAGAAACACCGGCGAGGCCAGCGATCAATACCCGCTGCTGGTCCATGAAGGCAGTCAGACTGCTCTCCAAGGCCGTCAACCTGAGTCCGAGCTCAGGAGACCCAGCAGCCCCCGACTCGGGCCCCGACGGCGTCGGGCCCGACGTCGGGTCCTTCGGAGGCGAGTCAACGAGGACAACAGTACTCACGTGAACGGGCAAGTCCACCTCGAGTCGAGGATGTTTTGACGGCCTCTCCATCTCCGAGGACCCGGGACGGGAATCGGGGCTATGCGACCTGGCCCTCTAGGAACCAGGAGCGTCCACCGATCCCGCCCTCGCGGGTTTCTTCTTCCGATGATGTTCCTGGTTAGGAGACCCCCTTTCAGAGGAACTTCGACGATGCTCCGGACCAGAGTCCCGAGACGTCGAAGCCTCTGACGAGGTCCGAGCCCGGCCGGAGTCAGAGAAGATACGCTCCCGCTGATGCTGCCGACTCCTCAATGCTTTTGAGGACATTTTGCCATATGGCACACAGATCATGGAGTCATGATCTGGGCCGAGGCAGCGGAGGCAGAAGTCATGAGTGTCTGTAAGAGACATGAGTTTCTTACAGAGATCACACTTTTTAAAGCCGCTGGCAGCCATCGGGGGAAAAAGGGCCCCTGCGAGGTCGAATGACCGGGCTGCCAGGTAAAAAGGAGCGAAATCTTTCACGAAGGACAAAAAAACGAAAAATACGGGACGGACTCGCAACCGGCGTCGCGAGTCCGGGCGGGAAAAGAACCGGTGTCGAACCGAAGAAAAAAGAGAAAAATAGAGAAAAAATCAACTTTTCTGCGGGGATTCACAGACGACGTCTGTAGGGCTCCGCGGAAAAAAGACGACTGAGCAAGATGGCACACTTGGGCGAGAAGAGGACCGCACATGCGCGCTGCAATTCCCAAAAGCTTTCTTTGAAAGCTGGGGAAAATTGCTCCGCGAGGGCTCCGTCGGCGCCGACGTCACCCATATGTGAGGACTGACTTCCTGCTTGGTCCTGGAGAAGAGGAGTCTCCCACATGCTCAACATGAGATCATAGAGAATCTCATGAATAGGTAAAGTAGCTGCTTCTTTAGGAGCCTTAGGATATTGCAAAATATCTAGTTGCTTGGCTCTAGGCTCTGACTCAGGGGCCACTGTAATGGAGAGGCCCCTAGCTACTTCCCTAATGAAGTCCTGAAAAGACAAGTCTTCTGGAGGAGACATTCTTCGTTTTGGAGAATCAGACTCCTGAGGAAGAAGTACCGGTGCATCGACAGAAACCTCCGACTCATCAGAGTCTTCGGAGGAATCCTTGACTGTCAGTAGCTGGCAGATCCCAACGCCAACTAGCGCGCTGTTTATACGCGTTTCACCTAAAGGTTTCTTCAGGGGAAATTTGGTCTGAAAATGGACTTTAAACGTTGAGCTACACGAGCTCAGAAGCTTGCAAAGTTGCAAAGTTAACATCAACGGCAGAAGGTGGTGTAGAACAACCCTTAGGAACAGGTAAATCAGTGGAAAACTGAGTAACGTGACGTAAAGACTCCTTGTTGAAAAGATTTTCTCCAGTGCAAGGAGTATGTCCCAGCCGTTGTTGTGCCCATTTGTCCAAGTCTGAAGCTTGGAGTCAGGCTCTACGTCGTGCCCCTATAGCTATAGCAGAAGTCCTGCTAACAGACTCAAAAGAGTCTAGGGAAGCACGAGAAAGAAACCAAGAGATATTCTGGATATGCTTAAGCAGTGAGGAATAGTCTGAACTCCTGGAATCTGGAAGGAAAGGAGTGAAAAGATGCAATTGCTTTGTGACCTCCTCAAGAGAAAGACTCATATGGAAAATATATGAGAGAATTCTTGCAGAAAGCATAGATGTCTGGAAGGTTTGACGTCCAAAGGCATCTAGTGTCTTAGACTCACGACCTGGCGGATAAGAAGAGTGCTTTTTCTTACTCTTTACCCGCCTCATTGCTGATTCCACTACTATGGAATGATGAGGAAGTTGAGTCTTTTGAAACCCTGGAAAGGGGGGCACCTGATATAAGAGATCAGTTGCCCTGGGAGGTGGGGGTACCCTTAAAGATGTTTCCCACATTCCTAGAAGGAGATCCTGCAAGGAATGATGCAAAGGAAGCATTATGTTGTCCTTTGCTTTGGTAGAAACAGAGCCTTGTGCAGGATCATGTCCTGGAATAGGAATGGCAAGGGATCTTGCTATATCCAGGAGGAAACTCTGAAAAGAGGGATCCCAAACAGGAATCTCCCTTGGACAGGTTAGATCTAAAGAACTAGCCTGAGCACCCACAGAGTTATCCAAATATATAGGAATAGAAGATCCTGCAGAATGCAGTGTGGAATGCTTAAGGGATGGTTGCTGGTAATGGCTGTCAGGAGCAGCAACCGTCCTTACCACATTGTCCATGCCAGGTATCGACTCCAAGCTTGGTATAGAATGGAGCGATCCTGTTGAAAAAAGCATGGCAGGAGTTGGCCACGATGCTACTGTGGATACCGGTACCGATGCCAATACCGGTACCGATGTCGGAGTCGAGCCCGACAAAGACATCGGAGCAGTCATCGGTGACAGTTCAATCGGTACTGAGGTAACCGAAAACCTCCGGCTACTATCCTCGGTACCGAGCCACCGGTATCGATCGGTGTCGGTACCAAAACCTATTGGTACCCAGTCTTCCAGACTAGAAATCGATTCCAAACTCGGCATCGAGGCCAGAGAGCCTGATAAGCGAAGCATGGAAGGCACCAACCGTAAGGGTAATGAGGACATCGGTACAGACTTCGGTACCGTGTCTGATACCGGTGAATGAAGGTCAACCAGTGGCAACTCAATCAGCCTCGGGGGAACCAAGAGTTGCAGATCCGAGTCATCGGAACCGAGCCTTCGGTACCGCCGCGAGATGGTACCAAGGCGAGTCGGTACCCAGTCCTCCAGACTGGAGATCGATTCCAGACTCGGCAACGAAGGAAGCAAGGCTGTCGATGCACATCTGGAGGGTACCGATGTCGGTGGTAGTATCGGTGTTGGTACCGATAACGGAAAGTTAATCTGGGGAGTATCCACCGGTCCCGAAGGCACCGAGGACGCCAGATGACGATCCCTGGTGAGGAGTGTTTCATCCAACACCAGTGCCGATGCCGGGGTACCGGTACCGCTCGAAGCGGATGCCACCACCGTACACGGCTTAGGTATGTTCTGTGGGGGGTGAACCCCAGGAACAACCTGAAACCCCTTATACACTTTGGAGACCGAAGACTCCCACCGGGGATTTGAAGGCAGTGGGTCGTCGAGGGCAAGGCCGGAGCCGTCTACATGCTGTGCATGAGACCTACCACTCGAGGACTGGCTAGTCTTAACAGACTGTTTGTGGGTTACCTGATCCTGTGTGGAAGAAGAAGGGGACAGTGCCCCGAAGTTGGAGGGCAACCGTGTATCGAGGGAACCTCGATGTTGAAGACGTCTTCTCACCAAACTGTTGTCAGGACCCAAGCAGGTTAGACACCGACTTCGAGGGTCTAAAAATAAAGTTGTACCGCCACAGTCTGAACATTTCTTGGAGAAAGTGTCTGGCGGTTCCATGAAGGAAAAAGAAGAGGCCTAAAAGGCCTAAGAGACCGTTGGACACTATGAAGAAAAAATATCCCGTGGAAAAGGAAGATTTTACAAGAAAAGAAAAGAAAACACCGGTGGCGTCGGGAAGACAGCCGCGACCACAAGAAAACTAAGAAATAAGAACAAGAATTTTCTGCGGTGACAGGACGACATCCTGCTGGCTCCGCGGAAAATGAAAACTGAGGAGAGGCAGTTGGGAAAGGTGGGAAGGCAGCACGCAGGCGTGCTGGGATGCTTCCAAATGCTCTTGAATGGACGCTGGGAAGCGTTCCCGCGCAGACTCCGTCGGTACCGACGTACCCATATTTGAAGACTCATTCCTGCTTGTTCCTGGAGATGCGGGCTTCTCCATGAGGAGAAAATATGTTCAGGCCTAAGGCCCAAACCGAAAATGCACAGTTGAAGAAAGAAAAGGTTTTTTTTTAAGAAAGAAAAGAAAAGACCGGCGGTACCGGTCTGACGTCGAAGAAGGCAGACGTGAGACAGAAAAATAAAGAAAAAAATAAATAATTCTTCTGCGGTGACAGGAACACGACCTGCTGGCTCCGTGGAAAAGAAGAACTGGAGAGAGGTGGTTGGGAAAGGCGGGAAGGCAGCGCGTAGGCGCTGTGGGATGCTCCCAAAAGCTTTCTTACTGGACGCTGGAGAGCGTTCCCGTGCAGGCTCAGTCGGTACCGACGATACCCATATGTGAAGACTCATTCCTGCTTGTTCCTGGAGATACAGACTGGTTCAAATGAAAAGGCAAAACCACCTTTGGCATAAAGTGAGGATGCGTCCTAAGGACTACCTTATCATGGTGGAACCATGTATAAGGAGGGTCAACCACTAAAGCTTGGAGCTCACTGATGCGTCTTGCAGAAGTGAGGGCAATTAGGAAGATGACTTTCCAAGAAAGAAACTTCAGGGATGTAGTGGCTAAGGGCTCGAAGGGTGGCTTCATGAGCTGTCCAAGGACAAGATTAAGATCCCATGCCACAGGTGGTGGCTTAATGGGAGGCTTAATTCATAAAACGCACTACAAGCAGCTGAGAGGAGACAGGTTGTCCATCAAAGGGCATTTGGAAAGCCACAAGGGCAGTGAGTTGGACTCTTACTGAATTAGTTTTGAGTCCAGAGAATGAAAGGTGGAGATACTCAAGTAATGCCTCTACTGGAACGGAAAAAGAATTAAGATCCTTTTTTGAACACCAGCTTGAGAACCTTCTCCATTTACCTCCAGCATACCTCCATCAGGTCGCTGCTGAAAAACAACAAACTGGACCCCCTAAAAGTCGAGTCCTTTAGACCAATTTCAAGCATCCCACTTCTCGCCAAGATAATTGAAAGGTAGTCCAACGCCAAATTCAACACCATATCGAGACTGACGCCCCTCTGGACCCATCTCAGCACGGATTCAGGGAGGCACATGGCGTTGAAACCCTTCTACCCACCCTCTTCAATACTATAATCTCGGGAATTGACAACATTCGACAAGGATTCGCCCTTATCTTCCTGGATATCGCAGCGGCTTTTGACTCCGTAAGCCACGAGATACTCCTGGGACGTCTCGAGGAAAAGGGAATACAGGACACAGCTCTAAGCTGGTGCAATTAGATGGCAACACGTGAGAACTGGCACCACAACCTCGGAACTGTTCCTACAAAAACAGGGTGTGCCACAGGGTTCCTCGCTATCGGCACTGATATTCAACATATACATGCAGCCCATCTGCGCCCTGATCCGCTCATTCAACGTTGCCTGCCTGGTATACGCAGATGATGTTCTACTATACATGCCATTTGCAACGGACCAGCCAGACTTCTCCCCACTAACAAGCTGCTTCGACGCAGTTGTTGACTGGCTCCATATTGTCACAGCCTCCCTTGCCCAGGCGGTTGCCTAAGGCTTGGGAACGGATAGTCAATATATTTATTTGTTCTAAGTGCCTATTTTCTTGTAGTTGTGTAATAATCCAGCCAAGATGGTAATTATAGGCACACAGGATTTTTATTATTTTCTGCCAAAGGAACTTTAAAGATTCCAAATATCAGGATAAGGTAAGGATATTTTCCAACACCATCAAACAAAGGCAAACTTGCTTCTCTTCAGCTTTGGCACTTAAATGAAAACACAGTATTTCTTCATACTACAACCAAACACAGCACTGAAACTCCGGTGCAAAAAGAATCAGAAAAAAACCCCATCTTCTTTCATGGCTTTAAAACAAACAGAAGTTGTTACATTTCCAAGAAGGCAAACTTCTGTTACACATTGGTTTTTCTTTCCTTTCACCAAGTAATTTCTTCGGCTTGTTGTATCTCAGGCTTTCCACTTTCTAGCATACAAATGCTCACCCACTCAGTTACGGCTTAAAACTTCAGAAACCTTATTTGCATATTTCCCAGCCGTGCTCTCTTGAAGTAACAGCTACCAGGTTTAAAGCTTCTGAAAATGTTCTAGCCTTTCTCAATGCCTAGAGGCTACCGAACATTCCATTTCCAAATCAGAATTCTCCTCTATTAAACCAGGCATCTCTATTTCCATACTCTCCAGGTCAGAGTCTGCTTGAGAGGCATAAGATTCAGACTCAAAACTATCTGGCTTTAATCCCTTCAGGATTTCTAAGACTTTAGTCAAGGCAGTGTCCTTTCTTCTCTGAGAAATAGTATAGCAGTTAGAAAGTCTCTTAGCTTTTAAGGAGTTAATAGAAGGCTTTAGGCTGCTCACCTTATCTTTTGGAATTGAGCACTTAACAGGCTTTACTGCTGAAGGCTCATGCTCCATGCATACTTCGGGGGAAGGGCTTCTGCTGCCAACATGGCTGACCAACTCCCCTGGGTAAGCTTTCCTTCTAGAAGTATATCTCCTGTCTCCTTTACAGGGCCCTGGGTTAGCTCCAAATCCTCTGGCTGGCTCTGCCCTTCTCCCAGAGGTTTCCAATGAAGCTCCCTTGACTCCCCGGGTACCTTCTTTGCGTGGTTCTCCAGAGCTTCTAGGACCTCCTCCCCTCCTGGGACGTTCTGACCTGTTCCAAGCTGCACTGGAACCAGCACTAGGAATCCTCGTCAAGCGTTTCCCTTCATGGTTCTCAGACCTCTCTCTGAGTTCAGGCTTCCCTCTGAGTTCAGACTCCTCTCTGTCCTCCTCTGCTGCTTCTTCTCCCTCTTCGGCTGCCTCTCTCCTGAGTTCACTCTCTGGCAGTTTATATGAGTGCTGTCCCCTTCGGCTTCCTGGCCCCACCCCCAGCTGTCCCTCGTGAGCAGGGTTGGTAACCATGGAGCTGGGGTGTGTCTCCTTGCTACCTGCTTTCTGTGGTGAGTTTTTTTCTAGTTCAGAAGTTTTAACCCTTAAACTTCTGGTTCCTTCCCTACTGTCTGGGGAAAAATGCCTGTTTTTCCCTCTTTCTCTATTCTCTCTGCTTTCTGCGCCATCACAATATGCAAAATCTCAGAATCAACCACAACAAGACAGACGTCCTCTTCATCACGAGGAACCAAGGATTCACTCCCCCATCTTCATTAATGGTGAAGAACGCCAAGCTGATAGCCAAACCCACAATCCGTTACCCTAGGTGTCACCTTGGACCAACGGTTGGACATGAAAACCCACATAAGAAACACAGTCAAGACAATATACCATAAAATACGGACACTACGGTATCTACAACCTCTACTGGACCCCGTCGACTTTCGAACAATTTATCAAGCCCTAGTAATCCCACATTTCGATTACGCCAACGCAATCCTATATGGGCTCCCACAAGCATCGCTAAACCCATTCCAGCTTGCAATGAATGCAGCCGCGAGAGTTTTATACGGAGTCTCAAGAACGGACCACATTACACCAATCCTGAAAAAGCTCCACTGGTTACCAATCCATGGCAGACTACATTACAAGATCCTAGCAATGGCCTTCAAGGCCATAAACAATCAACCCTCCGCCTCCATCACTGAATTAATCCACTTCACACCTCTGAACAGACTCAGAAGATCTACAGCTGTCAATACACTGATGATCCCAAAGGAAACAACGAAGTGCACCCAGGCGACATCTAATAGGGTGTTCATGATCTATGCTCCCAGATGTTGGAATGCCCTCCCCACATCCATTCGAGCAATCACCGACCTGGCTCAATTCAGGAAGGCACTGAAGCACCACCTGTTCATACAACACTACCCAGAGATCAGCCCCAAAGGCCATAGTGCAAACACCCTCACCAATCACCACGACTCCCCCAAAAGCACACCCAGCGCACGAGAGGGCAGCTAGCCCACCAATGCAACTCCGAGTAGATCTCAGGTGTACAGTATATTTATTAGTGTAAATAATTTGTAGAAAGTTACCCCAGTTATATCCAAGTTATAGTTCCTGTTTATTGTAAATACAATGTAGCCCGACTGCATTGTATATGGTTCTGTTAAATGTACACCGCACTGATGTGAATAGCGTGGTATAGAAGAGACGTTAAATAAATAATAAATACATTTAAAAGCGTAAGCACGCCTTGTGGAAGGTTTCCTGGAGGCCAGAAGGATATCTTTAACCTGTTAAGAGAGGTTGATATCCTGGAGTTCTAAGCTCTCAGCTGCCAAGCCTTCAGGTGCAAAGACTGAGGATTCGGGTGCAGAAGCGTCCCGTTCTCCTGGGATGGAAGATCTGGAGAACATCCCAACTCCAGAGGTTTGGCTTCAGAGAGACGCAGAAGCAGTGGATACCATTTTTGTCGTGGCCAGTGTGGAGCTATGAGGATCATACGGCCCCTGTCTCTCTGAAGCTTGAACAGAGTCTTGGTAATGAGGGGAATGGGTGGGTAGGCATATAGGAAGCTGTGACCCCAGTGGACATGGAAAGCATCCATCGCCTGACTGTTCCGAGCAGGGATTCTAGAACAGAAGCGGGGAAGTATAGCATTTTGAGGACTTGCAAACAGATTTATATCTGGGGTTCCCCAGATTTGAAAGATTTTAGCAATCTGCTCTGAATGGAGAGACCATTCGTGTGGCAGTAGTACTCGACTGAGTCTGACTGCCAGGAGATTCTGCTTGCCAGGGAGATACACTGCTAGTAGGTGTATCTGAAGGTGTATGGCAAAGGACCATAGGTGTAGGGCTTAGTTGCACAATGCCTGAGAACCTGTTCCACCCTGTTTGTTCACACAGAACATGGCAACCTGATTGTCCGTCTGGACTAGAACTGTTTTGGAGTGGAGGTAGTCCTGGAACACTCTGAGAGCATTGAAGATGGCTCTGAGTTCTAGCAGGTTTATGTGAAGCCGAGCCTCCTGCTGAGTCCAAAGACCCTGAGTGGAGAGATCGTCCAGATGAGCTCCCCAACCCAATTTGGATGCATCCATCGTCGGGTGGACTGGTGTGGTGGCTTCTGAAAAGGTGACCCTACGAGTAGGTTTTTTGGTGACTGCCACCAATGGAGGGATGAAATGAGGCGTGCAGAGTTGATTTTGTTCCCCAGATGAACTGATGCCTGAGTTCACTGCGAAGCCAGGGTCCACTGAGTTGCAGGCATGTGTAGGCGAGCATAGGGAACCACATGTACAGTGGAAGCCATATGACCGAGCAACTGAAGCATTTCTTGAGCAGTTAGAGAGATTTTCATAGCTGCTTGAGAAGCTAACTGAACTATTCGAGTGCAGCGTACCTGTGGCAGAAAAGCCCTTGGCTGCTGTGTGTCTAGAAGAGCCCCTATGAACTAGGTTTGAGAAGGGGTGAGTTGGGATTTTGGAAGATTTATTACAAATCCCAAATGTTGAAGAAACTGCCTTGTGCAGTCGAGAGCAGAGCTGGCTTCTGGAGCAGACAATGCTCAGATGAACCAGTCGTCTTAAGTAGGGGAAGACAAATATCCCTAGAATTCTTAGAAATGCTGCTACTACTGCTATGCATTTTGTGAAGACTCTTGGGGCAGAGGCCAGGCCGAAGGGTAGAACCCTGTACTGGTAATGTCTTTCATGAAAGAGAAACCAAAGAAACCTCCTGTGTTCTTTGTGGATAAGGATGTGTGTATATGCATCCTTTAGGTCTAGAGAATATAGCCAATTCTGACTCTGGATGTAAGGGAGAAGTGTTCCGAGAGAGATCATTTTGAATCTCTCGGAGCAGATACTTGTTTAATTCTCGGAGGTCCAGAATGGGCCTGTATCCTCCTGTTTTCTTTGGTATAAGGAAGTAGGGGGAGTAGAAACCCAGGCCTTGCTGGGAAAGTGGCACTTCCTCTATTGCACCTGAGCAAGAAGGGTGGTGATCTCCTGGCACAAAAGAGTGGTAAGAGGGGCCGAAATCTGAACTGTCTTGGAGTGGAGGGAGGGGGTATACTTTGGAAGTGAAGTTTGTACCCCTCTGTCACTATGGAGAGAGTCCAGTATCCTGATGTTATCTGGTTTCATCTTTTGGCAAAGTAACACAGTCTGCCTGGGATGTTGACTGGTTCTGGAATTTCCAGGGGTAGGATAGCTAAGTTCTCTAGCAGAAAGTCAAAGACCTTGTGGAGGCTGGGTCTGCTGAGCTGGTTGAGCTCTGGGAGCCTGAGCCTTCTTTGTTGCTTCGGTGGTTGTTGTCCCTTCTGGAAAGCATGGGCCGGACAGTGGACTGCATGGGTATAAGAAGGATAAAACTTCTTTTTGTTGAAAAAGGGCTTCTTTACTGTCTTTTTCTTAGCTGGGTTGGCAGTGGTCCTAGACAGCCTGTTTAGGGTGGTATTCTCAGACTCAAGCTGAGAAGCTTTGTCTTGCCAGTCCTTGCCAAAGAGGTTTTCTCCCGTGCAAGGAATATTCTCCAACTTATCTTGCACCCACTGTTCTAAATCAGATGCTTGTAACCACGCAATCCGACGTGCACCGATGGAAATAGCAGAAGTCCTGCTAATACATTCAAAACAATCAAAAGTTGCCCTGTTCATGAACTTGGAAACATTCTGGGCATGTTTAACAAGTGTCAAGAAATCAGCCCTCTTGCCGTCTGGGAGAAGAGGAGCCATTAGTTCCAAATCTTTTGTCACCTACCGAAGAAAAATACCCATGTAGAGTATGTATGAACTAATTCTGTCCGAGAACATGGAGGCCTGAAAGCACTGACGGCCAAAGGCATCGAGAGTTCTCACCTCACGGCTCAGGGGATTAGAAGAATGTCTTAGCACTTTTAATTCGATGCATTACCGATTCAACCACCATGGAATGATGTAGTAACTGCATCTTCTGGAAACCGGGACACTGCAATACCCGGTACATGGTATTGAGTCTTCGAGAATGTGGCGACACTGTTAAAGGTTGTCAGACGGCTGCCTAGGGTGAGAACCTACACAATCTTGACGATGCATACATTCATATGATTCTTGCAAGGTATTGTGGGTATTGTAGTTCATTCACTCCCAAACACAGCTGATGACAATAATTTGAGTTGTGAAACCAAGTGGTAAGATCAATAAAATACTTCTTTTATTGATGGGGTTTAATTCACCCAGCACATGTATGCTTGATAGCACTATAAATGAGGTTACTTGCTTGCAGTGTTTAAAATGGATAACAAAAAGTCACAAAGTAAACCAGAAAACAACCTTCAGCTTGTCAGGCAATTAGCTAATGTTTTCTTAGCAAATAATTACCAAATACAAAGGCACAAAGAAAAGAATAAACTTTGCTGGTTAGGTTAACTTCTGCTTATTTTCCACGCAGATCTCAGCAGTGATTCTCCCTTGCTCACCCACACAATCAGGTGCAGCCCTAATTACTATCAATGGACCAGCTGAAAGCCTTTAGCTGGCTGGCTGCTACTGTGTGAGCCCAAATCCTGCTTTAAGAGCTGTTTGCAGTGGAAATAAAGAACAAAGTTAGGTTTCTTTGTGATGGCTGATGTGTTTGCTCAGAGAAAGCTAGCAATAGCATTTAGATAGAGAACAGTCCATATAAACTGTACTTTCATCTGCTGTATCAATCAGCATAGGGTCATTATCATACATTGGCACAGACGAGTCTTTCATTAAGGCACTATCATGAGAATGCTCATTCCCTTGCTGCCATTCTCTATTATAGATAGGGTCTGGATCAGTGTTCATACCTGAGCCTCTCCTGCTATCATTATTCCTCTCTGTATAGCCTGGCCAATATGTAATCCAATTCTGATGTCCAGCCTTCCAATCTTGATCCCTGGACACTGGATCTCCTCTCACATACCTTCTGGCCTTGGTCTGAAAGTCCCTTCCACATGCAGTCTTCTCTCTTCCAGGTAGCCACTGGTGATTCCTATCTCTGCCACTCCATTCCTCTGGCTGAATCCAGTCCAATGGACTCTGCTGGCTTTTGGAATACCTCCCAGTATGAGTACTGCCTTGGAATCTCCCAGACCTTCCAATGGCCTTCCTTCTCTTCCTTCCAGAGAGTTTCCTTCTCTCTCTATCTGCTTGGCTTGGCTTCTGTTTCTCCAGGTGATACTGGTGCTTGAGCTTATAGCTGTTGCCGTCTCTGTCTCTGTATCTCTTCCTCCCTCTGTAGCAGTTGCTGAAGCTGTTCTTGAAGTTCTCCCTGCAGCTGGGCTGGAGCTTGTAGTAACTGTTATCTGAAGAATAAGCTCTATTCTTATTCTGTCCTAATGTGTGCTGCTCCCTAACACAGCGCAGCTGTGTTGAATCAGGCCCTGCCCTTTGAGATGAGTGCTTAGGGATTACCTCATAGCTCTCTTGATTGCACACACATTTTCTCACTTCAGCCCCTCTCATGGCTGCTGGAAACCTGGTGCATTCTGGGACTGGTAGTCTTTTATGTGAAAACTCTGTTTTCTTGCTTCTACCAGAACTGACAGGTTGCTTGTTCAGAGTCACATCATCTTTTCTATAGCTCCTACCTGAGCTA